>CM059425.1:54895838-55495838 GCA_030390025.1 Squalus acanthias
ATTCCGGCCTTTGTCTTTAATCCCTCCATGATCTTATCCCTCCTTATCTCTGCAATCACCTTCAGCACTACAATTTCTCTCCGTTCTTCTGACACCACCCTCTTGCATGTCCCCCTCCATTCACTCCACTGTGCTTTTAGCAACCTAGGACCCACACTCTGGAATTCCATTCCTAAACCCTCTGCCTCTCCAGCTCTCTTTTCTCCTTTAAGACCCTCCTTAAATCCACCTCTTCAACCAAGCTTTTGTTTACCCTTCTAATGGCTCCTTCTTTGGCTCAGCGTCCATTGTTTCCATATGACTCTGTGAGGTGTCTTGGGATGTTTTTCTACATTAAAGATACTATATAAATGCAAGTTGTTGTTGAATAAAGGAGACAACTCAGAGAGTTTGACAGAGGGGCCTAGGGAGGAGGACTAATAGGAACATAGGAAAAGGAGTAGGCCATTCAGCTCCTCAAGCCAGTTCCTCCATTCAATGAGATCATAGCTGATCTGTATCTTAACTCCATCCACCTGTCTTGGCTCCATATTTTTTTTATATCCTTGTCTAGCAAAAATCTATCGATCTTATATTTAAAACTATTAATTGAGCTAGTGTCTACTGCTTTTTGTGGGAGAGAGTTCCACACTTCTACCACCCTTTGCATGAAGAAGTGTTTCATAACTTCTCTTCTGAATGGCCTGGCTCTGATTTTAAGGTTATGCCCCCTTATCCTAGACTCCCTCACCAGTGGAAAAAGTTTCTCTCTATCTACCCTATCAATTCCTTTCAAAATCCTAAAAACCTCAATCAAATCATGACTTAACCTTCTATATTCCAGGGAATACAAGTCTAGTTTATGTAATCTCTCCTCATAATCTAACCCTTGGAACATTCTAGTGAATCTGCGTTTCACTCCTTCCAAGGCTAATATCTCCTTCCTAAGGTGAGATGCCCAGAACTGTACGTAATACTCCAGACGTGGTCTAACCAGGGCTTTGTATAGCTTTAGCAAAACTTCCTCCTCTTTATATTCTTGCTCTCTAGTTAAAAAGGTTAACATTCCATTAGCCTTTTTGATTAATTTTTTGTATCTGACCACGACAATTTAGTGACCTGTGTACATGGACCCCTAAATCTCTTTGGACCTCCACTGTTCCTAGCATTTCAGCATTTAACTAATACTCGGATCTATACTTTTCTGGTCCCAAATGGATGACATCACACTTACCTGTGTTGAAATCCATCTGCCATAGTTTTGCACACTCATTTAATCTATCAATGTCTCTTTGTAATTTTATGCTCCCGTCTACACTACTTACTATACCACCAATCTTTGTGCCATCGGCAAACTTGAATATATGGCTCTCTATTGTGTTAGCTAAGTCATTAATAAATATAGTGAATAGTTGAGGTTCCAGCGCAGACTCCACTAGTCACTTCCTTTCAATTTGATAATTTCAATAATTCAATAAGGTCAATAATTTGCCTTCAATTCTATGAGTTTTAATTTTAGCTAACCGTCTCTTATGTGGAACCTTATTGAATGCCTTCTGGAAGTCCACATAAACTACATCCATGGACATTCCACTGTCCACTACTTTAGTTGCTTCCTCCAAAAATTCAATTAGGTTCGTTAGACATGACCTACCGTTTACAAATCCATGTTGGCTCTCTCTAATCAGCTCAAATTTCTCTAAGTGCTCAGTCACTCTGTCCTTAATTATTGATTCCAATAACTTCCCCACAACAGATTTTAGACTAACAGGTCTATAATTTCCTGGTTTCCCTCTCTCACCTTTCTTAAATAATAGTAGAACCGGAGAGGTAAAGTGAGAATGGACAGAATATATCATCCAAGATTAGGGTTTAAAGTAGGCCTTGTTTGCTACACCTGTGAGGTGGTAGCAGATGGAGGGACTGAAGAAACAAATCTCTAATATTTATGGGAGCATTCAATTTGTCCTGAAGGCTTACCAGTATTTCAGTATGATCTTGCAGCATAGATGTGTCTCTTTCTCTCTCTTGACCACGTGTTGTTTGAACCAGGCACGTATAGGCAGAGATTGAGTGGCTCAGTGATTGGTAGCATTATACTGCAGGCTTTGTGTGTCAGAGAAGCATGAATTGCTACACCTTTTCTACAATATAAGTCGGGTATAAGATATCCACTGTATTTGCCCTGAAGAATAAAATTGGTTCAGTTTATCCTTTCTTTGAATTAGGAAATCTAAACTTTTATTACGATATTTATACAATCCTTTTTTCTTTTGAATCCTTTGTTCCTTCCAAACATTTCTGCCAAATCTCTCGGTCAGGTGCTTAGCCTGATCCAATCTACAGCTATCTCCCTGGACACTATCAATGTAGCTCATTTGTTAATCAGCCAGAATCACATTCGACCAGCGCAGTAAAGGATTTCTCCACCCAAATGAAGGTAATCTTGGCAAACCTGTTCTGACAGGAAGGCCGAATGCGAATGTCAGTTGAGACTGGAATTTTAAATTAGATCTTGTAATTGAGAATTCAACAGCCCAGCATTGTGGTTACTGGGCCACTCACTACATCAATTTAATCTCAATAAATACTGACAGAATTCTCCAGTGAAACGTGTATGAAATGGGCATTCTTGACAAGGGACTGGCCAGTAAAGGACATGATTATCAGGTATATCTGTGTACTCTAACATCAGTTTATTCTCAACACCAAATAACATTCATTTTTTCCATATAAAAATGTAGGATGGGCAGATGGATTAAAATTTTAAAATCCCAAAACAAATATTTTAACAAATTATAGCACACAATTATCAGGTGATCTGCATATTAATACCTACTTCACCTTTCTTTTAATTGCAAAACCTCGGTCACAGCAAGACATTACCAAGGGAAAGAGTAAGAAATTCAGGGAGCAATCAGGGGAGGACATCAGGCTACAGTTCTAAAATCCTGTAAATTATAAAAGGAAGGGAAGACAGTTCCACAGTTTTGAGGTCCTGGGGAAAAACTAAGTTTCAATTGAAGATTAATGAATATTGGTTTCAACACTAGGTTAGAGCAAACACTGAACCATTCTACCTGTGCCCAAACAGAGAGACAGACACACTTGATAATCAGTAAGTGTAGCTCCGTAAAAAGATTAATTACAGTAGCAGGTTATATTTACTGCTAAATGTCCCCGTTTGCAGCTTGGACAGATTGATCCCATTAAGCTTTAGCACTGACTAATTACTCACTTGCTGCTTTTATCTGCAGCTGCTCCATTATAGAAGGGGAATTGTCACTGTTTTGGGAGTGAAAAAACAGAGGAGCTGTTCTGCATTTTTATTGAATTCAAGCACTGCAGTGATAGTTTGGTGACGCGTTGAGCTGCATGTTCTGCTGCAGTGTGATTGCTGCAGGAAGTGCAGCGTAACCCAATGTTAACTCTGGTTCATTTTCTGGGGTCAGTCTTATTTGCATTTTGTGGGCAGGTTCCTGGTAGTAATCTTGCCTACCACTGGGGGCGAGAAGCTGCTGCAACAGCTTAAAGGGGCTGATACTTGAACATTTACTGAAAGTATAACTCGATTTTAACTTGGGGCAGGAGTCGGGGAGGGGGGGAGGGCAGGAGTCAGAGTGGTGGTGGGGGGGGGGTGGGGACAGAAGTCAGGGTGAGTGTAGGGGAGAGGGGTGGAGTCAGGGGTAGAGGAGGGCGTCAGTGGAGTCAGGGAAGGGAGAGTTGGGGGGAAGGGAGAGTTGGGGGGAAGGGAGAGTTGGGGGGACGGGGGAGTTGGGGGGAGGGACAGTCGGGAGACAGGGGCTGCGATTTTGCCTACCGAGGCGGGCTCAGTGCGGCCGAGGTAGGTGGCAGGTTGCGACCCTGCTCCCGGCTCCATCCCGCACTGTGAGAAGAATTATCCAATGATTGGGATTGTTAAGCCTGCCCTGCGAGGTTCCCAGCCAATTAAAAGGAAGTGGGTCTGATGACGCCATTTGATGACACGTCATCAGTCGGTTTCCTTAAATGGACCGTGTGCTGATTCATTTTGACAGTTCTGCTGTCAGTGTTCTACAGCATTGAGGTGCTGCAAACACTGACAAGCACTGCACAAATGTGCATGGCTGCACCCAGGTTCTCCCATGACTTCCTCCATATGCTTATGGAGGGAGTCACAGCACGCAGGGAGGTTCTCTTCCCTTCCAATGGGCGGAAGAGACCTCCCCAGGACACCAACTCACCCTCATCCTTGTCCAATCATACAAACTAACAACACACAAGAGTAGGCACTTGGGTGTTTTCGCCAATGTTCATGTAGAGTTTCTGTTGATGTGTTGCCAAACATTAAAATCTTTATTTTCCACACTTTCCATTCTTGGACAGATTTGGCTAACAAAAGAAATTAAAGCTAGTATTAAGTCAAAGGAGGAAGCTTATAAAGTTGCCAGAAAAAGTGGCTAGCCTGAGGATTGGGATCTTTTTAGAAATCAGCAAAGGGGGACCAAGAAATTGATTTAAAAAAAGGGAAAATGGAATATGAGCATAAACTAGCAAAAAATATAAAAACGGATTGTAAAAGCTTCTATAGGTACGTGAAAAGGAAAAGACTGGCAAAGGTAAATGTAGGTCCTTTAGAGTCAGAGACGGGAGAATTTATAATGGGGAAATGAGGAAATGGCAGAGAAATTAAATAAATACTTTGTTTCTGTCTTCACGGAGGAAGACACAAAAAACCTCCCAGAAATACGAGAAAACCAAGGGTGCAGTGAGAATGAGGAACTTAAAGAAATTATTATTCATAAAAAAACAGTGCTAGCAAAATTAATGGGACTAAAAGTCGATAAATCCCAAGGACCGGATGACCTACATCCTAGGGTTTTGAAAGAGGTGGCCATTGGGATAGTGGACGCATTGGTTGTCATCTTCTAAAATTCTATAGATTCTGGAACGGTTCCTGCAGATTGGAGGATAGCAAATGTAACCCCGCTATTTAAGAAAGGAGGGAGAGAGAAAATGTGGAACTACAGACCTGTTAGCCTCACATCAGTAGTTGGGAAAATGCTGGAATCTATTATAAAGGATGCAATAACTGGGCACTTAGAAACTAATAGTAAGATTGGGCAGAGTCAACATGGATTTATGAAAGGGAAATCCTGTTTGACAAACCTATTGGAGTTCTTTGAGGATGTAACTAGTGGAGTAGACAAAGGGGAACCGGTAGATGTGGTGTATTTGGATATTCAGAAGGCCTTCGATAAGGTCCCACACAAGAGGTTGGTGAACAAAATTAGGGCACATAGAATTGGGGGTAATATACTAGCATGGATTGAGAATTGTTTAACAGACAGAAAACAAAGAGTAGGGATAAAAGAGTCTTTTTCAGGATGACCGGCTGTGACTAGTGGAGTACCGCAAGGATCGGTGCTTGGGCCCCAGCTATTCACAATCTATATCCCTGATTTGGACGGTGGACTTGTCTTCAGCTGCCAAGGTTCTAAGCTCTGGAATTCCCTCCCTAAACCTCTCCGCCTCTCTACCTCTCTTTCCTCCTTTAAGATGCTCCTTAAAACCTACTTATTTGACCAACCTTTTTGTCATCTGCCCTAATATCTCCTTATGTGGCTTAGTGTCAAATTTTGTTTTATAATGCTCCTGTGAAGCACCTTGGGACATATTACTACGTTAAAGGCGCTATATAAATACAAGTTCATAGAATCATAGAATGGTTACAGCACAGAAGGAGGCCATTCGGCCTGTCAAGCCCGTGCCAGCTCTCTGCAAGAGCACTTCAGCTAGTCCCACTCGCCCGCCCTTTCCCCATAGCCCTGCAAATTTCTTTCCTTCAGATATATATCCAACTCTCTTTTAAAAGCCGTGATTAAATCTGCCTCCACCACCCTATCAGGCAGTGCATTCCAGATCTTAACCACTCACTGCGTAAAAAGTTTTTCTTACGTCGCCTTTGGTTCTTTTGCCAATCACCTTAAATCTGTGTCCTCTGGTTCTCAACTCTTCTGCCAATGGGAACAGTTTCTCTCTATTTACTCTGTCCAGACCCCTCATGATTTTGAACACCTCTATCAAATCTCCTCTCAATCTTTTCTGCTCCAAGGAGAACAACCCCAGCTTCTCCAGTCTATCAACGTAACTGAAGTCCCTCATTCCTGGAATAATTCTCGTAAATCTTTTCTGCACCCTCTCTAAGGTCTTCACATCCTTCCTAAAGTTTGGTGTCCAGAATTGGACACAGTACTCCAGATGGGGCCGAACCAGTGTTTTATACAGGTTCATCATAATTTCCACACTTTTGTACTCTGTACCTCTATTCATGAGACCCCAGGATCTCGTAAGCCTTTTTAACTGCTTTCTCAACCTGTCCTGCCATCTTCAATGATTTTTGCACACACACCCCCAGGTCTCTCTGTTCGTGCACCCCCTTCAGGATTGTACCATTTAGTTTATATGTCTTCTCCTCATTCTTTCCACCAAAATGTATCACTTCACACTTTTCTGCGTTAAATTTCATCTGCCACGTGTCCGCCCATTTCAGCAGCCTGTCTATATCTTCCTGAAGCCTATCACTCTCCTCCTCACTGTTCACTATACTTCCAAGTTTTGTGTCATCTGCAAATTTTGAAATTGTGCCCTGTACACCCATGTCCAAGTCATTAACATATATCAAGTAAAGCAGTAGTCCTAGAACCGACCCCTGGGGAACACCACTGTATACCTTCCTCCAGTCCGAAAAACAACCGTTCACCACTACTCTCTGTTTCCTGTCACTTAGCCAATTCCGTATCCATGCTGCCACTGTCCCTTTTATTCCATGGGCTTCAACTTTGCTGGCAAGCCTATTATGTGGCACTTTGTCAAATGCCTTTTGAAATCCATGTACACTACGTCAACTGCATTACCCTCATCAACCCTCTCTGTTACCTCATCAAAGAACTCAATTAAGTTAGTTAAACATGATTTGCCTTTAACAAATCCGTGCTGGCTTTCCTTAAATAATCCACACTTGTCCAAGTGACTGTTAATTTTGACCCTGATTACTGTTTCTAAAGGCTTCCCCACTACCGAGGTCAAACTTACTGGCCTGTAGTTGCTGGGTTTATCTTTACACCCTTTTTTGAACAAGGGTGTAACATTTGCAATTCTCCAGTCGTTGTTGTTGTTGTTGTTGTTGAATTATCAACTTTTTTTTGAAGTTCTTGTCCAGCTTTTGCTGGTTTACTAGTTGACACGTGTGGAAGATAAACCAGAAAAGAATGTTTATTTTCCTCAACAGATTCCTCCAATCAAATACCTGACTCCACCTCTGCTTCGCACCCAAATAATAATGTGAAGATGCCGGTGTTGGACTGGGGTGGACAAATGTGAGAAGTCGCACAACACCAGGTTATAGTCCAACAGCTTTATTTGAAATCACTTCCGTTGCTGCACTGCAGGTCCCTCTGTCTGCTGTTCCGGATCATTGATTGTCTCATTGGGTTCGCTGCTGACATCTTGGGAGTCGTGGAAGAATTCCTGGAGCCTCATTCTCGTGATGAATTCCTCTGTGTCTGCCGCGAGACCGATGGGGTCCATTTTGGTGGTGGGGCAGAAAATGAGCCCTTGGCTGAGAACTTCGATTTCGTCTGGTTGAAGGGTGTGGTCGGACAAGTTGACGATGGACTTCCCTGTGATTTCAAATAAAGCTGTTGGACTATAACCTGGTGTTGTGCGACTTCTCACATTCACCCAAATAATGTTTAATCCTTTTAAAGTTCCATGAAGCATCAACTCTGCCCACAATGGCATATTAGGTACAGAGTGGTACTGGGGTCTAGGTTTGTAACTAAGGGGTCATAATTACATTTCTATGATTTATAGCCAGTTTTATTTGTTCATGTGCAATGCATTTAAGCACCTGAAATTTCTGTGGTAATCTCCTGATCTCCTGCTAGCACTTCGGTGGAAGTTCAGCAAAAACCCTAGAGAAATGGTCCCACTGCAAAAGCTTCCAAGGCAACACAACATAGAACAGAAATTTGGCCGTTTTCGACAGTTAGTTACTTTACAACAACAATGCTTTTTAAACAAGTTACATTAATTAAGATTTGGAACCTGAATGCTTTTCCAACATTATCAGAAACTCAGAGGGTGACAAAGTGTACGAATGATTTAAAACTAGAAGGCATTAGAAGTAATAATTAGAATGGAGAAGAACAATAACAGCGCGTACACACCCGTAGGCATCGGAAAATACGACCCAATGAATTTTGGAGCGTTACAACATAGGTTTGTTATTTAGAAAAATCCAGCAATCTTTCAGGGGCCAACAACATCACACTAACAGCAGTAAGATGCTGTTAAGGGAAAAAAATCACTGCATATTGAAGAAAAATTGAATTTATTTAAATCTATCTGAAAAGACAAGGAAACCTTGTATGTCTCTAAGATTAAAAGAAGGGTGCATGACCAGATGAAGTCTAAAAGACAAAACAGGGAGCTTCATAGTAAAATTAATCTATAAAAATATTTCACTAGGTATAAAAGAAATTGTCAAGAGAATAGGGATAAATATACCATGAAGGGATAATTACTAGTTCTAGCCCCTTTAGGGCTACCCTGGATCAGGCATATTCCCCAGACGTTCACTTGCAACCAAAGTTTGAGCTAGCCGAATCCTAAAGACGCTTAATTGGGTCTAAAGGTCCAGACTATCTCTCCCTAAAGGAAAGGAACAACCTGAAGATGTTACCGTCCTCCAGATAGCACTTTTAATAAGTTTAGCTAGACTGTAACATTCCGGATATTATGAGGGTCTGGAAAACTCCCTCAGAATTCTGCAACTCCTCACCAAAGGGCGTACAGAGATTGAGTTCGTGAGTTTGATACAGAAGTACTATGTGAGACAATTCTAAAAATATATAGATTTATTAAAGAACCGACATGTAGGTGTTTCAATCGCAACATTAACAGTTCCAAAAAGAGTAAGCTTTTACAATCTTATTATCAGAGATCCTTATTCTCAAATCTTAACTTAGTTACATTTTTACAGTTCTTAGTCTTATTCCAGGATATCCACCAAAATCAAATACAGTACAATACCTTGATCCCCGAGGTACAAAGAGTTGTAGACTTACAGAGCTTGCCTCTGAAGCCAAGAATCGCTTTGCCCCTTTACAGCGAATCTATCATCCCATTTGAAAGTTCAGTATTTATATCCTTTTTCTGTGGTATTTCCTTTGAAGTTTTCTGCTGATGTAAGCTAATTATCTCTAGTCATTTTTCTGCTGACCCCTGTTATTCTTACAGTCAGTTCAGCTGGTAGCAATGTAGACTCGTGTCTCTCCTTTAGGTGTTCGAAGCTTGTCATAAAAAACGGTGTAACAGCAAGTGCATCTATTTGATGTCATTCTTACCAAGGTCTTCTGTTTGTGTCTTTTTACGACGTGTAAATTAAAACACCTCAACCGGGTGCACCATTGTCTTCTTAGTTACATCAGCTGGTTGCAACACAGAATCGTGTCTCCTGTATTTCATTTGATGTCATTTTTACGAAGGCATATGTTTCTTAATTTTCTGTGTTTCTTTCCAAAGTGTAATTTAGGACACCTTAACAGGGTGTACCATTGTGTTCTTTCCAAAGCTTCAGACTTCAGGAGCTTCCAACCTCCTGTTTCAATAAGGTTATTGATTCAGTGTCAACAACTTATCTTATCCCAATAGCCTGAATGCTGTTTACAGCTTTAGATTGTTGAGGCTTCCAGATTTCTAAACCCAGTTTGTCATGTTACAAAGGCCAGAATTCTTTCATAGAATGGTGTATTTTTCTGAATATGGCTTATTCCTTCACAACCAAAAGCAAAATACTGCGGAGGCTGGAAATTTGAAATAAAAACAGAAAATGCTGGAAATACTCAGCAGCTCAGGCAGCATCTGTGGAGAGAGAAACAGAATTAACATTTCGAGTCGATGACATGATGAGTATAACATCAGCTGAGGATAAGTAAAGCTGTATTAGGAATGCTAAAACACATTGGAAAATGGATAGTTGACAATTGTAGCAGCGATAACAACATTATTATGTTAGAAGTCAGAAAACAATGAAAGACCTAATTAGTTCATTCAGGCACTTATCAGAGCAAATTTGGTATAAAGAGAAAGATATGACCAATGAGCTAAAGATACTTTACATGGGTTTTTCCCTTCTAAAGATAGTGCTATGATCCTAATTGTTCTACATAGGTATGTAGCTATAGTTGCTTTAATAGAAGTAACTGCAGAATGGTCTCAGCTGGAATTGAGGCTCTTAAAGCTGATTATTCCACTCGATCTGATTCCATCCTAAATAGTCTAGCTCCAATTTTATGATAAAATCCCCTTGTTCTGGATTCCCCCACCAAAGGAAATTCTTCCTCTATATCTTCCCAATCAAATCCCTTTATCATTTTAAAGGCCTCAATTGAATCACCCCTCAACCTTCTAAACTCAAAGGAATGAAAGCCAAGTTTATACAACCTGACCTCATATTTTAACCCTTTAAGCCCTGGTATCAATCTGGTGAATCTGTGCTGTAACCCCTCCAAGGCCAATATATCCTTCCTGAGGTGTGGTGCCCAAAACTGAATGCAGTGCTCTAGATGGGGACTAATCGAGGTTCTGTACAACTGAAGCATCACTTCCACATATTTGAATTCTAACCCCCTTCCGATAAAGGCCAACATTCCATGAACCCTTTTGATTACTATAGTACCTGCACACTAGCTTTTCTTCATTTGTGTACATGGGCACCAGAATCCCTTTGCTGCTCCAAAGTCTCTCACCATTAAGAAAATCACATATCGCATTCATGCCACCAGATCTGCGGTCATGAGTGCATTGAAAATAGGAGCAACCACATGCACTAATCTTCAGTCAAAGTGAGTTATGCGCATCTCTGTCAGTAGGTACAGGAGTGAGGATATTGGCGACTAGGCAAAGAAAACCTCTGGTGCAGTCTGACCTGTCTGTCATCCTTCCGCTGTTCATCCTCTTCTTCCCTCAAATATGCATAAATGGGGTCTGCCCTCTAGCCAGTAAACCTTTATCTCTTGATTGTAAATTCCATTTATGCTGTATTAGGTTTGAAACTAGAACAGTGCAAAAAAATCTACCAGAGGAGGTTTTACTTGCATTGAAAAACAATACTGCTGATTTCATGTGAATGTAAATCAAAAAAGTGGGTGAATAACAACCACCTTTCATTACATTGTACACTTACTTTTCTTTTATTGTTGTCCACCTGATAATGCAATATGAAGCAACTGTTTCCTCGTACTAAGAGGCCTGACATCAGCAGGAATTTTGTTGTCAGTAATTGTCTTCATTTGTATGAGGTTTGAAGTTATCATGTATCCCTGCTGCGAGGGAGCAGAGATATTGTGTAGATTGATGCTTGTATTTTAGTTTGACAAGGACATTTGTTTTAAAAAGGGAAATAATCAGTTGTCATTTCAATTATTATCTTCTCTGAGCTGGAGGGCATTTGAAGATGATTACACACAATTTTTTCTTTAAACTGTGTCACAGTTACCCAGGCACTAGAGATAGCACAAATCATGTCCCATCGTATGTCTCTCCTATGGTTTGAGACATGCATAAGTAAGCACATCATTAACAGTATTTTTTTTCATAACCATCTGTTCTATCCAGCTATCTGTTTGATGGACAATTCATCCACTGGGTCTTGTCCTGCTTTGCTGATTAATTGGAAAGCTGGTTTAATAATTCTTGTGTTCTAGAGTGATGTAACAGTCAGATGAGGGGTAACAAAAAATAATTTCAAGGTTCAAGGTTGAGCGCAACCTGAATACTTTTGTTACCTGATGAGACATGACACAGGTTAATGAAAAAAAAAAAATGATAACATCAAATCAACAACACATTGATAAATCTATAAGGCTGGAGACTGAAGAGCAGATCTGGCAAAAGCATGTTCATGCTATACGAACACAAACCTACAGCTCACCCAATTAAAAGCACAGCACTGTACATACAAACCACTGAAAAGTTTATGTGCTCCAGTAATTATGTTGCAGGTACAGTGTTAGTGCTATGACAAGGATGGGCAGATAATGATCAAATGTTCTGAGGATTTATGGAAAGGAGTTTTTAAACTTACCAGTATCAAATTAGGCATTCTTTCCAATCAGAAACTCCTCAGAATTTTACCAATAGATCTTGATTCAACAGGGAGAAGGAGAGACTAATATTGTTGTTGATAATGTTGGTGAAAAAATAGTTTCCTGTTATTGGAAAGATGACAGATGAACCAAGTCTGCAACCATAGTGTTACATGGTACTGGAAACACAAGAGTAAAAGAGACAGCATACAGTTCATAGATCATATACTGCCTCATCAACTTGGGAATTAGATTTTTATCGTACGTGATGGTGGCACTAATAACAATTGTACTTACATTGAAACTCATCCCATTCTGTGAGTTAATGTAGGTCACAATGGGAAAATGGCAGAACATGACAATATTTTGGTGAATTATTTGCCTCTATTACCTGTTTACTACGTCATGATCTATGTAAATACCTGTGATTCAGGCAGAATGAGTTGAATTATATTGCTTTTTTTTCCAGAATTAGACCACCATGATACCATGTTTCATTCTGCCAAGTGGCACAGCTGGCAAATGATGGAATTCACTTACTGAGGTTTGAGTGACAGCCAGCACTGAGTCTTTGGCATGCAACCTTCCAATTAGGAGTCAAATGCTCATCCAGTTGAGCTGTTGGACCACACATTTTAATTCAGAGGGGGAATTTTTGGGGGGTCAACGGGGGCGTTTGGAGGTGGGTTGGCTGGGAATTTTTTTTTTTGATAGCAGGTAGGGAACCCGCTGTCAGCCCACCTCCATGCTAGTCTCCCAGATGTCGGGTTTGTCATCGCTGAACAGTGCCGACACCAGGCGGCGTGGGAGGCAATTTACATCATTAGAGAGGTTGTTAAGAGTCAATTAACTACTATTTTATGCTTACCTTTAGATTTTTAGAGTTCGCCAACAACTTCCCCGCTGCTCGGGGATCACATCAGGTAAGGAGGTCGGGTGTTGTGTCAGCATGGGATGATTTCTTTACTTGACAGCTGCAAATGGTCTATAAAAGCTCCCATTTCATAGGTGTTCACTTTCCAAGCTCAGAAGTTATTACTTGCTGCATTTGGAAGACAGATTGAGCATTATGCAGCTTGCAAGTGTTTGGAGCTAACTCTCTATCCAGTGTTACCTCATTGGAACAACCTCTCTCACCATTGACAGGTCGCTTCTCTTATCTCAACCTCACCTGCCATCTATTCCATCAGCATCGTTGCCCTTGAAAAAAATCTCAACTTGGTCCTCAGAATCGCACCATGATCAGCCCCAACACCAGCAGCACCAGGCACAGCAGCAGCACCAACAACAACACCACCAACCTTCTCCGCAATCAGCTGGTGCTGCACAGGACACAGGGCATCAGCACACGACCACATTGCTGCCCAGGATGCCAGGGATGGCCTCACCATAACCAGATTTACTTCACTTGACACTGTACACCCTGGTTACCACATGATGCGCCAGGTTGGCACCACCCCACACCAACACCATGAAGCATCCCTACAATGCCCAAGCCATTCCTTTCACACTCATCACCATTGCGGGGGGTACCGTTATGTCTCACCATTCACTGCAACTCACTAAGCCATTTCCAAAGATGCACACAAATCTGTCCAAGAACGCAAAGTGTTGAAAATGAAGATTTCAATGTTTGACAGCACATTAACAGAAACTTTGCATGAACATTGACTAAAACATCCAAGTGCCTACCCTTGTCTGTTGTTAGTTGGTATGATTGGACTAGGATGAGGGTGAGTGTGAGGGTGGCTGGTGAGATGGGGATGTGATAATGTAGATAGAGAGGGATGGATGCAAGGTAAGTTGGTGTGAGTAAGGATATGCAGGAGTAGGGTAGGGAAGGCAGAGTGATGGGGATGTGATGAGTGGCACAGCAGGATGAGGTTGAGTGTGGCTTTGCAGTAAAGTTTCGTGATCTACTGAGATCATTGAAAGTTTTGCGCCACTGCAGCCTGGTCCTCCTGACGACATCCCTGCTTGTGCCCTCCTGTGCAATGTGCAACCAGGCTACGTTGATCTCCTGGGGAGGTCTCTTCCACCCATTGGAAGGGAAGAGAATCTCCTTGCGTGCTGTGACTCCCTCCATAAGCATATGGAGGGAGTCATGGGAGAGCCTGGGTGCAGCCGTGTACCTCTGTGCAGTGCTTGTCAGTGTTTGCAACACCTCAATGCTGTGGAACACTGACAGCAGAACTGTCTAAAACAATTTGCACATGGTCCCTTTAAGGAAACCGGCTGATGATGCGTCATGTGACGTCATCAGACCCACTTCCTTCAATTGGCCGGCAAACGTGCTGGGAGGGATGGAGCCAGCAGCAGGGTTGCACCCCGGCCCCGCCTTGGTAGGCGAAATCGTGGCCAGAATGTGGGAGACCTTTACTACTGAATAAATTAATGTGCATTTTTGTAAGCAACAAATATAATAACTATGTTGACCCAAAGAGTTAGACAATATTTACAGGGAATTGCATTGCCCATAATAGAACTTCACGGGTAGTTTTTTCTGACCCTGCAGCTGGATGTTTAGCTTCACTTGGGCATAGCATAGCATATACTGGAAATCATGCAGTGAAGATGCTGGTAAGTTTAAAACATTCTTTTCCATATACCTCCTGAAAATTAAGAATCCTCAGAACATTTGGTGATAGCACCGACACTGTACCTGCAACACAATTACTGGAGCCCATAAACTTTTCAGTGGTTTGTATGTACAGTGCTGTACCTTTAATTGTAGCTTTGTGTTTGTATAGCATGAGCATGCTTTTGCCAGATCTGCTCTTATGTTTCCAGCCTTACAGCTTTATCAGGAATGGTGGCATAGTGGTTATTTACTGAACTAGTAATCCAGAAGCCTGGACTAATAGATCCAGAGATGTGAGTTCAAATCCCACCATGGCAGCTGGGGAATTAAAATTCAGTTAAGCTGGACTGAAAAGCTAGTAGCAGTAATGGTGTCGTAAAAACCCATCTGGTTCACTAATATCCTTTAGGGAAGGAAATCTGCTGTCCAGACCTACAGCAATGTGGTTGACTCTTATTTGCCCTCTGAAATGGCCTAGCAAGTTGTTGTACCAAAGAAGTATACAGTAGTTCAAGAAGGCAGCTCACCACCACCTTCTCAAGGACAATTAGGGATGGGCAATAAATGCTGGCCTTGTCAGTGACGCCCTCATCCCATGAGTGAATAAAAAAACAATGTGTTGTTGGTTTGATGCTATCAATTTTTTTTGATTAACCTGTGTCATGTCTCATCAAGTAACAAAAGTATTCAGGCAGTACTCAACCTTGAACCTTGAAATTACTTTTCGGTTACCCTTCGTCTGACTGCTACATCTATGTTCACATCACACCAGCTGCACATTGAGGGAATGAAATCCCTTTTGGTTCATGAAAATGACCGAGTTCAGATGAGGCGCACGCAAGGGAATGTGCAGGCAGTCAATGACATCCTGCGCTATGGGGAAGCCTGTAATCCGTGCAAACCCTTGTGTTGCTCCGCCTGCTTGTCTCTGGCAAGAGGGAATGAGATGAAGCTGTCTCTCTGTGTATAGAGAACCTCAGTGACCTCCTTTATGCAGCAGTGCATTGCAAACTGCGAGATGTTGCCTATATCTCCAGCAGCAGCCTGGAAGGAGCCAGATGCATAAAAGTTAACAGCCACAGACACCTTGACAGCTAAAGGCAATGCTGTCTTTGCTACTTTGAGGTTGCAGTTGTGGCTGCAGCAGTTGGCAGATTTCAGTCACAACCTCTTTTGTGAAGCGAAGACGTCTCAAGCATTGGTCGTCGCTGAAGTTGAGGTAAAAGAATTGCTCCCTAAAGACTCTCGGCGGATATCACCTCCTGCTAAGAGCCCTTCTCCCCCTCCTCTTCCTCCCTCTTCTAGCTCTGCATATCCTTTCTTCATTCTCCCAGTCATGCTCAATTCCCAGAGGAAGCCCTACCAGGCCACCCATGTAAGGAATCAACTTGTTTCAGCACAAACCTTTAAATCAACAAAAAGTAATTCAGCACCAGCCAGACCACTCCCTGTAGACTATTGAAACTTTAGGCCAGTATAGGAAAGCTCCAAATACACGTACAATTTCACCAGCAGCCAGAAGAAATAATCCAGCTACTAACCTGTAAGTAGTTCATGATCCCTTTAAATAGCACTGGTGGGAGGTCCTTCATTTCATGTAACATGTGTTCAGCTATGCGAGGTTAAGACAGGGCATCAGGTGGAACGCAGAGTTCGGAAATGGCAGTGTCTACATCAAATCAGCATTGCATACTGATTTATGTCATAATCTGCATGCTGCCAGCGGTCATTAGGTGCGTGCGCACAAATCCCTTTTCCAAGATGGCATCCTGCGCATTTCCCGCCAGTAGTGTGCACACGCATCTAGGACCCCATTTTCGAGCATTAGGAGAACATAAGAACATAAGAATTAGGAGCAGGAGTAGGCCATACGGCCCCTCGAGCCTGCTCCGCCATTCAATAAGATCATGGCTGATCTTCGACCTCAACTCCACTTTCTCACCCTATCTCCATATCCCTTGATTCCCCTAGAGTCCAAAAATCTATCCATCTCAGCCTTGACTATACTCAATGATTCAGTATCCACAGCCCTTTGTGGTAGAGAATTACAAAGATTCACAACCCTCTGAATGAAGAAATTCCTCCTCATCTCAGTCTTAAATGGCTGCCCCCTTATCCTGAGACTATGCCCCCTCGTCCTAGACTCCCCAGCCAGAGGCAACAATCTCTCAGCATCTATCCTGTCAATCCCTTCAGAATCTTAGAGGTTTCAATGAGATCCCCTCTCATTCTTCTAAACTCCAGAGAGTATAGGCTCAATCTCTCCTCATAGGAGAACCTTCTCATCCCAGGGATCAATCTAGTGAACCTTTGCTGCACCGCCTCCATGGCAAATATCTCCTCCCTCAGATAAGGAGACCAAAACTGTGCACAGTACTCTAGCTGTGGTCTCACCAAAGCCCTGTACAATTGTAGTAAGACTTCCTTACTCTTGTACTCCAACCCCCTTGCAATAAAGGCCAACATGCCATTTGCCTTCCTAATTGCTTGCTGTACCTGCATGCTAACTTTCTGTGTTTCTTGTATGAGGACACCTAAATCTCTCTGAACACCAACATTTAATAGTTTCTCACCATTTAAAAATATTCTGTTTTTTTATTCTTCCTACCAAAGTGAATAACCTCACATTTCCACACATTATAGTCCATCTGCCATCTTATTGCCCACTCACTTAACCTGTCTATCTCCCTTTGCAGGCTCTTTGTGTCCTCCTCACAGCTTACTTTCCCACCTAGCTTTGTATCGTCAGCAAACTTGGATACATTGCACTCGGTCCCTTCATCCAAGTCATTAATATAGATTGTAAATAGCTGAAGCCCAAGCACTGACCCTTGCGGCACCCTATTAGTTACAGCCTGCCCACCGGAAAATGACCCATTTATCCCTACTCACTGTTTTCTGTCCATTAACCAATCCTCTAGCCATGCTAATATATTACCCCCAACCCCATGAGCCCTAATCTTACTTAGCAACCTTTTCTGTGGCACCTTATCAAATGCCTTTTGGAAATCCAAATATACTACATCCACCGGTTCCCCTTTATCTACCCTGCAAGTTACATCCTCAAAAAACTCTAATAAATTTGTTAAACACGATTTTCCTTTCATAAAACCATGTTGACTCTGCCTAATCATATTATGATTTTCTATGTGCCTTGTGTAAGCTTCGCAAAATCCCCCAGAAACTCATATGGAACCCTAAAAGGGGTGATTTTTGGATTTTTCATATGAATTTGGGATGATGGGACCTAAATGAAGTGATTTGAGGCAAAACCCTCAGTTTTGGACATTTTTAAGGATCAGGGAAGAAAACCCCTGAGGAAAATGACTTTTGGATATTACTATTGGGAAAAACACCTCTCACAGACACAAGACAGGCTGCGGAGGGGTGTGGCGAGGCAGTGGACAGCTTTTGGATATAGGGGCCCAGTCAAGCTGTCTGGAAAATGTTTGCACTGCAATCCAAGCAGGAGGAAGAGCCTCACTCAAAACCTCACAAACACATCCAAAATTGAATAATTCAAAACCCCTTTTGAATATCCCCAGGCCCAAACAGGATGCTAGAAGCCTGAAAACAATCGGAAGCCATCAGGACAAGTTAACACCAAGTTAAAATCATCAAACTTAACGAGCCCGCCAAAACCTAAGACAATAGAATGCACAAGCCTCGACTGAAACCTAAATCACTTCAACACGAAACCAATCACCTGTAATCAACCGAAGAGACCGACAGGACGCAAGCCATTTGACACTTAGTAAAGTCGTTACTGTTAACGAGGTCTTACAATGACCGGGATTTGATTTGGTTTTGACAAGGCCACTTCAATTTAGTATAATTGAAGGCCCATCAAGCAGTTACAAGTTCAAGTTCTCCAGAAAAACAGTTCAAGTTCAACAGAAGGCAGTTCTGCAGTTCAATCGAAAAGCCTGTGTTGAACAGAAGTCAGGGCTGCAGTTACAGAAGCAGGCAGAAGGCAGTTTCCACAGTTCTGCAAGAAGGCAGTTTCACAGCTCGGGAAGAAGACAGTTTAAACAGAGGCAGAGTTATAGCAAGAAGTTAAACAAAGAAGGCCAACAGCTTCATAAGCAGACCGACACACAAGAAGAAACCAGAGCGACTGCCTCAGTGACCATTGGACACCTCGCGGCAACAAGGGCCTTACGAAACCTTTTACTCAAAAGACTCTAAACCCTAACTCTAAACTGTCAAGGATTCGTTTGGTGAGCATTATCCCTGGTTCTCCAGAGTCCAACCTAGCTAGTGAAGTGGGATTGGGAGGGGTGAAGTATTCTTCTAATGTTATTTCCCTCGCCTGTACCGAAGTGTTCCCCACCTTTAGAGTGATAAAAGTGTTTGTGTTGTGTTTTACTTCCTTGAATAAAAGTCAAAGTCAAAGTTCTTTCATCAAAACCTGTTGTCTACTGCACCTTTTGTTCACAACCCCCAGTCCAAGGTCGAGAACCAGGGGCGTGGGAGCGATTCGAACCGCTCACTGAGTCAGAGGTGAGGCTGACCCTACCACACCACCCCCTACACTTGTTACCACTTCCTTAATAATGGATTCCAACATTTTCCCGACGACTGATGTCAGGCTAACTGGCCTGTAATTCACTGTTTTCTCTCTCCCTCCTTTCTTGAATAATGGGGTTACATTTGATACCTTCCAATCCGCTGGGACCATTCTAGAATCTAGGGAATTTTGGAAGATCACAACCAATGCATCCACTATCTCTACAGCCACCTCTTTTAGAACCCTAAGATGTAGGCCATCAAGTCCAGGGGATTTGTCAGCTTTTAGACCCATTAGTTTCTCAAGTACTTTTTCTCTACTGATATTAATTACTTTAAGATGCCATGTAGTGCCTAAAAAATGGTTGCTACAGAGCCCAATTTCTCCCCATTGATCTCCAAAACATCTTGTAATTCCATATAATGGAAGCATAATTGGACTTGTTCAATCTCATAAGCCAATGGCCCTAATTGTGACTGATGTACAGTTTCTTTATTGCCCATCAGGATTGACAGGAACAATATTTTATTCAATGGTTCAAACAGAAGAACTTGGTATGTTCTGAAGGGTTTGGATCAGCAATTCCCATGAGCTCAAATCCAGAATCATTCTCCTACATGCACAGTTCAATTGGTAACCATGACCAGCGTTTATTGCTTTTTTCAATTTGTCTGGCTCACAGAAGTATCAACATTTATTGCTTGCTCAAAAGAACTATGTTCATTCTAAACAGCTATGAAACAATGTAAAACAACAACAGAAAACACTGGAAAAACTCAGCAGGCCAGGCAGCATCCATGGAGAGAGAAACAGAGTTAACGTTTCAGGTCGAAGACCTTTCGTCAGAACTGGGAAAAAAAGCAGGAAATGAAATGGATTTAAAGCAAGTATAATGCTGGGAAAAGGGGGAGGGGAGGAAAGAACAAAAGGGAAGGTCAGGGGTGGGATAGAAAGCAGGAGAGATTAAGAGACATTAAGAGATAATCAAGGCAAGAGGAGGTGGTAATGTGACGGGTAGAGGCTTGATGAAGTGTGAAATACGCTGGCATTTTGTTTGGCCTTTTTTTTCCCTCCCAGAAGCTGGCAGCTGTCCTTCATTCTGCCAGCGCATTTCACACTTCATCAATCCTCTACCTGTCACATTACCACCTCCTCTTGCCTTGATTATCTCTTAATGTCTCTTAATCTCTCCTGCTTTCTATCCCACCCCTGACCTTCCCTTTTGTTCTTTCATCCCCTCCCCCTATTCCCAGCATTCTACTTGCTTTAAATCCATTTCATTTTCTGCTTTTTTCCAGTTCTGACGAAAGGTCTTCGACCCGAAACGTTAACTCTGTTTCTCTCTCCACGGATGCTGCCTGGCCTGCTGAGTTTTTCCAGCGTTTTCTGTTGTTGTTTTGGATTTCCAGCATCCGCAGTATTTTGCTATCGTATGAAACAATGCAATTTTGTTTATATGACTTCCAGTTATTTAAGCTGCTAAATGTTCCAACAGCATTCATATTTTTCCACTTAAATTAAAGAAACATGCCCTGGTGTGCTCAATTACATTATAATTAAAATTCCACCTCAAATTGACATCTGTATCATCGCACCTTTCAAAGATGAGGTGTGGCCTTGAGGCATTGCACCTTCCTAGGGTAAAATATTTTGATTGGTTCAAATAACCACTTATCTATTGAGTTACCAGCATCCAATTGTCAAAATGTGTATAAGTACCAAAAAGTACAAATGAGAAATAAGTAACAAGCAGCAATCCATCAATTTTACTTCAAAAGGTACCATTCGTGAGCCAGCCAGTGTCACAAAACTGACCAATTAAATCATTCAAATAAACTGTTCACATGGCTTTCATTTGCCATTTCTTTCTTTGCTCAAGTCAGTGTACACAGCTAACAATAATGGGGTGCAACTTTTGTGGGGGCTTCTCCCAATCTCCCATCACAATGCCAGTGGAAAATCAATGGAAACTCTGGAGAAAAGGCACAAATGCCTGTTTCTCTGAGGTTTCTGCGGAAGTTACGGCAGGAGATTGGGAAAGTCGATAGAAATTCTACCTCAAGATGTGATTTTGTGATAAGGGCCACACTGCCACTGTGGCAGTTTAGGTGGGTCACGTGATGGAAAGTATAGCCAGGCGGGGAGCCTTCAGTCAGGGGCAAGGTGTCCCCACCCATGAGCCAAGTCTTCTTCAAAACCAGGATGTCAATGCAATCATCCGCAATAAGGTTATTAATGGCAAGGGCCTTGTTCATGAATGAACAGACATTCTGGAGGGAAATGTGGAGAGGGGTGGTTATCTGTTGGTAGAGTCCAAGGTGGCAGTGGTGAATGGGGTAAATGGGATGGGAAGGAGATTGGTAAGATTAGCTCCCAGCAGGTGCGCTGGGAAGCAAAGTCAGTGAGAGAGAACGATGCGGCAGTGATAGGTGCCTCAATGGGCCCTTCGGAGAATGCACAGATAGGTACAGAGGACAGATGTAGGCTTATCCATGGGGATTCAAGCCGAGGACGGTGTCTGAAGAGTAGTAAAGCAGAAGAGTAGTGATGGGTTGGAGTAGTAATTGGGGAGGAACAAAGTACCCGACAGGAGAGAAATACAGGAAGGGGAGGGCACAGGCATGAGAGCGGCCAAGAGAAAAGAAAAGAAGATAGAAGTAATGGGCTCAGGTCCAGAGTAGCAGCCAAAATGCACACGCGAATAGACACAGGTGGAATTCGGGTTACATGGCGTGGCAAAGATTAGGAGAGACATGTCCTGGACATAATAAGAGGACCGTGAGGAGACGATATGTAAGAGTCCAAAGCCTAAAGTCCAGTGGTGGGATGAAGTTGATAGGGTGAAGTTAGTTTGGATATCGACAAACCAATGCCCAATTTGGAGACAGTTGTGAAAAGGGAGTGCATTCAGGAGCCATTCGCAGGACAGAGTATCAGTGTGTAATTCTCTGCCAAAGAGTAGCATATATGTACTTGTAGCTGATGAGCGCCCTAGACATTCCCTCTTTGCTTGAAGAAGTAACCACAGTGTAGAACATCACCACAGTGGATAAAAAATGAGGTAAATCAAGGAGCAGTGACTACATGATATAAAGTTTGGTATAACATTCTTCTTTTCGATATAACTAACTATTGATATAATGTACATGACTTGCAGCTACCTAATTAAATGGAAGTCATTACAACCCCTCTTCATAATGTTGCCCTCTATATAACTTCCTTTTTGTATTGTGCCCAAGTTAGAATGACAGCACTTGTTTCTCACATGGTTTATAAGATCCCATACGGTTTTTAGTTTCAATTAGTGGTAGTAATCATATCACAATAATAAAACACGTAAAGACAACACGAAGTGAATTTATTCTAACTCTATTATGAGCTATTGAATTTTAGAGATCGTGACATTCATAATGCAATAGATATGATGATTTCAGAACTACTTTGAACCTCACATGGAGAAATGAATTAGTAATGTCTTCGGGTGTTAAATAACACTGTTAAAAATGACAGCAAAGATTTTATAAAATTTCTTGTCAATCAATGTTTCAAATGACCTTGGAGTTTCGACCTCAACTGCAACCTAGCAGAGTTATATGTGCCCACAGGGTTAGGTACCTTATGGATCAGTGGCAATTTCATTACCTTTTTTGCTGTAGTTGCATTTTGCTTCCCTTAGAACTAAGTTGTGTTGACTTTGTAGAGCCAAGGAAAAGACTGTTTAGTGGCACCTTTGTCAAATTACAAAGGCAATGTTCACTTAAAAAAAATAATATCAATATGAATCTTGATTTTTCTTCCCAAAAAATGGATATTTTAAAACATGTTCTTAAATAATTGTATGTTTTGAAACTGCAGGGGTAAGGTTGAGTAAAACAGCTCTGTATAATATATAAAAATAAACATTCAAATCTCTCAGCATCAGAATATTGAAAACAAATGGGAGAAGAATAGTGTACAAAAAGTACAAGATCATCATACTTACAAGTTGAAAATCTACTCCCATCTTCCTTTGCACCATATAGCTTATAACGCAGGTTAAGGTGAATTCTCCGTCTTTCAACGCATTCAAGAGAGTACTATGTAACATCCATAGTCAGTATTATACCTGTAGACTTCTAAATAAAAGAGAGTTTAGGATATTTAAATACATATATGAATATAGCTGAGTTCTAATAAATAAAAAAAGCTAAGTAGATTCAAAATTTATTCTAAATTAAGGCACTGAATCAGAAGTACATTTCTTCTACAAAAGGATTTCTAGAAATGAAGTGAATTAATTTAAATTTTTGACCTTTACCATATTGCAAGTTCTGACTATAATTAGTTTAAAACCTCAACCTATTCGTTTTCATTATGGTGATTAATCTGAAATATCTAACACATTAGTTTTAATTAGTTTAATTAATTTCAAATATGAGATTGATATAATTGTGCAGTTATAGTTGGTATTTACCTTTACTGGTAACTTATCCTTTTCTTGAAACCTATGCCCATAGAATTGGCTAAGGACAATAGGGTAAATGGAATATATATTTGAGTTAAAGAATTGCATCTAAATATAATCAACATAGGGGACTAAGTTGCCTTTGTCTCCGTGCCCACTTCTTTGGCCAGGGGTCTTCCCCCCTTTCTCCTGTTTTCAGAATTCTTGTTCTACCTGGACCCCTCCCTCTGGCCTCTTACTCTCTCTAGATCTTTTCATTGGGAACTATCAGTGTGACATTGGCCGTCTCAATTTCTCTGCTCCCCTCACTCACTCTAAACTGCCTCCCTCTGAACTTGCAGCATTCCGCTCTCTCAGGTCCAACCTTAACATTGTCATTAAACCTGCTGACAAGGGTGGCGCTGTTGTTGTTTGGCGAACCGACCTCTACCTTGCGGAAGCTGAACACCAACTCTCTGACACCTCCTCCTACCTCCCCCTGGACCATGACCCTAACACCGAACATCAAGCCATCATTTCCAAGACTGTCACTGACCTCATCTCCTCTGGAGATCTTCCCTCCACGGCCGCCAACCTCATCATCCCCCAACCCCGCACAGCCCACTTCTACCTCCTTCCCAAGATCCACAAACAGGACTGCCCTGGTAGATCCATCATTTCAGCCTGTTCTTGCCCCACGGAACTGATTTCTTCCTATCTCAACGCTATTTTTTCTCCCCTTGTCCAGTCTCCTCCCATCTACATCTGCGACTCTTCCAACGCCCTCCGCCACTTTAACAGTTTCCAGTTTCCTGAACCTAACAGACTCCTTTTCACCATGGACATCCAATCCCTCTACACCTCCATCCCCCACCAGGATGGCCTGAGGGCGCTCCGCTTCTTCCTTGAACAGAGGCCCAACCAGTCCCCATCCACCACCACCCTCCTCCGCCTGGCTGAACTTGTTCTCACATTGAACAGCTCCTCCTTTGCCTCCACTCACTTCCTCCAAATAAAACATGTTGCTATGGGAACCCACATGGGTCCTAGCTATGCCTGCCTTTTTGTGGGATATGTGGAACATTCTTTGTTCCAGTCCTACTCAGGTCCCCTCTCTCACCTCTTTCTTCGGTACATTGATGACTGTATCGGTGCCGTTTCCTGCTCTTGCCCTGAACTAGAAAATTTCATTCACTTTGCTTCCAATTTCCACCCTTCCCTCACCTTCACATGGTCCATCTCCGACTCTTCCCTCCCTTGCTTGACTTCTCTGTCTCCATTTCTGGGGCTAGGCTATCGACAAACATCTACTATAAGCCCACTGACTCCCACAGCTACCTGGACTATACTTCCTCCCATCCCGTTTCCTGTAAGGATTCTATTCCATTTTCCCAGTTTCTCCATCTCCGTCGCATCTATTCTGACAATGCCACTTTCCATACTAGTGCTTCTGATATGTCTTCCTTTTTTCTTAACTGAGGATTCCCCGCTACCGTGATTGACATGGCCCTCAACTGTGTCTATTCCATTTCCCGCACTTCTGCTCTCACCCCTTCCCCTCCCTGCCAGAACCATGATAGAGTTTCCCTTGTCCTCACCTTTCACCCCCCCAGCCTCCACATTCAATGGATCATCCTCCGCCATTTCTGCCACCTCCAGCGTGATACCCACTACCAAACACATCTTCCCCTCCCCTCCCCTTTCAGCATTCCGAAGGTACCGCTCCCTCCGCGACACCCTGGTCCACTCCTCTATCACCCCCAACACCCCCTCCGCTTCCCAGGGCACCTTCCCGTGCAAGCACAGGAGATGCAACACCTGCCCTTTTACCTCCTCCCTTCCCATTGTCCAGGGCCCCAAACACTCCTTCCAGGTGAAACAGCGATTTACTTGTACTTCTTGCAATTTAATATATTGTATTCGCTGCTCACCATGCGGTCTCCTCTACATTGGAGAGACCAAACGCAGATTGGGTGACCGCTTTGCAGAACACCTCCATTCAGTATGTAAGCGTGACCCTGAGCTTCTGATCATCTGCCACTTTAATTCTCCACTCCACTCCTACTCTGACCTCTCTGTCCTCGGTCTCTTACACTGTTCCAATGAAGCTGAACGCAACATAGGAACATGGAACAGGACTAAGCCATCCAACCCCTCGAGCCTGTTCCGCCATTCAATGAGATCATGGCTGATCTGCGACCTAACTCCATATACCCACCTTTGGCCCATATCCCTTAATACATTTGGTTAACAAAAAGCTATCAATCTCTGATTTAAAATTAACGATTGATCTAGCATCAATTGCCATTTGTGGAAGAGAGTTCCAAACTTCTACCACCCTTTGTGCATAGAAGTGTTTCCTAATTTCACTCCTGAAAGGTCTAGCTTTAATTTTTAGACTATGCCCCCTAGTCCTAGAATCCCCAACCAGCGGAAATAGTTTCTCTCTACCCTATTTGTTCCCCTTAATATCTTGAAAACTTTGATAAGATCACCCCTTAACCTTCTAAATTCTAGAGAATACAACCCTAATTTGTGTAATACGATAGCAAAATACTGCGGATGCTGCCTCTACCTGTCACATTACCACCTCCTCTTGCCTTGATTATCTCTTTATGTCTCTTAATCTCTCCTGCTTTCTGTCCCACCACTGACCTTGCCTTTTGTTCTTTCATCCCCTCCCCCTTTTCCCAGCATTATACTTGCTTTAAATTTATTTCACTTCCTGCTTTTTTCCAGTTCTGACGAAAGGTCTTCGACCTGAAACATTAACTCTGTTTCTCTCTCCACGGATGCTGCCTGGCCTGCTGAGTTTTTCCAGCGTTTTCTGTTGTTATTCCTAATTTGTGTAATCTCTCCTCGTAATTTATACCTTGCAGTCTGCGTACCATTCTGATAAACCTACGCTGCACTCCCTCCAAGGCCAATATATCCTTCCTAAGGTGTGGTGCCCAGAACTACTCACAGTACTCCAGGTGTGGTCTAACCAGGGTTTTGTACAGCTGCACCATAACCTCTACCCCCTTGTATTCTAGTCCTCTAGATATAAAGGTCAGCATTCCATTAGCCTTTTTGATTATTTTCTGTACCTGTTCATGACATTTTAAATGATCTATGTACCTGGACCCCCAAGTCTCTTTGGACCTCCACTGTTTTTAGCTTTTCCCCATTTACCCTGTTCTGTCCTTTTAAGGTCCAAAGTACATTGAAATCCATTTGCCACAGTTTTGCCCATTCACTTAATCTATCAATATTCTTTGTAATTTTATGCATTCATCTACACTGCCTACAATGCTGCCTATCTTTGTGTCATCAGCAAATTAGGATATATGACTTTCTATGCCATCATCTAAGTTGTTAATAAATACTGTGAATAGTTGAGGCCCCAACACAGATCCCTGCAGGACACCAGTAGTCACATCTTGCCAATGAGAGTACCTGCCCATTATCCCTACTCTCTGTCTCCTGCCGCTCAGCCAATTTCCTAACCAGGTCCATAATTTGCCCTCAATTCCATGGGCTTCTACCTTAGTTAACAATCTCTTATGTGGGACTTTATCAAATGCCTTCTGGAAGTCCAGATAAATAAGATCCATGGACATTCCCCTGTCCACTACTTTAGTCACTTCTTCAAAAAATTCAATCAGTTTTGTCAGGCATGACCTACCTTTCACAAATCCATGCTGGCTCTCTCTGATCAAATGAAAATTTTCGAGGTGTTCAGTCACCCTATCCTTAATTATAGACTCGAGCAATTTCACGACAACAGATGTTAGGCTAACTGGTCTATAATTCCCTTGTTTCCCTCTCTCGACATTCTTAAATAGCGGAGTGACATACGCAATTTTCCAATCTAAACCTATCCTATCAGGAACGGTTCCTGAATCGAGAGAACTTTGGAAGATTATAGTTAGGGCATCTGCAATGTGCTCACCTGCTTCCTTTAAATCCCTGGGATGGAAACCATCTGGTCCTGGGGATTTGTCACTCTTTAGTGCCATTATTTTCTTCATTACGGTTATTTTACTTACGTTAATTTTATTGGGTTTCTGTCCCCGATTTAATATTAGTTTCCTTGGGATTTCTGGCATGCTATCCTCTTCTTCTACTGTAAATACTGACGCAGAGTAATTATTCAACATGTCCGCCATTTCTCCATTGTTATTGATAATATCACCTCTTTCAGTTTTTAAGGGGCCTACATTGCTCCTGACTACCCTCTTTTTCCTAATATAACTGTAAAAATTCTTTGTATTGATTTTGATATCCCTTGCAAGTTTCTTTTCATACTTCCTTTTTGTAGCTCTTACTATCTGTTTTGTGACTCTTTGCTGTTCTTTGTATCTTTCCCATTCGCCAGGATCTGTGCTATTTTGTGCATTTTTTAATGCTTTTTCTTTTAGTTTTATGCTGTCCCTTACCTCTTTTGTCAAGTCGAGCTCTTGCCCCTCAGGGAGCTCGAGGAACAGCACCTCATCTTTCGATTAGACACTTTACAGCCTTCTGGACTCAACATCAAGTTCAACAATTTCCGGTCATAACCTCTGCCCCAATTTTTTCACATGGCAGCTACTGATGATTCTGCCATTCACATTTACACCTCTTCTAGACTCATCTTTTGTTTCTTTACTTGTCCCATTACCATCTCCTTTCGCCTTGCACCATCATCCCTTTTGTTATTTAATCCCTCCTGCCTTCCACCCTATCACAGACCTTCCCTTTTGTTCTTTCCTCTGCTCCCCCCTTTCCCTGCCCCTGCTTAAAATCTGTTCCATCTCTAACTTTTTCCAGTTCTGACGAAAGGTCGTCGATCTGTAAACGTTACCTCTGTTTCTCTCTCCACAGATGCTGCCCGATCGGCTGAGTATTTCCAGCATTTTCTGTTTTTATTTCAGATTTCCAGCATCCGCAGTATCTTGCTTTTGTATAAGGGACTAGGTGCTGCTTTAAGTTGTCTATAATGTTCTTTCACATCTGGGAAATTAGTTTGAACACAGCTGGATTGAGGTGATAGTTTCTGCTAATTGTAAAGGTTGTGGATGAAATGAGATTGGGCATCTCACTCCATTTGCTGATGGGAATGAGTTCACAACATAAAAAAACAATAATTTTGTACTGACAAACACCAGCTCCAAGTCTCTGATCATAAGGCTGGCTGGTTTAGGAAAATAACAGGGGAGATGTGCTCGGGTCTGTGCCAATTATCTGATATGTGCTGTGCCCTAGTGATCCAAGGCAGCCTGGGTCAAACCCCGGAGGATTTCCCATAAAAAGGGTGCCTTTTGGGTTTGGGATTGAGTAACAGTATTGGAGTAGTGTAGAGGAGCTTTACTTTGAAGATTACCCCTGCTGTCCTTTAAAAGACAAGAAAATTGTTTTTAAAAAAAACATATGGGGTGAGATTTCACCTGTTCATAGTTTTACTGAAAAATATGAAAAATCATACTCTATCCTTTATGTCAGGAGAAATATCACTCATGGGTGTCTATTTTGAGTTTTGGGTGTGCGACTGACGGAGCGCGCTGGTTGGTTGCCCATTCTGGTGGTGAATTGGGCCCTGTGATTTTGAGGCTCCGACCTCATTTACATTCACCAGGCCAGCTGCAGGGCATCAGACAGGCGTCCCGACATGGGTCGCCAGATTTGGCAGAGGAAAGCAGGCCAGAGTGGTGACCAGGAGAGTAGTTGCGTGGCAGATGGGGAGATGGGGTGGCGGCTGGGGGACCTGGGGCAGCTGCACCCCAGATTATTTTTGTGGATCCCAGAGCAGCTCTCCAGCTCCTCTGAGGCTCACAAAAATAATTCAAGACTTCGTTTTCTGGGCACTGCACAGGCTCCGATCAGTTTCTACCTCAAATGGCAACCAAGGTTCTATTTACGTCATAGGACCCCAATTTCATATTAAAAGGGGCTTATCGTCCAAAATAGTTGGGCACATTGGACACCCATAGGTAGGCCCCTTTTAAAATGGTGCTGGACACGTCGCCGGTGTTAACGGGGCAGTAAGGCTACCGACCCCACTTTGAGGCCTCTAACACCAGACGAAAGGAGTGAAATCGACCACGACTGTTACACTAACCAGGTAAGTGAAGTACACCTCATGGGTTAGATTGGCTATACACAATCAGGTGCTTTCTTTGAAACTCAGAGTTGTTTTTCTCTTTAATGGTACTGGGGAAGCAGCAGTTTCCTTTCTATCTGGAGACAATAGTAAGTACTGGATTTACAAGTTGGAAGGGTTCATATCAGGACGCATCCACAACATTGCTGCTGATCAGAAGATAAACGCTCACAACACCAGACGTTGCTTCTATTCTCTATATGGCCATATTGATTGTTATTGTCAAACACAGCAGATGACCAGGATGTGTACTGAAATCCTGGCTGGATTGTATTTAGCAAGGTTGAATAAAAATCCTATTCCAGGCTCAAGCAGATGAGTTGAACCATCTCAGTGTATAGCAATATTTTACAGAGCACTTTATCTGATGGAAATTTTGGAGACAAAACACATTTGTAAAATGCTGACTTGATGGGACGTTTTGATCTTTTCATTAGCAAAAAATACTCAAGTTAAGTGTCATTAGACCAAATACCAATACAGCAACAATATCTGAAAAGTCTCGATTCATGAATAATGCACTGCTGTTCTAATGAGATACTTACTGATGCCAGTCTAAGTCTTTATTTCAACTACTGATCTTGTGTTATGGAACATCAACCGTGTGCTGCTAATGACAGTTGTTTACTTCTTTACGTTACAACATTATCCCATCAGGTTTTAGTCACTTCAAGATTTGCAGCGAGGTTGGTCCAGCAGTGTCTTAACTTACTGGACCATCATTTGCTGTAGCAGGGCATCTAACAGCGTCTGCTGTTAGTTAGACTTGCCCTTGCACGTTTAGATTTTTTTAGCTTTTTGCGTGGCAAGTTGCTGAAAGTGTGAGTTGATACCGTTGCAGCGAGGGAAACTGGGCATCTTGGACCTGAGTGAGGCAGGCAGGTATTTCCTTAACCAATCAGATTGAAGGATTGTGAAATTAACAGCACAAGGACTGAGAAGGAAGTGTAAATGAGAGGGGGTGAATTCAATGTCAAATCAGGTACAGAAAGAGAAATAAAGAAAGGGAAAGAAAGAAAGAGAGAGAAAAATGAGACAGAAGGAAAAGTAAAAAAAAAATTTAATTAAAGTTTGACATTTTTAAAATCTCCAACATCAATTAATACCTGAAGAAATGAGCCTTCACCGTTGTAATAGTTCATTTTCACTTCCAGAGAGATTAATCGGCAGTAATTAACGCTCATCACATTGTTAAAAGGGGTACTTGTGCTTGAAATGACAAGATTTAACTTTCTGTGACGAGCTTAGCTCCTATCTACAGGAAACTCTTGTTTAAATGGCACCTAAATATCCGTAATTCTCTAATAACTGGCAAAATTCAGGAGTAGGTTCAGGTAAGTTTTACTGTATATTAGTGGCCGTGCAACCGGGACTCCTGCACAAGTGGCCGTGTAACCGGGGCTCCTGCACCTGTGGCTGTGTAACGGGGTTCTCATACCTTGGTAGGTATACATCTCCGTTATCCGGAATTTTTAATAAACTGGCACCATCCCGGTCCCGTACATGCCGGATACCAAAGAGTTTCCTGTACCGCGCAAATACAGCAACTTCACGCTATTCAATGCATCTCAATGGTGAGGCAAACAACAAAATGCTATTTTTGCAACGTTAACGGTGCAACGGCGGAACTCGGACAGCAACCTTTGGACATTCGCGATTAACCGCGCATCTGCCCCTCGCCTGAAGTTGCGGTATCATTTTTGCATAAATAATGGAGAGCGCCATTTGCCTCACCGTAATTTTGACAGCAAGTCTGGGCCAATAAGAGGTTGGAGACAATAGAACCAGAGGGAGATATAAATGATTCCTTTCTGCTTTGCAGTATTTCCTTTCAGGCAAGTAAAATAATCAATACTGTATCATTCAGCATCTGAACTATGCACAGCTTCATACATCATAGCATGTTTCTCCTCTATTTATATTTCAGCCTGAAGGGAAGATAGCATGGGAAGCACAATAGCATATGCATGATCAGGAAAAATCTAACAGTCAATGAAGTACTTGTGACAGATGGGCAATTCAGTGATACGGTATTATTGCAATTAGAGTAACACGTAATATTTTACAGAAAAGACCTTACTGCATTAAACATATGTAAAATTTAAACATTTAGTTTCATATAAATCCAACGCAGGATATAGCTTAATATTTAAAAGGCTATTTGCCCCATTTAACAACATTCATCAATGCAACACCAAGTATCACAGTGATGTGCCGAATATCATGAATAAAAATATTGTGTGGGCAATGAACTGCACGCTGTAGATCTGTTTGCTTCTGTATAGAGTGTAATTTGTGACTCTATCCACAAAGCAACAAGTGAAAATAACAAGACTTTGTCTCTTTTACTTATATTGAATGTGGGCTGAATTCTACAATGCATACCTGTGTTCGTGCAAGATTTCTGGTGAGACTATAGAGATTTTCATGTTAACAGCTTTAACGTGTCAGCTGTGGCTCTGAGACAGAAGGTTGTGGGTTCAAATCCTATTCTAGAGACATAATCCATGCTGACACTCCAGTGCAGTACTGAGGGAGTGCTGCGCTGCCGGTGGTACCGTCTTTTGGATGAGATATTAAAACGATGACTGCCCTCTCAAATGGACGTAAAAGATCCCATGGCATTATTTTGAAGAAGAGCAGGGGAGTTATCTCCAGTGTCCTGGCCAATATTTATCCCTCAACCAACAGTAAGAAGACAGATTATCTGGTTATTATCACATTGCTGTTTGTGGGAGTTTGTTGTGCGCAGATTGGCTGCCATATTTCCTGCATTACAACAGTGACTACGCTTCAAAAGTACTTCATTGGCTGTAAAGCGCTTTGGGATGTCCTGAGGTTATGAAAGGCGCTATATAAATGCAAGACTTTCTTAACTTTTAATAAAGAATACACTGTTTACATTGTCTCATTCTAATAGCTGTAACTGAATATTCAGATTATATGATGGCATCAAAAGTGTGAACTGTAGACCTAGATTTTGCCTGATTGTGCATATGTCCGAGTGTAATGTATCCATGTTTGCTGACAATACAAAGCTAGGTGGGACAGTAAGCTGTGAGGAGAACACAAAGAGTCTGCAAAGGGATATAGATAGACTAAGTGAGTGGGCAGTAAGGTGGCAGATGGAGTATAATGTAGGGAGATGTGCGGTTATTCACTTTGGTAGGAAGAATAAAATAACAGAATATTTTTTAAATGGTGAGCAACTTTCAAATGTTGGCGTTGAGAGAGATTTGGGTGTCCTCGTGCAAGAAACACAGAAAGCTAGCATGCAGGTACAGCAAGCAATAAGGAAGGCAAATGGCATGTTGGCCTTTTTTGCAAGGGGGTTGGAGTATAAGAGTAAGGAAATCTTGCTACAATTGTACAGGGCCTTGGTGAGACCACACCTGGAGTACTGTGCACAGTTTTGGTCTCCTTACCTAAGGAAGGATATACTTGCCTTGGAGGCGGTGCAATGAAGGTTCACTAGATTGATTCCTGGGTTGAGAGGGTTGTCCTATGATGAGAGATTGTGTAGAATGGGCCTATACTCTCTGGAGTTTAGAAGAATCAGAGGTGATCTCATTGAAACATACAAGATTCTGAAGGGGATTGACAGGGTAGATGCTGAGAGGTTGTTTCCCCTGGCTGGAGTGTCTAGAACTAGGGGGCATAGGCTCAGGATAAGGGGTCGGCCATTTAAGACTGAGATGAGGAGGAATTTCTTCACTCAGAGGGTTGTGAATCTTTGGAATTCTCTGCCCGAGAGGGCTGTGAATGCTGAGTCTTTGAGTATATTCAAGGCTGAGATAGGTAGATTTTTGGACTCTAGGGGAATCAAGGGATATAGAGATGGGGCGGGAAAGTGGAGTTGAGGTCGATGATCAGCCATGATCTTATTGAATGGCGGAGCAGGCTCGAGGGGCCGTATGGCCTACTCCTGCTCTTATTTCTTATGTTCTTATGTTCTTATTGTGCTTTCCATGATATCTTCCCTTCAGGCTGAAACATAAATAGAGGAGAAACATGTTATGCTACATGAAGTGTCAGCCATGGCTCAGTTGGTAGCACCCTCACCTCTGAATCCAAAGGCTGTGGGTTCAAAGTCCCACTCCAGAGACTTGACCACAAAATCTAGGCTGACACTCTAGTGCAGTACTGAGACAGCACTGTCGGAGGTGCCGTCTTTCAGATGAGACATTAAACCTAGCTCTCTCAGATGGGCGTAAAAGCTCCTATGGCACTATTTCAAAGAAGAGCAGGGGGGTTATCCCTGGTGTTCTGGCCAATATTTATTGCTCAATCAACATCACTAAAAAGCAGATTATCTGGTCATTATCACATTGCTGTTTGTGGGAGCTTGCTGTGTGCAAATTGGCTGCCACATTTCCTACATTACAACAGTGACTAGACTTCAAAAAGTACTTCACTGGCTTTAAAGTGCTTTGGGACAACCGGTGGTCATGAAAGGCGCTATATAAATGTAAGTCTTTCTTTTTGTTTTATGAGTGCCACTTTGTCCTTTTTGTAGATTGATTCTGGGTTGGGTATAATCACAATCTAATCTATTCATTCAATCTTCTGTGAAGCAAACTGTGCTAGCACAGCAAATCAATACTACAACTGTACCAGTAACCCAAGAAAGCTGAAGTTAAATCAACTCAGATACTACAGTTAACAATATGTTTATCAAGTAATAAAACATAGTCAGGGAATGCTACAGAGGTAAAGGTCTGAAGAAAGTTTCATGGTCACCCATACTTAAGGTTCAGTTACTCGTAATTCTTGTTAAATTAACAAATAATTTTGTTGAGTGGCAGACACACGAGCGCTGATTTCAATTCAGGTGGGTGGCAAATCATCATAAACTCAACAGCGTGAGGACCAGGAGATTTTAGCTCTTGGGCCTCACCAGCATACCCTCAGTCAGTTTCTCACCCAAAACCAGTGGGAAATGGCAGCTGGCCGGTGGGCAGGATCACATTGTCGGGCAGTAAGAAGCCGCAAGAACTGTCCACGGAACTCAAGTGGGCCGATCGAGGGGTGGAGGGAGCCTGGCGAAGGGGAGGCCTAAACTTCCGTTGTCGGGCCCGGAAGAGCACACTTGCTCAACCTGGCTCCACAAGGGAAGTCAAAAAACAAGTTAAAAATCTTACCTTTTTGGGCCTTTTCATGCCCTGACTTCTCTTCCCACTAGGTTGGCCTGGCAGGAAAGCTACAACCACTTCACTGCACAGTCCCATGGTTAAAGCAGCAGTCAGGCCTCGATGAGATCAGCAGAGCCCGATCTGCATATTAAAAGAAGGATCCAGCCCATTTCTGGTGGGTAGTTTTGCTGGTCTGCTCAGAAGAGCAGGATAAAATTACAGGCTGCGAGATCAGTGGAGGACATCGGCGGGCGTGTCACACCGGCGATTTTAACCAGTGTCTGCCCAGTGTCCATGAAAAATTGGTTTTAACTGAGTCAGTAATGCATGCATTGGTCCCACTTGATTCATCACAGAAGATGAAAAAAGAAAGACTTGAAATATATATAGTGCCTGTCACGACCTCAGGATGTCACAAAGTGCTTTACATCCAATGAAGTACTTCTAAAGTGTAGTCACTGTTGCATTGTAGGAAAGATGGCTGCAGCACTCCATTTAACATGTCTAGCTCTATTTGATTTGCAGGTACACATACATCCCTTCTCTGCTCACTCAATCAGTTTAATAATTGTTTGCTTTATTACACATTGTGATCACTTAATTTCAAGTATGCAATTCCCTGAGAACATAACGATACTAATATACTATCCCTGATCCTGAAATAACCAATATAAAGATTACATTCTGGAAAGAATTGGTTTGATCATTAGAAAAATATTGGCCTAGAATTTCCGTTCCCTACGGGTGTGTACGCGCTGTGTACTCACCCGTAGGGCCAATGGAAGTGCCGGTTTTACGCATGCGCTGGAAACCGGCACTTCCGTTCTCTGCAGAAAGGGCTTCCCAGGTCAAATGCCTGCGCCGGATAGGCAGCCCCTACATTAGAAACTTCCGTTTTTTTCACACTGGCTTGAGTCCAGGTAAGTCGGGAACAGTTGCGCCTAGAAAACCAGGCGCAAGGCCTGCTTTTAGCAGGCTAATAGTTTAAGAAAGTAAAAAAAAAAATTCCACTGATTTATCATTTTAAAATACTTTAAAGAAAGGTAACTTTATTTTTAGCCCCGTTTAAATTTTTGTTTAAAATAGTTAATTTATGTAATTTATAATCATTTTAAAAATGTGATTTAAAAAAAAAGTTATTTGAAGTTTTACTTATGTTTTGGGGCTAATCTCTATTCATAGATTTGACAGGTCTTCCTGTCAAATCTATGAATGGAGATTCCCTGCTCTGATTGGCTCCCCATGGCCCACGTGATCCCAGGGACGCTGCCAACTAGCTGCGCCCCTGGGATACGTGGGCCCTGCACACCGGCAGTTTGAAAAGGCACAGCAACGGAATTCTGCGCCTCCCGGGATCCCTCCGGTCCAGGCGCAGATTTTTCCGAATCGCAGCCCTCCGCCCGCGGGAGGGCTGCGAATGGAATTTCTGGGCCATTATACGTATTGTATGTCAAGATTCTGTGGACATTTCATAGCATAGCAACAAGGATAGCTCCACCCATGCCATCCTGTTCTGAACTTATTGCAGGCAGGAGAAGCAATCAATTTCCTCTCAGTCGTGAAAAAAATAGTATTACAGGCTGGATTTCTACGATGTCTGTTTCAGAATACTTGACAGAAGATTTTGGGTCAATTTTAAACCGGAGCAGGTTTCCGGTGGACAGGCGAGTGCGAAACGCAGCTGTTGGCCTAAATTTCAGGTCCGGAGTATTTTAACTCCCAGTCCTTATTAACATCTGACTGGCAGGCTTCCCAGTTGATCGTGTCTGGGAACGGAAAGCCTGTCTGTTTTCTGAGCATAATTTCCGACATGCCTCCAGAGGCATATTAAAAGCGGGAATGCACCTCTTCAAGGGAGGTTCCATTCATTTCTGGCAGATTGCTGTGTGAGATTGCTGCAAAATTTTCCACAGAAATGAGTCAGAACCAAGTCCCCAGGTTCTCTAAGGCCTACATGGAGGTACTGCTGGAAGAGGTGAGGGTGACAAGAGAAGCATTCTTTCACAGTGGCAGGAAGATTGAAAACATTGGCATACACCTGGCCTGGAGAGAGGTGTCAGAGGTCATCAGTTCTAGGGGTATCATTATCAGGATCTGGGTTCAAGGCAGGGAATGTTTCAATAACCTGACAAGAACAGCAAGGGTGAGAATAGCTCTTTATGTTTCCATCTCTCTCAATACCACCTGGCAACAGTCCTCCCCTCCCCGCAACCCTCCCACCCCCCGCAACGCCTTCCCCCCCCTACAACCAACCACCCCCATCCCAGCACTCTAAACAATTTTGTTTTATTCGTTTCGGGATGTGGGTGTCGCTGGCAAGGCCAGCATCTATTGCCCATCCCTAATTGCCCTCGAGAAGGTGGTGGTGAGCCGCCTTCTTGAAACGCTGCTGTCCGTGTGGTGAAGGTACTCCCACAGTGCTGTTAGAGAGGGAGTTCCGGGATTTTGACCCAGTGATGATGAAGGATCAGCGATCTACTTCCAAGTCAGGATGGTGTGAGACTTGGAGGGGAACTTGCAGGTGGTGTTGTTCCCATGTGTCTGCTGCCCTTGTCCTTCTAGGTGGTAGAGGTCGCGGGTTTTGAAGGTGCTGCCGAAGAAGCCTTGGCGAGTTGCTGCAGTGCATCTTGTAGATGGTGCACACTGCAGCCACGGTGCGCCGGTGGTAGCAATTACAGAACAAGGAACTCCTCTTATGATTCTTTCCACACTTCACACTCCAGCCATTTGCTTTCTATTCAACACCACTCCCCCCCCCCCAATTCTGCTTGCATCTTGTATTTATATAGTGCCTTTAACGCAGTAAAACGTCCCAAAACGTATTATAAGACAAAAAATTTGACTCTGAGCCACATAAGGAGAAATTAGGGCAGATGACCAAAAGCTTGGTCAAAGAGGTAGGTTTAAGGAGCGTCTTAAAGGAGGAAAGAGAGGTAGAGAGGTGGAGAGGGTGAGGGAGGGAATTCCAGAGCTTAGGATCTAGGCAGCTGAAGGCAAGTCCACTAATAGTTGAGCGATTAAAATCGGGGATGCTCAAGAAGGCAGAATTTGAGGAGCGTAGATATCTCGGGGGGATAGTGACCAAGAGGGAAAATTCTGGCTGATTTTTCCCTCTAGCCCAGGGATGCAGAGATCAACCCAGCATAAACTGGGGCTAAAATCTAGGGCCTTGCTGGTCATATAGCTCAGACTCACATCAGGCAATGCCTTCAGCAAGTAAACCATTTGGCAGCTCATATACATTTTCTTTTAAAACAAAGTTCTTCATAATGCTATCTCATTAATGAAATGTTATGAATTTCAAATAAGTTGGATCATTTTCTTTCATGCTCTTGTGCATGAATTCTACAAACACAACTCTGACAGGCTTGGATGAGCAGCCTTTGGAGGAGAGAAATGATCACTTGGTGCAGTAAATGGTGCCACCGATGCTGGAGCTGTCACTGCTCTGTGAAAGTCGTTAAAGTATTGCTGTTAATCTACCTATTCCTGTTCTATGTTAACAGTTTGATTTAAAAAAAATACAAATTTTATTTTTCACCAGCAAACCAAATCACACTCAAAGAATAACAATAACCAGGAAAGCCAACATTACTTGTATTCCTTTAACTCATTTTTAAAAAGACAATCTCTCCCTTGAATATAAAGCTAACACCCCCACAATCCATTTATTACTGACTATAAACAGGCCAATTTCACCCGACAATTACTAACAAGCGAAGCTAATCGCAAACCCCTTTATTTTCGATGGTATGCAATGTGCATACAAATCCTTCCCAGACATTTATACACCAGGACCAATTTGGCAGCAGGCAGACTGCGACTGAAAGAATACTGTAAGGATGGCAGTTCAGGGTTCACTTCTTCCAGTCAAGTGGGACCAGTATTACTGCTGAAAATTGTGCTGGCATGGGAAATTACTTCATAATTTTTAAACAAACAGATACGATGGTCTGATCCACTTTGCGTCAATGCACTGCATCCTTGCTCCCGAGCAGAATAAATTCTCTGGTGCATAGTTCCACATCAAGTGTTCTGTTTATGCCACTCACCTATAATTATTTTACATAAACAATATTTGTGTTACTCTTGGGTTTATCAGACTTCTCTTAGCTTCTAATCATTTAGGCAGAATTTGTTCTCATCCGAGCAAAGTTTTATCATATTTCTTTCTGGCAGGAACATTGATAACATTTGATTAGGTTTTCCTGTTAGATTTTGTGCACATGTTGGAAAAGGACTTATAAACACATTGGGATAAAATTGCTGGATGTCAGTCTTTTAAATGTAGCGTAACCCAGGCTTTCAGTGACAAGAGAAGTGTTAAGTAAATGGATGCAAGTCTGCCTGATAGATCAGTATTCTGGGAGAAGTCCAGAGCTGGAAGGAGTTCAAAAGAAACATTAGATTTGCTTAAATGCTACTTTCTATTTAACTGATAATCCTCTTACTAAATTTTATTGAATTTATTTTGTACTATTTCAAATGTTTTTAAAGCTTTTCATTTATAGAATGCCACAAGAGATACACATTGCTGTTGCCTACACACAAATAAAGGCTATCTGCTGAAACAGGGACACACGCTTATTCTGTTTGTGAAGCATTTTATTCTGAACTAAATACATTTTTTCCCAATATAATAGATAAAATATAACAAATGGCCTGGTACTTCACTGATATAAAAAATATATATAGGTCCTTCTCATAGTTATGTGATTATCATTTTGCATTTGCCTCTGTCACAGAGGTTGGCAATTTGCACACAGTATTGTCTGAAACCTTAGCTGCAAGAAAACTATTAATTTTATTTAAGTCTGTTTCAAGTGTAAAATCAAAAATTGTGACGGTTACAAGAAAATAATAAAATATTTTATTAATATATGTAAATATGAGTTACAAAGCAATTCCATCCCGATGATATAGAGGCTAATTATTTTGACCTTTGTCCCAGGTTGGTCAGCACCCTAGTGCAAAGGTCAGGAATAAAGGGTGTCGCCCCATTTTGCCAGGTCTCTGCTCACTCTACATGGTCCTGGGTTTTTCGGAGTTTCCCTGGCAGGGTCCAGCTGGGCCTGCACCTGAATATGCAGGAGGCGCAGCTATGCTGCAAGCATGTAAATGAGGTGGGAACAGGCATTCCCAAGCATCCTGGGAGAATGCTCACTATCCTCCCCAGGATATGGCATCCAGTGAAACATGGCACTACAGTTTGCGGCTGTCAGGGGCAGGCCAAAGACAGGAAGGTAAGGTGGCACTTCAATTTTCTTCACCACCCAAGGATGTTTAGAGCCAAATAGGGCCTTCTGGCTATCGCTCTCCATCAGCAGCCAGAAGGGCCCGATCTTGGAAGCCTGATACTTAACTATAGGCCTGAGAGGCATGCAGCTGTGCTCAGATCCCCTCCTCCTTCTAACAGTGATAGCCCCTGCCAGGGGACAGATCTGTGTCTAGGCCATGGGACAGGAAATACCAGCATTCCAGGGCATCGACAAAAACATGGCACTTTTGGTGTAATCCTTCTGTCCAATGCCAGGGCAGAGTAGGGCAGGATAATTGGCCTAATGGTCTCTTGTCAAGGTGGCCAATGGCAACTAATTTGAATACTCCCTTCCATTCTTCATGTATCGCAATGGTACAGTTAGTATCTCTGCTCAGATAGTAATAACTAGGTTTGATCTAATAGCCATTATGGAGATGTGGTTACAGCGTGACCAAGGTTGAGAACTAAATATTCCAGGATACTTGAATTTTAGAAGAGATAGGCAAAATGGAAAAGGAGGAGGGGTATCCCTGGTAATAAAGGATGGGATAAAAGCAGTCGAGAGAAAGGGGGCGAAATTCGTCTCCTCTGCGCCTGCCGTTAGCGCCTCCGGGGGCGCTAACAGGGTGCAAAGGGGTTATTGGGCGATAATAGCGCCGCCCGAGAAATTTGGCAGGGCACGATAGTGCCTGTGCCGCTGCGCCGCTGGCGATGATGTCATCACCAAGTGACGTAACCCCTTAGCGCCCCACCGCAGCCCCTTACCGTCCCACGGCAGAAATTCGGCTGCGCCCTGCGAGGCTGCCGCGGGTGATGTCAGCGCCAGCCTTGTGGGTCGTGAACCAGGCTGACCTCTGCTCGTGGGGTGGTATTTAAAGGGGAGGTGCGGCTGCGACCCACGCCGCCATTTTCTTCTTTTGGCCGACCTCCAGGTCAGCCCTTTGTGGCAGCCCTTGGCATGGCCCGTGGCCGCCATCGCGCAGCTCAGCACCGTGTCTCGGTGCACGGCTGCGGCCATGGCACCACGCCACCCTGGTGGCCTAGTGTGGGCCATCGGAGGCCCTGCTGAGCTCGCAGCGTCATTCCCCTTTAACAGAAGGGGAGGGGTGGTGAAACGCATCAGCGTTACGCGGAGCGGCCGTGTAGCACTCCGGTGTTTGAGCGCTTTGCATTCTCAACACTGCCCCGAGAGGAAGTGGAGTGCCTGAGATAGCGCTCCACTTCCTCTCCGGGGTGGTAAGCCGAATTTAGCGGCCGGGGCGGTAGTTCCACACTGGGCACTAAATGTCCAGCGCTAATTTGGTAACCGCCCCCAAATGGGGCCTACCCGAATTTCGTGCCAAAAGGATCTTAGCTCAGAAAATCTCAAGATTTAGAATCAGTTTGGGTGGAGTTAAGAAACAACAAAGGGCAGAAAACACTGGTGGGAGTAATTTGTAGGCCCCCTAACAGTAGTTGTCATGTCAGGCAGAATATAAATCAGGAAATTAGAGGTGCATGTAACAAGGGTAATACAGTAATCATGGGGGACTTTAATCTTCATACAGATTGGGCAAACAAAATTTGCAGCAGTAGTCTGGAGGGTGAATTCATGGAATGCATTCAAGTTTCTAGATCAGTATGTCAAAAAGAAAGAAAGACTTGCATTTATCAAGGAACCAACTAGGGAACACGCTATTTTAGAGCAAGCATTGTGCAACAATACAGGGCTAATTAATAACCTTGTAGTAAAGGAGACTCTGGGGAAGAGTGATCATAATATGATAGAATTTTATATTGAGTTTGAGAGAGATTTAGTTAAGTCTGTAACTAAGGTTTTAAATCTGAATAAAGCAAACTACATAGGTATGAGGTGCGAGTTGGCTAAGGTAGATTGGGAAACTAGTTTAAAATATATGATCATGGATAAGCAATGGCAAATATTTAAAGAATTAATTCATAATTCGCAATGAATATACATTCCCTTAAGGAATAAAAACCCCAAGGAAAAGTGGTCCAACCATGGCTAACAAGAGAAGTTAAAGATAGAATTACATTAATGGAAGAGGCTTAGAAAGTTGCCAAAAAGAGTAGTAAGCCTGAAGATAGTGAAGATTTTAGAATTCAGCAAAGGAGGACCAAGAAATTGATAAAGAAAGAGAAAATAGAATGAGAGTAAACTAGCAAGAGGCATAAAAATAGATTGTAAAAGTTTCTATTGGTATGTAAAAAGGAAGAGACTAGTAAAAGTAAGTGTGGGTCTCTTAGAGGCAGAGCCAGGAGAAATTATAATGGGAAATAAGGAAATGGCAGAAAAAACCCACTTTGGACTGAAGTTTGCCAGCACTCAGAGGGCGGGTTTGGAGGTGGGTCCATTGTTAAAATAGCAAAGATTGACAGTGGGTAGGAAACCCGCTGTCAACCCGCCTCCACGTGAGTCTCCCAAGTGTCAGGTCTGTCAGCGGAGAACTGACCCGACACCAAGTGGCTGGGGAGACAATTAAGATCATTAAATGGCTAGTTAACAGTCAATTTAATTCAATTTTGAGGCTTCCTTCCAATTTTATGTGCTCCCCCATGGGTTACCCGCTGCTCCGGGAACACGCCAGCTCACCTTGGCGTGAGTTGAGTCTGCTCTGATGTATCTGATAAGCAGACAGCTGCAGAAGTGATGTAAAGGAAGCCATGTTGTACATGGTCAGTTTCAGAGCACAGAAACTGTTGGTTACTGCATTTGTAAGACATATAGAGATTTCTTTAGCTTGCAAGTGTTTAGAGCCAACTGTATGTCCAGTGCCACCTCACTGGAACAACCTCTCTGACCATTGACAGATCGCTTCTGTCAACTCACCTGCAGCTGCCATCTATTGCAGCAACATCGGTGCCCGAGAAACTATCTCACCTTGCTCCTCTGATTTCTCCAAGCTCGGCCCCAACACCAACATCACCAGGCACACCAGCAGCACCACCAACAACAACACCAACCTTATCTGCCATCACCTAATGCTGCACAGGACACAGGGCATCAACCCCTGACAACATTTCTGCCTGGGAGGCCAGCGATGGCATCACCATTGCCAGATTTACTTTACTTGACGCTGTAACCCCTGGCTGCCACATGATGCGGCAGGTTGGCACCATCCCACACCAGCACCGTAAAGCATCCCTTTAATGTCCAAGCCATTCCTTTCATACTCATCATTCTAGCAGGGGGGTGGGGGGGCGGGGTAGGTGGTGGGTGGTGGGGGGGGGGGGGAAGTTATGTCTCAACATTCACTGGAACTCAGTAAGACACTTCTCAAGGTGTGCACAGATCTGTCTAATAAGGTGCAGCGTTGAAAATATAGATTTCACTGTATGACAACACATTACGAGAAACTTCACATGGACATTGGCTAAACCTCTCAAGTGCCTACCCTTGTGTGTTGTTAATTGAGATGCTTGCAGTAGGATGAGGGTCAGTGTGAGGGGTAGCTAGTGAGATGGGGAAGTGATAATGTAGATAGAGAGGAATAAGTGGAGCTGCAAAGTAAGTTGGTGTGAGTAAGGATGTGCAGGAAAAGGGTAGGGAAGGCAGAGTGATGGGGATGTGTTGAGTGGCACAGCAGGGTGAGTTTGAGTGTGGCTTTGCAGTAACATTTCGTGATCCACTGAGATCATTGAAAGGTTGATGCCACTGCAGCCAGGGACTCCTGACGACAGCCCTGCTTTTGCCCTCCTGTGCAATGTGCAACCAGGCTGCGTTGGTGTCCTGAGGAGGTCTCTTCCACCCTTGGAAGGGAAGAGAACCTCCCTGCATGCTGTGACTCTCTCCATAAGCATATGGAGGGTGTCATTGGAGAGTCTGGGTGCAAGCGTCCACCTTTGTGCAGTCCTTGTCAGTGTTTGCAGCACCTCAATGCTGTAAAACACTGACAGAACAATTATCAAACTCAATGTGGCCGTGGTCCCTTTAAGGAAACTGGCTGATGACGCATCATCAAATGAAGTCATCAGACCCGCTTCCTGCTAATTGGCTGGGAAGCCCGCAGGGCGGGCCTAACTGACGGCATAATTACTAGTCCTAGCCCCTTTTGGGCTACCCCGGATCAGGCGTATTCCTCAGACGTTCACTTTCAACTAAAGTTTGAGGTAGCCGAATCCTAAAGACACTTAATTGGGTCTAAAGGTCCGGACTATCTCTCCCTAAAGGAAAGGAACAACCTGAAAATGTTACCGTCCTCCAGATAGCACTTTTAATAAGTTTAGCTAGACTGTAACGTTCCGGACATTATGAGGGTCCGGAAAACTCCCCCAGAATTCTGCAACTCCTCACCAAAGAGTGTACAGAGATTGAGTTTGCGAGTTTTTGATACAGAAGTCTTATGTGAGACAATTCTAAAAATATATAGATTTTTTAAAGAACCGACATGTAATTTACAGTTGGTGAGTCAATCGCAACATTAACAGTTCCAAAAAGAGAAAGCTTACAATCTTATTATCAGAGAACCTTACTCTCAAATCTTATCTTTGCTACAGTTTTGCAGTTCTTAAAGTTCTATTCAGGATATCCACCAAAATCAAATACCTTTGATCCCTGAGGTACAAAGAGTTGGAGACTTACAGAGCTGCCTCTGAAGCCGAGACTTGCTTTGCCCCTTTAAAGCGAGTCTACTATTCCATTTGAGAGTTCAATATTTATACCCTTTTCCAGTGGTATTTCCTTTAAGGTTTTCTGCTGATGTAAGCTAATTATCTCCAGTCATTTTTCTGCAGACCCCTTCAATTCTTACAGTCACCTCAGCTGGTAGCATTACAGAATTATGTCTCCTCTCTAGGTGTTCGAAGTTTACCATAAAAAACGGTGTTACGGCAGGTGTGTTTTTTACTTGATGTCATTTTTACGAAGGCAGATGTTTCTTACTTTTATGTGCTTCTTTACGAAGTGTAGATTAGAACACTTTATCCAGGGTGAACCATTGTTTCATTCTGAAAGGTTCAGCCTGCCGGAGCCTTTAACCTTCTGTTTCAATAAGGTTATTGATTCAGTGTCAACAACTATCTTATCTCAATAGCCAGAATGCTTTCACAGCTTTTTCATAATCAAGGGAAAATCCCTTTGACGTAACGGCTGCAGTCAGGAGCGGGACCGGAACCCGGCAACTAGCTATCCCGCCACCATCCCGCCACCATGGAGAAAATCCAGCCCTTTGTATCTGTCTTCACGGTAGAAGACACATAAGAACATAAGAACTAGGAGCAGGAGTAGGCCATTTGGCCCCTCGAGCCTGCTCCGCCATTCAATAAGATCATGGCTGATCTGGTCTTGGCCTCAACTCTACTTTCCTGTCCGCTCCCCAGAACCCTTGACTCCCTTATCGTTCAAAAATCTGTCTATCTCCACCTTAAATATATTCAACGACCCAGCCTCCACAGCTCTCTGGAGATAGTGGGGAACCAAGGGTCTGGTGAGAATGAGGAACTTAAAGAAATTACTATTAGTAAAGAAATAGTACTGGAGAAATTAATCGGACTAAAAAAGCTAACAAATCCCCTGGACCTGATGGCTTTTAAATGTTCTAAATACAGACATAGTGGATGCATTGGTTTTGATCTTCCAGAATTCCCTAGCTTCTAGAATGGTCCCCGTGGATTGGAAGGTAGCAAATGTAACTCCGCTATTCAAGAAAGGAGGGAGAGAGAAAACAGGGAACTATAGGCCAGTTAGCCTGACATCAGTAGTAAGGAAGATGCTAGAATCTATTATTAAGGACATTATAACAGGGCACTAAGAAAATCATAATATGTTTGGGCAGCGTCAACCCGGATTTATGAAAGGGAAATCATGTTTAACAAATCTGTTAGAGTTTTTTGAGGTTGTAACTATTGGGTGGATAAGGGGGAACCAGTGGATGTAGTGTATTTGTATTTTCAAAAAGCATTCAATAAGGTTCCACACAAGAGGTAATTACACAAAATTAGGGCTCATGGGATTGGGGGTAATATATCAACATGGACTAATGATTAGTTAACAGGCAGAAAACAGAGAGTAGGAATATACGGGTCATTTCCAGGGTTGGCAGGCTGTAATTAGTGGGGTACCGTAAGGATCAGTGCTTGGGTCTCAACTAATTACAATCTATATCAATGACTTAGATAAGGGGACAGAGTGTAATGTATCCAAGCTTGCTGACGATATAAAATTAGGTGCAAAAGCTGTGAGGAGTGTGCAAGGAGGCTTCAAAAGGATTTAGACAGTTTAAATGAGTGGGCAAGAACATGGCAGATGGAGTATAATGTGGAGAAGTGCAAAGTTATACACTTTGGTAGGAAAAATAGAAAAGCAGAATATTTTTTAAATGGCGAGAGTTTGTGAAATGTTGGTATTCAGAGGGACCTGGGTATCCTTGTACACTAATCACAGAAAGTTAACATGCAGGTACAGCAAGCAATTAGGAAAGCAAATGGTATGCTAGCCTTTATTACAAAGGGATTGGAATATAAGAGTAAAGAAGTCTTGCTGCAACTATATAGGGCATTGGTGAGACCACACTTGGAGTACTGTGTACAGTTTTAGTCTCCTTTCCAAAGGAAGGATATACTTGCCTTAGAGGGAGTGCAATGTAGCTTTATTAGACTGATTCCAGGGATGAGGAGAGATTGAGTAGACTAGGCCTATATTCTCTAGGCCTAGAAATTCAGCAGGAGGTTAGCGGCGGTAGTAACCGTTAGCGTCCCATGGCGCTGCGCCGCCGGCGATGACATCATCGCCGTGCGCAGCGCCCCGCTCACGCCCCGGCCGCGATCTTCGGTAGCGCCCCCTGACTTACCACCGGACGCTATGTCCGATGGGGTCAGGGGGGCCTACCTGCGGCCAGGGCGACGCAAATTAAAGGGGAGGTGCTGGGTGGCCAATTTTGTTACTGGCTGCCTGCCAGTACCTGCCCCCTCTGCCATCCCCGGCCTCCTCTGCAGCCCCCCCCGCGGAGTGCCGGCTGCGCTCCGTGAGCCCGGCACTTCTCTTGAGTGCCGGGCTCTTTTGCCGGCACTCTGATCCCTGGTGGCCCAGCTGGGCCCGGCCCGCGCTGCGCTAGGCCCCTCCCCTTTAATAAGGGGAGGAAGGCCTGCAGTACCACAGTGTGACGTGCCACAAAGCGTGGCGCTGTGGCACATACCGCTGCGATATTCACTCGCAGCGCCCCAAGAGGGAGGTGGGGCGCTTCCAGTAGCACCCCGCTTGCCTCTTGGGGTGCTACCGGTGAATTTCGGCCGCAGGGGGTGCTAATTTTTTCGGGGCGCTAAAAGTAGCGCCCCAGCGAAGTTAGCGCCCCAAAGGGGGCGCGACTCAATTTCCCCCCCCTAGAGTTTAGGAGAATGAGAGGTGATCTCATTGAAACATATAAAATTCTTACGGGGCTTAACAGGGTAGATGCTGGGAGGATGTTTCCCCTGGCTGGGGAGTCTAGAACTAGGGGTCACAATCTCAGAATAAGGGGTCGGCCATTTAGGACTGAGATGAGGAGGAATTTCTTCACTCAAATGGTTGTAAATCTTTGGAATTCTCTACCCCGAGAGCTGTGCATGCTCAGTTGTTGAGCATATTCAAGACAGAGATTGATAGATTTTTGGACACTAAGGGAATCAAGGGATATGGGGATTATGCGGGAAGGTGGTGTTGAGATAGAAGATCAGCCATGATCATTTTGAATGGCGGAACAGGCTCGAAGGGCCGCATGGCCTACTCCTGCTCCTATTTCTTATGTTTTAATGTTCTTATGTAAAGAGAAAGTGGTACTTTTGGCTCACTTTACTCCCCCGACTCTAATATTGTTAAAGGACCTTCCTTCGTTGCTCCATTCTGAATGATCATTATGACCAACAACAGGTTTTGTCCTTGAAGGTCTGTCTAATTCAGGACTGTAAGATGATCCCTGGTCCTGATGATATCGCTCCCATTATCCTCAAGATGTATGCCTCTGAACTTCCCCTGTCCTATTAATCTCAATCCACTTTTAATTCTCCTTAGAAGTTTGCTCATGCAAACTCTATTCTTAAAACGATCAGCCTTACCTTTCTAACGACTGCCTTTTTGCCCTTACATCTGCATTTTCTAACATTTTGGAAGCAGCTGATAACTCTCAGATTATTCATCATTTTGAAAGATATCATCTAATCTTTGTTGCCAGTATGATTTTCAGCATCCATATTCCGATATTGATATTTTTGCCATGCACTTCTGCATCTCTGCTCATGAGCACTTTGGTGAATTCCCCATCATTACTTTGGACATGTCCAAGCCTATGACAAGATCTGGCACAGGTACTTTTAATGTTACCATCATACGGTCTCTCACCAAAGCTGTGCTCTTAGCTATCTAGTTTCATCTTAAATCATTCTATATCTGCTGCACATCAACTCTTTTTCATTAACTCTGGGGTCCCCCCAGCTTTATTATCTCTGCCTGTTCTTTGTTCATATTGATGACATCCTACACTCAACATCCAACCCTATCCACTCTTTTGCTGATTCCATTTATATATTAACTTTTTTAGATTTCACACTTTCAGACCCTCTGCAGTGCAGTAGCTGAATCCCGATATCTTGATCTACTCTGATAAATAGGCACTCCGCAATTGAATTTCTTATTTTGACTATTAATTGTGAATGTATATTTTTCTGTCAGAAGGATTCACAAAATCCAAGCACAGAGGGGGTGAATCTCCATTTGCTCATCATGTGCACACTGAAGTGATAAGCTACTTCTGACATCATCTATTGGCACTTACCCATTCATTTCAATTTGAAAAGCTGCTAGGCCCATGCACATGCTATCATCAACAGAAAGGCAGAGTATTATTTAAATGGTGATAGAGGAGTTGAGTACAGGAGCAAGGATGTCTTACTACAGTTATACAGGGCCTTGGTGAGACCACACCTGGAGTACTGTGTGCAGTTTTGGTCTCCTTACCTAAGAAAGGATATACTTGCCATAGAGGGAGTGCAGCGAAGGTTCACCAGACTGATTCCTGGGATGGCAGGACTGTCGTATGATGAGAGATTGGGCTGACTAGGCCTGTATTCACAAGAGTTTAGAAGAATGAGAGGGGATCTCATTGAAACGTATAAAATTCTGACAGGGCTAGACAGACTGGATGCAGGGAGGATGTTTCCCCTGGCTGGGGGTCTAGAACGAGGGGTCACAGTCTCGGGATACAGGGTAGGACATTTAGGACAGAGATGAGGAGAAATTTATTCACTCAGAGGGTGGTGAACCTGTGGAATTCTCTACCACAGAAGGCTGTGGAGGCCAAGTCACTGATAGATTTCTAGACACAAAAGACATCAAGGGGTATGGGGAGAGAGCGGGAATATGGTATTGAGATAGAGGATCAGCCATGATCATATTGAATGGCGGAACAGGCTCGAAGGGCCGAATGGCCTACTCCTGCTCCTATTTTTCTATGTTTCTATGTTTCTATCAGAGATGCCCCACTGTGACTGTAGCATAAATAGGATAAACCTACCTCTGTTTTTGGCAGAAACAACGATGAACTATACCACAATTTGCAGTACTGCTACAAATAGGGCTCCTAATATATGTTGACAGAAGCTTCCGTTCCACGATGCAGGTTGGGAGGAGGGAAACACAGAATGTAGAGGATGAGCAGAATGAACCATTCCAGGTGGTGACCTAGTTAAGAACTGACAAATTCATTATAAAATTTGTCAGGCGTATTACTGGATTGGAACATCTCCGTTGGGAGCAGCAAGCTTCAGTCAAGTATCTCAGCAATATGACATGATAGCATGCCGGCCAGTGTTAGAAAATCTATCCTTGCGATTTTATTTTAGATCAGCATATAATTTACCCAGTTGTGACTGCGATTATGTTTCATAGGAGTCAAAAGTTTCAAACTTTATTTTGCGTAGAAAAGTGGCCAATAAACTGATGATTCTTTCAAAAAGCTTTTCATTAAAGGTAAGATTTCACTGAAATCAATTCAGACTAAGAACTGCCCTCAGATGATGGTAATCAACAACAAAATCTTGCAATTATATAGTGCCTTAAATGTAGTAAAATGTCCCATGAGGCGCTTCACAGGAGCTTTATCAGACAGAATTTGGCATCGAGACGCATAAGGAGATATTAGGACAGGTGAACAAAAGTGTGGTCAAAGAGGTAGGTTTTAGGGAGCATCTTAAATGTGAAGTTAAGAGGCACAGTAAGTTGCATAGATAGGAGCAGGAAGTTACAAAGGGACATAGACAGATCAAAATGTGGTAGTTGGAGCTCAATATGGGGAAGTGTGAGGTCATCCAGTTTGGATCCAAGAAAGAGGAACCGGAATATTTTCTTAATGGTGAGAAACTAGGAAATGTGGAGTTGCAAAGGGATTTTAGGTGTCCACGTACACAAATCAATAAAAGCTAGTACACAGGTACAAAAAGTAATCAAAAAGGCTGTTGGAATGTGGGCATTTATCTCAAGGGGGCTGGAATACAAAGGGAAGAAAGTCATGCTTCAGTTGTACAGAGCCTTGGTCAGACCTCATCCAGAGCACTGTGTTAAGTTTTGGGCACTGTACCTCAGGAAGGATAGTTTGGCCTTGGAGGGGATACAGCCCGCATGCACCAGAATTATACTGGGGCTTAGAGAGTTAAGTTGTGAGAATTACACATTCCTTTAAGGTTAATGGCCGAGGGTGATCTAATCAAGGGCTGGAATTTTCTCAAGCAAGCGGGGTTGGGGGAGGGGGGCCTCCGAGGTGGGCAGGAAACCCACTTTAGCGACAGGGCCTGATTTGAATGCGAGGCCTCGGATTCCCGCCCGCAGCCAGCCAGATTGAGAGGCTGGTTGGCTGCGGGTGGGTAGGCCTCAGAAGTGAGGGACCGGTCCAAGGGAGGGATCGGTGGGGGGGCACGGTTTGGCAATCGGCTGGAGTCAGGGATTGGGGGGGCGGCGGGGGAGAGGATCGGCAGGGCTCGGGGGTCGGGGGTGGGGGGGAGAGGAGTGGCCGAGAATCGGTGATGGGGGGGAGGGGGGGTCGGCCAGGGATCGCGGGGTGGTGGGGGGCAGAGGATCGGGGTTGGCCACCGGAGGATCGTGGCCGGCCTCATCATCATCGTTGGGGAGTTGGCGGGGGAGGCCTGGGAAGGTGATCGGAGGCCTGGGGCGGCTTCTCCGATCGTGCGGGGTGGGTATGGTCGGGAGCCTGGATCCAGGAGGTAGGTATAAATCCACATATCTCCTGGATACAGCAGTCCCCACCTTGCTGTAACTGCCAGGTTTCACAAATTGTGTGAAACTCGTCCACAGGCAGTTAAACACAAAGGGGGAAAAAATTCGGTCGCGCCTCCTTTGGGGCGCTAACTTCACTCCTTTTAGCGCCCCGAAAAAGTTAGCACCCTCGTGCCGTAAATTGAGTGGTAGGGCCCCAAGCAGGTGGCGGGGCACTACTGGAAGTGCTCCCCCTCCTTCCTGGGGCGCTACCATTCAGTATCGCAGCAGTTACGTGCAACAGCACCATGCGTGTCGGCACGTAACGCCGTGGTATTACAGGCCTCCCTCCCCTGATTAAAGGGGAGGGGCCTAGCGCAGCGCGCACTGGGGCCCTGCTGGATCACCGGGGAGCAGGGTGCCGGGAAAAGAGCCCGGCACTCAAGACTGATCGCAGCCGGCAGCCCGCGTAAGGAGGCGAGAGGGGGCAGGTGCTGGCAGGCGGCCCAATAAAAAATGGTCGCCCGGCACTTGCCCTTTAATTAGCACCGTCGCAGGCGCAAAAACGGCACCCGGACCCTGTCGGACACAGCGTCCGGCAGTAGGTCAGGGGGCGCAACTGAAGTTTGCGGCCGGGGCGCGAGCGGGGCGCTACGCACGGTGATTACATCATCGCCGGAGGCGACGGGAGGCGCAAAGCAACCCAATTTCCCCCCCAAAATGAATGGGGAAAAAGAGGTTTCCAGCCTCATTACAATATTTAAATTAAGGTAACGCCCCCTGAGAGCGGGTTGGTTGTCCGCCCCCCGTCCCGCCCCCGGCAAAACCGGAAGTGGGCGTGTTGGAGGCGGGATCAGGTTGGGAATTCCATTTTTAACGTTTTAATTGCCCTCACGCTCCAAACCCACCCTTTTTTTTAGGGGAGAATTACGGGCAAGGTGTTTAAAATTATTAAGGGATTCAACAGGGTAGATTCAGGGCAACTATTTCCTCTGGTGGGGAATACTGAACAAAAGAGCACATTCTTAAAATTAGTGCTCGGCTATTTAGGCGTGAAATCAGGAAGCACTTTTTCACAAAAAGGGGGAGTGGAAATCAAGAACTCTCTCCCCGAAAGGGCTGTGGATGCTGGGTCAATTGAAATTTTCAAGAGTGAAACCAGTAGATTTTTGTGAGGTAAGAGTATCAAGGTCTATGAAGCGAAAGTGGGTTGCCTGGAGTTGAGGTACAGATCTGCCATTCAAGGGGCTGAATGGCCTACTCCTGTTCCCATGTTTCTATGGTTGTTATGCCCTCGTGTTGCAACTAAGGACAAAAGCTTTCTTGCTTTAGCATTGCAACCTCTTTTCCCCAAATTCAATTTACAATGATAACATCATTTTTTCAAGAAATATTGAATACACAAGCATTCCAGCTTTGCAGTAATACCATAGAATAGAATTATACAACACCAGCGTCCAGCAGTTGGGCACAAAACCAGTTCATAAATAAAGGAATGCAATTCAAGCATTGAAAGTAAAAATGTTAAATGGGTAATTTTAACTTTCATTGCTGGGCTGAGAATTGGTGCTCGTTAAATGGTTGCTTGTTTTACATCTCGTCCGATTTTCTTCTCCATTGACTTCAATAGAAAAGAAAATCAGGCGAGATGTAAATGTTATGCTTTCATGTTGCAAGAAAGGACAAAAGCTTTCTTGTATTAGCTCAACTCCATTTACCCGTATCCGGGCAGCGGATTCGCTATCATCCATTTTCCACCAGGAATAAAAGTTAAGAATATCCCTGTTAACCTTTAGATAAGCTGATATGCTCCTTACCGATACAATATAAATATCATTCCATTCAATCTTTTGCTATCCTATGTTAATTATTATAACTGGTGTAAAGTCATATACAGTCCAACTTAACAAGCAGTGCTGTGTTGATCTAAATCATGATTATTTCTCTGCTTCTCCATTCACTCCTCAAGAAAATAATCCAGCTTTCATGGCTTGCCTTAAGCAATTAGCTGTAATCAAACATTCAGCACACCCTGGTCATGCAGGTGATCAAATTCAGTTAAGCTATATTGATCCAAAGTAAATCTGATTTTCCTGTGCTTTGACATTGTATCTTTTTCCTGTAGGAGTACAGGCACCGTGTTGCACAGTAGGACACGCATTAAACCTTTTACATCAACCTGATTAGAATCATGCTGATTCACAGCCTGTCAGTTCAAAACTGGTATTAGCTGGCAGGCATTTTTAGCACAAGGTAATAGTGGAGTAAACATATTTGTACCATTTACATGATGTGCTTTACCTTAGACTGGCTGCCAATTTGGTACAAAACCAAATTAACAGATGCTGTTTAAATGGGTTAGTAGGCATGACCATGACCATGACTATTCGCCAATTTAGACAGACAGTGTAGGTGTTGTGAATAAAAATGTGGTTAATTTATAACCTTTGCTCAGATCATTTAATATTTTCTCACTTTTAAGTGACAAATAAGGAACTGGAAATAACAATATGTAATATATATGAATTAATGGCAAAAGTAATTTTCAATCGCTGAGAGTTTAGTCCCTCCTGGATTTTTGACATCATCTTTTAGATCACCAACTTGTTCAAATATCCAAATACTTACAAAGCAAACATTAAAAAAATTATAGCCCTCATTTTTAACTCTGGGCCAATTTTGAGTGAGTGAGCAGCAGTGCGAGTTAGAAACTCACTTGCTGCTTCAAAAATGAGGCCCAGGATATTTAACGCCTGGGCCTCATTTAAATGCCACCAGCCGACTTCCCATCTGTTCCAGGCAGGAAGTTGGCGGGGTGCAACAAAATATCGGGGTGGGGGGACCTGGTGGCCGCCTGCTGACAGCAGGTAAGTGGCGGGATTGGCTGCCGGCCCAAACCGTGGGAGGCCCTGCGATTGGGACGAGGCGGCAAGATCGTGGTAATGGAGCTTTAAGCTTTCCTGTGGGGCCCAGAGAAAATGACCTCTTTGGGCCCATTCTGGCCCTGATCCTCTTAGCCTCTGGGTTGGCCTGGTGGGAAAATCACTGCCACTTCCTGCTCAGGCTGCCTAGTTAAAATTGCAGTCGGGTCCTGATGACATGCCTCTTTTGATAAGGACCCTGCTGGCTTCAGACGGCTGTATTTACTGCCTGTTCAGAAGTGCAAGTGAAAATTGAAAGCTGCCAGCTTCCGCTGACTCCAGAGCGGGTAAGTAACTGGGGCGATTTTAACTGCCCACCTGCCTGGTTTCCGCAGGGCTGTGTAGGGCTAAAATCACCTCCATAGTAACACTGATTTGTTAATTTGATGGTTGTTATAGTTGCCATTGTGTTCATCTTTTTCTCTCTAAGAGAGAGAATCTTTTTCATTGGTGCATGATTGGATGCCTGTTTTATCTACACTCCTGTATAAGGGATTCATTTCCTTCTTAGTGGAAAGAATTCAGATTTCTCCAAGAGGAACAAATCGAGTAACATGTGCAGAGAAAATATGCATGGGGTGTCACACAATCTTACGTGCATTAACCAGTGTTGCTGAATCCTGTTTCAGTTTAGTAAATTTTCTTAGATGTTTATCTTGGTCATGGCATAGGGTATGGTTCAACCTTGCATTACCTTGTCAATCTAGCATAACAGTGTGAGGAAGGCTTTCAGTAAGGAATTGTTCTGGAAGTTTGCCTCAGTTTACAATGGAATTTAATCACTGAATCTTTTATCTTTAACGATTTAGTGAAGTGTTGAATCTCTAACTTTTATGTCTACTGCAAGATAATGAGATGACTTGCAATATGGCTGCTGGCTGTGATGCAATGTTACAGTGTGGTCTCCACTGGCCTCTGCCAAGGAATAAGGAGGCATCTGTGAAAATAATAACCTGTGAATATACACTGGTGTCTTTCTTGGGAATCAATTAACATTATTCACGAGCCATCTCCCTGACAAATGCAGTAAGCACCTCAGTTTGTTTGTTTTTAATATTGTAATTTAATAGTGTAATGTGTCGTGGGGAGGTGGTCTCTCCACTTCCTCAACTCATAGGTTATTGAGGTGCAAAAATAAGGTATGTGTCACTATTGCTAACAACTTGTAGCACATGCTTTGGCCGCAGTGCTGTTCTCTGGGCCACTTTTCACCTTTGATGACACAACCTTGTCTGCCTTGTCCAAATGATTTGCAAGAACAGAGAAAATAAATTTTCCTTATTGCAAACATTACACTTCAACTACATGAGTTATAGCAGGCTGATACAACCTTGCCCAGCCAGCTTCTCTTTAGTTTTTATGTTTTTTTTCCCCTGTCTCTCCCGTCCTCTGACACAATTATATTCCGAGCACTCTTTACTGAAGGTATCCTCCCCCACGGAACTGAAAATGAAGTACATCCAGCCTGAACAGAATGGCATTGTTGTACAAGAGATCATTTTTACAACGGGAGCTGCAACTAGCTATTTTTTCCTATTTTATTTTTACTTTTTTACCTAACCTTCTCTCTCAGAATGTGTTTGCAATTGCCTCAGGAGCTCCATCTCATCAGAATTAAATAAGGCGACTTGGTCCACTCTGGCTGAAAGAGAAAGTGTGCAGTCCTCCTCTTGAGTGCACTGTTGTCCAAACCCTAATTTTAGCTCGCTCCCCCGGTTTTTAGATCTGATATTTACACACTGTAGGCAGCACTAAGTCAAATACCCTTGGATCAGATTTCATCCCTTTTGCAGAGTAGGCCTGTGCTGCCAACATGCATAACTTTGTTAATAATTTATTGATTTTATATTATTTTAATGTGCAAATATACATAGATTTACATAGAATCTACAGCACAGAAACAGGCTATTCGGCCCAACTGGTCTATGTTGGTGTTTTTATGCTCCTCACAAGGCTCCTCCTACGTTACTTCATCTCACCCTATCGCATAACCGTCTATTTCTTTTTCCCTCATCTTTATCTAGCTTCCCTTAAATGCTTCTATGCTATTCGCCTCAAATACTCCTTGTGGTAGCGAGTTCCACATTCTAACCACTCTCTGGGTGAAGAAGTTTCTCCTGAATTCCCGATTGGATTTATTAGTGACTTTCATATATTTATGGCCCCTAGTTTTGGACTCCCCCCACAAGTGGAAACATCTTCTATATGTTTACCCTATTGAACCCCTTCATAATTTTAAAGACCTTTATTAGGTCACCCTTCAGCCTTCTCTTTTCTAGGGAAGGATTTAAGATAGGAGTGAATGTTTCTCTCGGTCTCCCTTCTTTCCAATGGATCACACATTATAATAATACTATAAAACCAATAGATTTTTCAAAGTCATGAGTGTTTGCAACACCCCCTCCCCACCGTTCAAAAGATAGGAAAGAGGGCCATAAAATGGTTGCCATCGTGATTTCTTGTAATTTCCTTTTATGTCACAAGCACTGCTTGAAACAAGGAAAAAATACAAATTATTCCAATATAAAGAGACAAATTTCTTTTTTAGAATGGGCCTCAAATTGGAAGGTGGAGAAATTATTAAATTTAAAAAGTCTTTTAAATTGTTTGACATCTCTTCAAACTCCAGTCAGATCCCTGTTAGTACAATCCCTGGCCTAATAGAACGTTCTATAAATTTTAGTGGACACTAGTAAAATGCCAAGTGGCAGGCTTAAGGATACATGCAAACTAGCAAAGGTATGAGATTGAAAGAGGAATTCCAATAAATATGAGTCTTATAAAACTGCTCAACTCCATGAGAAAGACATAATGAATATGCCCTCTCCTAGGGGATCACTTTAGCTTGGAATTGATACAAACTAAGTATTCATGGGATGGCTAGTTAGTTTAGATACAGTGCTAAAATTATGAAAAGTTATTTTCTTATTAGGTTAGCCCCTGTATTGGTTCTGTTGAAGGTCCCAATGAAATAGGAGTGAATTTACCTTTCTGTGGAAGGGTGCAGTTAAATTTCACACTATGACTAAGTATGGCATCAGAGATGGTAAAGCATGTGTGTGTAAGAAAAGCCATGTTTTAAGAACATAGTAACATAAGATCATAAGAAATATGAGCAGGAGTAGGTCATTTGGCCTTTCGAGCCTGCTCCGCCATTCAACAAGATCATGGCTGATTTTCTACCTCAACTCCACCTTCCCACACTATCCCCATATCCCTTAATTCCCTGAGTTCCCAAAAGTCTATCGACCGCTGCCTTGAATATACTCAATGACTGAGTATCCACAGCTCTCTGGGATAGAGAATTCCAAAGATTCACAACCCTTTGAGTGTAGAAATTTCTCCTCATCTCAGTCGTAAATGGCCGACCCCTTATTCTGAGACTGTGACCCCATGTTCTAGACTCCCCAGCCAGGGGAAACATTTTCTTTGTTTAAACCCTGTCAAGCCCCTTAAGAATTGTATATGTTTCAATTGTGAGAAGTCGCACAACACCAGGTTATAGTCCAACAGCTTTATTTGAAATCACAAGCTTTCGGAGCGCTGCTCCTTCGTCAGGTGAAGTGAAGAGATGCATGTTGGCACAGCATATATAGTCAGAGAACACTGCCAGATGATTACAGTTAATCTTTCTAACTGCCCTTTATCACACCTCGGCAGAGAGATAATCACGGCAATCAAAGGTGTGGATGGTGTCCAAACAGGTCAGTCAGGAAAACATTACATCAAAGACAATGAGGTGGGGTCACAAGGGGTCAAATGTGGCAGATGCTGGGGTCTGTATGGAAAACAAAAAACTTTTTTTGCTGGAAATCCCAGCAGGTCCGGTCGCATCTGTGTAGAGAGAACAAGCCAATGACGACTCGAGTCTGGATGACACTACGTCAGGTGGGGTTACATATAGCATGACATGAACCCAAGATCCTGGTTGAGGCCATCCTCATGGGTGCGGAACTTGGCTATCAGTTTCTGCTCGATCATTTTGCGTTGTCGTGTGTCTCGAAGGCCGCCTTGGAGAACGCTTACCCGAAGATTGGAGGCTGAATGTCCTTGACTGCTGAAGTGTTCCCTGACTGGGAGGGAACACTCCTGCCTGGCGATTGTTGCGCGGTGTACGTTCATACGTTGTCGCAGTGTCTGCATGGTCTCGCCGATGTACCATGCTCCGGGGCATCCTTTCCTGCAATGTATGAGGTAGACAACAGTGGCCGAGTCACATGAGTGTGTACCATGTACCTGGTGGGTGGTGTCCTCACGTGTGATGATGGTATCTGTGTTGATGATCTGGCATGTCTTGCAGAGGTTGCCGTGGCAGGGTTGTGTGGTGTCGTGGTCGGTGTTCTCCTGAAAGCTGGGTAATTTGCTGCGAACGATGGTCTGTTTGAGGTTAGGCAGCTGTTTGAAGGCGAGTAGTGGAGGCGTGGGGATGGCCTTAGCCTGCTGGGATTTCCAGCAAAAAAAGTTTTTTGTTTTCCATACAGACCCCAGCATCTGCCACATTTGACCCCTTGTGACCCCACCTCATTGTCTTTGATGTAATGTTTTCCTGACTGACCTGTTTGGACACCATCCACACCTTTGATTGCCGTGATTATCTCTCTGCCGAGGTGTGATAAAGGGCAGTTAGAAAGATTAACTGTAATCATCTGGCAGTGTTCTCTGACTATATATGCTGTGCCTATATGCATCTCTTCACTTCACCTGACGAAGGAGCAGCGCTCCGAAAGCTTGTGATTTCAAATAAAGCTGTTGGACTATAACCTGGTGTTGTGCGACTTCTCACATTTGTCCACCCCAGTCCAACACCGGCATCTCCACATCATGTTTCAATTGGATCACCTCTCATTCTTCTAAACTCTAGAGAATATAGGCCTAGTCTACTCAATCTCTTCTCATAGGGCAATCCCCTAATCCCAGGAACCAGTCTAGTGAACCTTCGGTGCACTCCCTCTAAGGCATGTATGTCTTTCCTTAGGTAAAAATGAGAAGTCGCACAATACCAGGTTATAGTCCAACAGTTTTATTTAAAATTACGAGCTTTCGGAGCTCTGCTCCTTCTTCAGGTACAGGTACAGTGAGGGGATACAAATTGATTACACAGTAAATATATACAGAGAACAATGTGTCTGCAGAGATACAATCTGTTAGGGGGGCATTACATCAAAGACACATCAGAGTACAGCTAAGACAATGAGGTGGGTCACAGGGGGTCCAACATGTCAAATGCTGCCGTCTGCAGTTAAGCTTTTAACTTTTTTTTTAAAAACTGGAAAAACAGACAACGATGTCGAGTCACATTCTGTAGCGTGACATGAACCCGAGATTCCTGTTGAGGCCGTCCTCATGGGTGCGAAACTTGACTATCAGTTTCTGCTCGATGATTTTGCGTTGTCGTGTGTCTCGAAGGCCTCCCATGAGGACGGTCTCAACAGGGATCTCGGGTTCATGTCACGCTACAGAACGTGACTCGACATCGTTGTCTGTTTTTCCAGTTTTTAAAAAAAATGTTAAAAGCTTAACTGCAGACGGCAGCATTTGACACGTTGGACCCCCTGTGACCCACCTCATTGTCTTAGCTGTACTCTGATGTGTCTTTGATGTAATGCCTCCCTAACAGATTGTATCTCTGCAGACACATTGTTCTCTGTATATATATACTGTGTAATCGATTTGTATCCCCTTACTGTACCTGTACCTGAAGAAGGAGCAGAGCTCCGAAAGCTCGTAATTTTAAATAAAACTGTTGGACTATAACCTGGTGTTGTGCGACTTCTCATTTTTGTCCACCCCAGTCCAACACCGGCATCTCCACATCATTTCCTTAGGTAAGGAGACCAGAACTGTACACAGTATTCCAGGTGTGGCCTCACCAATGCCCTGTATAATTGTAGTAAGACTTCTTTACTCTTATACTCTAATTCCTTTGAAATATTTAACTCATGAAAAATAAAATAGAAAACAATTGATCTTTCTGGGGCCTTCATAATGCCTTGGGATATTTTGTTAAGTGAAAGGCGCTATAAAATTGCAGGGCTTTGTTGTTGTTGACCTATTTTCTTTGTAATTCAGTCTTTCATTCCATATTTAATGATTCTTTTCACAAGAAAAAAGAACCCTGAAGTTCAGGAGCTAACTGTAAAAAAAACTATTTAAGCAAAAAGAGTTCCGATATTAAATATCACATGCTTGAAAAGTCTGTTGGTATAGAAAGCGCAAGGAAATCCTTAAGGTACCTTGATGACAAAGGTTCTTTAAATGACTATGTAAGCAATGCTTTGCATATTCTTTGCATATTCTTCCACATTTACAAGAGAGCCTTAAGGGAACTTACCTACAAAATTCTGACAAGAGTCTTCAGTTAATGCTGATAACCATAAAAATATTTCATAATTCATAATGATTAATGCTATCTGGTTCTCTATCCTAATTCTAGTGAATGTCTACAAAGCATTTTCCATGCATATTCTCTCATTTTCCATATGCTCCCATTCATGCCCAGTGAATTTCATGTGCATGTGTATATTCAGCATTTTAAGTGACTTTTCACATTATTTGTATAATATTTTCAAAGTCAAGTAACAAGGCTAAGATATATTTTGGCATAATATTGAAGAAAATGACAAATATGTACTACTCAAATATCTCTGCCAAATATAGACAATTAAAAGTCAAAAGGATTTTTTCCAAGAAAGCAAAAGACAGCTCATTCTGAATAGGAATTGCTCTCATCAGAAATTTAACCAACATTAGAGTCATAGGCCAGAATTTTGCCGACGCTCAGGGGGCGGGGTTGGAGGCGGGACATCCGGTCAGAAACCCGCTGTCAACCCGCCTCCAATCAATCTTCCCAAGTGTTGGGTCCACGATTTGTGCATGCACCCGACACCTAGCGGCAGGAAGAGGATTTTAACCACTTAACTGCTTGTTAACAGGCAGTTAACAGGCTTTTTCCAATTTTGACACTTCTACTGGGGGCTTCCCAACGTCCGGACACCACGCCAGGTAATTGTGGCGTGTTGTGAGTCTGCTGTAATATTTATGCATTGATGACAGCTGCAGAAGTGGTGTGAAGAATCCAATGGTGCACTGGTGAGTTTCAGAGGGAAGTAAATGTTGTGGGAAATTCATTTTTAATGCATTTTGGGGGCTAACGGGGCGCAAAGTATTTAGCACCCGGGCGCGGCGTCACCAACGCCTCCCGCGAAATTCAGTGGGAGGTTAGCGGCGCTGGTAACCGTTAGCGCCCCGCAGCGCTGCGCCGCCGGCGATGACGTCATCACCGTGCGCAGCACCCCGCTCATGCCCCGGCCGTGATCTTCGGTAGCGCCCCCTGACTTACTGCTGGACGCTATGTCCGACGGGGTCATGGGGTCCTACCTGCGGCCGGGGCAGCGCTATTTAAAGACGAGGTGCCAGGCGGCCATTTTTGTTGCTAGCCGCCTGCCAGCACCTGCCTCCACTGCCGTCCCTGGCCTCCTGACCCACCTCCCCGCGGAGTGCCGGCTGCGCTCCATGAGCCCGGCACTTCTCTTGAGTGCTGGGCTCTTTTGCCGGCACTCCAATCCCCGGTGGCCCAGCTGGGCCCCGGGTTGCACTACAAGGCCCCTCCCCTTTAAGAAGGGGAGGAAGGCCTGCAATACCATGGCATGACGTATTCCCTCGCAGCGCCCCAAGAGGGAGGCGGAGCACTTCCAGTAGCGCCCCGCTTCACTTTTGGGGCGCTACCACTCAATTTCGGCTGCGGGGGTGCTAAAAGTAGCACCTCGGTGAAGTTAGTGCCCCAAAGGGGGTGCGACTCAATTTTTCCTCCTTTGACTTTTCTGCAGGTAACAGGTTTTGAATTGTATGTGTAGTCCCACCTCATTGGGAGAACCTCTCTCACCAGTGACAGTTCGCTTCCTGTAACCTCGCCTGCAGCTGCCGTCTGTTCTAGCCTAAGGAGGGAGTCACTGGGGAGCCTGGGTGCAAGAGCTCACCTTTGTACAGTGATTGTCAGTGTTTGCAGCACCTCAATGAAAAATCAACAGTCAAAAAAAATTGTGCGTGGTCCCTTTAAGATAACCGGCAGATGACGCGTCATTAAATGACATCATCTGACACCGGCATCCTCTTAATTGGCCGGCAAGCCTGCAGGACGGTCTTAACAAGGCCAATTGACGTAAAATCATGTCTGTGGGCCGGATGTAGTTGGGGGCGGGACTGGAACCCGGAAGACAGCTGACCCGCTCCCAAGCCGCCTCGAAGCACAAAATTGCGGCCATTGAGTCATAGAGTCAGAACGGCACAGAAGGAGGCCAGTCAGCCCATCGAGTCTGTGCCAGCTCACTGCAGAGCAATCCAGTCAGTCCCACTCCCCCGCTTGATCCCCGTAGCCCTGCAAATTTATTTCCCTCAAGTGCCTATCCAGTCTCCCCTTGAAAACATTGATTGTCACCACTTCCATCGGCAGCGAGTTCCAGGTCCTCACCACTTGCTGCGTAAAAAGGTTTTTCCTCACATCCCCCCTGTATCTCTTGCCCAAAATCTGTGTCCCCTCGTCCTTGTACCATCAACTAGTGGGAACAGCCTTTCTCTGTCTAGTCTATCCAAACCCGTCATAATCTTGTACACCTCTATCAAATCACCCCTCAACCTCCTTTGCTCTAAAGAAAACAAATCCAGCTTCTCCAACCTGTCCTTGTAGCTAAGATCTCCCATCCCTGGAACCAATTTGGTAAATCTCCTCTGCACCCTGTCAAGGGCCTTCACATCCTTCCTAAAGTGTGGTGACCAGAACTGGACGCAAAACTCCAGTTGTGGCCTAACCAGCGCTTTATAAAGGTTCAGCATAACTTCTCTGCTTCTGTACTCAATACCTCTATTTATGAAGCCCAAGATCCCATATGCTTTGCTAACTACTCTCTCAATATGTCCTGCCACCTTCAGGGACCTATGCACATGAACTCCTAGTTCCCTCTGTCCCTGCACACACTTTAAAACTGTGCCATTAAGTGTATATTGCCTCTCTCTGTTTCTTCTGCCAAAATGCATCACCTCACACTTCTCTGTATTAAATTCCATCTGCCACTTGTCTGCCTATTCTGCTAGCCTATCTATGTCCTGTTGAAGTTGATTGGTATCATCTTCACTGTTTGCCACACCCCCAAGTTTGGTGTCATCATCAAATTTAGAAATTCTACTCTGTATTCCAATATGCAAGTCATTTACATATATATATATCAATAAAAGCAGTGGCCCCAGCACTGGCCCTTGGGGAACACCATCCTCCAGTCTGAAAAACAGCCATTTACCACAACTCGCTATTTTCTGTACTTAAGCCAATTCCTTATCCAAGCTGCCACTGACCCACCTATTCCATAAGCCTCATTTTGTTAACCAGCCTTCTACGTGGTACTTTGTCAAAAGCCTTCCTAAAATCCATGTCGACAACATCCATTGCATTCCCTTCATCAATCCTTCCTATTACTTCATCAAAAAATTCAATTAGATTAGTCAAACATGATCTGCCTTTTACAAATCCGTGTTGGCTCTCCTTAATTAACTTAAACCTCTCCAAGTGCCGTTAATTTTTTCCTTGATTATTGTTTCTAAAACTTTACCCACCACTGATGTTAAACTGACCAGCCTGTAGTTACTGGGATTGTCCTTACACCCTTTCTTGAAAAATGGTGTCACATTTGCCACTTTCCAATCGTTAGGCAACTGCCCCGCATCTAGGGAAGATTGGAAAATTATGGCAAGCCCTTCCGCTATCTCCTCCCCCACTTCCCTTAGCAACCTGGGATGCAAGCCATCAGGACCAGAAGACTTATCCACTCGAAGCATACCCAGCCTTTTTAGTACATCCTGTCTATCAATTTTTACCCTTTCCATTGCTTCTACCTTTTCCGCTTCTACTGATATTTTGTCAGCATCCACCTCCTTAGTAAAGATCGATACAAAGTACTCATTGAGTATTCTAGCCTTGTCCTGCGCCTCTAAGCATATATCACCTTCTTTGTCCCTAATAGGCCCCACCCCGCCTCTTACTACCTGCTTACTGTTTACATGCCGGTAGATGATTTTTGGGTTCCCTTTTATGTTAACCGCCATTCTACTCTGACACTCTCTCTTTGCCAATCTTATTTTCATCTTCACTTCCCCTCTCAACTTATTGTATTTGGTCTGGTTCTCCCTTGATGAATTAACCTGACATGCATCATACACCCTCTTTTTTTGTTTCATCATCTTCTCTATCTCCCTCGTCATCCAAGGAGCCCTTGCTTTGGTTCCCTTGCCCTTCCTTCTTGTTGGAATATACCTAGCCTGTACTTGGAACATCTCCTCCTTAAAGATCACCCATTGTTCCAGTACAGTTTTTCCTGTCAGTCTTTGGTTCCATTTTACCCTGGCTAGATCCTTTCGCATCCCATTGAAGTTGGCCCTATTCCAGTTTAGAAGTTCCACTTTAGATTTTTACTTGCTCCCCTCCATTGCTAATCTAAATCTTATGATACGATGATCACTCATACCCAAGTTTTCTCCCACAGACACTTGGTCGATCTGGCCAAGCTCATTCCCCAGCACCAAATCCAGCAATGCCTCCTTCCTAGTTGTGCCAAGAACATACTGGTCAAGGAAATTCTCCTGAACACATTTCAGAAATTACTCCCCCTCCTTTCCCTTTACCCTAGCATTATCCCAATCGATATTTGGGTAATTAAAGTCCTCCAATATCACCACTCTATAGCTCTTGCATATCTCTGCGATTTCCCTGCAGATTTGCTCCTTTACCTCCCTCTCAATATTTGGAGGCCTATAAAATACCCTCAATAGCGTGATCAAACACTTTTTGCTCCTCAACTCTAACCAAATGGATTCTGTCCTTGCCCCCTCAAGAACATCCTCTCTTTCCAACACTACAATGGCTTCCTTAATCAGCACTGCCACCCCACCTCCCTTTTTACCTTCCCTATCCTTTCTGATAGTCCTCACCGTTTTTAAGCCACGTTTCCATTATTGCCACTACATCATATTGCCACACGACTAATTGTGCTTGTAGCTCACCAACCTTATTCACCACACTTTGTGCATTTACGTACATTATTAATCCTCTCCTAGTATTCTCAACTGAACAGGTGGGTGATTTGCTTCCAGAGATCGCCATCAATGCCACTCTGTAACCAGTTACCTGGGCATATGCAAGGGTGGCCAAGGTTGCTTCCCTTCATATCTGTTCAGATGTATACTCTGTATTTCCCCCTCTCTTTCTTCTTCTCCCATAGCCAGATGAGATGATTATGTGTGAGGATTCACAGGCAAGAGTCTATGTCCTACTGCACCGGCAATGGAGATTGGTACATAAACAAAGTGCAACCAGACCAATCTTTTTCATTCCTTCAAATTGATCCAAAATTTTGTAGCGAGCAGTTAATTGGTCTTAAGACGAGTGTTTCAGGTGAGTAAGGGCTGTAGGTTACAGTCAATGCCATTGCTGTGGCTCCTGCTCTTTTTGTGCAACAGATTAATTGGAAAACAAGACTTGCAACAGCTTCTGTTGTAAATGTTTACTTTTTTTAATAAACTGCTGTGTGTCCAATAATTTCCATTAACACATGGTAAACAGCAAGTAAACACATTTAGTCAGTACCACAGTAAATAAGTTGTTTGAAGCTTTCCAGCTACAGTTATCCACTCATCTATTTCATTAAACATTTTGGGGCCAAGAATCTGTAGCTGTTTTTGGCACACACCCTCTGTAATTCTGGCTACACTGGGTCCCAGCCTTCCCCATCAGTTTCTGCAGGACTTTGTTTGGCATGGAACCTCCACTCACCCTAAATATGTTCTCTCTCTATGGAGGGAGTGTGGGTTGGCTGGGGAAGGGACCCACAGGCCGGGAGGTTCCTCATCACTGGCCTGAGGGACGAGCAGCGAGCCGGTATGTCGAGTGAGAGCAGGCATAGCAGTCTGTCAGCTGGCTGACGTGCAGCCCACCAGGGGGTCCAGTTGAAAATGTTGTTTTGGGTTTTTTAGCCGCAACGAGAACATTTTGGAATTCATCCCTCCCTCAGCCGCTGCTGGAATTGCCAGCCACCCCCGATTGGTGGGCACCCAAGAGAGATCCCTCTACTGCGGCAGATGCCCACCATTGATAACTGAATATGGAACCTCCTCGTGGCCCTGCACACTCTGGCAGGGTTAGCGCTGGAGGTTCCTGGTGGCCACATCCTGGCACTTATACTAGGATGTCATCCCCGTGGATTTTGGGGGCCTTTATATTCTAACTACTGTTGCAAGACAGAACCTTTGCACTAACATGTTAAACCATCTTAAATTATGTTTTGGACAATCAATATAGAAAAAAAGACTCAAGACTAGCAATTATTACTTCTGTTCCCATTGTGTCTCGTCACTTTTAAAAATGATTTATTTGTTCTTTCTCACCAAAGTTTCTTCCTCCTTCTCCTGAAGGTATTGACTCTTTGCTGGAGTACGGTGACACAGGTGCTAGTCAATGCAGTACTTATCTAAGTGGTCATGATGTTATGTGTGACCCTTGACAGTGACCATTTCAACATAGGAGAAATCGCAACGGAGCCTGATCTTGTCCTTCATCACCCAGCAACAGGGGTTGCTGAATAGTGACCTGGAGCAGGATTGCCTGATTGATTCCACTATCTCCGACATGGCACAGAATGCAATTAAACCACTGCCCCAGCTGGGAGGATAAGGGGAGAAGTGAAATTTCACTTTCCCTTTATATTTTAGGTGCACATGTAATTTAGGTGACTGCTACAGTTGGAGGCAGTGTTAGAATTAAGCTGTGTGGAAATTCTAATGGTATTTTTCGAGAGGACTGGGACAGGCACTGGATTTGATCGGAATCTGCATTGACATTTGAAACAAAGTTCCACAGACGTTCCATTTGCGGTGTTAGATTCACTTGGGTATAAATCTGACTCTGGGATAAATTTAGAACTCTGTACAGAGCTCAGTAAACACTGCTGAGTTTCGAGTAATGTCGGTCCTGCAAATACCTGACATTTTCTGAACCAAATCAACCTTTTCTGTCTGAATGAATTTGGAATTTAAGCAGAATGATTTATTTCAGAGAATTAATGCAATGCCACTTCCACCGAAGGTAGTAACCAGCCGATTAATAAATATTAATAAAGTGTCGACCAGTGCCAGAATCAGTCAGTGGAAATGAGATGACAGAAAGTTGTGATACCATTATCCCCACCCTCTACAGAAAGACATTTCAACACATGGCTGAAATCTTCCCCACTGAAGATGGTGCTCTAGCCATGTGATAGAGGAAGCAGGCCAGTTAGAAATCTCAGCACCACAGAATCTTCGGGGGGAATTTTGCGGGGGGTCAGCGGGCGCGATCAGTGGCACGTTGCGTGCGAAAATCTCTTTTTTTGACAGCGGGTTGGGACCCCGCTGTCAACCCGCCACCACGTGCCTTTCCCAAATGTCAGGTCTGTCAGCCCTGTCAGACCCGACACGCAGCGGCGGGGGAGGCAATTAAAATCATTAGAGGCTTGTTTACAGCCACTTAACATGCTTTTTTCCCAGCTTTTTGGATTTGACAGATCGCCGACCGGTTTCCCACAGTGCCTAGACCTCGACAGTGAAGCTGAGGTGGGAGGTCACTAAGAAACATAGAAACATTAAAAAAATAGGAGCAGGAGTAGGCCATTCGGCCCTTTGAGCCTGCTCCGCCATTCAATATGATCATGGCTGATCTTCTATCTCAATACCATATTCCCGCTCTCTCCCATACCCCCTGATGCCTTTTGTGTCTAGAACCATTGTTTCAGCTGATGAGTTGACAGCTTCAAATGTCAAGTCAAAGCTCCCAGCTGATTGAGAAATATTCCCTTAGCCACAGAATGCTGCAAGTCTTTACACAAGTCTCCATCCAGTCTGACCTCATTATCTCTCCCATCATTGACAGATCACTTCTGTCATCTCTACTTCACCTGCCATCTATTCCATCAGCATCGGTGCACTTTATACTCTCTCACCTTGGTCACCAGAATCCCACCACAATCAGCCCCAACACCAGCAGCACCAGGTACACCAGCAGCACCAACAACAACACCAACCTTCTCCGTAATCAACTTATGCTGCACAGGACACAGAGCATCAGCACCCAAACACATTGCTGCCTGGGACACCAGGGATGGCCTCACCAAAGCCAGATTTACTTCACTTGATACTGTACACCCTGGCTGCCACATGATGTGCCAGGTTGGCACCACCCCACACCAACACCATAAAGCATCCTACAATGCCCAAGCCATTCCTTTCACAATCATGACCCTTGTGGGGGGTACCGTTATGTCTCACCATTCACTGCAACTCACTAAGCCACTTCCAAAGGGGCACACAAATCTGTCCAAGGATGCAATATGTTGAAAATAAAGGTTTCAATGTTTGACAACACATTAACAGAAACTTTACATGAACATTGCATAAAACACCCAAGTGCCTACCTTTGTGTGTTGATAGTTGGTATGATTATATTAGGATGAGGGTGAGTGTAAGGGGTGGCTAGTGAGATGGGGAAGTGATAATGTAGATAGAGAGGGATGGGTGGAGGTGCAAGGTAAGTTGGTGTGAGTAAGGATGTGCAGGAGTAGGGTAGGGAAGGCAGCGTGATGGGGATGTGATTACAGGCACAGCAGGATGAGGTTGAGTGTGGCTTTGCACTAATGTTTCGTGATCTACTGAGAACATTGATATGTTTGCGACAATGCACCCAGGTCCTTCTGACCACATCCCTGCTTCTGCCCTCCTGTGCAATGTGCAACCAGCCTGTGTTGATCTCCTGGGGAGGTCTCTTCCGCCTATTGGCAGGGAAGAGAACCTCCCTGTGTGCTGTGACTCCCTCCATAAGCATATGGAGGGAGTCATGGGAGAGCCTGGGTGCAGCCGTGCACTTTTGTGCAGCGCTTGTCAGTGTTTGCAGCACCTCAATGCTGTAGAACACTGACAGCACAAATTTCAAAGTAAATGTGGGCATGGTCCCTTTAAGGAAACCGGCTGATGACGCGTCATCAAATGACATCACCAGACCCGTTTCCTTCAATTGGCCGGGAAACTCGCTGGGCGGGCTTAACAAGCCCAATCATGGTAAATTCATTCTACACAGTGGGCTGGAGCCGGCAGTGGGGCCGGAACCTGTCACCGACGTCGCCCGCCATGGACCCGCTGAGGTTGGTAAAATCCAGCCCACAGAATCTTACAGCACAGAACGAGGCCTTCGGCCTATCATGTCTGTGCCGGCTATTTGAAAGAGCTTTCAATTTAGTCCCACACCCCAGCTTTTTTCCATAACCCTGCAAACTAGTTCCCTTCAAATATATGTCCAATTACCTTTTGAAAATTCCTATGGAATCTGATTCCACCACCCTTTCAGGTAGGGCGTTTCAGATCTTAACAACCCTTGGTGTGAAAAAACTTCTCCTCATTTCCCCTCTAGTTCTTTTGCCAATTATTTTAAATCTGTGACCGCTGGTTACCAACTCACTTGCCAGAGGGAACAAATTCTCCCTACTTGCTCTATCAAAACCCCATATAATTTTGAATACCTCTGTTCGGTCTCAGCTTAACTTTCTCAGCCCCAAGGAGTACAATCCCAGCTTCTCCAATCTCTGCATATAACTGAACTCCCTCATCCCTGGTATCATCCTGGTAAACCTCCTCTGTACCCTCTCCAAGGCCTTGACATCCTTCCTAAAGTGTGGTGCCCAGAATTGTACACGATACTCTAGCTGAGGCCTAACCTGTGATTTGGAAAGGTTTAGCATGACTTCCTTGTTTTTGTATCAATGCCTCTATTTACAAAGCCAGGTATCCCATACGCTTTCTTAACTGCATTATCAACTTGCCCTGCCACCTTCAAGGATTTGTGAATATGCACCCCAGGTAACTCTGCTCTTGCCCCCACTCAAAATGGTACCATTTAGATTATACTGCCTCTTCACGTTGTTCCTCCAAAAGTGCATCACTTCACACATATCCGTATTAAATTGCATCGGCCATGTGTCTGCCCATTTCACCAGTCTGTCTCTTTCCTCCTAAAGTCTGCTACTATGCTGTTCACTATTTACTATGATGCGGAGATGCCGGCGTTGGACTGGGGTGGACAAAAATGAGAAGTCGCACAACACCAGGTTATAGTCCAACAGATTTATTTAAAATTACAAGCTTTCGGAGCTATCGATCGCCCCTTCTTCAGGTAAAGTTACTATGTAACTATGTAAGTTACTATGTAACTTTACCTGAAGAAGGGGCGATCGATAGCTCCGAAAGCTTGTAATTTTAAATAAATCTGTTGGACTATAACCTGGTGTTGTGCGACTTCTCACTATTTACTACATTGCCAAGTTTTTAGCATCCGTGAACTTCAAAATTGTTCTCCCTATACCCAAGTTCAGGTCATTTATAGTCAGAAAAACATCTATTCACCACTACTCTCTGCCTCCTATCCTTAGCCTATTACGTACCCAATTTACCACCATCCCTTTAATCCCATGTGCTTCTATTTTCAGAAGAAGTCCATTATGTGGTACTTAATCAAATGCCTTTTGAAAGTCCATATGTACAACATCTACTGCACTACCTTCATCAACTCTCTCTGTTAGTTCACCATGGGAATAACCACACTGTAACTTTAAAACCAAGTGAGGGCAGCATATGGAAATAATGTCCTCACCCCCCCCACCCCTCCCCCCACCCCGCCATTGCGCAACGTTTCACTGACTGAAATACAGCTAAACGAATGTATAACTGATGTTCTGATGAAAGGTCATCGACCTGAAACGTTAACTCTGTTTCTCTCTCCATCGATGCTGCCTGACCTGCTGAGTATTTCCAGCATTTTCTGTTTTTATTTCAGATTTCCAGCATCCGCAGAATCTTGCTTTTGTATTAATGTATAAAGGTCTTGGTGCTAATCTTTAGACTAGATGGTGTGAACCCATTTACTAACTTTCTTTCAAATTGATAGGCTGCCAAATTTACCACTAGTGAACTTACCATTGTACTGAAGTACAAAGTAATACGCTTGCTCCAACTAAACAAATTTGTAACAGAATTATGACCAAAACATCACATCCCACATAGGGTTATATTCAGCCGTTCTATGATATGGTATAGTCATACATCATATATAAAATTATACAATGAACTTGCATACTTTGTGCCCTGCCAGAAAAGCACCAGTGAGAGAATGCAAAACAATTTCCAAACTTAAAAATCAAATTTAGGCAATAAAAAATTCTCATCAAAATGAATTCATCCTTATCTTGTCCTTTTTTCAAAGGTTCCAGGCTGTGCAGAAAATATAATAACTTTTTTTTTGTCCATACCAATTATTTAAACAACCAGGTGATAAGTATTAATTATCTGAATATTTTATATATGTATAAATTCTGGAAGTAGGCAATTATTTGCGTTGCTATCGTATTTCAGCCTGGACTCTTCCATGAAATATTTGCTGAGGACACTGAAACTATTTGGTATCCTGATTTTGTTTTAAGTGTTTTTTTTTGGGTTTGTAACTGGTTGTGTGAGGAGGCGATTAGAGTTTCAGTAGGTCCGTGACTTTGTTTTTTAAAGACTGTTCTGAAAAATGTAATCAGCTTGAATCTCGGAGCCGCTCCTGTTTCGCTGCTGTAACTTCCCCAGAAGTACAGCGGGAACACAGTTTACGCACTTATCAATGGGAATGAAGATCGGGCGGTTTCAATAATGGGTTGCCAATCCACAGCGGCAGTTTTAAGCCCGGGCAGGGAGCGGAAAAACTTGCATTTATATCGAGCCTTTAACGTAGTAAAATGTTCCAAGGTGCTTCGCAGGAGTGTTATCAAACACCAAACCACATAAGGAGATATTAGGACAAGTGAACCAAAGTTTGGTGCAAGAGGCAGGTTTTAAGGATCATCTTAAAGGTGGAGAGAGAGTTAGAGAGGCGGAGAGGCTTGGGGAGCGAATTCCCGAGCTTAGGGCCCAGGCAGCTGAAGGCATAGCCGCCTATGGTGGAGCGATTAAAACTGGGCCAGAGTTGGAGGAGCGCAGAGATCTCGGAGGGCGGTATGGCTGGAGGAGGTTACAGAAATAGGGAGGGGTGAGGCCATGGAGGGATTTGAAAACAAGGATGAGAATTTTAAAATTGAGGCATTGCCGGATGGTAAATATTTAATTTCTAGATGAATTAAAAAAAGGATGGATTATGTCTGCTAATATACCACAAGAGCATATTTAACATAGACTATAAAAGTACTGAAAAGTTGAATAAAAATGGCCTGATTATGATGGGGAATTCATATAATTGTATGCACTTATAGATTAACCACATTTTGTGCCAATATTCTTCCCGTTTTCTCCTGAAAGCATTGGATCCCGCTGGATGATGTTTTCCCAGATAAAAGCAGTTCTCTGGTATCTCACCCGTTCAGTACCCATGCACGTGTGACCCATTAATACCTTTCATTTAATGCCTGCTATATTATAGGAAATGACTGTAGCCACGCAGTACCAAATATAAAGGAATTTCCACATATCAGTGTATATTGTACCTATCTTTTGTTACTAGAATTTGATGGATCCTTTGTGTCTCGCTGTGAGGTATCAGCTAAATAGTTCTATAGGGGGAGTTTTAACCAAACAAAAAGGGTGGGATGGGGTCATGTGGGAAGTTAAAGTGTTAAAAATCTGAATCCTGACCAGAACCCGCCTCCAACCCGCCCACTTCCGGTTTTAACGGAGGCGGAACGGAGGCGGGCAGCCAACCCACTCCCAGGAGGGGGGGGTCACCTATTTCAATATTATAATGAGGCTGGAAGCCTCTGCTTTAACCTCCATTTTGAACTTAACTTTAGCTGGTTGGGTTTTGCAGGCCTCGTGAAACCCGCCAGCTAATGCAAGGCAAGGACTGGTGGATCCAGAAGGTAAGTGCCTTTATACATACCTCCTGGATCCAGCGTCCCTGCCTAACACAACCTCCGTGATCGGAGACACCCCCACGAGGCCTCCGATCCCAACCCCCAGGCCTCCAAAACACCCCCTAGGCCTCCGATCCCCCCCAACAGGCCTCTGAACCCCCCCCCCCACCACCCCCCCACAAGGCCTACCGCCCTCCACGCTCCTCCGGCCCTAAACTTCACCCGACCACACCCCTGCTCCTCCGGCCCCTGATCCTCACCTGAACACCCCCTCCCCCCCGCCCACTCCTCTGGCCCCCGATCTTCACCTGATCTCTGCATCCCCGTGCTGGTCCCAGCCCCCGATCCTCACTCGACCCCCCCAACCCCCCCATGCTGGTCCCGGCCCATAATCTACATCCTCCCCCACTCCCCCCCACCGTGCCAGACCTGGCCCCCGATCCTCAGCGACCCCCCCCTTCGTGCTGGTCCCAGCCCACCTCATGTTCCTCCAGCCACCCCCCGGGCCCCCATGCGATCCCTCCCTCCTCTCTGCGGCCTAGAGCCGCAGGCCTACCCATCTGGAGCCAGCCAGCCTCTCAATCTGGTTGGCTGTGGGTGGGAAACAGAGGTTTCCCATGCAACTCAGGACCTGCCCTTCTCCTGGGTTTCCCGACTGCTTTGGAGCACCCCACCCCCCCACCGCTCCCAATCCGCCTTCCCCATTAAAATTCAGCCCATAGTGTCAGAGTAAGTCCAACTTTAAAAAAAATATAGGTTAAGTCACTATCTGATCTTATCAATTATTAATTTCTTCCCAGAACAAAAAAAATACATTGGACTGTTTACAATGCTTTATTTGAGCGCTATCCAAACAGTGATGTGCTGTGAGGTATTAAGAGTGTCATTCATTGCTATTCATTTGTGTGGTATATTCCACAGTGCGATGCATTAGTCATTAACACACAGCTCACAAATAAAGGTTGTAATAACCAAATAGAATCTTAAATTGATTTTGTTGAGATTGACATAGGCCGATTTTAACTTCCCCTGCCTGGCGGAAACTGGGCAGGTGGGGGGGGAGGGCTAGGATGAGGATGGGGGTGCAATTAAAACAGGGGCAGAGTCTTACCAGTGTGGACCCACATCTGTGATGGACCCTTGACGAGGATCCCAGAAATGCCAGCGGTAGCAGGCTGGCCCTGGGGGAAGGGTGGGCTGAGACCCACAACTATAGAATGGTCAGCCTGCCCTGAGACCAGTTTATAGCCTTTCTGGCAGACCTCTGCCAGACGAACAGCGGGAGTCCACCAGAATGGCCGTAGGTTTTCACGACCCAGCTATCCAAAGGAAGGCAGTGGTTTCATTGCAGAAAATGTTTCTTTAAACATAAACTCCGATGTATAATAGAAATGACACACTATACTAAATAAAAAAAATAGAATCTAGCATTCTCAAGATAATGTGATTATGGAACGAGGTGTGCCCACCCCAGTCAGATAGAAATCTGATGACCTTGTGGATTCCCTAGAGTCCCCTCACAAAGTCCCTTTGGACCTGGTTTGAGAATCAATGTACTGGGTCGAGAGATGGAATGCAGCACTTGCTGCTGTGTTGTCACACGCACGAAAACAACTACTTATTGGTAATGATCAACAAATTAGTCATAATTTTGCAAACATGTTACATGTTTACATAATTATGCATGGCGCTAAGCTTAGATAATATACCAGTGTCTTCTAATTGGTTCTCTGTCAATTAAAACATAATTTTAAGAAAAAGGACCCCGAGTGTAAAATTGTCATTAACACATTTGAAACCACGGCTTCATCACTATATAAAAGAACTATTGAACAGTCAAGAAATCTGATTAAAAGCCTTCTCAGACTGATATTGTTATCAGCACAAGACAGCTTCTTATTATCACTGTCCTCACATCAACTTGCTTTTATATAGTACCTTTAATGGGGGGGGGGAGAAATCCCAATGTGCTCCACGTAGGCACAAGGAAAGATGAAAGCTGAGCCACAGAAGGAAAGATTAGGCGGAGTGACCAAATGTAAAAGGGATGGGTTATAAGAAGGGTCTTAAAGGAGGAGAGGAGGTGGGGAAGTAGTAGGATTTCAAGAGGAAATCCCAGAGTGTTGGTCCTAGGAATGGTTGCAACTGGTGGGAGGAAGTGAGGGGTTGGGGGGGAGGGGGGAGTGGTGCGCAAGAGGTCAGAGTTATAGGAATTAAGACTTAGGGGGCAGTGTAGGGCTGGAGGAGGTTAGAGCTTAGGGCTCAGGCAGCTGACGGCATACCTGCCTATGGTGGAGCCATTAAAATCGGGGATGTGCAGGAGGCCAGAATTGGAGGAGTGCAGAGATCTCGGAGGGCGGTAGGGCTGGAGGAGGTTACAGAAAGAGGGAGGGGTGAGGACATGAATGCATTTAAACATAATGATGAGATTTTTAAATTTGATGCCTGGGGGACTAGGAGACAATGTAGGTCAGTGAGGACTTGCTGTGAGATTGGATATGGGTAGTAGAGTTTAGGAATGAGTTTATAAAAGCTGGCAAATAGAATGGCAGCCAGGAGAGCATTGGATTAGTCATCTGGATGTGACAAAGTCGTGAATGTGGATTTCAGCAGCAGATGGGCTGAGATGGGGTTGGGATAGGCAATTTTACGGAGGTGGACACTGTGATGGAGAGGATATGGGATCCGAAGCTAAACTCGGGGTCAAACAGGAGAGAATGGTTATGACCAGTTTGGTAAGAGCATAGAGTTCGTGCTGGGGGTGGAAGATGATGGCTTCAGTCTTTCCAAAATTTAGCTGGAGGAAATTGCAGCTCATCCAAGTCTGGATGTTGGACAAGCAGTCTGACAACAAAGTTGTTTTTTATTTGTTCATGGGATGTGGGCGTCGCTGGCAAGGCCAGCATTTATTGCCCATCCCTAGTTGCCCTTGAGAAGGTGGTGGTGAGCTGCCTTCTTGAACCGCTGCAGTCCGTGTGGTGAAGGTACTCCCACAGTGCTGTGAGGGAGGGAGTTCCAGGATTATGACCCAGCGACGATGAAGGATTGGCGATATACTTCCAAGTCAGGATGGTATGTGACTTGGAGGGGAACTTGGAGGTGGTGGTGTTCCCATGCACCTGCTGCCCTTAACTTCTAGGTGGTAGAGGTCGCGGGTTTGGGAGGTGCTGCCGAAGAAGTCTTGGTGAGTTGCTGCAGTGCATCTTGTAGATGGTACACACTGCAGCCATGGTACGCCGGTGGTGGAGGGAGTGAATGTTTAAGTTGGTCGATGGGGTGCCAATCAAGTGGGTTGCTTTGTCTTGGATGGTGTCGAGCTTCTTGAGTATTGTTGGAGCTGCACTCATCCAGGCAAGTGGAGAGTATTCCATCACACTCCTGACTTGTGCCTTGTAGATGGTGGAAAGGCTTTGGAGAGTCAGGAGGTGAGATACTCGCCACAGAATACCTAGCCTCTGACCTGCTCTTGTTGCCACAGTATTTATGTGGCTGGTCCAGTTAAGTTTCTGGTCAATGGTGACCCCCAGGATGTTGATGGTGGGGGATTCGGTGATGGTAATGCCGTTGAATGTCAAGGGGCGATGGTTAGATTCTCGATTGTTGGAGATAGTTATTGCCTGGCACTTGTGTGGCGCAAATGTTACCTGCCACTTATCAGCCCAAGCCTGAATGTCGTCCAGGTCTTGTTGCATGCGGACACAGACTGCTTCATTATCTGAGGAGTTGTGAATGGTGCTGAACACTGTGCAATCATCAGCGAACATCCCCGTTTCTGACCTTATGTTGGAGGGAAGGTCATTGTTGAAGCAGCTGACGATGGTTGGGCTTAGGACACTGCCCTGAGGAACTCCTGCAGCGATGTCCTGGGGCCGTGATGACTGACCTCCAACCACCACAACCATCTTCCCTGGTGCTAGGTATGACTCCAGCCAGTGGAGAGTTTTCCCCCCCCGATTACCATTGACTTCAGTTTTACTAGGGCTCCTTGATGCCACACTCGGTCAAATGCTGCCTTGATGTCAAGGGCAGTCACTCTCACCTCACCTCTGGAATTCAGCTCTTTTGTCCATGTTTAGACCAAGTCTGTAATGAGGTCTGGAGCAGAGTTGTCCTGACAGAACCCAAACTGGGCATCAGTGAGCAGGTTATTGGTGAGTAAGTGTCACTTGATAGCACTGTCGACGACACCTTCCATCACTTTGCTGATGATTGAGTGTAGACTGATGGGGCGGTAATTTGCCAGATTGGATTTGTCCTGCTTTTTGTGGACAGGACATACCTGGGCAGTTTTCCACATTGTCGGATAGATGCCAGTGTTATAGCTGTACTGGAACAGCTTGGCTAGAGGCACGGCTAATTCTGGAGCACAAGTCTTCAGCACGACAGCCGGGATGTTGTCAGGGCCCACAGCCTTTGCTGTATCCAGTGCGCTCAGCCGTTTCTTGAGATTATGTGGAATGAATCGAATTGGCTGAAGACTGGCTTCTGTGGTGGTGGGGACCTCAGGAGGAGGCCGATATGGATCATCCATTCGGCACTTCTGGCTGAAGATGGTTGCAAATGCTTCAGCTTTGTCTTTTGCGCTCACGTGCTGGGCTCCACCATCATTGAGGATGGGAATATTCATGGAGCCTCCTCCTCCTGTTAGTTGTTTAATGGTCCACCACATTCACGACTAGATGTGGCAGGACTGCAGAGCTTTGATCTGATCCGTTGATTGTGGCATCGCTTAGCCCTGTCTATAGCATGCTGCTTCCTCTTTTTAACATGCATGTAGTCCTGTGTTGCAGCTTCCACATGTTGGCACCACATATTTAGGTACGCCTGGTGCTGCTCCTGGCATGCTTTTCTGCACTCCTTATTGAACCAGGGTTGGTCCCCTGGCTTGATGGTAATGGTAGAGTCTGGTGTCCCCCAATGATCTATCCTTGGCCCCCTCCTATTTCTCATCTACATGTTGCCCCTTGGTGACATCATCCAAAAACTCAGCGTCAGTTTCCACATGTACGCTGACAACACCCAGCTCTACCTCACGGCCACTTCTCTCAACCCCTCCATGATCTCTAAATTGTCAGATTGCTTGTCCGACATCCAGTTCTGGATGAGCAGAAATTTTCTACAATTAAATACTGGGAAGACCGAAGCCATTGCCTTTGGTCCCCGCCACAAAATCCGTTCCCTAGCCACTGACTCCATCCCTCTCCCTGACATCTGTCTGAGGCTAAACCACGCTGTTCGCAACCTTGTGTCATATTTGACCCTGAAATGAGCTTCCGACCTCATATCCGCAGCATAACAAAGACCGCCTACTTCCACCTCCATAACATCGCCCGTCTCTGCCCTTGCCTCAGCTCATCTGCTGCTGAAACCCTCATCCATGCCTTTGTTACCTCTAGACTTGACTATTCCAACACAATCCTGGCTGGTCTCCCACATCCTACCCTACGTAAACTTGATATTATCCAAAACTCAGCTGCCTGTGTCCTAACTCGCACCAAGTCCCATTCGCCCATCACCCCTATGCTCACTGAGCTACATTGGCTCCCAGTTAAGCAACGCCTCGATTTCAAAATACTCATCCTTGTTTTCAAATCCCTCCATGGCCTCGCCCCTCCCTATCTCTGTAATCTCCTTCAGCCCCACAACCCTCCTACATATTTGCGCTCCTCTAATTCTGCCCTCTTGAGCATCCCTGATTATAATTGCTCAACCTTTGGTGGCCGTGCCTTCTGTTGCCTAGGCCCTAAGCTCTGGAATTCCCTGCCTAAACCTCGCCGTCTCGCTACCTCTCTTTCCTCCTTTACGATGCTCCTTAAAACCTACCACTTTGACCAAGCTTTTGGTCACCTGCCCTAATTTCTCCTTATGTGGCTCGGTGTCAAATTTTTTGTCTTTTAATACTCCTTTAAGCACCTTGGGACGTTTTACTACTTTAAAGGTGCTATATAAATAAAAGTTTATGTTGTTGTTCTTATTTTGCCGGGCCATGAGGTTACAGATTGTGGTGGAATACAATTCTGCTGCTGCTGATGGCCCACAGCGCCTCATGGATGCCCAGTTTTGAGCTGCTCGGTCTGTTCTGAATCTATCCCATTTAGCATGGTGATAGTGCCACACAGCACGATAGAGGGTGTCCTCAGTGTGTAGGTGGGACGTCGTCTCCATAATGACTGTGCGGTGGTCACTGGTAGTGGAAGGATTGAGAAAGGTGGTAGAGAGATAAAGCCTCACATGCAATATAATTGCTTGCTGCATGCACTTGTCAACACCCAGTTTGGGGTGTTAAATTTTGAAAATTTATCGCCAGGTGCTCAGGATTCTGAACTTCTACTAAAGTGGGTGTTAGCACCCCAGGAAGGAAGTGGGGCATTAAATCAAGCACTAATGACCTCAGTGGGGCACTACAGGGGCGCTACCAGCAGAGCGTTAATGAATTTCAGGTGCAATGCATTCAGCAATGATCCTTCACACTGGTTCCTTCCAGCTCTTAAAGGGGAGGTTGCATCATTGTGCAGATGCTCATTTTCAGCATTGCTGGCTTTGAGGTGACCTGCGAGCCAGTGAATCCCCTGATGGCTATCCTGCTCCCACTCCCAGGGAGACAGCTTGACGGTTCACAGACTAGTGGCTGGAGTGGAGCGAAGGAGGGCAGTGCTGTTCCCGGCCACTGGAAGGAGGTCATCGCCTCAGGTGTTCAGGGCAATGTGGAGGGAAGTAGCCCAGGAGGTCTCGGCCAGTAGTGTGGTGGAACGCAGCCTGACACAGTGCCGCAAGAAATTCAATGGCCTCAGTCGGGTGGTCAAGGTGAGTACATGCTTCAACAGCTCCTACATACCAGCATCTGAACCACAGTCTGTGCACACTGCACAAAGAACCACACCGCCACCACTCGCCTACCAAACATCTTCACCTACTCAAACTCACATCCACACCTCACGCCTTGCCTACAATCACAGCTATTCAACGATGGCAGGCAATTCTCCCAAACACATAGCTGGACTCTGACTGAAACACATTTGTTTTTCTTGCAGGCCAAGATGGCCCACAATAGGAGCGAGCAGCAGAGAACAGGCGAGGGTGATGCGCAGCTCCAGCAGCTCCCAGACCTTGAGGAGCGAGTGCTGTGACTCATTGGGCAGCAGGTGGTGGACGCTGTAGCCGTTGGCAACGTCGACCACGTTGGGGGCAAAAATGGTATGTTCAGCCCCTCTCCTTCTCTCATCCCACTTCCCCCTAACACCACAAACCTTTCTCATTTTCCACCTTCTGAGAATGTCTGCATTCCTCGCTCCATTCCTGCCCCCCTGCCTTCATCGTAACGCGAGTGTTGTGCCTTTATGCTTTCCGTGTCACCTCAGATACTGACACTACGTGATCTTTAGAGGCAACTTTAGTAGAGGGGTCTGCACAGGGTGATGCACCGGGGACGAGTGGGCTGCAGCAAGGCCAGGGGGAAAGGGTAGCCCGGGAACCAGCTCCCCGGAGGGCGAGTTCGCGCGTGAGTTCTGCTGCACATGACTCAGATGAGGACCTTGATGGGGAGACGTTCACAAGAAGGGTGATGGCCACGCACACCGAGATGATAGGTCCAATGGCAAGGGTGCTCGAGAGCCTCTCGGCAATGGTAAGAAGCGTGGAGGAGTCCGCCTCCAACATTGCACAGAGCTCTGCGCACACCATGGAGCCCATCATTTCCACTCTGCAGAGGATGGTGGGCTCCCTGAGAGACCGTGGGGACCCAGACCTCATGACGCATGTCATGGGCGATGTGGCAGCTTCCATTGCAGGACAGGCGGAAGCGATGCAACGTCTTATTGCAGTAATGCAGTCAATGGTTGCTGCCATCCAGTCTCAGACTGCTCTCATGCAGTCTCAGCTTGATGCCACGAAAGCTGCCATCGTCACTGGGTCCACCACAGTCTACCGGGGATCTCTTGGTGTTGCAGCAGGTCAGCAATCTGTGCTCCAGCAGATTGATAGGGATGCTGAGGTGCTGCCCTGGGTGAATGGGAGAGTGGAGCAGGAACCTGCTGTCCTCTCTCAGGATGACAGCATTCCTGATCCCACCACTGCCACTCCGTCATTGCACTTGTCGCTGCCTGTCATCCAGCCAGCCCAGACTGCTGCCGCCCAGCCTGAGGTGGTGCAGTTTACAGCTGGGCCTTCCAGGCCCAGAGCAGGTCAAATGCGTCCTGCAAGTCTTTGACACCGACACTCAACAGCCTTCCACCAGCCCTGCTGCAGCCATGGGGGAGACACTACGGAGGAACAGTAGATTAAGAAAGGGTACTGTAAAGAGGGGAGGCAAGGGTTTGCACAAGGGTGATTAGTCAATATTGTTGTTGTATATATGTGGTTAATGGTTTTTGATAAATTTATTACTGGAATGTTGCAGATTTGGTGCTGTGTCTCATATCAGTTCTGGGGTGTAGTATGGAATCACAAAGTGATGGAATGATGGCGACGTGCTCAGCAACCGGAAAGAGGTCTCGAAGTCACTGGAAATGAAGTCTGATGAGACGGTTACGGACCGACCTTGCAGAACGCCGATTGAGTGGCTGCCTCCTCCGTCGCTGCTGTTCGTCCTTCTGTTCCTCCTGCTCCTCTTCTTCCTCCTCCTCCTTCGCCTCGTCCTCCTCCTCCTCCTCCTCTTGAAATGGTGGAGTTATGCCTGGTGGCAATGGCTGCGTCCTCATAATGGCGAAGTTGTGCAGCAGATGATGACGAAAAGTGACACCTGCTCAGCCGAGTACTGGAGGGCACCTCCCGAGCGGTCAAGGCAGCGGATCCGTTGCTTGAGCACACCGATGGTCTGCTGGATGATGTTCCTGGTGGCAGCATGGCTCTCATTATATGAGTGCTGGCCAGGAGTGTTGGGGTTGTGGAGTCATGAGCCAGGTGGAGAGCGGATAGCCCTTGTCTCCCAGCAGCCAGCCTCAAGCTTGATGTGATGGCTGGAATAGATCTGGCACACCGGTCTGGCACAGGATGAAGGCATCGTGGCTGCTGCCAGGATAGCGGGCTTTGACGGTCAGGATTCACCGTGTGTGGTCGCACACCAACTGCCCATTAAGTGAATGGTAGCCTTTGCGGTTAGGGAATACCTCAGGATTGTTAGGAGGTGCCCGCAAAGCGACGTGGATGCAGTCAATGGCGCCCTGCACCATGGGGAAGCCCGCTATCCTTGCAAAGCCACATGCACGCTCACGCTGCTTCTCTCTGGTCATGGGGAAGGAAATGTAGTCTCTTCTCCTTCTGTACAGAGCATCTGTGACCTGGCGGATGGAGCAATGGATGGCAAACTGGGAGATGTTGGAGATGTCGCCTGTCGCACACTGGAATGATCCGCTGGTGTAGAAATTGAGGGCGACGGTGGCCTTGACTGCCTCTGAGAGAGCTGTGGTGGTCCTGATCTGAGACTCGAGGTCTGGCTGCAGGAGGTGGCAGAGCTCTGTGACCACGTCCTTGCTGAAGCAGAGCCTTATAACACACTGGTCCTCTTTGAAATTCATGTAGGAGAACTGCTGCCGCAATACCCTGGGTGGGTAAGGCCTCCTGTTGAGAGCCCTGTTGGCCCTCCTACCTCTGGCCACATTTTGCACTCTTTCTCTGTGGCTCAGTTGCCTCCGACATTTGACGCTGGAGGGTGAGGTCTACTGCCAGTATAGCCCCCATGAAAGGATCCAAATATTGCACTTTCAAATCTCCCCTCGATGAAACTGAAGAATCTTTATGTGCCAGAACACTCGTTAAAATGCAAAACGCTCAAATCGATCAAAAGGCCTCTTTGCCGATGTGAAACTAACAACGCAGCATTGTTGGCCGACGAAAACTAAACCGGATGTGGACGCATTTAAATAGCACTGAAAGCCGACTCCTCTACCTATCGTTGTTAACGGTAGGCGCACAAGCAGGGGCTGAGAGGGAATTTTTCATCCAGGGCGCAACCGGGGCGCTGCTCACGGCAATGACATCACGATCTCCGGGCGCAGGAGATCGGGGCGCACGTCTTACCGCCTCCGCAAAACGTCCGCTGAATTTAGCGGGAGGCGTTGATATCGCTGCGCCCGGTCGCAAACCCATTTGCGCCCTGTTAGCGCCCCCCGGAGGCACTAACAGGAGGCGCATAGGAGCCCCATTTCTAGCCCTGTGTGTTCTTTTTTAAGAAGAGGAAAGTCCATAACAGTTGGAAGAGACTGGCAAAAGCTGGACTGACCCCCCAAACCTGAGTCATTTTAACCGCTATGAGGTGATACAGCAGAATTCCCACTGGGGTCTGTCTGGAATTGGGGGTGGGGGATGGGGGTGGCAGTCCACAGCAATTGACATAAAGAGAGATTTAAAAGTAGTGGGTGGTAGCAAAACTACTAAAATAAAAGTAGTAAATAAGGTTTCTAAAAATCCTACCAATTTAGCTGTGGACCCATTTAAATAACAACAGAAAACGCTGGAAAAACTCAGCAGGCCAGGCAGCATCCGTGGAGAGAGAAAGAGAGTTAACGTTTCGGGTCGATGACCTTTCATCAGAACTGTGAAGAGCCAGAAATCAAATAGATTTAAGGCCAGAGTAAAGCTGGGAAAAGGGGGAGGGGATAAAAGAACAAAGGGGGAGATGAAGAGACATTAAGAGACATTAAGAGATATGCAAGGCTAGAGGTGGTGTAAATGTAACAGATTAAGGCTGAAAGAAGTGTGAAATCCACTGGCAGAATGAAGGACAGCTGCCAGCTTCTAGGAGGAAAAAAAAGGTGGGGGGGGGCAAATAAAAGGGTGGAAAAAATAAAATATAAATGTGATTGGAGCTGAGGTTATGATCTAAAATTGTTGAACTCGATATTGAGTCCAGAGGGCTGTAGCGTGCCTAAACGAAAGATGAGGTGCTGTTCCTCGAGCTTACGCTGCGCTTCCGTGGAACAGTGTAATAGACCGAGGACGGTGAGGTCAGAGTGGGAGTGAAGTGGTGAATTAAAGTGACAGGCCACCGGGAGCTCGGGGTCCCCCTTACGGACTGAACGGAGGTGTTCCGCAAAGCGGTCACCCAATCTGCGTTTGGTCTCCCCAATGTAGAGGAGACCACATCGTGAGCAGCGAATACAGTATACTAAATTGCAGGAAGTACAAGTAAATCGCTGTTTCACCTGGAAGGGGTGTTTGGGGCCCTGGACAGTGGGAAGAGGGGAGGTGTAAGGGCATGTGTAGCATCTCCTGCGCGTGCACGGGAAGGTGCCGGGCGAAGGGGAAGGGGTGCTGGGGGTGGTAGAGACCCATTTAAATTGTCTTCTGCCCTTTCTCTTGTGCTTAGCAACACCTATTTTACATGGTGAGAACATGAATTGGCACGAATGAGAAATGGAAAATGGCACATACGGCATCACCACATTAATACTGCCTCATTGAATGCACCAGCCCAAAATGTCCTCCATTACGAGATGGCTGGAATGACGGAGGAAGATGGAGTGGGCGCTAAATTGGGCAGAGTTGGCCTATTGCCCATTATTTGCTTCCAGCTGCCCAATTTACACTGGTATATTAGGTGGGCAGGAGTAACAAATCTAGACTTTTGTTCTTACTGTGTGGACAAAATAATTATAACAACCAGCTGCAGCTGTCCTTTAAGTGATTGTTTGTCAATCTGCCATTGAAAAATGGGGAATTTTTTGATCAACTAGGCATATTGGTGGTGAAATTGGTTTTCGCTAGTAGCGCAAAATGGGTTCATAATAAATTGGCAGCCTGTTTTACACGGTGTCCAATTTTCTTTTCCATTGCTGATTCGCTATTAGCCCGTTTTGCGCTACTGGCGAAGACCAATTTCACTCCCATTATTTCTGATATCAACCTCGAGTATTCTATTGTACAGTCTACTCCACTTAGGACCATAGCTGAAGTTTAAAATTAGCCAAGATGAAACAAATTGAATTACACCCATGCAAAGCGTGTTTTGTGATTCATCAGATTAATGTTTATTACATACCTTAATTGCCTCAGTGATAAGATAAAACATTGCACCTGGATTGATATTCCCAGGCTGCTAAGTGTGTATTCCATTCTGAAATCCCTGCAGGTCACAGGCATGCATCATTTATTAGTTGGGAAATCAGCTCCATTCATTTAAAGGAGAGTGTGGGACAGACAAGATCCACTACTTTACAACATTTTTAAATAACAAAAGCTTATATTTTCCAATCAGTGTTATTCGAGCATGTTAAATAATGGTAATCAAAAACTCTGATTATGTAACCCAGCCTCCCTCACAACATGTGCAAAGAGTGCAGTTGTACTGTGATGCTGATGCAATGTAAGCAAGAAACTTACGAACCACGATAGAGTTCCCCTTGTCCTCACCTTTCACCCACCAGCCTCCACATTCAACGGATCATCCTCCGCCATTTCCGCCACCTCCAACGTGATCCCACCACCAAACGTATCTTCCCCTCACCTCCCCTTTCAGCATTCCGTAGGGACCGCTCCCTCCGAGACACCCTAGTCCACTCCTCTATCACCCCCAGCACCCCTTCCCCTTCACCCGGCACCTTCCCGTGCAAGCGCAGGAGATGCAACACCTGCCCTTATACATCCCCCCCTTCCCACTCTCCAGGGCCCCAAACACCCCTTCCAGGTGAAACAGCGATTTACTTGTACTTCTTGCAATCTAGTATACTGTATTCGCTGCTCACGATGTGGTCTCCTCTACATTGGGGAGACCAAACGCAGATTGGGTGACCGCTTTGCGGAACACCTCTGTTCAGTCCGTAAGGGTGACCCCGAGCTTCCGGTCGCTTGTCATTTTAATTCACCCCTCCACGCTCACTCAGACCTCACCATCCTCGGCCTCTTGCATTGTTCCACGGAAGCGCAGCGTAAGCTCCAGGAACAGCACCTCATCTTCCGTTTAGGCACTTTACAGCCTTCCGGACTCAATATCGAGTTCAACAATTTCAGATCATAACCCCGGCCCCTACCACATATGTATACATTTTATCCACTCTTTTGGTCCGTGCCTTTTTCCTTTTTTTTTTCTCTCTCTCCCCCCACGGCAGCTGTCTCTGATTCTGCCAGCATTTCACACCTTACCTTTTGTTTCTCAACCTGTCCCATTACCATCTCGTCTTGCCTTGAGCATCTCTCAATGTCTCTACTCACTAAAGACCATCCCTTTTGTTCTTTTATTCCTCCCCCCAGCCTCCCCCTTGCATTTTTACCTGTTTATTTCCTGCTCTTCCAGTTCCGACGAAGGGTTTCGACCTGAAACGTTAACTCTCTTTCTCTCTCCACGGATGTTGTCTGGCCTGCTGAGTTTTTCCAGCGTTTTCTGTTGTTATTTCCGAAAACTACTGTGTGGCTCAGGGCCCGGATATTCTGTTCCACCCCACAGCAGCACCAAACCCATACTCTATCACTGCCCTGTGGCTTCAACTCTCACATGACGTCTAAACCACACTCCTGCTTTCCAGGCCTGGATAAGCCCACCCTCATGTCCTCAGACTCAGCAGGCTGCATTTCATTTGGATGGATGAGAGTGGAACAGAAATTAACATAAGGCCATTCAATAGTGAGCAACAATGAATCTTTCAGAGTGCAAATCAATTGCAGTAGGCTCGGTGAGGGAATTTTTATCCGCTGAAGCCTTGGAAGCCAGAAATGTTTCATCTACGCACAAACTTGTTCGTGCCACCTGCCCACCAATCCCTACATCTCCAGCTCCTGCTGCCATCAGATGATCAGTACCTTCTCCTTACGGGCGAAGGCGGGAGGGAAGGGGCGGGGGGAGGGTCAAATCACAAATCACATATATTTGGCACTCTCTTTTTCTGCAACACAAACGCAGCCTAAGTTACATTAGTCTCATTATGTAATTTAGAATGGGACCGAGTGACTGCATGCAAATTGGAAGACTCATAACTGTGACACACAGAGGGCTGACAGTGACAATCTCATTAGAAGGCCTGGGGAGTGCTGTTAATCAAACATTATTCATCAAGGGTGACAACTATGCATTAGAGAATTGGTGCATCACAATGTCTATACTGGCAGCGCATGCAAAACTAAGATATAGATTGTGCCAAGTAGTCACCATACAAAGTGCTGCATGGAAGAGTTCAGCTGGGGTGGATGGTACACTGACCTTGCCCATTATGGTCAAGTAGTTAATGTTTACAGCTTTGAGTTGCTAATCTAGCAGCTGTGGCGCTGACCTCTCTTTATTCTTCCCTCACTGTGGCATGAGATGGTGTCTTTTCCTGTGTGCCAAAGCACCCTGCCCTCCTTGCCCTTATCGCTTCCAATAGCACAACACTTGTGCTAGATTTCCATCTCAGCAGAGGCTCCCTTTCCTGCAAGTCTGCTGGCTGCCGCGACTTTCCAGCTCCTCTCCTGGAAAGGTTGCTACGGGCCTTTAATTCCTGAAGCAGCGCCTCAGTTTCCAGCCCAACGGCCGAATGCAGCCAACTCTCGGCACGTCTCTAGGCAGCGGAAAGCCACCAAAACATATGCAAATGGTCTGACCCAGGAAGTGTGGCAAGGTTAGCTGCAGGGTCAGTGGGTGGGTGGGAATGCACATCCTCCCACCGAACAGGACGTCAGAAAATCCAGTTCTGTTTCTCCGAAACCTTTTTAAGATGATTTGCAATAGGGGAGCACAGGCACAATAAAAGTGACACCACAGAAAACACAGTGAATGACAGAGGTAAAATCTACATGCTAGCAATTGGACAAGGATATTCACATAACAGAAATCTCATTACGTCTCAGAATGAAGTCTCAGTGCCAAACATTTCACTCCAGAGTACTTTTGAACTGAGCATCCAGGTTTTTTTTGATTAATGATGAGGTGCAACAAAAATTCCCCAACTGCTCGCAGCTGCTGTCGTTTTATTACCACCATCACATTGCTCGATTGTCTTGTAGCGAGTTTAATATCTATTGACATTCAGAGCATTACTTCACACAATAAAAGAAAGAAGGAGCAATGGTATAAGAAAATGCAAATGTTTCATTCCCATGGTGCTCACGATATTTGATCTCTTTTAACTATGACTTATGTTGTGAAAAACAGCTCTAAATGATCCAGGTGACTTGCAGAGAAAGCTGATTGGTCACAATATGGTACCGATGCAGCTATATGTCATTACCTTCCACTTTCAGAAGTCTGCCCTTTGTCCAAAATGTTAGCTCCTGAAGTAACAACTGAAGAAATGTCAGGCCAGATGTCATCTGCAGTGCTTTTCCATAAGAATAAAAAACATTACTAATTTCTTTCATGTATTTCAATTAATGGGTATCCATCCATCACCAAACATGATTTGGCAAAGAGAAGACAGACCAAACCAAATACTTCAAACTTTTCTATCTGTAATATTAATTGATTGATACTCATTAATTCAGTCCTGCAGATCAAGCATGTACATGGAACATTATCGAGAAACAACTATTTGTTTTTACAATAAATGCAAGAGGAACACTTATCAGCAAAATAATTTTAGTGATGACAATCACAACTGCAAGAAGAAAATTAAAATGGATAAGATATTAAATCTCGCAAATGGCGTTGAAGAGAACGTCTCTGATGAAATGATTCTGGCTAAAGTTTGCTGTGTTATAGTGTACCCTTAGTCAACTATAAAGTTTGTAATACTGCACTTAATTTTTTAAATCTTCCATAGTATCAGCACAGTGGGGAAATCTGGAACGTGGGGGCACAGTTTTAGAATAAAGGGTCACCCTTTTAGAACTGAGATGAGGAGGAATTTCTTCTCTCAGAGTGTCGTAAATCTGTGGAATTCTCTGCCCCAGAGAGCTGTGGAGGCTGGGTCATTAAATACATTTAAGGTAGAGATAGACAGATTTTTGCAAGATAAGGGAGTGAAGGGTTATGGGGAGCGGGCGGGGAAGTGGCTTTGAGCCCAAGATCAGCCATGATCTTATTGAACGGCAGAGCAGACTCGAGGGGCCAAAGTGGCCTATTCCTGCTCCTATTTCTTATGTTCTTATGTTCAAATCAAAAATTCATATGGTTAACACATCTTCAAAAACGACAATGCTTTGTAAAAGCTATGAGCCAGGCAAATAAGACTAGTCGTTGGAAGCATAATGGCTTTTTGAATTTGGAGAGACAAATATGCATTCTGTCACTTATAAGATATTCAATAAAATAGTACACAAGAAAAGTGAAGCAGAGCATACAAGGAATGTGTTTCCATTTAGGACGCATTGAAAGACAAAAGTCCTGAAATTACATTATGGCACTGTGGGATACAAAAAGCTTAATGCTCCCATATGAAGCTCCTTTGTCTGCTATTTTAATGGAGGCATTGATCCATTTATTTTAAACAGGTTAATGCCACGGTTAAAGTAGCAAAGGAAGGAATATCTGTTTGAACATATGAAATGTTTAGATGCCAGCAATCCTCAACATAATTTCAAGACCTATGAATAATTTTACTCCTGTATTACAAAAGACCATTAAAAAGCTTAGAATAAGCAAAGGCTAATGGACCCGTTAAGTCATTCTTTCTACAGTTTATGAATGACTACTTCAATGATTTAAACAATGGCATTACAGCTTGTTCTGATTTGTAATCCAATACTCTTTAGAAGCAAACCAGTACCCATTGACTCATGAATAACTATTTTAGATTGACTAGTTACACAGTCAGATGTTTTTCTGTTTCAAGGTGTTAGCTAATGAACACTCTTTCATGATCACTGCTTCTGATTTGCTGGTTGTCCGACATCCAATATTGGAAGAGCAGAAATTTCCTCCAATTAAATATTGAAGCCATTGTCTTCGGTCCCTGCCACAAACTCCGTTCCCTAGCCACTGACTCTATCCCTCTCCCTGGCCACTGTCTGAGGCTGAACCAGACTGTTCACAACTTGTCCATCCTATTTGACCCTAAGCTGAGCTTCTGAGCGCATATCCTTTCGATCACCAAGACCGCTTACTTCCACCTCCGTAACATCGCCCGTCTCTGCCCCGGCCTTAGCTTATCTGCTGCTGAAACCCTCATCCATGCCTTTGTTACCTCTAGACTTGATTATTCCATTACTCTCCTGGCTGGCCTCCCACCTTGCTTCCTCCGTAAACTTGAGCTCATCCTAAACTCGGCTGCCCATATCCTAACTCACATCAAGTCCCGTTCACCCGATTTCTGATTAAAATTCTCATCCTTGTTTTCAAATCCCTCCATGGCCTCACCTTTCTCTATCTCTGTAACCTCCTCCAGCCCCACAACCCTCCGAAATCTCTGTGCTCCTTCAATTCTGGCCTCTTACGCGTCCCCGATTTTCTGTGTTCCATTGGTGGCCGTGCCTTCAGTTGCCGAGGCCCTAAGCCCTAGAATTCCCTCCCTAAACCTCTCCGCCTCTCCAACTCTCTTTCCTCCTTTAAGATGCTCCTTAAATCCTACCACTATGACCACCTGTCCTAATATCTTCTGTGTGGTTCGGTGTCAAATTTTGTTTGGTAATCACTCCTGTGAAGTGCCTTTGGACGTTTTACTATTTAAACGCAATATGTAGGTGGTGGTGGTCGAGAGTTTTGGGTTTTAATGCGGACATTTATCTATGTTCAGTTGATCACTCCTATTAGGGGTCCCTTGCTCTGCAGAAACCAGCATGTACCTTTACCTGCCCAAATCTAGGTAATTTGTGCAAACCTCAGATTGAACAGAAACAGACCATTCGGCCCAACAGGTCTATGCCGGTGTTTATGCTTCACTCGAGCCTCCTAGCACCTTACTTCATCCCACCCTATCAACCTATCCTTCTATTCCTTTCTCTCTCATGTACTTACCTGGCTTTCCCTTATTCTTTTAAAAGAATAATGTTTGCAGAGCATCAGGCATTCGTAGAGGGATTGGGGTCAATTCCTCCAGTGCTGCAGATGGTGGATTTGGAAGAGAAGTTCATTAGCACCATGCACAATACATTGGAGGATGGTTTCACAATCCTGCAGTCCACTAGGGAATAATCCAGTTCCAAGGATTTTACAATGGAGACCCCATGAAAAAGGCCTAATCTTGCTTCTTTCATGGATCTTCCAAATAGTTGACATAGTGGTTTGACGACGGATTATTGACATCCACAAGGTAGGGCTTCACTGGTATCACGAGATCTGCTTTTCTGCAGATCAGTGACCATGCTGAACCAGTGTCCAATACTAAGGGCATGGCAAGAACGGACACAAATCTTGGTGCTGTCTCTGGGAGGAGGTAGCGGTGGCTGGGGGAGGCCTTCGGTGGTTGGGCGGGGAGAAGCCCGCATTGTTCTAATGTGGCGTTGGGAGGAATGCTCCTAGTTCCAAATTCAAAGTACGGGTCCTTCCTGCCATTTAGTGCCATGTTGTGCTGTACGAGTTCAGCACGTGGGGAGCGAAGTGCTGGGGCGATCAAAAATCAAAAAAAGTCCCGCAAGAAGTGCAGAACCCTAATTTGAATTGATTATTCTGGCCTTTAAATGTTCTTGCCGCCAGCGTATCTACCTTATCCAATATGGTGGGCTGGAAATGTGTCCTGCCTGCCGTATTGGGAGCTTAGTCAGCCAGTTAACACTCAAAAAAGGGCATTGCGCGACTGCATTTCTGGGCCATGATTCCCAAAGTTTTCCCTCACTGGGGTTTTCCTGGGTCTGTTGTAGACTAAAAAGAAAAGAAAGGACTTGCATCTATATAGCGCCGTTCATGGCCTCATCTCCAAGCGCTTTACAGCCAATGAAGTACTTTTGATGTGTAGTCACTGTTGTAATGTAGGAAACGCGGCAGCCAATTTGCACACAGCAAGCTCCCACAAACGGTGATGAGATAATGAATAGGTAATCTGTTTTAATGATGTTGGTTGAGGCATAAATATTGGCTAGTTATTGATAGAGATTGCTTGCTTTGATTAGTCAACAACTAGATGGACCATGGTCATTTTTGTCTAGTAATTCCTATGTTCCTATTATATTCTGTAATAAAATCATTGGCTCCGCAATGCATGCTTGTACTGGTACATATGATGGATTGCCATTCTGAAACTGAGAAAAAATCCTACTCAAAAAAATATGAATGCACACCTGTGTGTTGTGACATCCCTGTGTATCTGTTGCCATTGGGATTAAGTTTAGGCTGATTTTATCTGGGGCAAAAATCGTCAATCAAATACCAGTACCTCCTCAAAATAAATGTAAGCACTGTATGCACTGCATGCCTCTGCCTACATTCATTGTTGTAGTGAACAAAATTTCACGTGCTTTTTTATAATAAGCAAAAATCACTTTCTGTTGGGAAAATAACAGACTGTGAAAAGCGAAAAATGCAGCTCTGTAATTATAAAATCCCCCTTTCCTCTTTGCAATGGCAGAGTATAAGATTAAATAAAATGAGATTCATGAACAACAGACATATCTTGGTTGCTCAGGCACAAAATATTTCACTATCTAATGACAGAACTTAGCTTACTAAGTTGAGTGGAACAGTTCGTTGTGTGTATGGTAGGCTTGGGTCTGACAAGTTGGTGAGTAGGATAACATTTTTATATCTTTCCACAACTGCGCTGCCTATATTACGAGTGTGCTATTTATGTATTTCTAGCTTCATAGAAACATGCAAGGTTCAATACAAAGTTGATGATACAGTATTATAGTAATATTGATTAAATCCCATTGTAAACTATACCTGCTCTGTCTTCGGGTAACAGAGGGGGAACAGGACTGAATGGAACGCTCCATCGATTAGATTTGTTTCCAGCCCACTATCAGAAGCAACTTTTTTTAGCAGTCTTTCCGGTTGTCATTCCCTTCACTATCTGACTCAGTTGTAGGGTTGTCAGCCCTGGTTTGACGATGCTTAATCACATGACATTTGATCACGTGACATTTGCCCACTGTTTGTAAATGATATTGCATTTACCTTAGTTGAGTGTCTCAGTATCACCAAGCCCCGAATAAAATATTTAACTTTTCGTTTTATAGTCAGATGAATAACATAATTTATAAATCATGAAAGAACACAAAAGCATAGAAAGATTTAAGGATAAATAATGTTTAAATGAAAATTACTTCTGTGATGTTTCTACAGTATCGACCGCAATGAGAAACATGCCACTGATTCAACAAAAACATCATCGATATAAGTAACTTCTAACTAAAGTTTTCGCAAAATTTTGTGACTTTTTACAATACACAGCAAGTTATAAAAATAATAAATATAACCTAAAGCAAACCTAATTCAATTCCCTGACACCCGTGTGTCAGCCGAGGCTCAGTGGGTAGCACTCTCGCCTTTGAATCAGAAGGTTGTGGGTTTAAGTCCCACTCCAGGCACTTGAGCTCAAAATCTAGGCTGACACTCCAGTGCAATTCTGAGGGAGTGCTGCACTGTCGGAGGTGCCGTCTTTCGGATGGGATGTTAAACCGAGGCCCCACAAGCTCTCCCAGGTGGACGTAAAAGATCCTATGGCGCTATTTTGTAAAAGATCAGGGGAGTTATCCCCAGTGTCCTAATCAATATTTATCCCTCAATCAACATCACTAAAACAGATTATTAGGTCATTATCACATTGCTGTTTGTGGGAGCTTCCTACATTACAACAGTGACTACACTTCAATAAAGTACTTCATTGGCTGTAAAGCACTTTGGGACGTCCGGTGGTCATGAAAGGTGCTATATAACTGCAAGTCTTTCTTTCTTTTTTCCCACACCCCACCACGGAAACCCAGCTCCCGGGAGATGAGGCTCAATCATCAGGCAGAAGCACCAAAGCCTGACTCCCGGAACAAAACATGTTAAACAACAGCGCACAACACAGGCCGACATGAACTCTCCTTGCTCCAGTTTGTTTAGCTCTCTCCCTCACTCTCCCAGTTTGTGTTCCTCTCTCTCTCCCCAGTTTGTGTTTCTCTCTCTCTCTCTCTCCCTCCCCCAGTTGTGCTCTCAGGACTCATGGAGTTTCCAGGCGATTTTAATTGGCCTTGATGGTGTCATCCTCACAACCAGTAATGAAGTGGTGTTTCCGAATAGCAGGGGGACCAGCAGGGCTCAGACAACCTGGTTTGGTTGCAAGCCATGACAGCCGGGGTACTGCGCATGTGCGAACCGTACAAGAACCGTTCCGGGACACTCCCGCCCAAAGCGGGAGGGTTGGGAAGCCTGGGGCTCGATTATAATTGCTGGCGGGTTGGAGTCAGGTTGCGTGGTGGGCGGGTTCCGGAGCCGCTTCTGGCGGGATCAGCTGCTGATGTCCAATTTTGATTCAATGAGCTTGTTGATTTCAATGGGGCGCGCTGGCCGGTCCAATGAGTGCGATCGGGTCGGCTGGCCGCCTCTGATGACGTCATAATAGCAGCTGCTTTTAAAGCTGCCATTCAGCCTAAGCCTTTCTCTTGTGGATTCCTGGACTCGTTGAAATTGATTTTGACGCTATGACTTCTTCCAGAGGCAAGGCAGCTCCTCGATTTAATGATGAGTCCCTCCATGCTCTTGTGGATGCTGTCAGAGGGCGCAGGGAGATTCTCTTCCCTCCTGATGGCCGGAGGAAGCCTCCTCAGCAGACCAAGGCAGCCTGGCTGCGCATTGCTGAGGAGGTCAGCACAAGGTCCATATATGCACGCTCATGGATCCAGTGCCGAAAAAGGTTTAATGATCAAGTGCGAACATCAAAAGTGAGTATCCCATCACACTTACCTTCAATCTGCTTCCCTTCTCTTCTCATCACCAGCACTCTGCGTTGTAAGCCTCCTCCTTCACATCCCACCTTACTCTTACTTCCCTTGCACCCTTTCCTATCCATCTCTGTCTCTGCATTGAATCACTTCAGCATCCTGCCTAGGCACCCTTTAGACTTGCTCTCACTGTCATGCAGTGAAAACAACTAACAACGCACAGGGAGCTAGCTTCCTCTTGGCATCTTACCCCATCTTCGTCTCCCTCAGGGCTTCTATGGTAGGGATTAATCACACTCACTCCATCACTGTGTCTGAAACACCGCTTGTGTCCCTCCTTGCAGGAAAAGATAGCCCACAATAAGAGGGAGAGAGCAATGACTGGAGCAGGAACACCTACCCTATCAACATTGACCAGTGCTGAGGAGGCAGTAAATGAGATTGTTGGCGGTGGCGAGGGCCTGGAAGTGGGCGATGGAGAGACGGGCACACTAGAGGAAGCTGGTGACATAATAGAGTTTCATCCCTCTCAGAAAGCAATGCAATATGATGTTCATAGAGAATCGCTTTGTATCATCTGCTCAAAAGGATGTGTCGACTACCTCAATATCAGATGTCTAAATCATGCCTTTACTCTCCCGCAGGACCATCGAGTGCCCCCCTCCCCACGATCCAGGATGAAGAGCCAGACAACTCCTCAGATGAACCTGAAGCCTCTGAGGGAGCAGCGTCAGCAGGACTCAGCACACCCAGCACCAGCGCAGCAACGCACACCTCGGTGGGACCCTCGCGAGTTAGAGTAGTGTTGCCACCTGGTCTATCACAGCGCACAAGTGAGCATCAGTAGATGGTGGAGACAGCGACAGCAGTGGAGAGTCCTCGGCAGAGGTCGCAGGACTCTCCTAGCTCTGCTGAGCTGCATGCAGACGCTCTGCCTCTGGGGCCATCCAGAAAAAGAGCATCTCGGGAAATACAGGAACAAGTACAGGAGTTTCGAAGGGTTTGCCTCCAGGGTTAGTGAGAGTGTGGAGAGAATGGAGGAGTCCATCTGTAACATCAGCACTGCTGTGGTGGAGGCAATAGCGCATGAACGCGCCACTATGGATAGGGTGGCAACCTCCATGGAAAGGCTGGCTACCTCAGTGGAAAGGATGGCTACAGCCATGGAGGAATTAAGTCGCCAGAGTCAGGAAAACATGGTGACTGTTCAGAATAGAATGTCATCCCTGGAGGAGCAATGGGCAGCTATTGAGCAGAGAGACCAGAGCTTCATAGACGTCCTTTTGATGAGGACTGCCAGTGCAGATACGGGTCCTCATGGTCCATCTGAGGTGCAGTAAGGTGATTCCAGCCACTTGCCAGCACTGAGGTGCAGCTGACCCATGACAGGGATGTTGTTGGTAGGAGAGAAGGAAGTGTGGGCTCCTCTCAAAGTGCTCACACGACCATGCCACTGCGGAGCCCTCGGTCAGAGACCCACTTTGTGGAGACAACTGAGATGGCTGTTTCAGCCCCTGCCCAGCCGCAGGAAGAGCAGACTGTTGAAGAGCCCTCCCAGGCTCCCAAACCCAGACGATGCCCACCAAAGGCATCTAAGCAGGTGCAGCATCCTAGTCAACAAGGTGCCTCTACATCTGCTGAAGCCATAGGGGAAGCACCACGTAGAAGCACGCGTAAGAGAAAGATTAAGCACCTATAGTCACAAGGGGAGTCACTTGGGTGATTTATCTTTTTTTTCTGACTGTTGCTGGTTTATTATCCTTTTGTGACATTTAAAAGGAAAATTATGCCAAACAGTTGATTGTGTGGCCTATGTGTTATGGGAAATGGCAAAAGCGCATTGAGGGCTCAGGGCGACTTGCTTTTCTATTGCTGATGGTAAAAGTGATAGGACATAACAGGGTATAGCAGAGATGATGTATGACGTTGGACAAGTGTCGCCTGCAATTACAGAGCCATATGGTAGCCACCTATGGTTGAAGAGTAAGCTTATGCTAATGTGGCATGGCAGTGTACATACCCTGCTTGACGGGCAGCAGTAAACTGGAGGGATGCTGCATTGGTCACAACAGGGCATGCAAGGTGCCCTCGTCCTCCTCCTTCTCTTCCCAGGAAGATCTGCGCTGAGCCACGTGGCTGCTGCTCCTCCGATTATGAGGAAAAGGATGAGAGAACATAAATCTTTCCCATCCCCCTGCTATAGATTTCATTTGAGGCAACAAGCTTGCAAGCGCACAGTCAAAGTGGCCTGAAATTATTCCATTCATGTCACACTGCAGATGGGTGTCAGCATGAACAGTCACAAGGTCAGTAGATGTGCAAAATCTTATCCCATACCTCCAACAGCAAAGTTGTTGCATTTGAATGTCAGCCATGTTTCAGGGGTGTTTTTAAAGTGCTCCACCAATGAATACAAATCATGTCCTCCAGCAACTCGTCTCCTTGAACCTGGCCTGTTTCTGACTAGTCGGGAAACAGGAGCCAGAAGCTCGAAAATGGGAAACCACTATGAAAATAGGATTAGCAAGGCAGTTAACAAGCTGTTAACTGCCTTAACTACCTGTCCCACCGGTTCCAGTCGGGTCAGTTTGGGAGCGGCTGAACAGACACTCACGAAAATCGGGTGGGGGCGGGATGGAGGCGGGCCATTTTCTTTTTTCGGCCGACTTCCAGATCGGCCCTCTGTGGTGGGCCGTGGCGTGATCCTGGCCGCCATCGCGCAACCCGGCACTGCATCTCGGTGCCGAGCTGCGGCCGCGGCACCATGCCGCCCTGGTGGCCTAGTATGGGCCATCAGAGGCTTTGCAGAGTGTGCAGCAGCCCTCCCCTTTAACTGAAGGGGAGGGGCGTTGAAACGTGGCAGCGTTCGGCGGAGCCTTCACCGAGCGCTGTCGATCGCGGCCCAACATCGCCTCAGTTACCGCCCTACCAGGAAGTGGAGCGCTCGAGATTGTGCTCCACTTCCTGTGCGGGGCGGTGAGTCGGATTTAGTGGCCGGGGCAGTAATTCCATGCCGGGCGCTAAATGTCCGGCCTTAACTCGGTTACCGCCCCCAAACGGGGCGTAACCGAATTTCATGCCCATAGAATCATAGAATGGTTACAGCATGGAAGAAGGCCATTCGGCCCATTGATCCTGTGCCGGCTCTCTGCAAGAGCACTTCAGCTAGTCCCACTCCCTCTGCCCTTTTCCCGTAGCCCTGCAAATTTTTTTCCTTCAGGTACTTATCCAATTCCCTTTTGAAAGCTATGATTGAGTCTGCCTCCACCACACTTTCAGGCAGTGAATTCCAGATCCTAACCACTCGCTGAGTAAAAAGGTTTTTCCTCATGTCGCCTTTGGTTCTTCTGACAATCGCCTTAAATCTGTGTCCTCTGGTTCTCAACCCTTCCGCCAATGGGAAGAGTTTCTCTCTATCTACTCTGTCTAGACCCCTCATGATTTTGAACACCTCTATCAAATGTGGAAAGATCTCCACCATTCAACCTTATATTTCTGGAGAAATATCATGAATGATCACTTCAGTTTTTTAGATGTATGATTAGTCTCTCTGGCATTAGTATTTAATGGGTAAGTGTCATCTTGTGTGAAAAAGACCTTAATTTAAGGAATGGGTTCTCTGCTAAGAGAAGATAGAAAGCATAATGCAGATGTTCTCTAAATGCATACAACCATGAATATTTACATCTGGGCAACCTCAACTAATACCAGTCACTTTAATTCTCTGCTCCACTCCCACTCTGACCTCTCTGTCCTCGGTCTCCTACACTGTTCCAATGAAGCTCAGCGTAAGCTCGAGGAACGGCACCTCATCTTTCAATTAGGCACTTTACAGCCTTCCGGACTCAACAATGAGTTTAACAATCATAACCTCTGCCATTATTTTTTCAGATGGCAGCTGTTGACGATTTTACTATTTCCATTTACACCTCTTCTAAACCCATCTTTTGTTTCTTTACTTGTCCCATTACCATCTCCTTTTGCCTTGCACCATCATCCCTTTTGCCATTTAATCTCTCCTGCCTTTCACGATATCACAGACCTTCCCATTTGTTCTCTCCTCCCCTCCTCCTTTTCCTGCCTCTGTGCTTGCTTAAAATCTGTTACATTTCTAACTTTTTCCAGTTCTGACGAAAGGTCATTGACCTGAAACGTTAACTCTGTTTCTCTCTCCACAGATGCTGCCTGACCTGCTGAGTATTTCCAGCATTTTCTGTTTTTATCTCAACAAATACCTCCTGCCTGTGCTTCATGTTGTGACGTTACTGCCTAAGATTTTGCACCACTCCTACTATTCAGGAGATATTGAGGGTAATAAGAAAATTCTAGTCCAGCATGGTTGAGTTCCAGAAGGGCTCCTGCAACCAAATGTCAGAATTCCCCAAGAATCTGCAAACATTATAGCGGACAGATGCCAAAGATTGATTGATCACCAGTAGCACATTAGGCACAGTGAAGGATAGATTCTATCAGACGCTTTCCAGATTAGCATCTAAGCAGTCTACTCAGATTAGTAATAGTGAGCTGTTGGGAGAGTCCTATTGTCCTAAATGTCCAAACAGCACAAGTTCACGGAGGAGCAGGAAAGTTAAAGAGAGGCGGAGTACTTATGAGGAGGTCTCTATCCTCAGGAGGATTATAAAATGCAACATCTGAAAAAATGAAGTATAAGTCAAATCACCAAGAAAAAAATCAAGATCTAAGGGACGAGTGGTGAGCAATCAAAGTGAATAAAATGACTTTAGTAAATTGATAAAGGGTGAACCTGATAGAAGATTAATTAAAAGGGAATGAACAAATGAGACAACAAAATATAGGGGTACAAATGTAAATCAAAAGCAAGAAAAGGGAGTAAATGAGATAAATAAGATTTAAAGTGAACAGAAGTAAAAGTAAGATGGATGTCACGAGGTGTGTTTGCTGTGAAATTTTTGGAAATAAAAAGCCAGGCTTAATAGATGCGCTAAAAGATGTGAAAATGCCTACTGATCAATAGCTTAAAAAAGGGGCTTTGGCTTTAGAGAGGAAGGTACAGGAATTCACATGGACAGACATATGTGAGGTAGATGTGAAGGCAAATGGATAGTATTAAACTTGGTAACTAAGTCAACACAGATCAGTGAAAGGCCCAGGATATCATTAAGCTTTTATATGAACTATTAGAGCCTGAAGAATCAGGGACAGGTTGCCATGTTTCAGAGACCAGTGCTAAGGGAAACGGAGGAAATGGATGTAGTGGATGAACTAAGGTTGGTAAAACTATTAAGAAAGGTAAGGAAGCCTGCTGAGATACCCAAGAGATTATATTATCAAACAGATACCAGGCACTAACCAGAAATGATGAAGAAATCAAGGTCTCAGAAGAGAAAGCAGCTAGAAGAATCTAGTAGGACAGGTTGGGCTAAGAAGCAGTTTACAAGTCATAGGGAGATTGCAGTCATACAGGGCTGTTTGCTCAGGAAAGTGGATAGTCTTTGTGTTATAAAGACAATAATTGTAGGATGGCGATTTGCCTACCTAGACTTGCAGCAGTACATATTGGGCCAAAAATTCGGCCCTTGCCGGGTGAGTACGCACTGTGTACTCACCCGTAAGGCGTCCTGAAGTGCCGGTTTCCTGCATGCACTGCGCATGCGCGGGAAACTGGAACTTCCGGTCTGGTGAAGGGAGCGGTTCAGAGGTGAACCGCATGCACGGTAGAGGCTGCGCACACGCAGCAAACTTAGGTTTTTTTTCAGGTTTCTCTGGGAGGGTAAGTATTGAAGAACCTGTGCTTTTAAAAAGGAGGCGCAGGACCCGTTTTCAACAAGGTAAGTGGTTAATTAATTATAATTTAAAACATTTTTCAACAGGTTTATCTTTTTTAGATACTTTAAAGAAAGGTACGTTTATTTTTAGCACCGTTAAAAAGTATTTTAATTTTTGTTTCAAATAGTTAATTTATTTAACTTATAGTTATTTTATAAATGTGATGGTTTTTTAAAAAATTTATTTGAAGTTTAGGTGTTCTTTTGGGGCCGATTTCAATTCATAGATTTGACAGTTCTTCCTGTCAAATCTATGAATGAAAGATGGTCTGCTGCCATTGGCTCTCCATGGCCCATGTGATCCCAGGGGACGCATCGCACTAACTACACCCCTGGGACACGCAAGCACTGCGCGCCGACACTTGGAGCAGGCCCAGGAGCTGAAGTTCCCGTGGGCCCAGAGGTCAACGGCAGGCACGGTAGGTAAGTGCGCGCGCGATCCTTACCCCCGCGGCAAGCCGGAGAGGCGAATTTCAGGGCCAATAAGGAAAGGTTAGAAGGACACTGAAGAGGATAGAATGAGGCTCAGTAGTGGCATTCCATATAGGGGTAAATTACATAGGGAAAATAATGCAGGTGCCTTAAAAGGCATATACACAAAGAGTGTCTCAAATTCAAAGATAGGTGATGCAAAGTAACATTTTTAGGATACTTTGGTGTTTGGGAAAGGAGGAGGAGAGTTCACCATGAATATTGAGGATGTTAACAAGTGGCTGGCAACAAGGGTTGAAAGTAACAATGCTACCTTCATAACTAACTGGGAACATTTTTGGACAAAAAAAGCTGATATAGGAAGGATGGGCTACATTTAATCCAAATAGGAACAGGAGTCTTGCAAATAACGTTGAAGCAATATCAAGAACCATCTAAACTAGAGAGGTGGGGGAGGTCAAAGTGGAAACAGGATGCACGATGAGAGAGTAGGTAGTCAACAGGAGACGTGGACACTGAACATTGATGATATTAAGATAACTGGTCAATCATTAACAGTGCCCCAGAGTACTGTGGAGCTACCTGGTTCAGGAATTGGATTACCAAGTTTGCCATGGAGAATTGAATTGGGACCAAGTTTCCATCACCAGATGTGCAAATTTGGAGCATAAATAAAGAGCATTGGAAAGTAGCCCAAACTGTAACACTTCTGTCAAGGCCTGAACATATGACGACAAATAAAAGTTGATATACACATACTGAAAAGCTTAAGAAATTACGAAGTAATCAAGTGAAATTATTTCTATTTATGAATGTGTCAATCCTTTCAGCAACACAGTAATGAATTTTTAAAAATTCAGTCTGAGTGTTACCCATGACTGCGGTAGCTGGGTAGCATGTCAGAACAGACTGATTACTTGTCGCACTGATTTATAGAAACATAGAAACATAGAAGATAGGAGCAGGAGTAGGCCATTTGGCCCCTCAAGCCTGTTCCGCCATTTAATGAGATCATGGCTGATCATCCAAATTCAATAGCCTGTCCCTGCTTTCTCCCCATATCCCTTGATCCCTTTAGCCTTAAGAAATATATCTAACTCCTTCTTGAATATATTTAATGAATTGGCCTCAACTGCCTTGTGTGGTAGAGAATTCCACAGGTTCACCACTCTCTGGGTGAAGAAATTCCTCCTCATCTCAGTCCTAAATGGCTTACCCCTTATCCTTAGACTGTGACCCCTGGTTCTGGACTCCCCCGCCATCGGAAACATCCTTCCTGCATCTAGTCTGTCTAGTCCTGTTAGAATTTTATAAGTTTCAATGAGATCCCCTCTCATTCTTCTAAACTCTAGCGAATATAAGCCTAATCAACCCAATCTCTCCTCATACGTCATTCCTGCCATCCCAGGTATCAGTCTGGTGAATCTTCGCTGCATTCTCTCCATGGCAAGAACATCCTTCCTCAGATAAGGTGACCAAAACTGCACACAATACTCAAGGTGTGGTCTCACCAAGGCCCTGTACGACTGCAGCAAGACATCCTTGCTCATGTACTCGAATCCTCTCGCAATGAAGGCCAACATACCATTTGCCTTCTTAACCGCCTGCTGCACCTGCATGCTTACCTTCAGCGACTGGTGCACAAGGATGCCCAGGTCTCGTTGCACTTCCCCTTTTCCCAATCTATTGCTGTTCAGATGATAATCTGTCTTCCTGTTTTTGCCACTGAAGTGGATAACCTCACAGTTATCCACATTATACCAATCACCCAACCTGTCCAAATCATACTGGAGTTTCTCTGCATCCTCCTCACAGCACACACGCCCACCCAGCTTTGTGTCGTCTGCAAACTTGGAGATATTACATCTAGTTCCCTCATCTAGATCATTTATATATATTGTGAATAGCTGGGGTCCTAGCACTGATCCCTGTGGTACCCCACTAGTCACTGCCTGCTTCTCGGAAAAAGACCCGTTTATTCCAACTCTTTGCTTCCTATCTGCCAACCAGTTCTCTATCCAAGACAGTACAAGACAGTACCTTACCCCCAATCCCATGTGCTTTAACTTTGCACGCTAATCTCTTATGCGAGACCTTATCGAAAGCCTTTTGAAAGTCCAAATACACCACATCCACTGGTTCTCCCTTATCTATTCTACCAGTTACATCCTCAAAAAATTCCAGTAGATTAGTCAAGCATGATTTACCTTTTGTAAATCCATGTTGACTTTGTCTGATCCTGTCACTGTTTTCCAAGTGCTCTTTATTTTATAGACTTTTCTTTCAGTGACTTTGTCACAACAATGATGACTGTATCACCAGTAAACATTAACCATTTAGCAGCTTGCAATCCTTAGTGTGAAGGTATTTACACAATTCACCTTACACCACTTCCTGACTGTGTAAACAGCTACACTGCACACAGCACTGCACTGGTTTATCCAATAATGCCTTTGGAACATAACATGGTTATATGGCCTATTTGTACAAACACTAAACTCAGCAGTAGATGCCACAGTATTCGTGCAATGCAAAAAGAATTTGAAATGAGTCACAGCTTGTAACAAAAATGTTCTGGATACAAAGGCGTAGAGAATTTCTATTTGTCTATTGGTAGAGCACATGTGGGCTGCAATAATCAATTTATTCTAATCTCTTTAGCACAGGAGCAACTTTTACAAACGTTGCCATAGGCTGACCTTTCACTCACTTTTCTTTCTCCAGTTCACTGCACAGCAGCACCAATCAGATCCACCATTTAGCATTCTTGTTTAACCTTGTCCTCATCTCTGCACCCTCCAGCTATTGCATACCATATGTGAAACATTGCAGCACCAGATGGCCTATTCTTTCTTATTCTTCTGCACTGCTCATCATTTCCAAATGATCATGTTCTTCAGTTAAACAGCAGGTTGTGTTTCCTGACCTATCCAGATTTATCTCCTTCTCTCTGGCTTTATTGTTGACTTTTACTCTGCTATTTTTTCTAAAGAAATTGAAAGTCCACAATCTACAAATGGGCGACAAAATGGATTTTGAAGACTGTAAGAGTGAGAATAAGATCATAATGAAGGAAGTATACATCCAGAAACACAAAATGTGCTGATAAAAATCTGTTAATAAAATTCACTGCTTATAACCCCATAAATATTTGTAGATATTTCAAGCCCTTCTCACGAAGAGCATCTTAAAACTGCTGTAAATGCCCATCATTAATAATGGAAATAGCAAAAATGACCCAAACAATGGCTACAAATGAGTTTTTAAATCAACCTATACATTTCATTATTATCGCATGAGTTTCCGCTTTGATTTTGCTGTAAAGATGTGAGGTCAAGTGTAACCATCTCTGTAATCTCCTTCAGCCCCACAACCCACCGAGATATCTGCGCTCCTCCAAACCTGCCCTCTTGAGCATCCCTGATTATAATCGCTCAACCTTTGGTTCCGTGCCTTCTGTTGCCTAGGCCCTAAGCTCTGGAATTCCCTCCCTAAACCTCTCCGCCTCTCTACCTCTCTTTCCTCCTTTAAGACGTTCCTTAAAACCTAGCTCTTTGACCAAGCTTTTGGTCACCTGCCCTAATTTATCCTTATATGGATCAGTGTCAAATTTGTTGTCTTAAAATACTCCTGTGCAGTGCCTTGGGACATTTTACTATGTTAAAAGCGCTATATAAATACAAGTTGTTGTTGTTGTTGTTATTTACATTACATCTGTTCTATGATTATCTTCCACTTCACTTTTTCTACAGTGGATGCAGTAAATAGTACTCTATTCTATTTAGTGACCCAGCTGATATACTGGTGTACTTTCATATACTGACGGTGGTCAAGTTTGATTAACTCTAGTGTAATGCTCTGCAATGAAAGCTCCTGTGTGACTAGAAGGTGTGAAATATATGCAACAAAGACTAAATGAATAAACCAAAAAAAACAAGACTTCTAATATTTTCCATACCAATACACAATTAATATATCTTTTACATTTGACATAACTTGGCACTAAAAAGTTTTATTAATGTAACAAAAAGAGTGAAAGTCAGATATGTAGGCTATGCAGTTTGGTTCAAGACAAAGAATTTTTGAAAGAATCAGTGTAACTTTCTTCCATAAGTAATTGAAAGAAGTGCAGCCTATTTTGTTTTACAGTATTCTGATTGAATATTCGTCCCACAATAGGTTCTTGGCTAAGTAGTGCCTATTCACACATGCAAAAGTTCTGTGAATGTGTTCTTGCATATTTATTATGTGCTGTATAAAGTTTGATTGCAGTCTTCATCAATATTGTCCTTGTGCACACTCCCAGGTCATTTTAGCAATCAAATGGAATAACAATTTTGGATATCAAATTTTGATTATTGTAAAAGAAAATACAAGGATCTACTGCTTATCTAATGTTTTCCGTTTTTTGCGAATTTATATTTCACTTTTTTTTTAGCACTTAAGAAATTGCATTGTACAATTTTGCATTGTAACAGTATATTTCAAAGCTGTTCAGTTTAGAATAACTGTCTCTTATGGATTTATTTAATTAGATACATTTTAGAATTAAGTAAGCAGGTGTGACTTTAAAACTCACTTACAAGACCCCAAATGAATTGTCAAGCTAAATCCTTATCTCACCTGATTCATTTTCAATGCTTCTCATTACATCTCAAATTAATTTGCAAAATATACTCATTCCATTTGATTTTTCAATGAGAGTATCTGTTTTGACATTATGAATGAGTGAAAAGTATTTTCAGAAAAATGGCAATCCAACAACAACAAAGAGAAAATCAATTGACTTATATTCCTTCTTGCTGTTCTTTTAATAATTTCTATTCTTTACGCATCTTTGTTCTTTTTGTTCAAGTGATTATCACTTGGTGGTTCTACAAATATATTTTTAAAAGCTAAAGGGGCAGATTTCCAGCTGGTGGGACTGCCCTCATTCATGTGAAATGGGCAATGCACGGGCCAGGAAATCGGGGAGAGATCCATTTTGTCAAACCACTGCATGATTTGCACTGTATGCAACCTTGTAATTGGCCTCTTAGGACTGCCTAAAACATCATTATAATATGGAAATTGATTCAAATTCTAACTAAATTACCACTCATGTAATTTTCCCGTCTCCTCATCAGGGACAAATAGGACACCAAGGTTGCAAACAGTCTGGTTCAGGCTGGGGAGGGGGATGGAATTGATGCCAAGGGAATAGAGTTCTTAGCAGGGGCCAAAGACAATGAGGGAAAAATTCGTCCCCTTAGCGCCGCCCATTAGCACCAGTTGATGGCGCTAATGCGATGTTGAGAGCAGTAACGACAGCTCCTGTCGAATCCAGCACCGCACGCTAAATCGGGACCCCCATAGCACTGCCAGTGATAGCGAGCACTGGGGACTTCAACGCCAAGGAGATCGTGACGTCAGTGAATGTGCAATGCTCACTGAACACCCGATCTTCCAAATTGCTTCTCGCCACTTACCTCACCGTCTGGAGTTAACAACAACAGGGAGAGCTGGCATGCAGCACCAGGAAGCCAGCTCTAGGGATGTTATTTAAAGGGATCAGCCCCAATCACTCGCACCTGACAGGTTAGTGAAGTTTCAGTGCTTGTGTGTTAGTTCCTGATATTGCAATAGTTTTATTTAGTGATTTGAAGGTTCTTTGGTATCAGGAATGTTGTAACAAGTAGAAAAGTGCAAAATTTATTCTTGAAAGATTCAATCTACAACACTTGCTAAACATCATGGGGGCTGTACTGGCAGTCCACCTTGCCCTCCAGGATCTATGGTGAAGGCAATGAGGAAGATGGGAACATGTGCGCAGAGGTAGGAGGATGAAGATGAGGAGGAAGAAGACGAGGAACAGGAGGGAGGGAGGAGGCAGCTGGACAATCGGGCTTCCGGACGGGCGGTCTGTGACCGGCTCATCAAATTCCAATTTGAATGAATGAAACCCCAGATCCCCGTTGCTCACCACATCCCCATCATACCATCCCTGTGTCATGCCATATCACAGTGTCCTCCTGGGCGCAAAGGTGAAATGAGAGAGACCACAAAATATTCCAAACTCTATTCATAAATTTATGCATAAACATATCACACATATCACATGCATTCTAATAACAAATTATCCTTGTGCCTGCCATAGTTGAATAGCTGTCATTGTGTGCAAGGTGTGAGATGTGGGTGTGAGTGTTGATAGATAGAGATTGTTGGTGGGTGAGTGCTGGGGGTGTGGTGCATTGAGCAGTGTGTGAAGCTTGTGGTACAGATGGTGATATGTAACGATAGCAAAATACTGCGGATGCTGGAAATCCGAAATAACAACAGAAAACGCTGGAAAAACTTAGCAGGCCAGGCAGCATCCGTGGAGAGAGAAACAGAGTTAATGTTTCAGGTCAAAGACCTTCGTCAGAACTGGAAAAAAGCAGGAAATGAAATAGATTTTAAAGCAAGTTTAGGGCTGGAAAAGGGGGAGGGGATGAAAGAACAAAAGGGAAGGTCAGTGATAGGATAGAAAGCAAGAGAGATTAAGAGTCATTGAGAGACATTAAGAGATATTCAAGGCAAGAGGAGGTGGAAATGGGACAGGTTGAGGAACAAAGGATGGCTCTAGATGAAGTGTGAATTGCGCTGGCAGAATGAAGGACAGCTGCCATGTGGGAGGGAAGAAAAAAAGGCCAAACAAAAGTGTGGATAAAAAAAATAAATATATATATATGTGAGAGGGGCCGAGGTTATGATCTGAAATTGTTGAACTCTATGTTGAGTCCAGAGGGCTGTAGAGTGCCTAATCAAAAGATGAGGTGCTGTTCCTCGAGCTTACGCTGAGCTTCCGTGGAACAATGCAAGAGGCCGAGGACGGTGAGGTCTGAGTGGGAATGGAGCGGTGAATTAAAGTGACAAGCCACCGGGAGCTCAGGGTCCCCCTTACGGACTGAACTGAGGTATTCCGCAAAGCGGTCACCCAATCTGCGTTTGGTCTCCCTAATGTAGAGGAGACCACATCGTGAGCAGTGAATACAGTATACTAAATTGCAGGAAGTACAAGTAAATTGCTGTTTCACCTGGAAGGGGTGTTTGGGGCCCTGGACAGTGGGAAGGGAGGAGATATAAGGGCATGTGTTGCATCTCCTGCGCTTGCACGGGAAGGTGCCGGGCGAAGGGGAAGGGGTGCTGGGGGTGGTAGAGGAGTGGACTAGGGTGTCGCAGAGGGAGCGGTCCCTGCGGAATGCTGAAAGCGGAGGTGAGGGGAAGATGCGTTTGGTGGTGGGAGGATCATCCAGTTTCTTCCCACCTACATCCGCGACACTTCCGCTGCCCTCCGCCACTTTAACAGTTTCCAGTTTCCCGGCCCCAACTGCCTCCTTTTCACTATGGACGTACAATCCCTCTACACCTCCATCCCCCACCAGGATGGCCTGAGGGCGCTCCGCTTCTTCCTTGAACAGAGGCCCAACCAATCCCCATCCACCTCCACCCTCCTCCGCCTGGCTGAACTTGTTCTCACATTGAACAACTTCTCCTTTGACTCCACTCATTTCCTCCAAATCTAAGGTGTTGCTATGGGTACCCGCATGGGTCCTAGCTATGCCTGCCTTTTCATGGGATATGTGGAACACTCTTTGTTCCAGTCCTACTCGGGTCCCCTCCCTCACCTCTTTTTCCGGTACATTGATGACTGTATCGGTGCCGTCTCCTGCTCTCGCCCTGAACTAGAAAATTTCATTCACTATGCTTCCAATTTCCACCCTTCCCTCACCTTCACATGGTCCATCTCCGACTCTTCCCTTCCCTTCCTCAACTTCTCCGTCTCCATCTCTGGGGATAGGTTATTGACAAACATTCAGTACAAGCCCACTGACTCCCACAGCTACCTGGACTACAGTTCCTCCCACCCCGCCTCCTGTAAGGACTCTATTCCATTCTCCCAGTTTCTCCATCTCCGCCACATCTGCTCTGACGATGCCACCTTCCATACCAGTGCTTCTGACATTTCTTCCTTTTTCCTCAACCGAGGATTCCCCTCTACTGTGGTTGACACGGCCGTCGACCGTGTCCATTCCATCTCCCGCACTTCTGCCCTCACCCCTGCCCCTCCCTCCTGAAATCACGATAGAGGTCCCCTTGTCCTCACCTTTCACCCCACCAGCCTCCACATTCAATGGATCATCCTCCGCCATTTCGCCACCTCCAGCGTGATCCCACCACCAAACACATCATCCCCTCACCTCCCCTTTCAGCATTCCGCAGGGACCGCTCCCTCCGCGACACCCTAGTCCACACCTCTACCATCCCCAGCACCCCTTCCCCTTCGCCCAGCACCTTCCCGTGTAAGCGCAGGAGATGCAACACATGCCCTTATACCTCCTCCCTTCCCACTGTCCAGGGCCCCAAACACCCCTTCCAGGTGAAACAGCGATTTACTTGTACTTCCTGCAATTTAGTATACTGTATTCGCTGCTCACGATGTGGTCTCCTCTACATTGGGGAGACCAAACGCAGATTGGGTGACCGCTTTGCGGAATACCTCTGTTCAGTCCGTAAGGGGGACCCTGAGCTCTCGGTGGTCTGTCACTTTAATTCACCGCTCCATGCCCACTCAGACCTCACCGTCCTCGGCCTCTTGCATTGTTCCACGGAAGCTCAGCGTAAGCTCGAGGAACAGCACTTCATCTTTCGATTAGGCACTCTACAGCCCTCTAGACTCAACATAGAGTTCAACAATTTCAGATCATAACCCCGGCCCCTATCACATATATATATATATATATTTTTTATCCACACTTTTGTTTGACCATTTTTTCTTCCCTCCCACATGGCAGCTGTCCTTCATTCTGCCAGCGCAATTCACACCTCATCTAGAGCCATCCTTTGTTCCTCAACCTGTCCCATTTCCACCTCCTCTTGCCTTGAATATCTCTTAATGTCTCTCAATGTCTCTTAATCTCTCCTGCTTTCTATCCTATCACTGACCTTCCCTTTTGTTCTTTCATCCCCTCCCCCTTTTCCCAGCCCTAAACTTGCTTTAAAATCTATTTCATTTCCTGCTTTTTTCCAGTTCTGACGAAAGGTCTTCGACCTGAAATGTTAACTCTGTTTCTCTCTCCACGGATGCTGCCTGGCCTGCTGAGTTTTTCCAGTGTTTTCTGTTGTTATTTTGGTGGTATGTAACATTTTTTGAAGCCTTCATTCACCCTGCCCACCCATGTGAGTTTGTTAAAGTTATTCCGGCACTGGGTGTGGGTCCTGGGGACCACAGTGCTGTCTGTGATGTGGTGTGCCACCTCCCTCCACATAATGCTGCAGACTTGTACGAGGGCCTCCTGCCAGTTGGTGGGTACAGGACCGGCCGCCTTCTCTCCACCGCTAAAACCAATGCCTCCAAAGCTTCATGGGAAAACCTGCAGGCTCTCTCCCTGGGGCGGCAATCTGCCATCGGGATTTGTACGTAAGTGCTCCTTCTCCTTGCCCTTCTTCTTATGGTTGATGAGGCAGCTGCACAGCCAACAATGCTGAGAATGAGGTGCTGCAACATCAATGTGCCTCCCCTTTAAGCAGTGAAAAAACCTGTGGCAATCATTACTTGCGTTTAGACTACACCCGATATTGGTCCATCTTTTCAGTGTAACGCCAATGAGCTTGGGTTTTTAGACTAGATTTATGGCTCCAATCATTTTAATGAGGAGTGAGGACGAATTTTGCGTGCAGTCGAGACGATTTTCACTTGGCGCTAATTCACCATTTTTAGTCTAAACACGGCCCATTCCTTGGCTATAATGGATTTCTAGCCCAATGACTTTGGTCTTCCCAATGTTTAATTGGAGGCATTTGTAGCTCATCCAGGACTGTATGTTGGACAACAGGCTGACAACAAAGAGGCAGTGGAAGGGTCAAGCGGTAGTGAGGTAGAGCTGAGTGTCGTCATTGTGCATATGGAACCTGTTGTCGTGTCTTCAGAAGATGCTGCCAAGGGGCAGCATGTAGATGAGGATAGCTTCTTGGGTGGTTGGATAGGTAAGAGGGGAATCAGGCAAGGACAATACTACTCAACTAGAAAATGGAGTTGAGGCGCTGGAGGAGGATGGTGGGGTCGACTGTGTCAAAGGCTGCAGAAATGTTGAGAAGCATGAGGAGGGATAGTGCACCATGGTCACACTCAAAGAGGGTGTCATTTATGTCTTTGATTAGTGCTGTTTCAGTGCTGTGGCAGGAGTGGAAGCCTGATTGGAGAGGTTCAAACGTGGAGTTGCTGGAAAGGTGGGCATGAATTTGGGAGGGGACAACACGTTCAAGGATTTTGGAGAGGAAAGGACGGTTGTAGTTGTAACAATAGTTTGCAAGGACAGAAAGGTCAAGGGTGGATTTGTTGAGGGTTGGGTTGGTGATGGCAGATATGAAAGGGAAAGAGACAGTATCTGAGGAGAGGGAACCGTTTACTATGTCACCTAGCATGGGGGCCAGGAAAGGAAGTTGGGTTGTCAGCAGTTTGGTGGGAATAGGGTCAAGAGTGCAGGAGATGGGTCTCATGGACAAAATGAGCTCAGAGAGGGGATTTAAAAAAAATTAGTTCTTGGGATTTGGGCGTCACTGGCAAGGCCAGCATTTATTACCCATCTCTAATTGCCCTTGAGAAGGTGGTGGTGAACCACCTTCTTGAACTGCTGCAGTCTTTGTGGTGAAGGTACTCCCACAGTGCTGTTAGAGAGGGAGTTCCAGGATTTTGACCCAGCGACGATGAAGGAATGGCGATATACTTCCAAGTCAGGATGGTGTGTAGCTTGGAGGGGGACTTGCAGGTGATGATGTTCCCATGCGCCTGCTGCCCTTGTCCTTCTAGGTGGTAGAGGTCATGGGTTTGGGGGGTGCTGCCGAAGATACCTTGGTGAGTTGCTGCAGTGCATCTTGTAGATGGTACACACTGCAGCTACGGTGCGCCGGTGGTGCAGGGAGTGAATGTTTAAGGTGGTGGATGGGGTGCCAATCAAGTGGGCTGCTTTGTCCTGGATGCTGTCAAGCTTCTTGAGTGTTGTTGGAGCTGAACTCATCCAGGCAAGTGGAGAGTATTCCATCACACTCCTGACTTGTGCCTTGTAGATGGTGGAAAGGCTTTGGGGAGTCAGGAGGTGAGACACTCACCACAGAGTACCCAGCTTCTGACCTGCTCTTGTAGCCACAGTATTTATGTGGTTAGTCTAGTTAAATTTCTGGTCAATGTTGACCCCCAGGATGTTGATGGTGGTGGATTCGGCGATGGTAATGCCATTGAATTTCAAGGGGCGGTAATTAGACGCTCGTTTGTTGGAGATAGTCATTGCCTGGCACTTGTGTGGTGCAAATGTTACCTGCCACTTATCAGCCCAAGCCTGAATACCATCCAGGTCTTGCTGCATGCGGGCATGGACTACTTTATTATCTGAGGAGTTGCGAATGGAACTGAACACTGTGCAGTCATCAGCGAACAACCCCACTTCTGACCTTATGATGGAGGGAAGGTCATTGACGAAGCAGCTGAAGATGGTTGGGCCTAGGACACTGCCCTGAGGAACTCCTGCAGCGATGTCTTGGGGCTGAGCTGATTGGCCTCCAACAACCACAACCATCTTCCTTTGTGCTAGGTATGACTTCGGCCTGTGGAGAATTTTCCCCCTGATTCCCATTGACTTCAATTTTACTAGGGCTCCTTGATGCCACACTCGATCAAATACTGCCTTGATGTCAAGGGCAGTCACTCTCACCTCACTTCTGGAATCCAGCTGTAGATATAACAGAGAAACTAGAGAGAGATGTGGATTCATTTAACTTCATTAATTGTACTACAATGCATTAATTAATTCTTCATGTATTTTTTTCAAATAACCAAAATTATTCTGGAGAAATTTTACAATGACTCTATGAACACATTCATATTATTCTCTTTTACACTTATTTTATCCAAAGTTATATTTGGTTCTTTCCATGGTGATGAAGAAAGCTGTAAACAAATCACTCTTTTAAAATTCATATCAGATATTAGCAGATAGTTCTTGGGAATCACAGCAGAGGGGCTAATTCATCCATTACATCTGGAAATGTTACACCAGTAAAACACAGGTCACAGTTTACTGGGACTATGGGCTGAATTTTTACTTTCTTTAAATTCTTTCATGGGATGTGGGCATCGCTGTCAAGGCCAGCATTTATTCCCCATCCCTAGTTGTCCTTGAGAAGATGGTGGTGAGCCGCCTTCTTGAACTGCTGCAGTCCGTGTGGTGAAGGTACTCCCACAGTGCTGTTAGGGAGGGAGTTCCAGGATTTTGACCCAGCGACGATGAAGGAATGGCGATATACTTCCAAGTCAGGATGGTGTGTGACTTGGAGGGGAACTTGGAGGTGGTGGTGTTCCCATGCAGCTGCTGCCCTTGTCCTTCTAGGTGGTAGAGGTCGCGAGTTTGGGAGGTGCTGCCAAAGAAGTCTTGGCGAGTTGCTGCAGTGCATCTTGTCGATGGTACACACTGCAGCCATGGTACGCCGGTGGTGGAGGGAGTGAATGTTTAGGATGGTGGATGAGATGAGTTGAGAATGGCACTGAATGCTGTTGGGATGGGTGTGGGGGGGGTGGCAGTGGATCGCGTCGGGAACCCTGTAGGGGGTGGTGTTTTGTGTCAGCTTCACCTCTGACTTCTGAGTGGTTCGAATCGCTCCCACTCCCTTGGTTCTAGACCTTGGACTTATTTGGGGGTTGTGACAAAAGGTGCAGCAGACAACTGAGTTTGATGAAAGAACTTCAATCTTTATTCAAGAAAGTAAAACACAAATAACAACACTCTTAACACTCTAAAGGTGGGGAGCACTTCGGTACAAGCGAGGGAAATGACAGTAGAACAATACTTCACCCCTCCCAACCCCACTTTACTAACTAAGTTAGGCTTTGAAGGACCAGGGATAATGCTCACCAATCCTTTGACAGTTGGGCTAAATCGCGGTTTTGGGGTTCGCTGTTTATGGCGGTTAGTGTCTGCCGTACCCCGTACGCGGTAGAGGACTTCACCTGGGTCTCTGGTCGTCTTCGCGAGTCCACTGATGCGGTAGGATGTCGTTTTGGATTTATCTGGTGAGTACCCAATTTCTTTAGTTGAGCAGTAGGGTTTAGAGTCTTTGGGAAAATCTTACCCAGGAGTAAGTCAGGAGTAGATTGTAGAGTGGAAACTTTGCGGTTCTTCAGGTTTTCTTCCCTTGAGTTGGTCTTTGTTGGTCGCGGTGGCCTGCTATTACCCGGTCAGTTGGGGGTAATATGCGGTTGTTGGTTTCTTGAGGCCTTTGGTTTCCGCGATGGTTTTAGGCATTGTGTCGGTCGACCTCGTGGAGCCGTCGGTGACTTGTTGCTGCTTGTTGCTCCGGGTGACTGTGTTGGGACCGTTGTTGGAGGTCCGTCGAGGTGGTATCTTCACGAGCTGGACTCAGGTGTGTCTGAGTGGTGAGCGATGCCGACTCGCTTCCAGCTCGGCTTGTCTTCTTCCTTTTTTTTGAGAAGTCGCACAACACCAGGTTATAGTCCAACAGCTTTATTTGAAATCACAAGCTTTCGGAGCGCTGCTCCTTCGTCAGGTGAAGGCTTTTTAACGAAGCCACTGCAACTAAATCAGACTTTCGGGTTTCCCGACCAATTAACTGGAACGGGTCTGATGATGTCCTTGGAATTCTCTACCCCAGAGGGCTGTGGAGGCTCAGTCGCTGAGTATATTCAAGACAGAGATCGATAGATCTTTGAATATTAAGGGAAAAATCAAGGGATATGGGGATAGTGCAGGAAAGTGGAGATGAGGTAGAAGATCAGCCATGATCTTATTGAATGGTGGAGCAGGCTCGAATGGCCAAATGGCCTACTCCTGCTCCTATTTCTTATGTTCTTATGATGCCACAGATGACTCAACTTCAGCTCAGCTATTTGAAGGCGCAATGTACAGATGACAGTTGAAGGTTGGTTAGGTGCAAGAGAGGTTGTTGAGGAAGGGAGTGCATTGTGTACAGAGTAAGTTGCTTGTTGGTATATAAATTTAAACTGATTGATAATCAAAAATGCAGGCTCAGCACCATACAGGTGCCCTGAGATTCAGTGATGCCTCCCTGGAAATCCTGCTCCAAGGAATCAGGGCCCGCAGGGAGGTCCTCTTCCCTGGTGACTGGAGGAAGAGGCCAGCAGCCAAGACCAAGAGGGCATGGCTGGAGATCGCAGAAGAAGTGAGCAGTAGGAGTGTTGTACCCAGGTCGTGGATACAGTGCAGGAAGTTCTTTTACAACATCATGAGTGCAGGGAAGGTGAGTGCAATGCCACATTCAACTACATCCTGATGTGTGTGTCACCCATACCCCCTCACTCTGCCTTCCCAAGCCTACTCCTGCACATCACTCCTCACACCAACCTATCTTGCAGGTGCACCCATCCCTCTCTGTCTATGTACCTACTCACATCCCCATCTGACGAACCAACACTGACATTGACCCTCATCTTAATGCAAACATAAAATCATAAAATTTATTGCCACAGAAGGAGGCCATTTAGCAATGTCACGTCACTCCCTCATAGTCACCCTCTACAGATGTGGCCCATCCATCCGTTACACTCATTTGATGACTCTCACTCAAACGTCTCTTGTTTTTCTCTTTGCAGGAGAAGAGAGCACAGAACACCCGGGAGAGGCAGAAAACCGGAGGTGGCCCTGCAGTAACGACACCACTGCCTGCAGCAGAGGAGGCCCTGGACATCAGTGGAGCTGCTGGTGGTGGGAGATGGAGAGAGGGGGCCTCCCAGCTACCTGGTGACAGAATTAAATATCATATAGCCACATGGCATACAACAGTAACTCATGGTGACTTGGGGCTGGATTTTGATACTATGGCGGGTTGGGGTCGTGTCATCCGCATTTCATGTTATCCACCCGCCTGCAATTGGATGTGGGAGATTGATGCAATTTTCACTTAATTGGGCAATTGAGTTCCAGCATGTGGGACCCCATGAACCAATTAGTGGTTTCAGTCTGAAAGTCGCCTCTGATGATGTCATCATTGCAGGTCAGAGACTGCCTGGTCTCAGAGATTGCCTGGCCTTTGCTGTGAGAGGACCTGGATGCAAAATGAGCAGCATCTCAGAGAGAGAGAGAGAGAGAGAGAGAATTTTTTTTGCAACCAAGTCCTCCCAGGCAGTCTCTGAAGACATTCAATGCAGCAGCATCAGAGGCGACTTTCAGACCTAATACTACTACTACCTTCATCACAACACTACTACTACCTTCATCACATCTCCGTTGTAATAGTGGACCTGCAGCTGATAGTCAGCTATCCACTTGTGCTCCCGCCAGGTTTCACTGGCGTGTTTCACATCAGGCGTACTTCATGTCGGAGAAGGGTTAAACTAGCTAAAATGTTTCAAAATGGCATTACAGAGCCAATTTAGGGCTTGTTAAGGGCTTTAATGGCCTCTCCCGCCTCTTGGAGGCGGGACGGAGTCGGGAACCCCGCGACCGATTTTGTCAAAATTGCGTGGAGGCGGAATGGAGTCGGGATGGGGTCGGGACCCCCAAATCTGCAACTTTAACCCCCCACATGCCTCCAAACCTGACTCCACGGGTCATTGATAATCCAGCCCATAATGTCAGCAGCCAGTGAAATATGATCACGTGCATAATCGTAACTTAAAACATTCTTATCATAACAGTTCTAATTCATGTCTTTACTCTCCCACAGGCCCATGAAGTGTCCGCCCCCCCCACTGACATCAGTAGTAGGGAAAATAATAGAATCTATTATTAAGGACATGGTAACAGGGCACTTGAGAGAATAATAATAGGATTGGCAGAGTCAACACGGATTTATGAAAGGGAAATCATGTTTGACAAATCTGTTAGAGTTTTTTGAGGTTGTAACTAGCAGAATAATAAGGGGGAACCATTGGATGTGGTGTATTTGGATTTTCTAAAGGCATTCGATAAGGTGCCACACAAGAGGTTATTAAACAAAATTAGGGCTCATGGGATTGGTGGTAATATACTAGCATGGATTGAGGATTGGTTAACGGACAGAAAATAGAGAGTAAGAATAAATGGGTCATTTTCGGGTTGGCAGGCTGTAACTAGTGGGGTACCGCAAGGATCAGTGCTTGGGCCTCAGCTATTCATAATCTACATCAATGATTTGGATGAGGGGACCAAATGTAATATATCCAAGTTTGCTGATGACACAAAGCTGGGTGGGAATGTAAGTTGTGAGGAGGCTTCAAGGGGATATAGACAAGTTAAGTGAGTGGGCAAGAACATGGCAAATGGAATATAATGTGGAGAAATGTGAAGTTATCAACTTTGGTAGGAAAAATAGAAAAGCAGAGTATTTTTAAATGGTGAGAGATTGGGAAATGGTGGTTTTCAGAGGGACCTGGGTGTCCTTGCACACAAATCACTGAAAGTTAACATGCAGATACAGCAAGCAATTAGGAAAGCAAATGGTATGTTGGCCTTTATTACAAGAGGATTTGAGTATAAGAGTAAAGACATCTTACTGCAATTATATAGGGCCCTGGTGAGACCACACCTGGAGTATTGTGTGCAGTTTTGGTCTCCTTACATAAGGAAGGATATACTTGCCATAGAGGGAGTGCAATGAAGGTTCGCCAGACTGATTCCTGGGATGGGGGGATTGTCCTATGAGGAGAGATTGAGTAGACTAGGCCTATATTCTCTAGATTTTAGAAGAATGAGAGGTGATCTCATTGAAACATACAAAATTCTTACAGGGCTTGACAGGGTAGATGCAGGAAGGATGTTTCCCCTGGCTGGGGAGTCTACAACCAGGGGTCACAGTCTCAGAATAAGGGGTCGGCCATTTAGGATTGAGATGAGGAGGAATTTCTTCACTCAGAGGGTGGTGAATCTTTGGAATTCTCGACCCCAGAGGGTTGTGGAGGCTCAGTCGTTGAGTATATTCAAGACAGAGATCTTGGTAATGAACCGGGCCAAGTGTTTGATTTGTATGTGGGAGAGCACTTTGGAGATAGTGACCACAATTCGGTAACTTTCACTATTGCAATGGAGAGGGATAGGGCCATACGGCAGGGCAGGGTTTATAATTGGGGGAGGGGTAATTATGATGCGATTAGGCAAGAATTAGGGAGTATAAGATGGGAACAGAAACTATCAGGGAAAGGCACAAACGAAAAGTGGAGCTTTTTCATGGAGCAATTACTGCGTGTCCTTGATAGGTATGTCCCTGTCAGGCAGGGAGGAAATGGCCGAGTGAGAGAACCATGGTTCACAAAAGAGGTTGAATGTCTAGTCAAGAGGAAAAAGGAAGCGTATGTAAGGATGAGAAAACAAGGTTCAGTTGGGTCGATTGAGGGGTACAAGGTAGCAAGGAATGAGCTAAAAAAAGAGCTTAGGAGAGCTAGGAGGGGGCATGAGAAGTCCTTGGCGGGTCGGATCAAGAAAAACCCCAAGGCTTTTTATTCTTATGTGAGAAATAAAAGAATGACCAGGGTGAGGGTAGGGCCGGTCAAGGACAGTAGTGGGAACTTGTGCATGGAGTCAGAAGAGATAGGAGAGGTGATGAATGAATACTTTTCGTCAGTGTTCACCGAGGAGAGGGGCCATGTTCTTGAGGATGAGAGTGTGATAAAGGTGGATAGGCTGGAGGTGGTAGATGTTCTGAGGGAAGATGTTTTAGCAATTTTGAAGAACCTGAGGGTCGATAAGTCCCCTGGGCCAGATGGGATATATCCTAGGATTCTTTGGGAGGCAAGGGAGGAGATTGCAGAGCCTCTGGCTTTGATCTTTGTGTCCTCACTGTCCACGGGGATGGTGCCAGAGGACTGGAGTGTGGCGAATGTTGTTCCTCTCTTCAAGAAAGGAAATAGGAATGACCCTGGTAATTATAGGCCGGTTAGTCTTACTTCGGTGGTTGGTAAGATAATGGAAAAGGTCCTGAGGGATAGGATTTATGATCATTTGGAAAGGGGCAACTTAATCAGGGATAGTCAACACGGATTCGTGAAGGGTAAGTCTTGCCTAACAAATTTGATTGAATTCTTTGAGGAGGTAACTAAGTGTGTAGATGAAGGTAGAGCAGTTGATGTCGTATACATGGATTTTAGTAAGGCGTTTGATAAGGTTCCCCATGGTCGTCTCATGAAGAAAGTAAGGAGTTGTGGGATAGAGAGAAATTTGGCCGATTGGATAAGTAACTGGCTATCTCATAGAAGGCAGAGGGTGGTGGTGGATGGAACATTTTCGGACTGGAGACCAGTTACCAGCGGTGTGCCACAGGGGTCGGTGCTGGGTCCTCTGCTGTTTGTGATTTTTATCAATGACTTGGAGGAGGGGACTGAAGGGTGGATCAGTAAATTTGCTGATGACACCAAGATTGGTGGAGTAGTGGATGAGGTGGAGGGCAGTTGTAGGCTGCAAAGAGACATTGATAGGATGCAGAGCTGGGCCGAAAAATGGCAGATGGAATTTAACCCTGATAAGTGCGAGGTGATTCATTTTGGTAGGGCAAATTTGAATAAGGATTACAGGGTCAACGGCAGGGTTCTGAGGAACGTGGAGGAGCAGAGGGATCTGGGGGTTCATATCCACAGATCTCTGAAGGTTGCCACTCAAGTGGATAGAGCAGTAAAGAAGGCCTATGGTGCGTTGGCGTTTATTAACAGAGGGTTTGAGTTTAAGAACCGTGAGGTTATGCTGCAACTGTACAGGACCTTGGTGAGACCACATTTGGAATATTGTGTGCAGTTCTGGTCACCTCACTATAGGAAGGACGTGGAAGCATTGGAAAGAGTGCAAAGGAGATTTACCAGGATGCTGCCTGGTTTGGGGGGGGAGGTCTTATGAGGAAAGATTGAGGGAGTTGGGGCTTTTCTCTTTAGAGCGGAGGAGGATGAGAGGCGACTTAATAGAGGTTTATAAGATGATGAGGGGGATAGATAGAGTGGATGTTCAGAGACTATTTCCTCGGGTAGAGGCAGCTGTTACAAGGGGGCATAACTATAAGGTGCATGGGGGGAGATATAGAAGGGATGTCCGAGGTAGATTCTTTACTCAGAGAGTGGTTGGGGTGTGGAATGGACTTCCTGCTGTGATAGTGGAGTCGGACACTTTAGGAACTTTCAAGCGGTTATTGGATAAGCACATGGAGCACACCAGAGTGATAGGGAGTGTGATAGCTTGATCTTGGTCTCGGACAATGCTCGGCACAACATCGAGGGCCGAAGGGCCTGTACTGTGCTGTACTGTTCTATTCTATTCTAATAGATTTTTCAAAATTAAGGAAATCAAGCGATATGGGGATAGTACAGGAAAGTGGAGTTGAGGTAGAAGATCAGCCATGATCTTATTGAATGGCGGAGCAGGCTCGAGGGGCCAACTGGCCTACTCCTGCTCCTATTTCTTATGTTCTGTCCAGCCAGAGGAGGAAGACGACTCCTCATAGGAGGCTGCGGTCTCTGAGGGTGCACCGTCACACGACCCATGCACACCCAGCACCAGCGCAGATACACACACATTGGTGGGTCCAGTAAGAGAGAGAGTAGTGTTGTCACCTGGTGTCTCGCAGATCACAAGTGAGGAAGAGCAGATGGTGGAGACAGGGACAGCAGTTGAGCATCCTCGCCAGAGGGTGCAAGACGCTCCAAGCAGTGCTCAGCTGGACGCAGATGCTGAACCTCGGGGGCCGTCGACAAAGAAAATAATTCTTGTGGAGCAACAAAAAATGCGGGAGGCTCTGGGAGCTTTTCCAGCCGCGATGTGCTCGATTGTAGGGCGAATGGAGGAGTCCATCTCCAACATGAGCAGCACCATGTCGCAGGCGATGGCGACGATGTGCTCTTCCATGGAAAGGGTGGCCATCTGCACGGAGCATCAAATACGCCAGTCAAACGAGTGCATGCTTGCTGCAAACAACATCTTGCAGACTCTGATTGCAGTCATACCTAGAGTTGACCCTTAATCACCCCACTGCTGTGCAACAAGGTGCTCTCCAGCTCCTTGCTAGCAGGACAGTGCGGGTGACCCATGAGGGGGATGATGGTGAGAGGGGACATAAAAGTAGGGGCTCTGCTCAAAGTGCTCCCACTTCTAGCCTGTTGCCCCTCTCTCAGTCAAAGCCCCACATGCTGCCTTGGATCCCGATGGCGGAGTCTGTCCCTGAACAGGTGCAGGAGGAGCAGTCTTTGGCAGGGCCCTAACAGGCTCCAAAACCCAGAGGACAGCTGCCAAAAGTGCCTAAGCAGTCAGAGCAGGGAAGTGAGCAGCCTGCCTCTACCTCTGCTGAAGCCACAGTAGTTATACACCGTAGAAGTAGCAGAAAAAGAAAAAGGATACAATTGTAGAGGCACAAGGGGATGCACAGGGGTGTGTTATAAAATGTTAGAGGGTTAAGTCTCTGTTGAAGTTATGAGCCACATAAATTTATATCTTTGCACCACTTTCCGGTCTTGTCCATTATTGCCTGCTACCTGGAAAATGGCCATGTCAGTTGGAGTGAATGGTAAGACATTACTTTACTTGGAGCAATGGGTGTGTGTGACAGGAATGGTTTGGTCATTTTAGGACTGCTTTGTGGTGGTGTGGTGAGGGAAATTTGGTTCAGCATCTGCTTGCCATATGGATGCACTCATGCAACTTATAGAGTCCTAGGGGGAAAAATTCAGTTGGTTGCGCCTCCCGTTAGCGCCTTAAGAGGGCGCTAATGGGGCGCAAAGCAACTAACGCCGGGGCGCAAAGCAACTAGCGCCCGGGCGCGGCGATGTTTGCGCCGCTCGCGAAATTAACTAGACATTTTGCGGTGGCGCTAAACACTACCGCCACAATCTCCTGCGCCGGCAGATCGTGACATTAGTCGAGTGTGCAATGCCCCGGTAGCACCCCAGAGAGGATATTGAGTGGAGCCCCCTGCCTTACTGCCTGCCGCTAGCACCGACAGGTTGAGGGGAGCGTTTTGCAGTCAGGAACGGACTGGGGGAGCACTATTTAAAGGCGACCGCTTCCTGCCTTTTATTGTTGGTGACATTTTTGAACCACGCATTCTGAGAGAGAGAGAAAGAGAGAGACTTCTGGACAGATTCAACGCTGTGTGAAGGAGTTTTGGGTACTGAGCAGCACTTTGCAGGTTCATTTTGATTTGCCCTTCCTTGTATCGATTTAGAAGAGACTGTGGGAGGCTGCACTCTGAGCTCTTTCCCTGGTACTCTCCATTGTTCTTTCCTGAAGATTTGATGTACAGGTCTCTCCAGGCCGAGATTCAAGGCTGCAATGAGTAGGATGTGGATGGAAAGCAAGATCAACCCTCCCCTTTAAGAACTGGCCGGCGCCATTGTGTGTGTGTTCCATTGCTGACTGAGATCACATGAGCTTCGCCAGCGCTCTGAGGTAGCGCCTCGCTCCTCGGCCTTTGCGCCTTAAGACAGGCGTGAAGCACCTGATTTAACGCTCCAATCACCTCCAGGGGCGATAAAAGTCAAGTTTGCAGTCGCAGGCGATAATTAACGGCAGGTGCTAATCTTTGCGCCCGGCCATGTTCTTCGCAGCCTTCAACATGTCATCGATGACGACAAACACATCGCTAAGGCCATCCCCATGCCTCCACTACTCGCCTTCAAACAGCTGCCTAACCTCAGAAGTACCATCGTTCGCAGCAAATTACCCAGCTTTCAGGATAACAGCGACCACGACACCACACAACCCTGCCACGGCAACCTCTGCAAGACATGCCAGATCATCAACACAGATACCATCATCACACGTGAGGACACTACCCACCAGGTACATGGTACATACTCATGTGACTCGGCCAACGTTGTCTACCTGATACGTTGCAGGAAAGGATGCCCCAGAGCATGGTACATCGGCTAGACCATGCAGACACTGAGACAACGTATGAACGGACACCGCGCAACAATCGCCAGGCAGGAGTGTTCCCTCCCAGTCGGGGAACACTTCAGCAGTCAAGAACATTCAGCCTCAGATCTGCGGGTAAGCGTTCTCCAAGGCGGCCTTCGAGACACACGACAACGCAAAATCATCGAGCAGAAACTGATAGCCAAGTTCCGCATTCATGAGGATGGCCTCAACCGGGATCTAGGGTTCATGTCACGCTACATGACGTAATGTCATCCAGACTCGAGTCGTCGTTGGCTTGTTCACAGATGTGATTTCCAGTAAAAAAAAGTAAAAATTTTAAAGTTTATGGTTTTCCATACAGACTGCAGCATTTGACACATTAGACCCCCTGTAACCCCACCTCATTGTCTCAGTTGTATCTTGCTATGTCTTTGATGTGGTGCCTTCCTGGCTGACCTGTTGTTTCTCTGCCGAGGTGTGATGAAAGGCAGTCAGGAGGATTAAATGTAGTCGTCTGACATTGTACGCTACACATGCATTGTTCTCTATCTATATATGCTTTGTCGATTCGTATTCCTTTACTTCACCTGACGAAGGGGCAGCAGCTCCGAAAGCTTGTGATTTCAAATAAAACTGTTGGACTATAACCTGGTGTTGTGCGACTTCTCTCTTCTATTTATGAAGCCCAAGATCCCATATGCTTTGTTAACCACTCTCTCAATATGTCCTGCCACCTTCAGAGACCTATGCACATTAACTCCCAGGTCCCTCTGTTCCTGCACACTCTTTAAAACTGTACCATTAAGTGTATATTGCCTCTCCCTGTTCCTTCTGCCAAAATGCATCACCTCACATTTCTCTGTACAGGAAACTCTTTATTAACCGCCATCGACGGGACCGGCGTGGTGCCGGTTTATCGAAAGTACCGGATAACGGAGAGTTATATCTACCGAGGCTATTTTTAACAAAGAAAAATAAATAAATCAAGAAATGTGCAGTATACTTCCGACAGCGCCAGGAGGCCGAGTAGTGGCCGGTTATTTGAGAGGAGCTTTCGGAGGATGATTTTTGCTGGTTAAGCGAGAATTCCGGATATTTGGGTGCCGGATAAACAAAAGTTTCCTGTATTAAATTCCATCTGCCACATGTCTGTCCATTCTGCTAGCCTTTCTATGTCCTGTTGCAGTCGATTGATATCATCATCACTGTTTGCCACCCCCCCAAGTTTGATGTCTTCGGCAAACTTAGAAATTCTACTCTGTATTCCAATATCCAGGTCATTTATGTATATCAAAAAAAGCACTGGCCCCAGCACTGACCTTTGGGGAACACCACTGTCTCCCATCCTCCAGTCTGAAAAACAACCATTTACCACAATTCATTGTTTTCTGTCCTTAAGCCAATTCCTTATCCAAGCTGCCACTGACTCACCTATTCCATGAGCCTCAATTTTGTTAACCAGCCTTCTATGTGATACTTTGTCAAACGCCTTCCGAAAATCCATGTAGACAACATCCATTGCATTCCCTTCATCGATCCTCTCTGTTACTTCATCAAAAAATTCAATTAGATTAGTCAAACATGATCTGCCTTTTACAAACCCGCATTGGCTCTCCTTAATTAGCTTAAACCTCTCCAAATGCCTATTCATTTTTTCCTTGATTATTGTTTCTAAAACTTTACCCACCACTGATGTTAAACTGACCGGCCTGTAGTTACTAGGATTGTCCTTACACCCTTTCTTGAACAATGGTGTCACATTTGCCACTTTCCAATCCTCAGGCACCTCCCCCGCATCTAGGGAAGATTGGAAAATTATGGCAAGCCCTTCCACTATTCCCTTAGCAACCTGGGATGCAAGCCCACTTAACTTAACTAAATCGTGCCATTATAAGGCCATCCCAGGCCTCCTGGACAGCAATATGTGCCACTGCTGGTGCCATGTACATTTCAGGTTCCTCCTACTCGTTGTCCACCTTCTCATCCTCTTCCACCTCCGAAGAGGCTCTGCCCCTTGCTCCTACTGCAGCTCCAATTCTCGCTGTTGCACTATGTTGTGCAGAGTGCAGCATATGACGATCATTCTGGAGACCCTGGCTGGTACGTATTGAAGGGCTCCTCCAGATCTGTCCAGGCATCTGAAATGCATCTTCAGCATCCTGATTGCTTGCTCTATTGCACATCTCATCGTCATTTGGCTTTGATTGTAGAGCTGTTCGGCCTCATTGCTTGGCCTCTTCAAGGGTGTCATCAGCCACGTCTTCAATGGATAACCCTTGTCTTCAAGCAGTTAGCTGGTAAGTCTGGACAGAGGTGTGAAGAGCTGAGTGAGGACTGGAATAGGTTGAATGAGTCATGACATCTCCCTGGGAATCTGGCACACACATGCATGATGATGTTTTTGTGGTTGCAGACAAGTGGCACATTGAGGGAGTGGAAGCCCTTACGGTGCACAAACACTCCTGGGTGATCTGGGGGTGCCTCGAAGGGCACATGAGTGCAGTTGATGACGCCCTGCATGTGTGGGAAGCCAGCCAGAGCCACAAAGCCGAGCGCCTGCTCAGTCAGACTGGCTTCATCAGTGGCAAAGTGTACATCAGTGCCTGACTTGGCAAACATGGCATCAGTCACCTGGGTGATGCATTTGTGGGCGGCCGACTGTGAGATCCTGCAAATGTCTATTGCAGATCCCTGGAAGGAGCCTGAGGCGAAGAAGTTGAGGGCGGTGGCGACTTTGACAGGCACTGGTAATGCGTGTCCACCAGGTCCTCTTGGCAGCAGGTCTTCTTCCATCAGGCTACAAATGTCTGCCACAACCTGACATGATAGCCTGAGCCTCCTGAGGTACTGCTGCTCAGTCATGTCCAGGAAGTTCATCCTCTGCCTGTATACCCTGTGTTGAGGGTATCGCCTCCTGCAAGGTGCACCCCTGTGGCTCATCCCCTCTCTCCTGTGGAGCGGCAGGTCGGTGAGGAGAAGGCTCCTGCTGGTGCTGCTGGTGTTGTTGCTGCTGGGGCTCATCTTGGTCCAAATCTGAGATCCAAGGTGAAACAGCATAAGCGGCACCCATGCTGATCGGATATATGCCAGGTAAATTGGAGATCAGAGGCACAATCCTCCAATGTAGTGAGAGTGACTTCTGAAGTTGAGGAAATCACCTGCCATCTCCTGAAAGCAAACTCTCAGCACAACTGGTGTCAGCAAGAGCCTTTCCCTTATGCAAGGAAGCAGATGTGAGGTGTGAGTATTGATGTGTTTTTTTTACTATCAATGAACTCCCACAATGGCCGTTCTGCTCTCACCTTGCTTTCACTGGCGAGGTTCAGCAAGCCCGTGAATCCCGTGGACAGCCAGTAAAATCTCCATCAGGTTAAAAAGGCTGTTAATGGCCTCTTAACGAGCTCTCAACTACTTTAATTAGGTCACCTGCCTCTACCGAGGGGGTCTCTGGCATAACGTGCCCGATTTAAAGGCGGAAGCCGACGGGATGAAGCCGGCTTCCCGACGTGCTGTCAATTTCAGCGCTTTTAACTGCCCACCCGCTCATAAACCCGCACACTCGTCAAAGTAAAAATTCTGGCCAATGACTTTTGCTTTCAAAAATAATCTGAATCTTCTTAGGTTTGTCTTTCAACAATACCTGAGCCATTCTCTTTGACTTGTCTGCTTAGGCGTCTGGCAAGAATTTGAGGAACTGTCCTACTGCTTCAGCCATTCTTAACATTTAAGAAGTTTGGGAAATATTATCCTTTTTGTTGAGAGCAACTTGCGCTCTAGCTTGCTTGCACCTGTCATATCTAAACACACTCAATCCTGGGATGTTCACATCTTGTCACCTTCAATTTATCCTGTTGCTTTTCTTACAGAGTCACTTCAGATAAAATGGAATCTCTGCCAAAAGATCTGAACCAGCCATTTCACAGATGACTTTTGGATTATATCTGAACCATGGGGGTGTAAGTCAATTCAGTGGTTTGATTCCTGCTGATACCCATCAAATCAAATGGCAAAAATGGGACAACCCAATGAAGTAGAAGCATTCAGATTTAATTTACTCCTTTCAAGGGTAATATTATGGACTACTTTGTTATGTTTCTGAAGGATTTCTGGCCAAATGGAATAAGCACTACTTTGAATTAAATCATACCACAGGTATTTTTGTAAGTTTTTGAAATTTCTTCATTATTTTCCACATATAATGGAATTTTGTTTTGCAAGCAAACATCACTATTTAAGTAAAAGAGTGAAATATGCAGCAAGTTAGAATTGGCCATTTAATGATCTAACTTGATTTCATAGCTGGTCTGTGTGCATGGTTTGGATCTTCCTTTAACAATCATACAATCATAGGGGGAAAAATTCAGTTGGTTAGCGCCTCCCATTAGCCCCAGCAGCTGGCGCTAATGGGGCACTGATGCAGTAGCGCTGGGGTGAGGTGAAGCCAGCGACACATGGCAAATCCAGACCCCCTGTTGCGCCGCCGGTACGAGTCACCGCCAGGAACTTCAACGCCAGGCAAATCGTGACGTCAGTGGGTGTACAACGCTCACTGGACGCCCGAACTGCAAAATTCATTTTCCCCACCTATCTTAGCGCCTTGACCAGACAGCAACAGGGAGAGGAGACGTCAAGCAGGCAGAAGCCGGCTCCAGGGACGTTATTTAAAGGGATTATGAGAAATGAGTTGCAGCTGTCAGGTTAGTGGAGTTTCAGTGCTTTCTTGTCAGTTTGACATTGTGCAACAGTTTAATTCAGGAATTTAAAGGTTTTTTTGTATCAGGAGTGTTGTAGTAACTAAAAAGTAGTAACATTTATTCTTTAAAAATATCAAAGTGCTACACTTGGCTTACATTAATGGGGGCTGTACTGGCAATTGACTTCGCCCTCCAGGATCTATGGTGGAGGGAGCGAGGGAGCGATAAAGACTGGAACATGTGGCCAAAGGGAGGAGGAGGGCCATCAGGGCTTTCAACAGGAGGCCTTACCCTCCGAGGGTATTCCGAGAGCACTTCTCCTACCTCAAATTAAGTGAGGAGCAGTGTATTAGGAGGCTCCGCTTCACCAAGGAGGTGGACACAGAACTCTGCCACCTCCTGCAACCAGACCTCGAGCCTCAGATCAGGGCAACCACGGCTCTCTCAGTGGCAGTCAAGGTCACCGTCGCCCTCAATTTCTTCGCCAGTGGATCCTTCCAGTCTGCAACAGGAGACATAACTAACATCTCACAGTTCGCCGTCCATCGCTGCATCCGGGAGGTCACAGAGGCTCTTTACAGTAGGAGAAGGGACTACATTTCCTTCCCCATCACCAGAGAGAAGCAGGACGATCGTGCATGTGGCTTTGCCAGGATAACGGGATTCCCCATGGTGCAGGGCGCCATTGACTGCACCCACGTGGCTTTGCAGGCACCGTATAAAAATCCGCAAAGGCTACCACTCACTTAGGCTGCAAATTTAATGGAGGAGGTGGGATGGGGGCGGGAGAGCTGGTGTCCGGGTTCCTGTCCCGCTCCCAGCTGCAGCCGCTCTGAAAACGTGATTTTCCCTTGATTGGCCTTGTTAAGCCTGCCCTGCAGGCTTCCCGGCCAATTAACAAGAAGCGGGTCTGATGACGTCATTTGATGACGCGTCATCAGCTGGTTTCCTTAAAGGGACCACGTCCACATGGAGTTTGACAGTTGTTTTGTCAGTGTTTGACAGCATTGAAGTGCTGCAAACACTGACAATCACTGCACAAAGGTGCACGTCTGCACTCAGGCTCTCCAATGACTCCCTCCATAAACTTTCCTTTCATGTCTACTGGAAGCAAACAGCGATGGATGTGTAAAGTTTCAACAAATGCTGTTGTGTTGTGATTGCTGTCACTGATAGTCATCACCTCCCCTGCTAGCATGGTTCCCCTTTCCCAAACTACCAGCTCTCACTGTTCCGCTGTTGGCAGTCTTCAGTTCATATACAGCTCAACTCATCAGCAAAGATCATGTTGGTCCTCAGAGAAACCCCTGATGACTGCACACTTACTGAAATGAATGATATTACAGCTTAGGTATCAGTTGTAAATTAATTTGTTTATTTGTATAAATCTTTCATATCATCCATATATCTTGTTGAATCACAGAAATGTTACTATAACTCTTTATTTGAAAATACACAGACATAGACCTCAGCACTACTCAGTGCCAGATGTGCTACCACAGGTAGATTTGGTGCTTAGTGCACCTTACAGGGACTACACACTGTTTGGGTGATGATGGTGCGAGTAGAAAAAAGTCAGGCATATGTTGCAATTGCTTGGCATTGAGAAAGGATAGCTGTAAAGTCATCACGAAACATGGTGAAGAAAATGAACATTCTTTATGTTTTTCCATCATAAAATATATCCTTCCAGAAGCATTGTATGAACTTGTGGAATGTGGAACCTAGGCCAGGTATTAAGATATTTTGAAACCAAAGGGGAATGTTATGCAGCACACAGCAGACCACTATGACATTTACATGTTTAGAGGCATATAGTAAAACGCATCCTTATTGATCCAGGCAGTAGAAGCATTGAGGGCCTTGCAAATCTTCTCTCGGACAATCCTTGCTCTGAATTGTGCCTCCTTATATCGATTCTGTGGATGAGTACAGGGGGCAGGAGAAAGGTTCCCTCAGTCGAGAAATACGGTAACACAGTGTAATCCTGCCATCTCCACTGAAAATAAGGGACACATAGGACTGCAGGAAAATGAAGACCTCATGTAAACTGCCAGGAAATCAGGCATTCACCTGCATGGTCAGAAAACCATTTGTAAGTTAAAGCAATGGAAAACCTTGCTGCTGATGTAAGCTCTGGCTTTTAAGTGGGAATTGAATGGCTCTGCAGGAGCAATCAATAACTTCCTGCATCCAGAAAAATGTGCTTAAAGTCTCTGCTCCAGGGGAAATCGATGCAGGTGGCTGTGTGCAGGAATAAGGTGTCAGTAAATTTCTTGATGCAATGGTGGACAGCAGACTGACTAACATTGCAGATGATATCTATGGAAGACTGAAAGGTCCCAGTAGCATAGAAGTTAAGAACAGTGGTGATCTCAATTGCGGATGGTGGAGTGTGGCTTCAGGTGTGATTGAGGCAGGAGGCAGATGTGGGGCATGGAAACCTTAGTTAGCTACAGCCTGCGGAAGAACTGCTCCTGTGATATATCAAGGTAGTTTTAGTGTTGCCAAGAACACCTGATGGACAGAGTAATGGCAGATGTCGGTAGATCGCCTCAAATGGAGTCTGATTTCATATCATGAAGCTGCTTCTGCTTCTCCTGTTCCAGTTCCATACATATGCTATTCAGCCAGATAATTGAAGAGTAATTAAACGACACAGCAATTTAAATCAATAGAGAAACAGTAAAGGGAGGTATTTAATATTATCAAAATAGAAAGAGCAAAAAAAAAATCAAGGGTTAAAAAAAAAAGGACTAGCTATCCAATGGAAAAAATGCAAAGGCTTAGATTTTCCTCTGCTAATCCACCCCAAATCAGGTGAGATAATGGCAGAAACAACAGGAAAATGGGGCGTTGAGTCCTACAGCCGCCTCCCTGTCCCACTCTGAAATTTTCTCCCCCCAGCCTCCACCATGATGGCCACCAGCTGTCTCAAACATATCTGCCACAAATAATTATGGTGGGAGGATGTGGCTTGCAAGCCGCCCCATTTCTCTTCTGCGCTTTTGCCGGTGTTAAACCCACCCTCAGAGACCATCTGGAGAGGGATGGTGATCATCCTCAGGGCAGTGGTGGCAAACCCCGCAATGTCTCTTTTGGAGAGAAATGGCCTGTAGTGGGCATCTCTCCCGCCTTTTGGGCTACCTTTGTTGTACTTCATCTCAGTCCAAGACATAACTTTAAATTATCCGGGCCACGTGGTCCCTTTAATCCGATCTCCACTTTTTCAGTTGCTGCAGCGGCCAACCCTGATTGTATAATGACCTTTGACCCAGGAAAATGGTGCAGTGTCAAGGTGGTGCTGGGGCAGCAGGTGGAAGCCCTGCACGAAACTGTCTGGGTGTGAAAACGAAAGTTCAAGCCAAAACGTCTATTGCTGACAAGGCAAAACCTTGTTGGCCTCAGCTAGCTATGAAAACCATTCCACCGTCAAACTTTCTCATACTCTCACTTAGGTTCTATGATGTGTTAAACAACAATAGCTTACACATTAGGGAGGACTTTAACTCCCAGCGGGAGCAGATGGCAATCCCGCACAGGAGTCTTCATCGAGGGTCTGGTGACTGGGGAGGGGAGAAGCAGCCTGGGGCAGCAGAGCCCCAGGCTTTCTTTGTGGGGCCAAGAGGTGCACTCCTGCTCCTCCTGACTTCACTAAAGAAAGTTTTTTTAACTTGCGTTAGAGCACCTCACTGACTTCCCAATAGCTTTACCTGGCAGTCCGGCCACAGCCAACGCCCTGGTCAGGAGTGGGTTAAAATGCCTTTCGGGTCCCATGTACATTATTTATTAATGAGGTTCCCACCGGAGTCCAGTGGGAGTTCCGTCCACCGCCAAAACTAGTGGTGTTAAAATGGAGAATTGACGGGAACGGAACAAAAAATGAAGTTGCTCCATTTTAACTGCAAGCCCCCTGCCGCCACACCCCGCCCCCCCCCGCCGGCCCCATCCATTCCTTTCCCTCTCGGGGAGAGTTAAAAATCCCCGATATGTTTTGGAGTGGCCATTAGTAAGTAATTAACAATCTGAATTGCTGTTATTAGTTATCTTCATTACTATTTGACTCACAAATTAATTTAAAGCAGAATTTCAGAATGAGCAGTCAAAACAGAAGAAAAGTGAGAAGTCGCACAACACCAGGTTATAGTCCAACAGTTTTATTTGAAATCACAAGCTTTCGGAGCTGCTGCTCCTTCGTCAGGTGAAGTGAAGGAATACGAATCGGCAAAGCATATATAGACAGAGAACAATGCCTGTATAGCGTACAATGTCAGACGACTACAGTTAATCTTTCTGACTGCCTTTTATCACACCTCGGCAGACTTCTCACTTTTGTCCACCCCAGTCCAACACCGGCATCTCCGCATCATGGCCACTATCGACACCACAAACTGCCGGCTCAAAGTGGAGAGAATCGCCAAGAAGATCGCGCATATCGACACAGACATCAAGTATCTACAGAGATGCAAGAAAGCAGACAAGATCCCGAAAGGACTACAGATCATGAACCCACTCAAGTCGACAGACAACACAGACTACGCTGAGAGACTCTGCCGTCGTACCTCTCGCACACTCCTCAACCATCTCGCACACCAGCTCTAGAGCAAACGCCGCAACCTCGAAACCAAGATAGAGTCCATGCTCTCAGCCTGTGCTCAGGACACAGCAGACCAGCTACAAGACACCGCCAAACAGAGGAGGCAATGGAACTACGCTGCCTACATGCGCATCAAGAAGAGGAAGCTTGAAAAACTCGGCATCACCACCAGCAGCAACCAAGCCTCCCCCGGTACCATGGTTGCAACCACAGGGAAGTCCATCGTCAACTTATCCGACCACACCCTTCAACCAGATGAAATCGAAGTTCTCAGCCGAGGGCTCATTTTCTGCCCCACCACCAAAATGGACCCCATCGGTCTCGCGGCAGACACAGAGGAATTCATCAGGAGAATGAGGATCCGGGAATTCTTCCACAAATCCCAAGATGTCAGCAGCGAACCCAATGAGACAATCAATGATCCGGAACAGCAGACAGAGGGACTCGCAGTGCAGCAGCCGAAGAAGAAAGAGTCAAATTGGACCCCTCCGGAGGGTCGCTGCCCTAAGCTTGACATGTATGCTCAAACTGTCAGGAGATGCATCAACGCCAGATTCATCAGCCGCACTCACAAGACAGTCCAGAATGTCACCCGAGCACAACGCAACGCCATCCACGCTCTCAAGACCAACCGCAACATTGTCATCAAACCAGCGGACAAAGGAGGAGCCATCGTCATACAGAACAGAATGGACTATTGCAAAGAAGCATACCGACAACTGGACAACCTGGAACACTACAGACAGTTACCCGCAGATCCGTTCAAAGAACACACCCGCCAACTCAATAGACTGATCAAGACCTTCGATCCAGACCTTCAAAGCATCCTACGCGCTCTCATCCCACGTACTCCCCACGTGGGAGACTTCTACTGCCTCCCAAAGATACACAAAGCCAACACACCCGGACATCCTATCGTTTCAGGCAACGGAACCCTGTGTGAGAACCTCTCTAGATACGTCGAGGGCATCCTGAAACCCATCGTACAGGGAACCCCCAGCTTCTGTCGCGACACTACAGACTTCTTACAGAAACTCAGCACCCATGGACCAGTTGAACCAGGAACACTCCTCGCCACGATGGATGTATCGGCACTCTACACCAGTATCCCCCACGATGACGGCATCGCTGCGACAGCCTCAGTACTCAACACCAACAACAGCCAATCTCCAGACGCCATCCTACAACTCATCCGCTTCATCCTTGACCACAATGTCTTCACCTTCGACAACCAGTTTTTTACCCAAACACACGGAACAGCCATGGGGACCAAATTCGCACCCCAATACGCCAACATCTTCATGCACAAGTTCGAGCAAGACTTCTTCGCTGCACAGGACCTCTAACCAACGCTGTACACCAGATACATCGACGACATTTTCTTCTTTTGGACCCACGGCGAAGGATCACTGAAAAGACTACACGATAACATCAACAGTTCCATCCCACCACCAAACTCACCATGGACTTCTCCTCAGAATCGGTTTCATTCCTGGACACACGAATCTCCATCAAAGACGGACACCTCAGCACTTCACTCTACCGCAAGCCCACGGACAACCTCACGATGCTCCACTTCTCCAGCTTCTACCCTAACCACGTTAAAGAAGCCATCCCCTATGGACAAGCCCTGCGAATACACAGGATCTACTCAGACGAGGAGGAACGCGATGGACACCTACGGACACTGAAAGATGCCCTCGTAAGAACGGGATATGACGCTCGACTCATCGATCGACAGTCCCGACGGGCCACAGCGAAAAATCGCATAGACCTCCTCAGAAGGCGAACACGGGACACAACCAACAGGTACCCTACGTTGTCCAGTACTTCCCTGGAGCGGAGAAACTACGCCATGTTCTTCGCAGCCTTCAACATGTCATCGATGACGACGAACACCTCGCTAAGGCCATCCCCACGCATCCACTACTCGCCTTCAAACAGCCGCCTAACCTCAAAAGTACCATCGTTCGCAGCAAATTACCCAGCTGTCAGGAGAACAGCGACCACGACACCACACAACCCTGCCATGGCAACTTCTGCAAGACATGCCAGATCATCAACACAGATACCATCATCACACGTGAGGACACCACCCACCAGGTACATGGTACATACTCATGTGACTCGGCCAACGTTGTCTACCTCATACGTTGCAGGAAAGGATGCACCGGAGCATGGTACATCGGCGAGACCATGCAGACACTGAGACAACGTATGAACGGACACCGCGCAACAATCGCCAGGCAGGATTGTTACCTCCCAGTCGGGGAACACTTCAGCAGTCAAGGACATTCAGCCTCGGATCTGCGGGTAAGCGTTCTGCAGGGCGGCCTTCGAGACACACGACAACGCAAAATCATCGAGCAGAAACTGATAGCCAAGTTCTGCACCCATGAGGATGGCCTCAACTGGGATCTTGGGTTCATGTCACGCTACATGACGTAGAGTCATCCAGACTCGAGTCGTCGTTGGCTTGTTCACAGATGTGATTTCCAGTAAAAAAAAGTAAAAATTTTAAAGTTTATGGTTTTCGATACAGACTGCATTTGACACATTAGACCCCCTGTGACCCTACCTCATTGTGTTAGTTGTATCTTGCTATGTCTTTGATATAATGCCTCCCTGACTGACCTGATTGTTTCTCTGCTGAGGTGTGATAAAAGGCAGTCAGAAAGATTAACTGTAGTCATCTGACATTGTACGCTACACATGCATTGTTCTCTGTCTATATATGCTTTGCCGATTCGTATTCCTTCACTTCACCTGACGAAGGGGCAGCAGCTCCGAAAGCTTGTGATTTCAAATAAAACTGTTGGACTATAACCTGGTGTTGTGCGACTTCTCACTTTTATGCACCCCAGTCCAACACCGGCATCTCCGCATCAAAACAGAAGAAGGCAGTGTAACTTCAGATGCTTCAGTAACGTACATTCGACACGTTTGCAAACTTTACAAATTGGGGATTTTAGAACCAATGATTTTCCCTTAAGACTAGCCCTTCCACACACTCAGTTTTCATGCATATAGGATAACTATAGTATGAGGAAAATAGTGCCTAATATTTATTCACATGTACAAACAATTACATAAAGGAAGCTCTGAATTTCTCTGTTAAACATTTACGTTCAATAAGTTATTCAGGAAACATTTAGGATTATTGCTAAATATCCAACCATTTTATGACAGGCAGGAAGTCAGATTATGCTTATAAATCTGAGTTTTGGTTGAATTATTCACCACATGTTTATTTAAGTGAAAATATTTTCTGCCAATTTTCTAAAAGATTAGAATTACTGTAAGTTGGTAAGTTACCTGGTCAGGATGGAATGCATCCGAGGTTGCTGAAAGAAGCAAAGATAGAAATAGTGGATGCATTGGTCACAATCTTTCAATCCTCATTGGATATAGGAGTAGTGCCGGAAGACTGCAGGGTTGCTAATGTTATACCACTATTCAAGAAAAGGGAGAGGGATAAACCAGGAAACTACAGGTAGTGCAGTAGATGTATATGTGGACTTGCAGACGACATTCGACAAAGCGCCACACAGGAGGCTCGTTAAGAAGATGGAAGCCCATGGAATTAAGGGGAAAGTGGAATCATAGAAATTTACAGCACAGAAAGAGGCCATTCAGCCCATCTTGTCCATGCCGGCCGACAAAGAGCTATCCACCCTAATCCCACTTTCCAGCACTTGGTCCGTAGCCTTGTAGGTTATGGCACTTCAAATGCATATCCAAGTATTTTTTAAATGTGATGAGGGTTTCTGCCTCTACCACCCTTTCAGGCAGTGAGTTCCAGATCCTCACCACCCTCTGGGTGAAAACATTTCTCCTCAATACCCCTCTAAACTTCCAACCAATTACTTTAAATCTATGCCCCCTGGTTATTGACCCTTCTGCTAAGGGAAATAGGTCCTTCCTATCCACTCTACCTAGGCCCCTCATAATTTTATACACCTCAATTAGGTCTCCCCTCAGCCTCCTCTGTTCCAAAGAAAACAACCCCAGCCTATCCAATCTTTCCTCATAGCTAAAATTCCCCAGCCCAGGCAACATCCTCATAAATATCCTCTGCACCCCCCTCTAGTGCAATCACATCCTTCTTGTAATGTGGTGACGAGAACTGCACGCAGTATTCTAGCTGCGGCCTAACTAGTGCTTTATACAGTTCGAGCATAACCTCCCTGCTCTTATATTCTATGCCTCGGCTAATAAAGGCAAGTATCCGTATGCCTTCTTAACCACCTTATCTACCTGTTCTGCTACCTTCAGGGATCTGTGGACATGCACTCCAAGGTCCCTCTGATCTTCTGCACTTCTCAGTGTCCTACCATTTATAGTGTATTCCCTTGCCTTGTTAGCCCTCCCCAAATGCATTACCTCACACTTCTCCAGATTGAATTCCATTTGTCACTGTTCTGCCCACTTGACCAGTCCATTGATATCTTCCTGCAGTCTGCAGCTTTCTTCTTCATTATCAACCACTATGAATACGGAATTGGCTCAGTGAAAGGAAACAGAGGTTGGTGATGGATGGATGTTTTTCAAACTGGGAGGTGGTTTGCAGTGGTGTTCCCCAAAGGCCAGTTTTGGGTTCATTACTCTTTCCAATTTTTATAAACGACCTAAACTCGGGTGTAGGGAGCAGCATTATTAAGTTTGTAGATGATACGAAACTTAGCAATGTAGTAGATAGTGATGAGGATAGTTGTAGACTTTAGGATGACATAGACAGGATAGTTAAATGGGCAGAAGCATGGCAAATAGAGTTCAATGTGGAGAAGTGTGAAGTGATGCACTTTGGGAGGACTAATATGGAAAGAGTGTATACTATAAATGGCACAATTTTGAAAAGTGTAGTTGAGCAGAGAGACCTTGGTGTCCATATACACAATTCCTTAGAAGTGGCAGGGCAAGTTGATAAGGTGGTTGAAAAAGCATATGGGTTACTTGGGTTTATAAATAGAGGCTTCGAATATAACAGCAAAGAGATCATGCTCAAACTTTATAAATCACTGGTTAGGCCTCCGCTGTAGTATTGTGGACAATTCTGGGCACCATACTTCAAGAAAGATGTAAAGGCATTAGAAAGGGTGCAGAGGAGTTTTACCAGGATGTTACCAGGGATGAGGGACTCCAGTTATGAGGAGCGGTTGGAAAAGTTCAGAGAGTTCTCAATGGAACAGAGAAGTTTAAGAGGTGACCTAATAGAGGTTTTCAAGATGATGAAAGGTTTTGATAGAGTAGGTCAATAACCAGGGGTCAAAGATTTAAAATCATTGGCCAAGGATCTAGAGGGGAGATGAGGAGAAATGTTTTCACTCAGAGAGTTGTCAGGATCTGGAACACTCTACTGAAAAGGTGCTGGAAGCTGATTCCATAAATAATCTTAAAAGGGAGTTGGAGAGGTACTTGAGGATGAGGAACTTACAGGGCTACGGACAAAAGGTGGGGGTGTGGGACTAATTGAAACATATAAAATTCTTAAGGGGCTTGACAGGGTTAATGCTGAGACAATGTTTCCCCTGGCTGGGGAATCTAGAACACGGGGTTACAGTCTCAGAATAAGGGGTCGGCCATTTAGGACTGAGATGAGGAGAAATTTCTTCACTCAAAGGATCGTGTATCTTTGGAACTCTCTACCCCAGAGAGCTGTGGATGGTCAGTTGTTGAGTATATTCAAGACAGAGGCCAATACATTTTTGGGAACTAAGGGAATTAAGGAATATGGGGATAGTGTAGGAAGGTGGAGTTGAGGTAGAAGATCAGCAACTCTCTGACCTGCACAGGCAAAATTTAGAGATCCGTAGAAGGTCGAGAATGTCTGACCAAGAACTCGAGGAGTTCGAAAAAACAGAAAATCTCATTGAATGGCGGAGCAGGCTCAAGGGGCCGAATGGCCTACTCCAACTCCTATTTCTTATGTTCTTATGACTAGGCACGACTGCTCTTTCAAAGAGCCAGCACAGGCATTTTTGGTAAATTTAATCTAATTAGGACCCAGCAGCATGAATACAAATTTCCACTACCTGCTGTATTTATGAGAGCAAGATGAAGAAGTGCAGTCCATTTGTTCATACCATTTTGCAACATGTCTTTCATTGGGATAGACACAGCAATTGTTCTCTCTGAGGAGGACCATGAGATGGCACTAACCCAGTAAATAAATCAAATGCTGGAAATCAGCAGGAGCCAGCAAGTGGAAGCACAGAAACATCAATCAACTGAAGTGAGTAGCAGTCTATACTGTGTTATTATTCAGTTTCCTGTTGATACATTGAATATTCTTCCTACTCCATCAATACAGTGCCCAAGAATGTGTGGATGGTTGCTCAGCATCCTCTGAACATAACAAGCTGACAAGCTGCAAGAGATAGACAAGTCCCAAAACAAGTAACTGCAAATGACCATGATGCACTCGCATCAGTGCCAGGTGTCTCCTGCACCAGGATTGGTGTGAAATCATGGATTTCAGTGGCAAATACTACTTGAGTGGGACTGCATGATGCCACAGCACTGAGGCTGACATCAATGTCAATCATCTGCTGCTGTGCTACTCCATGCAAGCCACTGCTGCAGGGCATCTTTTCAAGAGGTCCGCCGATCTGTCTGAACACAGAACAGAACAGTGATCATCCATTAAGTCTCAATATTATGCTATTATGATTGTCTGTAACTTTTCTCTAAGTGTGTCGAAGCCAGCCCTCACTGCATCTTGGAGTTTGGACACCAAAAGCCTCTGTTGCAACAGTGGGTGCATTCATGTGAAATGCTCCTAACAATGCTTATGGCTTGTATAACTGAAGTCCCATGCAGATATTACTGGTGTTACCACATGCTCATTGTGCAGACTGTAATGTCGATATCCACTGTTCCATGGCATTACTTTTAGAGGATGGCAGAGCTTATCTGTATCTTGGATTTCACAAACTACCTAGATTACTTCCCAGTGTTATGTGCAAGGAGCAGCAAGTGTATCTGTGCAGTGCCTACCTGAAGTGGGGGTAATGGCTGTTGATGCTCTGTTGAGTGGTGCTCTTCAGGCTTAGCTGGAGCTTTACTGGATTCTGCTTGCTTTGTGAAGAGAGCAGATGATACATTATGAATGAATAAGCATACTTATCCATTTGGGTAATGTACTGTCATCACATGCACTATTGTGTTTGTGCACAATCACTATATGTGGAAACATCGATGTAGCATACCATAGAAATTATGGGCTAGAAATTTAATGCATTTGCAGGGCGCTAACGCGGCGCAAATGACTTTTCGCCCAGGCGTGGCGCCGCTAACGTCTCCCGCTAAATCCAGCGGGAGTTTAGCGGCGGCGGTAACTGGTAACGCCTGCTCCGCTGCGCAAGTGATGTCCTCACCGTGTGCAGCGCCCCGTTTTCGCCCTGCCTGCAAAATTGGCCCGTGCCCCCTGAATCTGCGCTGGGCGATGACAGCGACCGATTCAGGAGGCGGGAACAGAGCGGCAGGAGGCTTGCGGGGCGCTAAGTAAAGGGGAGGTGGCGGGCGGGGGAAAAGAAAATCGTCCGACTTACTTGTCGCGGCCCGTTGCATCTTTGAACGCGGGGTCCTTGGCACGATCTGGCAGCTCGGCACTCCTCTTGAGTGCCCGGCTGTTGGCACGGCACCCCGCTCCCCGGTGGTCCAGGAAGGGCCCCGCAGAGTTGTGGGCTTGGGCCCTCTTTTTAATGAGGGGAAGAGCCCTTCCATATGGCAGCACTACGTGGCCCAGTGAGTAGCGCTGCAGAACGCACCACCCCAATATTCGGGGTTAGCGCTCTAAGAAGGAAGTGGAGCGCTTGAATTAACACTCCACCTCCCTCTTGGGGCGCTAAAACTTAAGTTGGTGATCGCTGGCGCTAATTTTTGCCGGGTGCTAAATTTTGCGCCCAAGCGATGTTAGCGACCGAAAATGGTTGCTAAAGAATTTTTCCCCCATAGAGTCTCTGAATAATATGATCCATACCAGAAGTTCTATGCTCTTCTCTAATCTCCACAGACCTAACACATGACAAGCTCTCCCTCCTGAACAGTTATTTCTTCTGGAATGTTACATTTTGAAAACTCAGGGGGAATTTTGACTTTCCCCGATCAGCAGGAATTCCGCAGGTGTCAATTTGCCACTCCGACCCTGCTGAATTCCAGACTTCAACTGTGCTCGTTTTGGCGGGGGGGGGATGAGTCTCCCGCTTGACTCCAGAGGAAGCCTCATTAATAAATGGAGTACATGGGACGCCAATGGCAATTTAACCCACTACTGAGCGGCTCGCTGGCAACCCCTTCCCTGCCAGATAAAGCCAGCGAGACCCTGTAAGGTGAGTTAGTGGGGCCAGGAGGAGCAAGAATGACCCTCCAAGCTCCACAAGGAACGTCCGGGCCTCTGCTTCACCTGGATTACCCACCCCCCCATCCCCCACCCCAGCTAGGAGACCCTTGCAACAACCCACCTCCTGACTTGCATTGCTAAAGGCAGTCTTGTTTTGGTGTTGGCAGGAGGCCACTTGGCCAATCAACCTTCATTCCCCCTTTGCCGGCCTGCTGCCACTTTCCACCTGAAATGGGCGGACAGCTGATCGGTGGCATTTAAATGAGGCCCGACAGCTCGGACAAAGCCTCCCACTCCTGTCAGCTTCCTGCCACAAGTTAAAATGAGCCCTCTAGCCTTACCTTAATGCTCTTCTTTAAGTCGTGCAATCTTGCCGGGATCTCCTGCCAGGTCCTCCAAGTAACAGACACATGCATTGACTCTTTCAATCATATACTGCTACTTTTGTTGCCTATTTGGGGCTGTCCCACCCTTCAAAAAATTGCTCACATTTTTCCATAACTTCTGAAATCACCTTATGGCTGATTGCCAAAATAGGCTTTTCTTAAAGTTGAACCGTGTTCCGTTAAAATCACTCTACAGTTGCATTAATGAACTTTTCAACATTTATACTGATTTAGTAGCTGTTTAAGAGGAAATAAAGGATTAATATTACAAGTGTGTCACAAGTGCCTACTGTTTTTTTAATTCCCACTAGCAAAATCACATTCTCCGAAATTGCACATCAAAACTGCACATTGCTGCAATTGTGTTTGTGCCCATAGATTATGAAGAAAAATGTCTGGCCCAATGTAATTGTAGAAAATATTTACTCAAATATGGCAGCAAGCTTTAAATCTGATATGTAAACTCACACTTGGTCTGTAGTTCTTGTCTGTCTGCAGAGTATTTTTGGATGGGTAATGGTTGTCTTTCTACTGGTGCTATATATGCCACAGCATGTCTTTCTAAACAAGGCCAACCAATTGCAGGGATTCCATCACACATATTGAACTCCAACAGTGATATGGTCACTCCAGTGGCAACCATTCAATAAAATATGCTACATTGTAAACCCCCTTAGACCATGCCAAAGAACCTGATCTTTGGGCGGGCGGGGGATAATTAATGTATGTAACAATCACTTTGTTGCACCAAGACATTAGGGTACAATTTCCTCCATTTATTGATTTTACTGAAAAAGTAGGCACAAGTATATAATGGTCTACCCTACTTTTTACTCACATCTACTCTTTCATTAAAATTAGTGAGCAATTGTATTCACAATTCAAAATATATATTGACAATCAATTGTGCTGTTTGTGGATCACTGTGAGAGGTGGCATAGTTTATGTGTTGAAATAGTACAACGGTGTTTTATATTATAGAAGGCACTTCAATCTACTGCCCACTACTGTGTTTAGGCAGAAGTGAAGAACTGTATATGTTTAGCATTTATTTTGTATCAATGTTTATGCCTGGTGCCTGGTTAAGACAGGTATGACAAATGATCTTGCAAAATGTACTTTGGAAGACCATTTGTATTTTAAAAGTACATTTGTTGGGTAATGTTGCAATGGAATAGCCATACAGGACAACCATCAATCTTACAATGAAATATTTCACACAGTCGGTAGGCACAGCACATTTCACACGAGAGCTACACAAACAATGAATAGGAATTAATTTTCAAACAGGTCTGATTCAGGCACACACTGAAAATTGCTGTTAATGTTCCAGCTAAAACCATTAATGAAATAGACTAAAATAATGACATTAGATAAATACTTTCATTACACTGAATCATTTTATGACATGCATAACCGAATGTGGTCAGAATATTTCAGGCAGAATTCTCTGCTATGTCCCATTAAGACTATTTGGGTGGTGAATGCCGGGTAAATGCTGTAGCACATGATTTATCACTTTTTTGCATCTTAATTTACCACTAGTGCAAATTAGGTTATCCAATAAAATGTCAAGATTTTTAATGGATATAGATAAATTGAACCTCAATAATATATTCAAGATTCTACACAGTTTAGTATCAGGAGTCATAGCCCAATTTTAGAAAATGTGGACAAACATAAACAGTTTAGATTTAACTATGAAGGGTGGTGAGTATATGAAATGGACTGCCCAGGGAGGCAGTGGAAATTGATAGAGACTAATTATCATTTCACGACTGCTTTCAAACATAAATGGATGGGAGCTGGATGATTAAAAAAAAACCACATCGCAGACATATTGGTGACGTACACCCTGGTGCATCATGTGGCATCCAGGGTGTACAGCGTCAAGTGAAGTAAATCTGGCCATGGTGAGGCCATCCCTGGCATCCGGGGCAGCAATGTAGTCGGGTGTCCTGTGCCGCACCAGCTGATTGGGGAGAAGGTTGGTGTTGTTGTTGGTGCTGCTGGTGTGCCCGGTGCTGCTGGTGTTGGGACTGATCTTGGTGGGATTCTGAGGACCAAGGTGAGATTTTTTCAAGGGCACCAATGCTGATGGAATAGATGGCAGTTGCGGTTGAGATGACGGAAGCGATCTGTCAATGGTGAGAGAGGTTGTTCCAATGAGGTGACACTGGATAGAGAGTTTGCTCCAAACACTTGCAAGCTGCATAAAGCTCAATCTGTCTTCCAAATGCAGTAAGTGAGAGCTTCTAACAAGAGCAGTGGGGAAGCCGTTGGCGAACTCTAAAAATTTAAAGGTGAGCTTAAAATACTATTTAATTGCCCCTTAACAATCTCTCTAATGATGTAAATTGCCTCCCCCGCTACTTGGTGTCGGGTCTGTTCAGCGATGACAGACCCGACATCTGGGAGACTAGGGTGGAGGCGGGTTGACAGTGGGTTCCCTACCCACAGTCAAAAAAAAAAAAATCCCACCCGACCCGCCACCAAATGCGCCCGCTGACCCCCTGAAAAATTCCCCCCCTTTGCTTCTATTACATTGTGGTTTTTGGCTACTTAGATGATTTCAAAGTGAACTCTTAAGGGGCTATGGGAAACCATTATTTTCTTCATGGGGGTCCTTCTGGCAATTCTGCTCTAGCAAGGAGAGAAGGAGGAGGAGGAGTATCATAAGGAAGGAGCACATAGAGCTGCTACAGGGAGAGCCAATAGCAGGTGGCATGATCGTAGGAATCTTTACCATCCCAACAGAGTTTATAGGCCCAGGATAATATATCTGTACTTCTCTGAGGACCAGTGTGCAATGAGGCTGCGCTTCTCTTGGGAGGCTGTCACAGAGTTGAGTCTCCTCCGTCAACAAGACTTGCACCCAGCTGCTCCACTCGCACAACATTGCCTGTAGCAGTCATGATCACTGAAGCCCTCATCTTCTTTGCCTCTGGCTCCTTACAGGTTGCCACAGTCAGTCTACGGTTCATGCTTACATTGAGCAGGTGACTGATGGCATGTTTCCTAGAGCAAACACTTTCATCATCTTCCCCAGGAACATTCAGAAACCCGAGGGCTCTAGGGTCTGCTCAGATTGCAGGCTTCCCCAAGTCTAGACACTCAATGACTGCACCTATGTCACCTTGCAGGCTTCTTCAGATGGCCTTACCGTCTTCATGAATCTTTAAGGGCTTCCACTCCATTAATGGCAGCTGGTGTGTGATCACCTGCAGCACGATATGGGTATGGTGGCGTAGTGGTTATGTTTCTGGATTTGTAATCCAGAGCCCTGGACTAAGAATTCAGAGAATATCCCACCATGGGAGTTTGAGAATTTGAATTCAGTTTATAAAAAAACTGGAAATAAAAAGCTGCTACCAATAAAAGCACAATCATCAGGTATGACTCCAGCCACTGGGGAATTCCCCCCCCCCGATCCACATTGCATTTTAGAGATCATGAATTTGATGCTTTAAGTTATTCAATTTATAGAAATGAAAATAAAATTTAGGTGCTCAAAAAGCCCAGTCTATAATAAGTGGATGTCAAATGTTTACATGTCAATCTGCAAAACTCAGAAAAGCTGATAAGCAGTTTCAGTAAAGCTGACACAGTCCCAAGAAAGCTGACAATTCAAAAAACAATGTACAACTTGAATAAAGGCCTATGAACAAGGTCACTGCTACAAGTTAACTAACGAAGTTAAATTCCTCTTTATTACATTGGATTTCAACATTTTCATGGCGTTTTTGGATCACATTCTGCAATTTCAGTTGTTTTCCAGTGACGATTGAAACCAAGTGGCGCATCAAAAGAAGTAGTTGCAATGAGACATCAACTTGTCATGACTTGAAGCTACAGCTAGACCCAACATTCCATCAGATCTGTTGTACTAGAAAAATAAAATACACAGAAATGCACTTTTTGAAATGGTGGATTTAGTAATTTCTGAAGGGAGGAGTGAGTTCTGAAGGGGGGCATGCTCGACCACCACCACCACTGCCCCTGAGAACATTTAGACTTTTGGCATTTTGAAGTGTACTATGATTGAGTTTTTGATGCCAAAGGTCATTTATTCTGGATATCAGTAAAACTATGTAAAAATAAATAAAAACAGAAAATTCTGGAAATACTCAGCAGGTCAGGCAGCATCTGTGGAGAGAGAGAGGGAGTTAAGCGGGCTGAATTTTCCCAGCGCTCACAGGGCGGGTTCGGAGGCGGGTCAGCTGTCAAAATAGCAAAGATTGACAGTGGGTAGGGAACCCGCTGTCAATCTGCCTCCACGCGAGTCTCCCAGGTGTCGGGTCTGTCGGTGCTGAACAGACCTGGGGGTACGGTAGCATAGTGATTATGTTACTGGACTAGTAATCCAAAGGCCTGGACTAATGATCCGGAGACATGGGGCTGGATTTTGTCAGTGTGGGCGGGCTGGGGCGTGTCAGGTGGAAATCGTGTCAGGACCCCGACTCCTAAGCGAAGTGCTGAAAAAGTTGGATTTTCCCCTAGTTGGGCAATTGATTTCCTGTGTGTGGGAACACCTGGCCCAATGAGTCTTTTCATACAGAAAGTCGCCTCCGATGACGTCATCAATGCTGCTGGATTTAAGACCTGCAAGCAGCCTTGCTTCTTCTGGAGACTGCAAAGGCTCTGCAAATTGTATGAAGGTGTTGATTTCCCGACAATGTCCACGATCAAGCAAAAGTGTGCACCTCGGTTTGATGAGCCCTCCCTCCAAACTCTGGTGCACGGAGCCAGATGTAATAAGGAGGTGCTGTTCCCTTCCTCAGGGAGAAAAAAGCCACCCCAGCAGACAAAAGCTGTGTGGCTGCAAGTGGCCCAGGAGGTCAACTCCATTTCGCTGAGCCGCAGAACCTGGCTGCAATGCAGGAAGAGGTTTCATGATCTTCTCCGCACAGGAAAAGTGAGTATGACTTTCCCATCACCCTCAATCTGATCCCCATCGCCTCTCCTCACCAGCACTCTGCTTTGCCAACCTCTTCCTCCACATCCCACTTGACACTTACATCCCTGCACCCTGACCCATTCCCTCTCTCTCTATGGTCCCATTCACTTAACTATTCGACCATGCAGCCCTCACACTCCCTATCACTGTGATGCCATGACAACAACAACTTTCAACACACAGGGATGGTCCTTTGTATCCTTCTAAGCATCTAAGCTATGGATTATCTACACTCACTCCTTCATTCTCACTCAAACTCCACTTGTGTCCCTCATTGCAGGAAAAGAGAGCTCACAATAAGAGGGAAAGAGCCATATCAGGAGGAAGGCCACTCTCAGTAGCCCAGCTCACCGCCTGGGAGGAGGCGGCCCTGGAAATCGCAGGGATCGAGGAGGATTCCCAAGTGGGGGACGGACGGATGGGCGCATCGCAGCAAGCTGGTGACAGAATAGTTTGGCATCTCTCTCATTGACATTGCATGAGTCACTGATAATGAATCTGAGGCTCTAACAGATTGACTTATGATCATTTCACTATTCAATGTGCATGTAACCTTGACGTCACATCTCTAACTCTTTCCTTTTCTCCCCCACAGGACCATCGAGAGCCCCCGTCCCCACTGTCCAGGAGGAAGAGCCTGAGCTTCCAGACTCCTCAGAGGAAGCTGCAACCTCTGAGGGCGCAGCCTCAGCAGAATTCAGCGCACCCAGCACCAGCGCAGACACTCACACCTCGGTGGGACCTTCGCGAGATAGAGTAGTGTTGGCACCTGGTGTATCACAGCTCACAAGTGAGCATCAGCAGATGGTGGAGACAGGGACAGCAGTGGAGAGTCCTCGTCAGAGGGCACAGGACTCTGCCAGCTGGGTTCAGCTGCATGTCAACCCGATGCCTTCGGGTCCATCCAGAAGGAGAGCGGTGCTGGAACTCCAGGAACAGGTGCAGGTGTCTCTGGCAGGTTTTGTCTCCAGGGTCGCTGTGAGTGTCGAGCGAATGGAGGAGTTCATCGCGAACATGAGCAGAGCCTTTGTGGAGGCATTGGCGCATGAACGCATCACCACGGAAAGGATGGCAACCTCCGTGGAAAGGATGGCTACAGTAAAGGAGAGGATGGCTACGGCCATGGAGGAGCTAAGTCGCCAGAGTGTAGAAAACATGGTCATTGTTCAGAATAGACTGGCATCTCTTGAGGAGCAATGGTCAGCTACTGAGCATAGAAACCAGACCTTCATGGAAGTCCTCTGGAGTAGAACTACCAGTACAGAAACGGGTCCTCATGGCCCCCCTGAAGTGCAGCAAGGTGCTGTCAAGCCACTTGCTAGCTCTGAAGTGGGGCTGACCCATGAGAGGGATGTTGGTGGCAGACAACAAGGAAGTGGGGGCTCCTCTCCAAGCACTCACATGACCATGCCACTGCAAAGCCCTCGGTCAGAGCCCCACCAGAGTCCTCACCCAACTGAGATGGGCGTCTCATCCCCTGCACAGCCGCAGGAGCAGCAGACTGTTGCCGAGCCCTCACAGGTTCGCAACCCCAGAGGACGCCCGCCAAAGGTGTCGAGACAGGAACAGCAAGAAAGTGAGCAAGGGGCCTCCACATCTGCTGAAGCCACAGGGGAAGCACTACGTAGGTGCACGTGTAAGAGGAAGATAATGCACAAGTAGTCACAAGGGTAGTCACTTGGGTGTTATGTTGTTTATTTTTGAAATGCCATCAGTTGCTTGTTGTGATAAAAAATTCTGATGGCAAACTGTTGAAGTTGTGGCCTGTGTCATTTCGCAAATGGGACATCCACATTGAGGGCTTAGAGCGACTTGCAATTGTCAGTATGGTGGTCAGAGTGATAGGAATCCGCAGGTTCTTGTCCATTGTCGATGCTCTGGTAAGAAGGTGCGAGGCAAAAGTGTTTGATTGTACAGGCTAAGCAAATGTGACCAACATGAGTGCGTCCCTTGCATCCCGGGCAGCAATATGGTCGCGCTCTGGCGACTTCTGGCCTGTGCATCTTCAGGTGGGTGACTAGCAGCTTGGCGCTCCTGTTGATGCTCCTACTGTTGGTGCTGCTGTTGCTCATGGTTCTGCTGCTGCCACGGCTGGTCTTCATCCGAATCTGATGTCCAGGAGGAAAGGAATTAAATGGTCGCCATGCTTCTGGTATATGCCTCAGTTGAGGAAGTGCTTAGTCAAGGTGGGGAGAGGGGTTTCCCAGGAGGTCACACTGGAGATGGGTGTCAGGCGCCAAACTTCCACAACACTGAATATGCCTGCTAAAAGCTCCCCCAGACCTGAAACATCCCATGTACTCCCCGCGTGGGAGACTTCTATTGCCTCCCAAAGATACAGAAAGCCAACACACCCGGACGTCCTATCGTATCAGGCAACGGAACCCTGTGTGAGAACCTCTCTGGGTACGTCGAGGGCATCCTGAAACCCATCGTACAGGGAACCCCCAGCTTCTGTCGCGACACTACAGACTTCTTACAGAAACTCAGCACCCATGGAGCAGTTGAACCAGCAACACTCCTCGCCACGATGGACGTATCGGCACTCTACACCAGTATCCCCCATGATGACGGCATCACTGCGACAGCCTCAGTACTCAACACCAGCAACAGCCAATCTCCAGACGCCATCCTACAACTCATCCGCTTCATCCTTGACCACAATGTCATCACCTTCGACAACCAGTTTTTTACCCAAACACACGGAACAGCCATGAGGACCAAATTCGCACCCCAATACGCCAACATCTTCATGCACAAGTTCGAGCAAGACTTCTTCGCTGCACAGGACCTCCAACCAACGCTGTACACCAGATACATCGATGACATTTTCTTCCTTTGGACCCACGGCGAAGGATCACTGAAAGGACTACACGATAACATCAACAGGTTCCATCCCACCATCAAACTCACCATGGACTACTCCTCAGAATCGGTTTCATTCTTGTACTCACGAATCTCCATCAAAGATGGACACCTCAGCACTTCACTCTACCGCAAGCCCACGGACAACCTCACGATGCTCCACTTCTCCAGCTTCCACCCTAACCACGTTAAAGAAGCCATCCCCTATGGACAAGCCCTGCGAATACACAGGATCTGCTCAGATGATGGGGAACGCGATGGACACCTACGGACGCTGAAAGACGCCCTCGTAAGAACGGGATATGACGCTCGACTCGTCGATCGACAGTTCTGACGGGCCACAGCGAAAAATCGCATAGACCTCCTCAGAAGGCGAACACGGGACACAACCAACAGAGTACCCTAGGTCGTCCAGTACTTCCCCGGAGCGGAGAAACTACACCATGTTCTTCGCAGCCTTCAACATGTCATCGATGATGACGAACACCTTGCTAAGGCCATCCCCACGCCTCCACTACTCGCCTTCAAGCAGCCGCCTAACCTCAAAAGTACCATCGTTCGCAGCAAATTACCCAGCTGTCAGGAGAACAGTGACCACGACACCACACAACCCTGCCACGGCAACCTCTGCAAGACATGCCAGATCATCAACACAGATACCATCATCACACGTGAGGACACTACCCACCAGGTACATGGTACATACTCATGTGACTCGGCCAACGTTGTCTACCTCATACGTTGCAGGAAAGAATGCACCGCAGCATGGTACATCAGCGAGACCATGCAGACACTGAGACAACGTATGAACGGATACCGCGCAACAATCGCCAGGCAGGATTGTTACCTCCCAGTCGGGGAACACTTCAGCAGTCAAGGACATTCAGCCTCGGATCTGCAGGTAAGCGTTCTCCAAGGCGGCCTTCGAGACACACAACAACGCAAAATCATCGAGCAGAAACTGATAGCCAAGTTCCGCACCCATGAGGACGGCCTCAACCGGGATCTCGATTTCATGTCACGCTACAGGACGTGACTAGAGTCCAGACTAGAGTCCAGACTAGAGTTGTCGTTGTCTTGTTCACAGATGTGATTTCCAGTTTTAAAAAAAAGTAAAAAGCTTAACTGCAGACTGCAGCATTTGACACGTTGGACTCCCTGTGACCCCACCTCATTGTCTTAGCTGTATTCTGCTGTGTCTTTGATGTAATGCCTCCCTGTCAGATTATATCTCTGCAGACACATTGTTCTCTGTCTATATATGCTTTGTAACTGATTTGTATTCCCTCACTTTACCTGACGAAGGAGCAGCGCTCCGAAAGCTCGTAATTTCAAATAAAACTGTTGGACTATAACCTGGTGTTGTGCGACTTCTCATTTTTGAAACAACAAAGTTCTGCCACCTGCAAATGAACATTGGTGAAAACTCCTTTGTAATGGTGGAGCTGCAGCTGTTCGTAAGCAATCCACTTGTGAGGCCGCCAGCATTACCTGACGTGTTCCAGAGGAGGCGTGAGGGATGGGGGGAATGACTAAAAATCGGAAAGGCCTCTCAAAATGGGATTATAGAGGCAATTAGTGGTTGTTAAGGGCCTTAAGAGCCTATCCCGCCTCTTGGAGGTGGGATGGAAAGGGGGTCAGAAAACACGCATTTGGGAAAATTGCTCGGAGGTGGGATGGAGGCGGGATCGGGCCCGCCCGCCATTTTTGACGATTTTAACAACTCACACGCCTCCAATCCCAGCCTCCTCGGGCCTGGCAAAATCGAGCCCATGAGTTCTAAATCCCACCATGGCAGCTGGGGAATTTAAATTCAATGAAATAAATAAATCTGGAATGAAAAGCTAGTATCAGTGATGGTGAGCATGAAACTATCGGATTGTCATAAAAACCCATCTGGTTCACTAATGTCCTTTAGGGAAGGAAATCTGCCGTCCTTACCTGGTCTGGCCTATATGTGACTCCAGACCCACAGCAATGTGGTTGACTCTTAACTGCCCTCTGAAATGACCCAGCAAGCCACTCAGTTGTATTCAATGAGGCGGCTCACCACCACCTTCTCAAGGGCAATTTGTGATGGACAATAAATGCTGGCCTTGTCAGCGACGTCGACGTCCCATGAACGAATAAAAAAAAAACAAGCGGCGGGGGAGGCAATTTAAGACATTAAATGGGTTGTTAACATCCAATAAACTGTTATTTTAAGCCTACATTTTAATTTTACGTGCTCCTCCATGGGTTACCTACTGCTGAGGGAACACGTCAGCTCAGCATGTCGTGAGTGGATTCAGCATTGAATTTTCTCATAACCTGACAGCTGCCAAAGATCCCATGTTACATCTGTTCATGTTTAAAGCTCAGAAGCTGTTGCTTACTGCATTTGGAAGACAGATTGAGCTTTATGCAGCTTGCAAGTGTTTGGAGCAAACTCTCTATCCAGTGTCACCTCATTGGAACAACCTCTCTCACCATTGACAGATCGCTTCTGTCGTCTCAACCTCACCTGCCATCTATTACATCAGCATCGTTGCCCTTGAAAAAATCTCACCTTGGTCCTCAGAATCCCACCAAGATCAGCCCCAACATCAGCAGCACCAGGCACACCAGCAGCAACAACAACAACAACACCAGCCTTCTCCGCAATCAACTGATGCTGCACTGGACACCATCAGCACCTGACCACATTGCTGCCCGGGAGGCCAGCGATGGCCTCACCATGGCCACATTTACTTTACTTGATGCTGTACATGATGCACCACACCAACACCATAAAGCATCCCTACAATGCTCAAGTCATTCCTTTCACACTCGTCACCATTGCGGTGGGTGGGGAGGGCGGGGGGTGGGGGCAGGGGCTACCGTTATGTCTCACCATTCACTATAACTCACTAAGCCACTTCCAAAGGTGCACACAAATCTTTCCAAGAATGCAAAGTGCTGAAAATAAATGTTTCAATGTTTGACAGCACATTAACAGAAACTTCACATGAACGTTGGCTAAATCACCCAAGTGCCTATCCTTGTGTGTTGTTAGTTCATATGCTTGCAGTAGGATGAGGGTGAGTTTGAGGGGTGGCTAGTGAGATGTGGATGTGATAATGGAGATAGAGAGGGATGGGTGGAGGTGCAAGGTAAGTTGGTGTGAGTAAGGATGTGCAGGAGTAGGGTAGGGAAGGCAGAGTGATGGGGATGTGATGACTGGCACAGCAGGATGAGGTGGGGTGTGGCTTGGCAGTAACTTTTCGTGATCTGCTCAGACCATTGAAAGGTTTGCGCCACTGCAGCCTGGTCCTCCTGATGACATCCTGTGCAATGTGCAACAATACTGTGTTGATCTCCTGGGGATCTCTTCTGTCCATTGGAAGGGAAGAGAACCTCCCTGCGTGCTGTGACTCCCTCCATAAGCATATGGAAGGTGTCATGGGAGCACCTGGGTGCAGCCGTGCACCTTTGCGCAGTGCTTGTCAGTGTTTTCAGCACCTCAATGCTGCAGAGCACTGACAGCAGAACTGTCAATATCAATTTGGACATGGCCCCTTTAAGGAAATCGGCTGATGACACGTCATCAAGCGACGTCATCAGATCTGCTTCCTTTTAATTGGCCGGGAACCTCGCAGGGCGGGCTTAACGAGCCCTATTAACATAAAATCATTTGGAGAGTGCGGGCTGCAGTAGGCAGAGGGCTGGGACCGCGACACCGACCCCGGCTGCCCCAGACCCGCCGTGATCGGCGAAATCGCGGCGAACGTTTCAGGTCGATGACCTTTCATCAGAACTAACTCGGTTTCTATCTCCACAGATGCTGCCTGATCTGCTGAGTATTTCCAGCATTTGCTGTTTTTATTTCAGATTGCCAGCATCCACAGTATTTCACTTTTGTATGTAAAAATAAAGTCGTTATGAGTCAAAAATTTGCTCTTGATTTTTTATTCTTTCAGAAGGCAAGTGTAACATATCAGATCTCTGTGTATACAGGTGCCATAACTGAATGAGATAATGGCCCGGAATTTGCGGTTGTAATGACGGTGAAACTGTCAGCGCTTGCCGTCATTACTGTGTAAAACTGACAACAACTTCTGAAGTCGGCACATGTGCAGTTAAATGTGGAAATCCTGAAGTTGCTGTCAGTGAAACCCTGCTCCTGCGCTGTTGCAGTCCTCGCAGATGGAATCACTGAATTGACATGAACTTCAACTTTTTACGCTCTATTCTCGCTGTAAAAACCCTTGAAAAAGTTAAGCCTTGTTGAATGAGGTGTACCTGAGTTTTTAACGGCATACTAAGTCATAAATACTGCTGAACAACCTCTCTGGCCCTGGAAAAACTAATTTTATATTTGCGGAATGTCAAATTTCTGGATTCCATGTTATAAATTCCATAGATTTTTAAAATAATAAAAATTAATTTTTATTTTATTTTTTAAAGTTTGTTTATGATATTTCAGCTGCTACCTTAATCCCATGTGTATATCCCAATCTTTATTTTGCTTTCTGTAAAATTATAAAAAGTGATTGATAAAACCTACTTGTTGGTTCCTGGTTTGCTGGCTGTGAGAATTCTTCAATGTGATTGGCTGCTTAGCCTGCCTGATGACATCACAATTGCGGGACACCAGAGATCCTCTATAGATGGCGCCAGAATGAAATTAACATCAGGAAAGGTGAAATCTACACCAAAGAACCTGCTGAAAGTTTGTGGGCAACTTTCTTTGAAGTCAGCGATGAGCGCTGTCACTTTGTCGCTGATCGCAAAATCCGGGCCAATAAAATAATGATGGTCTATAGGCTTACTCATAACATCATAAAATTATTGAAACAGATGTAAATAATATAAAAGTTTTAACGTGAGAAAACATGGATGTAAAAAAATTATAACTTTTATTTCTATAGCACTCCTTAAGTGTAAGAAGACATATTATTGCACTTTAAATTAAGAAAGAAAAGTATAACAATTCATCAATAATTTATGGCACAGGAGCACCAACTAAATTTTCAACAGTCACTCGCCCACATCCAACCTCCCCCTCCTCCATCCCAGTTCAAAAGGCACGCTACACCCTCCAGATCCAGTGCATCGAGATATTGCACCCCATCTAACTCCCCACCATTTCCAGTTCATAATGGAACTCTTCTCCCTCTCCCTCATCAATTAAACCTGGCACTCTTCTCCCCCTGCAAACTATTTAAGCTAACACTCTTGTTCCACTTTCCTTCATTCAAGATGGTGCTGGTATTCTTCCTCCAAGAGTTCATTCTTTGCCCCTGACATGCTAATACCAGTACTTTCCATCCCCAGACTCTCTCATTTAATGCTGCCACTCTCCTTCCATCCTCATCCCACAGCACCACTACCAACTTTAGCCCTCTTCCCCCAAATCACCGATTCCAGCTTCAGCCCCTTTCTCTCTCCTTTTCCCTTCTTTACTATGCATTTCCCCTTTTCTCTATTGCCAACTTTTTACCTCCCCTTTTAGTACCATCAACTTCCCCTTTTCCACTCCCTCTCCCTTTTTCTAAGATCCATTCCCCCTTCCTTCACTGCCCTTCTACTTACCCTTCTTTCACTGCCATCCACACTGCTCGTCATTTAATTCATCCACTCCCCCACCCCCCCACCACAATTTCCATTTCACCTCCCTATCCATTTCCAACTTAATATGCATTCAGCTCCCCTCCCCTTGCATTCTCTCCTCTCTCTGCTGGACTTAATTCCTCTTCTTCTTGCGTTTTCAGTGTAAATGGCCCAACTGCTAGAGACAGGAACACCCATTCTCACAAGAGTTTCTGCCTCTCGTATACAAAGGCAGTAATTGGGGCCATTGGAAGCTAATACTGGACGGTCTGCCCAGTACTCTCCTAAAATGGCATTCGGGGTCTTATTTACATCCCCAATTTGCATTTTCAATGCCACAAACATCGTTCCCTCGCCACTGACTCCATTCCCCTCCCTGGCCGCTGGCTGAGGCTGAACCAGACTCTTCACTACCTCAGCGTCCTATTTGACCCTGAGCTCTCCATCACTAAGACTTCCATCTCCGTAATATCACCTGTCTCCACTTCAGCTGAAAGCCCATGTCCCACCTGCTGCTGAAACCCTCATCCATGCCTTTGTTATCTCCAGACTCAACTATTCCAATGGTCTCCTGGCCGGCCTCCCACTTTTCACCCTCCGTAAACTTGAGCTCATCCAAAACTCTGCTGACTGTATCCTAACTCGCACCAAGTCCGTTCACCCATCATCCCTGTGCTCGTTGACCGACATTGGCTCCTGTCCAGCAACGTCTCGATTTAAAAATTCTCATTTTTTTCCCAATCACTCCAGAGCCTTGCTCCTCCCTATCTCTGAGACCTCCTCCAGCCCTACAACCCTCCTATATCTCTGCGCTCCTCCAATTCTGGCCTCTTGTGCATCCCTGATTTCCATTGCTTCACCATTGGCGTCCGTGCCTTCGGCTGCCTAGGCCTTGAGCTCTGGAATTCCCTCCCAAAACCTCTCCACCGCTTTACTTCTCTCTCCTCCTTTAAGACGCTCCTTAGAATCTACCTCTTCGACCAAGCTTTTGGTCACCTGTCCTCATATCTTTTTATGTGGCTTGGTGTCAAATTTTGCTTGATTACACACCCGTGGAGCGCCTTTGGATGTTTTCCTACGTTAAAGGTGCACTATATATGCAAGCTGTTGTTGTTGGACCTACCACCTGACTCGGGAGCGCTCCGGCAGCCCAGCAGTATTCCTGGAGGAGGATTGCCATGGCCACTGTGACAGTGGGAATGGGCCAGGAAGTCATTCCCAACAATTCGGAGATGCTACTGTGCCATTTCTGCTGGGCGGGAGGCCTCAAAGTCTAACCCAAAATCTTCAATCACTGTCTTATTACGCAGTTTTAAAAAAATGCTCAGTGGATGACTCCAAAATCGCAGTAGAGAAAGAAACGAGCTACCATGGGTTGGCATCAAACAGAGGCAAAACACAGCAGCCAGAAAAAATTGTGAAAAATGAAACCTCACTTCCCGGATGCTCCATAGTGATAGCATGCAAAATTAAAAGATAGCCTTAGCTTGTGCCTGAAAAAGAAAAATGGGCACATCAGCCAAAGAGGTTAAGAGTTGCCTTGAACAATATTGAAAGAGCTTGAGGCAAGTGGTGCTTTGAAGGAACAGAGCACTGAAAATTGATTTGATATTGTGCAAGCTGACTTTACACAGCATAATAGGAACATTACATACTAGTTTTCCATGCAATGACTATGAAAGGTTGGTGAATCTAGCACGTCTATCTCTGGACCACAAAATACAAGGTGGCAGGGCACAATTATCTGAGCATATTGTCTCTTTCAATCAATCTATATTATGTCCCTCACCTGACGTCCTATTCCTACAGCTAAGGGACGTTGCCAGTCATTTTGAGTTTCTTTAATCTATTCTATTCCATTCCTTAATAATTGGCTCAAATGAAGATTATTTTATTTATGTGGTCATGCTTGCTATTTGGCATTAATATACAACAGCAAAATTTGATTTGTCTTAGTCAGCTGGTTGGAGTTGGGATGGCTGGATCCAATCCATGTTGGTAGCGAGCTGACTTGTTATTCTCCACTGGTACAATGAGGAGAACACATCCATGTTCTTTGGTGGCCTAGGATAGCTCAAGCACTGATCATTTGATTTTGTGTATAATGCCCTGCACTTTATGAAAACTTGCCTTAGGGAAAAATGCAGTGCCATCTCAGGTTGTTGGTAGCTTTCTAGCTGCCAAATCTCCGAATGAAAGAAGAATTCCGATCTTCAGATTTTTGGTCACTGCAATTGATATTGTACCTCCGAGAAATATTGAATAGAAAAAAAAAACACAGGTTAAAAAACCCCCGAAAATATTGCAAAATCTAAGGCAAAACCAAAATCATCAAAAAGAAAAGTAGGAAAATTAATTACATAATCGAATGGCAAGGTAAATTTCTATTCTCAATTATACTCTGTTGTATTGTGAAGGCTACAGATTTCCACAAACTGATTTAGTTATTTGCAGTCAAGGTTTGATGTGCCCTTTTGCTTAGGTTTCAATCTTTCACATTCATTTACTTGATTGTGTATCAAAGCTTCAGAAAAAAGTACTTTCACCAAGAAAAATCACAGGTTCACAGCCCGACGACACCTCCCATCACTTTCTAGCCACAGTTACCTGGGTGCTCCAGTTTTGACTATCATGGACTGACACAATGTTTGTGGGAAGATATATAATATTCTTCACTTTTTATATTTTCTGTTGTTGAGCAAATCCATTCCAAATATTTGACAGTAAGCATGCTTGCTACATACAAAGATACCAACATTCTGAAAACAATGTAGGAAGCTGGCTGTGCAGTAAATCTTGTGTGGCTAATACTCTGGAGAACCAGAAATCAATATCCAACACCTTTGTTATTCTTCAAAGGAGCTACAGGCATTTATATTGCTTTGTAAAGGCACACAGCAGTTGGGAACAGGTCACCTGATCATCCATGCAACGGCAGTTAATGTAGGCCCTAAGGAGAAATTGGAGAGATTCATAGCCTCACAGATAACAGAAAAATGTTCACAAAGTTACAATAGCTTAAAGTGCTGAAAAAAAGCTGTAATACATAATAGTCCACTTGAGAGTCTGCTTAATTAATGAGGTATTGTGAATGATTGGTGGTACTTTCCTAAAGAGATTCAGTCAAATTTTATTTTGAGTTTTAATATTAAAATCTTTCTACTAAAATAATGAATTAAAAAAAACTAAGACCTATTTATTTATTATCTTGAAAAAGTGGCTAAATGTCACTTTTCTCTGGTAATTATGAGATTCTTATGATGAGCATAATTTTGAGAGGTGATTTTGTTTAATGCAAATTAGTCAACACATCTCCAATGTTTAATGTTTCTCAAGTAGCCAATGAGCAACTTATGGTTGAGCTGCAAAGTCCTATGAGGATATGCAGATTCTGCTGATGTGTGTAATGGAGAACTGCTGAAACCTTTTAGTGTGGGAGGACAATAGCTTAACATATTGTGGAAGCAGAAAGTGTGGCAATAAGGAACTGACAATGTGAAATCCATGTTCACTATTCTGAGGACCCAGAAAGAAACGGAAAAGAAGACACATCAATATGTTCACACACACTGTGTGTAATAGCACATGCGATAACAACACAGTAGCAAAATAGATAATTACTTTAGTGTACATGTCCTTATCTACTTTCTTCACAGTGCAAGGAGAGTGGAGTGTGAGATGCAGCAAAAGAGCTTCAGACATCACAGTAACAATCATCAACACTCCAAGAACCAGTCATGGTTGACTTCATTATTGAGAATAATAATAGGCGACCACGGGGGAAGGACTCTGAGATTTTGTTCTGTTCTCTCAAACATGGCCTTGTGAACACATAACTTCCAAATAACATGCAAATTAACATAGGAACAGTTGGTTGCCACTCATGCCATTGGCAGTTCTGTGCCATCAAATAGCTTTCCACAAGTAATAGTCAATACTGCCTCAGAAAGCAAAAAGACCAGCATAGGAGTCCTTGGCAGTGAAGCATATTTCAGGATTAGCCACAAATGTAGGCAATGGGCCTTCTATATTCCCTGTGACCGGCCAACCTCCATTCGCATTCTTTCAACTGGAAAGCAGGATGCAGCAACAACCAACATGCCCAATCTCACAACACACAAGGAGAAAAGCACCTGGAAAATACATTGAAAACACATAACCGTGCACAAACACAAAATGAAATTGAATCAGTTTAATATACCTTGCAGCCTATCATTCTTGCATTGTGCAGGAAGTAAAGTGTCAGTTGTTAAAAATAAACCTAACATGTAACTCTCTACAATAAATACAACAAACAAATAGCAGTTTCATGATTTTAATTATGTCCAGTAAAAATTAATATAATGTGCAGTAGATGGGCACTGAGATCCTCATGCACCTGTCTCTCTCCCTCCAATGAGTAGTCTGGCACTGGTGGTTGCTCCAACCCATCTTCCTCCTGCTATTCCAGGGGGGCGATTTTCCCACTGGAGGCGAGATGGAGGCGGGTTTCAGTTTGGGTGGGTTTGAAACCCGCCTCCACTGATAGGTTTCAAAAATTTGCGATTTTCCCATGATCAGTCACTTGATTTCAGAGGTGTGGGATGCCCTTGCTCAATTAGTGTTTTGGAACTGAAAGTCGCCTCTGTTGACAGCACTTTTCCAGTCTGATTTTATGGCTTCTTGCTCCCTTGGCTCATTCCACAGCATTTTTGCGTCTCCTGCACCACCTCCAACATCTTTTGCGAAACCACTATGTCCAATTCAAAGGCAAGGGCCTACCCAAGGCTCTCGGATGAGGCGCTGCAAATGTTGTTGGAGGGGGTGACAGCTAGCATGGAGGTGATCTTCCACTCATCTGGGAGGAAGAGGCCTGCCAAAGAAACCAAGGCTGTGTGGGTACAGCTGGCAAGGGATATAACCTCCACATCTATGTGCAGATTGGGAGACTATTTCTGTGTATTGATGAAATGCCATCCCTTTTGGAAAGCATTAAAATGATTTGAAGCCAAAATGTTGGCGTTATGGCATCTGTTCTTTCGCCTTAGGCAGCTCCACATTGCGGGCCACCGCCACACTTGCGTTGTCAGGTTGGTGGCCTGAGTGAAAGGAGGCCAGAGAGTCATGTCCATTGTCAATGATGTCCTAGGATGGAGCAAAGGACATGTGCCAACTTGGGCAACCTATGCAAATCTGGCCATGATAAGTTCACCCCTTGCATCCCGGGCAGCCATGTGCTTGCGTGCTGCCGCTGCCGCTGGTTGATACACCGCCGCTCTGACCTGCTCCTCCTCCTCCTCCTCCAGATCCTCCTCCTCCTCCCCCTCATCCTCATCTGAGGTCCATGCAGAAAGAAAACGAATGGTTCCCATGCTGTTTGTAGATGCCGTCTTTGGGGAAGCGCTCATTGCAAGCGGGGAGAGGGTCTTCTAAGGTGGTCCCACAGTTGATGGAGTCAAGCTGCAGCACCTCCGACTTCGGAAGGCCTTCTAAAAGTGCTCAGAGACCTTTTAAAGCCAAGGTCTGGCACCTGCATGTAATCCTTGCTGCAATAAATGATGTCTTGTTAGACCTGCAGCAGTGAGGAGGCCACCCACGAGTCAACGCGCCAGATTTACCTGGCATGGTTCAAGAAGTGCGTGGAACACGGCGAAAAGCTGGAAAAATCATGAGGGCCTCTCAAAATAGGCTTAGAGAGGCCCTTAACGAGCATTTAAGGATCTTTAATAGCGCAATGGCCAGCTGGAGGCGGGAGCGTTTCCTGACCTCCAAAACCGGCACCGGCAAAATCCCGCGGAGGCGGGTTGGAGGCGGATTCCGAACCTGACCTCTTTGAATCTGATTTTCCCGCCTTTCCCACCTCCAAACCTGCCTCCTCCGACATCAGAAAATCGCCCCCCAGGACTGAAATTGCTCATCATTCAAGTGCCTTTTTCCAATGCATAATTGTGTAGCATATCGCTATAATTCTGCATATCATCTGCAGGGCATATTGTAAGTATCTCCCCCTTGGACTAATTAAACATTTAAAGTGCTGTTTCAGTAATCTAAATCCGGTGCTCACAGGGCGGGTTTGGAGGCGGGTCTGCTGTCAAAATAGCAAAGATTGACCGGGGAGGAAACCCGATGTCAACCCGCCTCCACGCGAGTCTCCCAGGTGTCGGGTCTGTCAGCGGAGAACTGACCCGACACCAAGCAGCGGGGGAGACAATTCAGGTACTTAAATGGTTTGTTAAGAGCCAACTTAATGCTATTTTAAGGCTTCCTTCCAATTTTACGTGCTCCCCCATGGGTTACATGCCTTCCCTACCCTATTCCTGCACATCCTTACTCACACCAACTTACCTTGCACCTCCACCCATCCCTCTCTATCTACATTATCATATCCCCATCTCACTAGCCACCCCTCACACTCACCCTCATCCCAGTCCAATCATACCAACTAACAACACACAAGGGTAGGCACTTGAGTGTTTTAGCCAATGTTCATGTAAAGTATCTGTTAATGCGGTGTCAAACATTGAAATCTTGATTTTCAACACTTTGCATTCTTGGATAGATTTGTGTGCACCTTTGAAAGTGGCTTAGTGAGTTACAGTGAATGATGAGACATAATGGTACCCCCACAATGCTGATTAGTGTGAAAGGAATGGCTTGGGCATTGTAGGGATGCTTTATGATGTTGGTGTTGGGTGGTGTCAACCTGGCGCATCATGTGGCAGCCAGGGTGTACAGCATCAAGTGAAGTAAATCTGGCCATGGTGAGGCCATCCCTGGCCTCCCGGGCAGCAAAGTGGTCGGGTGCTGATGCCCTGTGTCCTGTGCAGCATTAGGTGACTGCGGAGAGGGTTGGTGTTGTTGTTGGTGCTGCTGGTGTGCCTGGTGATGTTGGTGTTGGGGCTGATCGTGGTGGGATTCTGAGGACCAAGGTGAGAGAGTTTCAAGGGCACCCATGTTGATGGAATAGATGGCAGGTGAAGTAGAGATGACAGAAGCGATCTGTCAATGATGGGAGAGGTAATGAGGTCAGGCTGGATGGAGACTTGTGTAAAGACTGCAGTTTAGAGAAGCTAGTGATTAAGGGAAAATGTCTCAATCAGCTGGGAGCTTTGACTTGACATTTGAAACTGTCAACTCATCAGCTGATTCAATGGCCACTGACCTCCCGCCTCAGCTTCACGGACGAGGTCTAGGCACAGCAGGAAACCAGTGGGAGACCTGTCAAATCCAAAAATCTGGGGAAGAAACCATTGATAAGTGGCTGTAAACAAGCCACTAATGATTTTAATTGCCTCCTCCACCGCTGCATGTCTGGTCTGCTCAGCGCTGGCAGACCCGACATTGGGAAAGTCCAGTGTGCGCGTTTTGACAGCGGGTTCCCACCCACTTTCAATCATTTTAAATTTAACAGCTGACTCGCCACTGATTCCGTCCGCTGAGCGCCGGCAAAATTCCGGCCAATGTTTCAGGTCGATGACCTTTTGTCAGAACTGCATAAGAGTTAAGTGTCTGCTCATTAAGGGTACTGATTCACCCATTGTGCTCCATTGTAGCTTGCTTCAATGCGATATGGGGTGCAGAATGGTCATTAACCATGGGTGCAATGGATAGCCAATGTCTCTGATGAGCCAAAATAACAACAGAAAACGCTGGAAAAACTCAGCAGGCCAGGCAGCATCCGTGGAGAGAGAAACAGAGTTAACGTTTCAGGTCGAAGACCTTTCGTCTGACGAAAGGTCTTCGACCTGAAACGTTAACTCTGTTTCTCTCTCCACAGATGTTGCCTGGCCTGCTGAGTTTTTCCAGCGTTTTCTGTTGTTATTTCGGATTTCCAGCATCCGCAGTATTTTGCTATCGTCTCTAATGAGCCAGCCATCTTTCCTCCATCTCAGTCAAAGAGCTGCAGTACTCTTGATTGACTCAGTATGAAAGCATCATGGATACTCCTTAAGAACTGTGCATTGAGAAGTGGTATTTTCTTGTATGTTTATGGATTAATAGTTATTCCTATTTAGATATAGCACAGGATTGATGTGGGTGCATGAGTAGTGATATGCATACAGTCAATGATGTTTGGTGCCTTCAGGAAGCCAACAATTTGATAAAATTTTAGCTACGTCTGCTGATGATATTAGTTGGTACAGAAGTTTATGTGGCTGAGTCCATGGTGATGCAGTGAGTTAGTTACCTATTTAATGAAGCGATGTACACCAAATTGATTAACTCCTGTGATATATCTTGTGCATGCTTGAAAGGACTTAAGAGTTGAGGTCAGTGGTGACCTTCACTGCAAATGACAGGGCATGAGGTGTTGGCATGTACCTGCATATGTTCTTTGATTAAGTCACAACTTCTTTGCTTGTTTTCAAATCCCTCAATGACCTCGCCCCTCCCTATTTCTGAAACCTCCTCCAGTGCTACAACCCTCCGAGATCTCTGCACTCCTCCAATTCTGTCCTTTTGTGCATCCCTGATTTTGTTTGCTCCACCATTGGTGGCCATGCCTTCAGCTGCCAAGGCCCTAAGCTCAGGAATTCCCTCCCTAGACCTCTCCGCCTCTCTATCCTCCTTTAAGATGCTCCTTAAAACCCACCTCTTTGACCAAGCTTTTGGTCACCTATCCTAATATCTCCTTATGTGGCTCTGTGTCATTTTTTTTTGATGATTGCTCCTGTGAAGCACCTTGGGATGTTTTACTACCTTAAAGGCGTTATATAATTGCAAGTTGTTGTTGTTGTTGCTGCTGCTGAATTTGAACCTACTCACATACTATGGCCTTGATATTAACCCCCACACAACGGGCGAGAGGTCAGGGCTTGGTGGGCGGGGAGGTGGTGGTTAAACCTTAAAAAATGAGAAACGCAACTCTAACCCGATGCATATGCGCCTGCCGCCATTTTTACGGAGGCGGGCAGCGTGCCGTGCAAGTGTCCCGTCTCGTGAGGCGGGACACTTCATTAACATATTTAACTCAAGCTCGCACAGTGTAATTGGGAGTCTGATTTAAATTTAACTGCTGCTGCACGAGTTTCCCAGGCTCCAGAAGGTAAGTGACTTTTATAGCACTCCTTGTGTGCCAGGAGGAGTGGACATGCTCTCCCCGGTCCCTCAAGCAAGCCTTTGGGCTCCCTGCTGCCATGATTGCAGACCTCCTCCCACCCAACCTCTGATTGCTTCTCTCTCACCCCCTCTCCCCGCTTCTCTCCCTCACCCTCCTGTGATCACTGCCGACCGCCCCCTCCGCAAGCCCCGATTTTCAGCTTGCCCGTGATCGTGTCTGACCACCTCCCTACACCAAGCCCCGATCTGCTGTCGGCTACCCTCCCGATTGCCGGGATTCCCCAAAGAGTCCTTGGCTGCGGCCTCCTGCTGCTGGTTTTCCCGCCTGGCAGACAGACAGCCTGTCAATTTGACATGCTGCTGGGTGGGAAGTAGAATAAAAACATGATAATGTGGTCCTGCCATTAAATTCAGCAGGACCCCTGCATCCCCGGCCTTGCCAGGTTTTTTAGCCACCTTTGGCCTCCCCTGCTCCCTCAGTGCTTTGCTGTACTCTGGCTTTCCGAGCTAGTACTTATGGAGCATTGTGCACCCACTACCCCCTCTACACTGACAGGTTTCTGTTTCCTCTTTCTCCTGCTGCGCTGTACCCATGTTCTGGGGCAGCAAATTCCTCTTCATCAGCCATTTCATTATTGCTGTAGTGACACTTCATCTGACATGGAGTTAACGGTTCCCTTTTTGATTATCTCATATTCTGTGGAATTCTGCGAGGCATTTTCATGATTAGCTTTTAACAAGGCCTTAGCAAGTAAATAAAATCATTTTTTCTATCACTGCCAATTGTTGTAAATCATTTTTTTTTTAATAGGAGCAATCAGCACAGTATTAAACATGAAGAAATAATCCACTAGCTCTTTTCCTTAGAGTGCACCAATGGTCACAGTGCATGCCTACTTTTTTGCTAAATTAGCATACAGAGGAAAATATATCCTTAAATGAATAAACAACTACGCAACTCAATTTGTGGAATGCCAATGGAACACGTCTTATGGTACAAAAATATACTAAACAATGACAAGCCCATACTGAAAGCACTGTATTATCTTAATTGCAATGCTCTGACTCATGCCAGAGTTTCATTAAAACATTATTAAAAGAAACAATTAGAAGCAGCAGGATATTGCATGCTCACAGACAACCCTAATTCCTCGCTGTAATCGTTCCAGAACAGGCAACTGATCTTTTCCTGAGCCAATATAAGAGCTTCTAGAGTAAAGGATTAGGCTGGACAGTTTGTCACAACCAATCAGTAAACAAAGAGACCAGTAAAAGCAGCAGCACCATAGTTTGCTTCTTCTACTTTAGGGAGACAGGATTCCCTCGGGTTTTCTCAAAATTGTTGAACTGCAATACAGTGAAAATATTTAGATGTACAACACTCTGCTTAACTCAAAGGAATTTTAGCAAAATAGAATATCTGTATTGGAGAAATCAAATGACCATATTCATTCATGAATGTGTTGTGTCATTAAAGATAATCTGCATTTATCAGCTCGATATTGAAGAAAATAAATTGAAGAAGTCTTTAGAAGATTCTTTAGAGGCACACTATTGTCTATTGAAGAATATGAACTTGAGTAATATTGATTTATTAAACTTTCTGTAACATTTCTCTTTTTTGAAAAAATGTACGGTACAACATAATTACTGATGCAAATTGAGGTTTGTTCAGCAATAAACTGTGTTTTTCTCATGCCTTTCCCATAAAAATGGGCACACACCTAGAGATGAACAAATCTTCCATCTGTCTTTCCACATCATTGCTTTCTGTATGCAATTCGTTTCCCCACATGTAATAGATAAGCAGTTATACATTGTGGCTGGAGGTATGTTGTTCGGGGTTTGTGGTAAGTGAGGGAATTCATTTCTAGAATGATGATGCTCGGTGCTTAACTTCCTGTTGGTCTAGTGATGGACATGTATCTAAATTTATGCTCTGAAGCAGTCCAGGTGCTTTTTTGGTGCTGATATGAGAGACATATCTGTCCACTTCTATACAGTTGTAATGTAAACACTGGGAACTGGCTCCTGGAATCAAATTAAAAGAATATGAAAAAAGCAGCTTTAAATAGTCAGTAAGTATAAATTTGTAGTTCCCTATTTCCTGGCAGACTAAAGAGGCACTCAGAAATGCAGATCAGTCTTCACAAATACTGAGATTTTCAGCTGAGTACAGTACAATATAAAACCTAAATGCTCAGCCCCATTCTTTATCTAAAAGGCAGGAACTCCATAGGTCATGTAAAATAACTGATTATAGATGCTCAATAAGCAAAGTCATATATACCTACGGTTATCTGTGCCGACATTACAACAATGACTACACTTCAAAGGTGCTTCATTGCCTGTGAAGTGCTTTGGGAACTCCTGAGGATGTGAAACATGCCATATAATGCAAGTTCTTTCTACTTTATAATAATGAATGACTTACACATTTCCATACTTACAAAATAAAAACAGCAAATGCTGGAAATACTCAGCAGCATCAATGGAGAGAGAAACAGAGTTAACGTTTCAGGTCCACAGATGCTGCCTGACCTGCTGAGTATTTCCAGCATTTGCTGTTTTTATTTCAGATTTCCAGCATCCGCAGTATTTTGCTTTTCCATACTTATCAACACGTCTGTACGCTGTATTTATCCTGTAGAATGTTTAAATATTCTTTTATCATGCTTTTTTTTTAAAGACATGCCTTTGATTCAAATGGCCACTTTGTTACTCAGTTGCTACCTTAAGCAATTGCCTTGCAACAGAACCAGTAAAGAACACAGATGTGAACTCTGATTTTATTTCATTGCCAGCTAAAACTATTTTTGACTCAGGGTAGCCGCTTGGTGAATATCTGGGTGTGCACAGTCTTGTGGATCAGTGTAGAAGATTAAGAATGTACTATTTGAAATACAAAATGATTACCCTGGAAGACAAAAAAATGACAGCGTCAGAAAAAAGCCTCTCAAGTCAACGGAACCAAGGCGGGTAGATGGAGTTAAGATACAGATCAGCCATTTTCTAATGTAATGGTGGAACAGACTCGAGGGACTCATTGGCCTACTCCTGTTCCTATGTTGCTATGTTCTGATGTCCTTTAGCTGAACTGCTGGTGATTGGCTTGAAAGTGCTTTCTTTAATATATTTTAAAGTACTTTGTCATGTGAAATAGAATACTTGTTTCAAGACTTATAATTAAACTCACCCTTTAGCTAATTTTGTACATGTTAATTTGAAAAAACAATTTAGACCGAAATAATAAGCACGTTAATTTAGGATCGTCAACAAATTCTGACTATCAGATCTGTTCAGTTTTAGTACTTTTGCAGACTGAATAGCTTCGCACCAAACACAGAAAAATAACAGAAAGGTTGTTTTGAAACTATTAGAAAGGTGTCTGCCATGGCTCACATTCTCACCTCTGAGTTAGAAGGTTCTGGGTTCAAGCCCCACGTCAGATACTTGAGCACAAAATCCAGGCCTGAAGCGCAGTACTGAGGGAGTGCTGTAATATCAGAGGCTCCTTCTTTTGAATGAGACGTTAAACCGAGGCCCCATCTACCCTCTCAGATGAACGTAAAAGATCCCATGGCACTAGTTCTCTCTGATGTCCTGGCCAATATTTATTCCTCAACCAACATGACTAAAACAGATTATCTGGTCATTATCACATTGCTGTTTGTGGGAGCTTGCTGTGCGCAAATTGGTTGCCATGTTTCCTATATTACAACAGTGACGACACTTCAAAAAGTACATGGGCAGTTAAGTGCTTTGGGACGTCCTGAGGTTGTGAAAGGCGCTATATAAATACAAGTCTTTCTTTTCTTTTTATTTTTGGCGAATTGTTCCATGATTCTGTACATTTCCCCAATTGTACTTTGCACCATTTTGCATTAGAAGTATACATTGAATCATTTCTGAAAGTATTAAGTGGCAGGAACTGTGTATAATGGAAGCAGCAAAAGACGTTCTTACTCAAAGGGTTAAAAGTATTTTGCGATGTTGCTGAGTATTTGACAGGCTGATTCACTACAGGACAAGACTACAACAGTTCAGGCTATCTCCAGTAGTGAAAGATTTATTTAATCTTTCCTCACAGGAAATACTGCAAAGTAATTATCCACAAGGGATAACTATTCAAATCGATATAGACTTTTGATTAAGAGAGTTTGAATTTTGGATTCAATGGGGGAGAAATTCCCCTAGAGGGCCATTTGGGGCGCTAAGTGAAAAATGTTTGGAAAGTTAGCGCCAGGCGCTAAGCTTTTCAAACATTTGTTAAATTCCCTCTTTTTGCTCCAAGAAGGAAGTGGGGCGTTAAATCAAGCGCTCCACTTGCCTCTTGGAGCGCAAGAGGCGGGGAATGTCCCAATCCAGGGCGATGTGCTCAGCAGCGCCACGTGTGGCCACACGTGGCGCTACCACGTTGTAGGGGCTCTTCCCTGCATTAAAGGGAAGGGCCCTACACTGCGAGCTCTGCAGATTTCATTGTAGATTTCTGGGCCACCGGGGAGTGGGTGTGCTGTGCGATCAGCCCAGCACTCAAGCAAAGTGCCGGGCTGAGCGATCGTGGCACGGATGCCGCGAGCGGTGGCCGAAAATATATAGTTTTTTAAATCGGCATTTTTTTTTTTCGCCGGCCGCCCACCGCACCTTTAAGTTGCGCCCCGCGAGTGACCGGTCTCACTGACCGCGACTCCTGCAGCAGTCGGTAACATCGTCCGGCGCTGCTGCATGGCGCGAGTGCAAACCTTTCTCCTGAGGCGCTACCAGGGCGCTGCGCCCAGAGATAACATCATGATCTCCTGGCGCAGAAAATTGGGGCGATACCCAGTAGCGGAATTTCGCGGGAGGTGCGGTTATCGCCTTGGGAGGGCGAAAAGCCATTTGCGCTCCGTTAGCCCCTCCCGCCAGAAGCGCAAACGAGGGGAATTTCTCTCCCTTAGAATCCAAAGATAAATATTTAGGCCACACCAGTAGAAAAATTCTCTCTTATCTCATAGATATTCAAAGTAAAGCACCACAAGGGTGCCAAGAATTGGACACATATTTAAATTTTATTCACCTCCAACTAGCTTGGATCCAAAAGGCTGAGCATTTATTACTTTAACTTTAGTCATAGCCATCCAATATTATTTTGAAGGGAAACGTTTTTCAGGACACCTAATATCAGTGTAATAAAGGGGTACTTTGGCCTAGAAATCGTTCAATCAGAACATTTCAGAAATCTGTCCTACATCTTTTAGTTAAATTCTTGTTTGACTACTTGAAAGCTTTGTATAAATCAGTCATTTAAAGTGTCCAGCACTGACACTACATTATTACAAGGTTGGTTAAGTCACTTTCATGCAACACCAATGTGTAAAGCCCTTAATTATTATTCTGCTTGCTGCTCTGAATCAAATTCATTGCAATCAGCTCCTTTGACCACTGAATTAATTATCAAAAATAGCAGCAGGCTTGCAAATATAAGATTAATATGATTCTGTATTTTTAAGTAGGGTGCAAATTGAGCTGATTGGGAGAAAACAATACTCAAACAGACTAGCAGCTCTCCTGGATCTGTGAATTAGTTGGCAGCTAGCCAAATCTCCTTGGACAGTACCTCATTCTGCGACATGTTTAAAGTGACAGCAGCTCGGCAGAAAAGTAGGGCAAGAGTCATCTTCAGGTGCCACATTCTAAGCAGAAATTCTTGTCTTAATGACTTGTGAAAGGCTGACAAGTGACAACATACTTTATCCATAAAGAAAACCCATAATATGATGTATTATAATGCTGTTTTTTAATCTAGTATTTATTTTTAGTGAATTGAGTAAATAGTTATAAGACAAAATATATTTTTATTCACTAAAACTGGCTAATTGGTGTGATTACATAGAATATGCAGCACAAAATCAGGATTTTCAGACCAACCAGTCCATGCTGGACTTGGGTATCATGTGCCTTTTATAACTATGGATCTGGGTAGCAATGAATAGGTTCTAATTACAAATTCAAATCCAAATGCTTGTCAATGTTGTCTTAAACAGTGTTCTGTTTTTCACTTGAGTAGTAACGAATTCAGTCTTATGGTTATAATCACTTTATTCTTTAACTTCGGCATAAAAAGCAATTTACAAGCGGAGTATATTCACAGAGAACACGCAAACCTCGGCATGGGTCTTTTCGTGCTGTTTGAACAAAGGAAAAAGCTTATATTTATACACTGTTTTCTGATGAAACTGGAGCTGGCATTGCCTAATATAGTAGTCTCTGGCCACTGCATAGTCCAGAGGCACAAGTCTACATTTTCTTCAACATACATCAACAATGTTAGAAGCATGGAAAAACACTGTGGCCTTGCTGTGGTAAGCATAAACCTTCTAGTCTCTAGACTTTATCATAACATAACATTTCTAATCTAAACATTCTATTATGAAAATATCCAAGGCTGGTTGGTTGCAAACACTGGCTGTTGCTAAGTGAAATCTGTATCTCTCTCTCCCCAATGATACCAACCACATTTTTTCCCTATATCGATTGAACTAAACATGAACACTTTGCAGAAGCTGAATTAACCGAGTTCCATATGCCAACAGTCAGTAATCATGCTGGATTGCAGTTATACCATGAATTTCAATACTTACCTGTCGATCTCCCATAGCATTGCACGTGGACAGTAAAAATCAAGTCTAGTCTTCAGGTGAAGTGAGGATCAGGGAGATAATTGGACCAGATCATGTAGACATATTAAAGTCATGCATTTTATCCTTTATGATGCCATTATAAATTTGTATGTCCACTTTTATAATAGAAATTGCCTGTGTAAACTTGTTGTAATTACACCCTATCCCCAGTGATGGCACTGCAGCAATTTCACTGGGGCAGCATGTAATTAGTGTGACAAGTTTACATCAGCAAAATCCATTCTAAATGTGGATATAGGAATTTATAATGGAAGAATTTGACAGGGATGGCACACAGATGTAAGATTTTAAATGTATTATATAGATTGCAAAAGTCCTTGTGCTCACAAATGCAGGCACAGTGCATTTTCTCAATTACAGTGAAATCCTGCTATTCTGCATTAAATTAGGGCACATTTGCACAATTAAACATGCATAACAGTAATGGCTATATCTATATTCATTAAGCCAGAAGCAAACTGGCATTCCAAACTGCTCTCAAAAAATTGCTGTGATCATATTTCTGAGGTATGCTTCATGGACTTAACTATAATAGCAAATCAATGGGGAGAAATTAGTTTGATCATTTCATTTTCTGGATTGTGGAAAGTGCCTATTTAAAAATGAGTATTTAATTTGATCTGGTATCTGTTTCTTTGCTAAATATCAAAATGTTGATATCACTGTAATTTAGACTATGGGCTGTAGAGGCCATTGTTGCTTTGCAGTTAAATCAGTAAATCTTATTTATAAAATGTTCATCTCTTGCCGTGAAATTTAGATGATAAACTAGCTGGTTAAGCTATTTACCAGAAATGCCTGGAGCCCAGGTATATTAATTTGCCTTCACTTATTTCATTCATTTTTTTTACATTACATTCATTCCAGCCTAAATATATTGGGCTTTTGGGAGATCAGTATATATATAGCAAGAACCAATAGATTCTAACCACATTAATTCTAAAGAATATCTATAAATATTTAGGGACATGGCAACTGTTCAAACCGTGCCAATATCCCACATTCACCATACCCTCACATCAAACTGAATGTTCCTATTTCGAACTTCTATTGGTGGTACTGTTAGTATAAGGGAAACTCAAAGGGCACCTATACAGCAGTACAAGAGAAAGACTTAAGGTACACACAGTAACACTCAATCATTTTATTAGCACAAAAAAATGATTTAAGCAATCTTTATCTTTGTCTCCTCTGCTACATGTACTTTTGACTAGGCAAAAAGAACATAAGAAAACTCAGAGTGAGAAAAGGTAATTGAGTCCTCAAAGCCACTCCAGAGTCCATGTATGATTATTTTATCATGGACTTCCCTCATATTGATTCTTTACTTTAGGAAACATTAATTACCTTTCTCTGAAATAAAAGATCAAGCAGTGTTGTTAAATAATGATATAACCTCAATTCTCACTTTTTAACATATCAATCCAATTACTTTTCAAAGATACCAGTTGATCGTGAATCAAATACTTTCCCTGGGACTCTTGTTCCATATCTAAACCATCCCATGGAATAAAAAGTATTTACTTCTATCTTCACTGTCCAAGATAAATAGCTTGTTTAGATGTACCTCACTGACACCTTCCATTATTTTGAAGAGCTGTATCATATCTCAGCTAAGAATCTTTTTCTTAAGCAATATATTTATATGCATTTATGTGTTTGCTCCAGAATTGGCCTCACCACTGATTTACATAATGTCAATATAACTGATTCTAGCTTGTAATTTAGTGCCCTCCAGATGCACCCCAACATCAATTTGTCTCATCAACAACTGCGTCACTGACCAAATGCTTTCAGAATATGATCAGTAATCCCAAATCATTTTTCTTTTTGATCTCTGCCAATAGGACCCTTTCATGTTATACATATGTTTGCTGCTGATGTATGCCTTACCTTACATTAATATCTATTTTCTATATCTTAGCCTATCTATATAATTCGTCCAAGTAGAATTATAGAATTTATAGGTCTTTGTATATGCTTAGCTCTTCACCTGGGCTATCTCTGAAGATCTGGCACAAGAAGCTGGAGACAATGGGATAGACTTCCAATGTGATGTCATTCGTATGTTCAATGCATACCCGGCTTAGACCAGGAGCTCTCTCCTGTGCTGGCATTGGAAGGGGATGGGTTGATGCAGCTGCATTGCCACTATCATGAGTGATGGTAACATTGAAATCAATGGAATGAGAATCATACGGGTTCTACAACGGGTGGGCAATCCGCTCTGCCAGTTCATTGCCAAGGTGGAAAAGACAAAAATTTACCCCATGTGTTCACATCATGCACCTATTTGGAAAATGTCGTGCAGATAAATTAAATTGGATTCACCCAAAAGTTGAGTTCATTACTGCTTTCAGCCCTCCAGCAGAAAGGCTTTTCTGTTGTTTCAAACCTATTTCGGAAATCAAGAACCAGGGTCAAAACTACTCAAATAAGACTTTGCACCTAAAATTGAATCATCCGTAGAACACTTAGTCAGCATCAACGTTACTAACAAGCAAAAACTGTATTCAGAACAAAGGTTGGAAATTACAACATAGCTAACTGGATCAATAACAGCAACCAACAGGAAACACAACCTTTCCAAAGAATAGCTCCAAAATACTGGCCACAAAGAATGTTTATTTACCTTTTTTTACAGTGTCCAGGAGCCTGAATCCCCCAGACTATTGGCTGATGATGTAACTACTTTAATGAGTCTCGAACGTTGTTGTGAATTCTGGTCTTAGATACCGTCTCATATTTAGAGGTCAGTCACTCCCATAAGCGGTCTGAGAATCTTTTTTTTTGGAAGTTGACTTATACGCTGCTATATCTACTCATGCGATAGTGTGACCAGGACTGTAACAATGGAACACCCTTATGGTCTGAACCAGATATCCATATCTTTTTTTTGTGTGGATTTCTTCAATCTCTTTAAAGGCAGTCTGTGCGAGCACTTGGTGTGACAAGATTTAATACAAATGTTAAGCTGTTTTATTTTCCATTGAAGGAATATACAAAACAACAGTTATGCTTGGATTCACTTATTTCCATCAATACAACTTGTCTTCATGTAATAACATAAAAATAATGAATATACTATGCTACCCTGCTTCAGTGAGTCATCTTGTTTGAATGGAAGCTAATCTCCTAACTCTTCCCCTCCTGTGTTTTGTTCTTCTTACAGCCTCTTGCTGTCTAATTGACATACATTTTCAAAGTTCTATTTTTTTCCCCAAAAAAGCTTGACTTGGCAATGACCCCTGCCGAGTTCAAATGAATAAATAATGAGTGTGAATGATCATTGCAATGTCAAATGATATTTCATTGTTTACACCATGCTGGCTCACCCTGTCTGAAATTTTAGTTTACACCTACTAGTCCTGCTACCTGTGAAGTTATTCCATTGAGAGCTAAGATTAGCTTAACAGTAGCACTTCTAATTTATATGACACCAGGATCTTCTCAGAATATGGCCTGAAATCTTGAAATATGGCAAACACGCTGTATGCCTTTCCATTGCAAATCCTTTTTTGTAACTTATCAAAGCTTAATTATGTCACATATCTTAATGAAGTAAAACTGATCTGTAAAAGGATGTAACCTACTCAATAATGAAAAGAAAACAAAGGATATATTTTTGTTCATATGTATCATACAAATAATGCCACAAATTGAGCAGATTGTCAACATATATCACATGACACCCATTGTAATTTGGGCTCTAGTGTATTATTAGCTGAACTTAACCTGCTTAATTAAAAAAGATACTTTAACCTGAAATTCAGTTTAACTATTTACCCTTTTCTTTCAGTAGAGTTACCCCTCTGTAAGTTGCTCATAATGGAAGCTAAGAAGAAATCATGAGTTAGCAAATGTACCACAGACCACAATCATTGATTCTGAAAAAAAACTTGCATTTATATATCACCTTTCATGACCTCAGGGCAAACCTATACTATTCTACTTATCTTTTTAAACACAGTTAATAAACTGGTTATCAAAAAGTGTAAATGTATTCCCATTTTATTTTGTGGCTCCCCATATTTGTACATATATCAGACATAGATTGCAGGTCAATTGCAGATCTAATGTCCTTTAGGGAAGGAAATCTGCCGTCCTTACCTGGTCTGGCCTATATGTGACTCCAGACCCACAGCAATGTGGTTGACTCTTAACTGGCCTCCGAAATGGCCTAGGAAGTTGTACCAAACCGCTACAAAAAACAATAATACCTTCACCACACGGACTGCAGCGGTTCAAGAAGGTGGCTCACCACCATCTTCTCAAGGGCAATTAGGGATGGGCAATAAATGCTGGCCTTGCCAGCGACGCTCACATCCGTAAATGAATTAAAAAAACATTTCTGTGAAGAACAAGCTCTGAACAGCTCGGGCTGAGATTAAAGCTTATACGAGCATATTTTTAGCAACTAGAAACACCTATCTATTTAAATCTCAAAAAAACCAACCATCCTCATTTACCATCAATCCAAAGTGATTGTCAATGTTCCCTTTCATGTCTATTTCTTTGTATATTTTACTCTCATTAATCACAATGTCTGTCCTCATTTATTCCCTTTTGGGTAGAACAGAGTACCTGACTGCCCATGAGAACCTCATTTGTGAAGGTGACTGGGTGTGCTTAGAATGTATTCAGTGTTACTGAACACCTTCAGCTTGCAAATTGTTACGTGTGTCTCACCTTCTAGATGTTTTCTAGACTTTCTGGTGTCAGGTCATTTATTTTTTGAAGAGATGACTTCCAGGTTGTATTTTAGTTACCAGGTGATTGTGCTTTGTATTTCTCTGGCAATTGGAAAATTAAGCATAAGCCTCTCTGCACTTTAATGGACTGCTAACATTGGGCCAGAATTTTCCGGAGGGTCAGCGGGCGGGATTGGTGGCGGATCGGGTGGGAAAGTGTTTTTTTGGACAGCGGGTTCGGACGCCGCTGTCAACCGGCCGCAACACGCCTTTCCCAATGTCGCATCTGTCAGCACTGAGCAGACCTGACAGGCAGCAGGCCGGCAACCCAATTAAACTCATTACCATCTAGTTGACAAATCAGTAACAGGCTTTTTTAACTTACCTTTTCACTTTAACTTCATGGCCATGAGAACCACGTTGTTCGGGGACCACGGCTGTCCACCTGAGGCGGGAGGTCAGTGGCCATTGCTTCAGCTGATTACTTGACAGCTTCAAATGAGCTTTACAGTAAAAGCTCCCACCTGACAGATCATCACTTTCCTCAGCCACAAGCTGTTTCTCAGTCCATTTCCAGCACAGATTCTGCAGGCTTTCCACTTTCCACTCATTGGAAGAACTCTCTCACCATTGACAGATCGCTTCTGTCATCTCTACTTCACCTGCCATCTATTCCATCAACATGGATGCCTTATATACTGTCTCACCTTGGTCTTCAGAATCCAACCATGATCAGCCCCAGCACCAACAGCACCAGGCACACATGCAGCACCAACAACAATACCAACCTTCTCCGCAATCACCTGATGCTGCACAGGACAGAGGGCATCAGCACCCGAGCACATTGCTGCCCAGGAGACCAGGGATGGCCTCACCATGGCCAGATTTACTTCACTTGATGCTGTACACCCTGGCTGCCACATGATGCGCCAGGTTGACACCACCCCACACCAACATCATAAAGCATCCCTGCAATGCCAAGCCAGTCCTTTCACACTCACCGCCATTGCAGGGGGGTACCGTTATGTCTCATCATTCACTGAAACTCACTAAGCCACTTCCAAAGGTTCACACAAGTCTGTCCAAGAACGGAAAGTGGTGAAAATAAAGGTTTCAATGTTTGACAACACATTAACAGGAACTTTACAGGAATATTGGATAAAACACCCAAGTAGCTAGCCTTGATGCTGCCTGGCCTGCTGAGTTTTTCCAGCGTTTTCTGTTGTTATTTCGGATTTCCAGCATCTGCAGTATTTTGCTATCGTCTTGTGTGTTGTTAGTTGGTATGATTGCACTAGGATGAGGATGAGTGTGAGGAGTGGCTAGTGAGATGGGAATGTGATAATGTAGAAGGTGCAAGGTAAGTGCAAGGTAAGTTGGTGTAAGTAAGGATGTGCAGGAGTAGGGTAGGGAAGGAAGAGTGATGGGGATGTGATGAGAGGCACAGCAGGATGAAGGTGAGTGTAGCTTTGTACTTTCGTGATCTAATGAGATAATTGAAAGGTTTGCGCCACTGCAGCCTGGTCCTCCTGACGACATCCCTGCTTGTGCCCTCCTCTGCAGTGTGCAACCAGGCTGTGTTGGTCTCCTGGGGAGGTCTCCTCCGCCCATTGAAAGGGAAGAGGCCCTCCCTGCATGCTATGACTCCCTCCATAAGCATATGGAGGGAGTCATGGAAGAACCTGCGTGCAGCCCTGCACCTCTGTGCAGTCATTGTCAGTGTTTGCAGCACTTCAATGCTGTAGAACACTGACAGCACAAATGTGAAAAGAAAGTTGGCCATGGTCCCTTTAAGGAAACCGGCTGATGACACGTCATGTATGACGTCACCAGACCCACTTCCTCTAATTGGACCGGGAAACATTCTGGGTGGGCTTAACAAGCTCTATCAACGTAAAATCATTTTCCAGAGCGGGATGGAGCCAGCAGCGGGGTCGGGACCCATCACCGACATCGCCCGCTCCGGACCCGCCGAGGTAAGGAAAATCTCGGCTAATTGGGATTTCTGTCATCTCTTTCCAAAAGTTCTTAATTGGAATACATTATTATAACATTTGGGAGAGGCTGTTATCCTAATATCTACATCAACAGCATATATCCATCATAACATAACTCATTTTGACAAATTACTTACAATTGTGTTATTTCCAGATACTTTACTATATAGGCCATAGATTTATTTATATCATAACCCAGATTTGTTCTCATCTACTCTAGTAAATAGAAAAAACACATTGCACTACCAGGGTTTAGATTTTTTATAATGTAACTTGAAATACTTAAATAATCTTCAACTTGAAAATGTATTGATGTAGCAAGCAATACATTGAACAGCATTTAGATTGTTCAGAGTTTATTAATATCTACAAATAAAAAGTACAATGGAGCAAAAAAATCACAACAGATTTTAGCCCTAGAGCATATGAAATTCAAATACCAATGTAAGGTTTTCTGGCTGGAAGAGGCAGCATATTTTAGTTAATTCGTTTATGGGATGTGGGCGTCGCTGGCAAGGCCAGCATTTATTGCCCATCCCTAATTGCCCTTGAGAAGGTGGTGGTGAGTTCCAGGATTTTGACCCAGCGACGATGAAGGATCGGCGATATACTTCTAAGTCAGGATGGTGTGTGATTTGGAGGGGAACTAACAACACATATTGTTTAGAGAATAACTGATGGCTAGGAGTGTATTGCAGAGCAATGGCTAGGAGTGTATTGCAGAGCAATGGCTAGGAGTGTATTGCAGAGCTATAAGTGAATCAATGAGCATGATAAAACTGCAAGAGTGAAGTTTGAGCAGTCCAGTGACATCATTTGAACCTCACAATTGTGTTACAACCGTTTGACTCTCCCAACCAGCTGTTATTTTAGGTAATGTGCATAAAGTTCAATTTGTTTTTTTCTTTCTGTGTAACAGGAGATTGCTTACAGTTTTCTTCCCTTATGTGGGTAATCCTCCATTGTGATGATTATATCACAAGATAGAGAGGAGGGTGATTAAAAAAAGTAACGGACAATAATCATATTGCTTCAGCAAAATGTGACAGGATGGGGAGATTATGATTATGAGATTTTCTTTTAGAGGGGGAGGAGAATGTGTTACCAGAATATTTACCATCTTGTATGTATTATAATTCAGCAGCAAAGTGCAGAATTAGGAGGTAGTAAATTTAAAACCAAATCAGCAGGATAGGATAGTGAAATAGAATAATTTTGATCTGAACATAATTTAGAACATTTGAAGATATGATAAATAATTTTATTGAACTACAACTTACACCTTTAATTTATCTTTCTGCTTTAGTCATCCTCTAACTTCATCTCATGATTAATTCTCAAAATAAAATATCTTGTGGGGTTGTCATTTTGACTTTTTGTGAAGATAGTCAATGTAGACATCCAGGTTCCTCAAACCTGGCTCCAAATGAGGGAGAAATTTGCTGGTATCAGGATGAAGGTCAAGGTAACTGTATTTCTAATTTTTCCCCCTACATTTCTTATGGGGCCCATCAACCATAGGAACTGCCATATCACCTGTGAGGTACCATTTAGAACATAAGAACATAAGAAATAAGAGTAGGAGTAGGCCATTTGGACATTCGAGCCTGCTCAGCCATTCAATAAGATCATGGCTGATCTTCTACCTCATCTCCACTTTCCTGCGCTATCCCCATATCTCTTGATTCCCTTAATATTCAAAAATCTATCGATCTCTGTTTTGAATATACTCAACGACTGAGCCTCCACAGTCCTCTGGGGTAGAGAATTCCAAAGATTCACCACCCTCTGAGTGAAGAAATTTCTCCTCATCTCAGTCCTAAATGGCCTACCCCTTATTCTGAGTTGTGACCCCTGGTTCTAGACTCCCCGGCCAGGAGAAACATCCTCCCTGTATCTACCCTGTCAAGCCCTGTAAGAATTTTGTATGTTTCAATGAGATCACCTCTCATTCTTCTAAACTCTAAAGAATATAGGCCTAGTCTACTCAATCTCTCCTCATAGGACAATCCCCCCATCCCAGGAACCAGTTTGGTGAACCTTCGTTGCACTCCCTCTATGGCAAGTATATCCTTCCTTAGGTAAGGAGACCAAAACTGTACACAATACTCCAGGTGTGGTCTCACCAGGGCCCTATATAATTGCAGTAAGACGTCTTTACTCTTATACTCAAATTCTCTTGTACTAAAGGCCAACATACCATTTGCTTTCCTAATTGCTTGCTGTACCTGCATGTTAAATTTCAGTGATTCGTGTACAAGGAAACCCAGGTCTCTCTGAACACCAACATTTCCCAAACTCTCACCATTTAAAAAATACTCTACTTTTCTATTTTTCCAACCAAAGCGGATAACTTCACATTCCTCCACATTATACTCCATTTGCCATGTTCTTGCCCACTCACTTAGCTTGTCTATATCCCCTTGAAGCCTCCTTGCATCCTCCTCACAACTTACATTCCCCCCCAGCTTTGTATCATCAGCAAACTTGGATATATTACATTTGGTCCCCTCATCTAAATCATTGATGTAGATTGTGAATAGCTGAGGCCCAAGCACTGATCCTTGCGGTACCCCACTAGTTACAGCCTGCCAACCCGAAAATGACCCGTTTATTCCTACACTCTGTTTTCTGTCCGTTAACCAATCCTCAATCCATGCTAGTATATTACCCCAACCTGTGAGCCCTAATTTTGTTTAATAACCTCTTGTGTGGCACCTCATCGAATGCCTTCTGAAAATCCAAATACACCACATCCACTGGTTCCCCCTTATCTATTCTGCTAGTTACAACCTCAAAAAACGCTAACAGATTTGTCAAACATGATTTCCCTTTCACAAATCCGTGTTGACTCTGCCCAATCCTATTATTATTTTCTAAGTGCCCTGTTACCACGTCCTTAATAATAGATTCTAGCATTTTCCCTACTACTGATGTCAGGCTAACTAGTCTGTAGTTCCCCATTTTCTCTCTCCCTCCTTTCTTAAATAATTGGGTTACATTTGCTACCTTCCAATCTGCGGGAACCATTCTAGAATCTATGGAATTTTGGAAAATGACAATCAATGCATCCACTATCTCTATAGCCACCTCTTTCAAAACCCTAGGATGTAAGCCATCAGGTCCAGGGGATTGTTTGGCTTTCAGTCCCATTAATTTCTCCTGTACTATTTTTTTACTAATACTAATTTCTTTCAGTTCCTTATTCTTGCTAGAGACTTGGTTCTCTACTCTTTCCAGGAAGTTTTTTGTGTCTTCTTCTGTGAAGACAGACACAAGGGGCTGGATTTTCATAGGGTCGTGGAAGCGGGTTTGGAGGCGTGTGGGGGGGTTAAAATTGTGAAAAGTGGCGGGAGGACCTGATCCCGCCTCCATTCCGCCTCCACGCAATTTTGATAAAATCGTGTGCGGTGTTCCCGACTCTGTCCCGCCTCCAAGAGGCGGGAGAGGCCATTAAAGCCCTTAACAAGCCCTAAATTTGCTCTGTAGTGCCATTTTGAAACGTTTTAGCTAGTTTAACCCTTTTCCGACGTGAAGCACGCCTGATGTGAAATACGCCAGTGAAACCTGGCGGGAGCACAAGTGGATAGCTGACTATCAGCTGCAGGTCCACCATTACAACGGAGATGTGATGAAGGTAGTAGTAGTATTAGGTCTGAAAGTCGCCTCTGATGCTGCTGCATTGAATGTTTTCAGAGACTGCCTGGCCTTTGCTGTGAGAGGACCTGGATGCAAACAAAATTCATTCTCTCTCTCTCTCTCTCTCTCTTGCTGCTGCTCATTTTGCATCCAGGTCCACTCACAGCAAAGGCCAGGCAGTCTCTGCAGACCTTCAATGCAGCTGTAATGATGACATCATCAGAGGTGACTTTCAGACTGAAACCACTAATTGGTTCATGGGTTCCCACATGCTGGAACTCAATTGCCCAATTAGGTGAAAATTGCATCAATCTCCCACATCCAATTGCAGTTGGGTGGATAACACGAAATGCGGATGACACGACCCCAACCCGCCCCAGTATCAAAATCCAGCCCAAGGTATTTGTTTAATTTCTCTGCCATTTCCTTATTCCCCATTATAATTTCTCCTGTCTCAGCCTGTAAGGGACCAACATTTACTTTCGCTAATCTTTTCCTTTTTACATACCTATAGAAGCTTTTACAGTCTGTTTTTATGTCTCTCGCTAGTTTACTCTCATATTCTATTTTCCCTTTCTTTATCAATTTCTTGGTCCTCCTTTGCCCAATTCTAAAATCCTCCCAATCCTCAGGCTTGCTACTCTTTTTGGCAACATTATAAGCCTCTTTCTTTGATCTAATACTATCTTTAACTTCTCTTGTTAGCCACGGTTGGACCACTTTTCCTGTGGGGTTTCTGTGAATTAAAGGAATGTATATTTGTTGTAAATGATGTATTAATTCTTTAAATGCTAGCCATTGCTTTTCTACCATCATACCTTTTAAAGTAGTTTCCCAATCTACCTTAGCCAACTCGCTTCTCATACCTACGTAATTTGCTTTGTTTAGCTTTAAGACCCTAGTTTCTGATTTAACTAAATCACTTTCAATCGTGTTTGACAAACCTACTGGAGTTTTTTGAGGATGTAACTGGTAGAATAGAAAAGGGAGAACCAGTGGATGTGGTGTATTTGGATTTTCAAAAGGATTTTGATAAAGTCCCACATAAGAGGTTAGTGTGCAAAATTAAAGCACATGGGATTGGGGGTAATATACTGGCATGGATTGAAAATTGGTTAACAGACAGGAAAGAGAGAGTAGGAATAAATGGGTCTTTTTCGGGGTGGCAGGCGGTGACTAGTGGGGTACCGCAGAGATCAGTGCTTGGGCCCCAGCTATTCACAAAATATATCAATGATTTGGGTGAGGGAACCAAATGTAATATTTCCAAGTTTGCTGACGACACAAAACTAAGTGGGATTGTGAGTTGTGAGGAGGATGCAAAGAGGCTTCGAGGCGATTTAGACAAGTTGAGTGAGTGGGCAAATAAATGGCAGATGCAGTATAACGTGGATAAATGTGAAGTTATCCACTTCGGTAGGAAAAACAGAAAGGCAGAGTATTATTTAAATGGTGATAGATTGGGAAATGTTGATGTACAAAGGGACCTGGGTGTCCTTGTACACCAGTCACTGAAAGCAAACATGCAGGTGGAGCAAGCAGTTAGGAAGGCAAATGGTATGTTGGCCTTCATTGCAAGAGGATTTGAGTACAGGAACAAGGATGTCTTACTACAGTTGTACAGGGCCTTGGTGAGACCATACCTGGAGTACTGTATGCAGTTTTGGTCTCCTTACCTAAGAAAGGGTATACTTGCCATAGAGGGAATGCAGCGAAGGTTCACCAGACTGATTCCTGGGATGGCAGGAATGACGTATGAGGAGAGATTGGATCGACTAGGCCTGTATTCACTAGCATTTAGAAGAATGAGAGGGGATCTCATTGAAACATATACAATTCTGACAGGGCTAGACAGACAGAAAAGCAGAAAACCTGAGGATTGGGAGCAGTATAGGATTCAGCAACGAAGGACAAAGGGATTAATTAAGAGGGGGGAAATAGAGTATGAGAGTAAGCTTGCAGGGTACATAAAAACTGACTGTAAAAGCTTTTATAGATATGTGAAGAGAAAAAGATTGGTGAAGTCAAGCGTAGGTCCCTTGCAGTCAGAATCAGGGGAATTTATAATGGGGAACAAAGAAATGGCAGATCAATTAAATACATACTTTGGTTCTGTCTTCACAAAGGAGGACACAAATAACCTCCCAGAGATGTCAGGGAACATAGGGTCTAATGAGAGGGAGGAACTGAAAGAAATCAGTATTTGTAGGGAAATAGTGTTAGGGAAATTGACGGGATTGAAGGCCGATAAATCCCCAAGGCCTGATAATCTACATCCTAGGGTACTTAAGGAAGTGGCCCTAGAAATAGTAGATGCATTGCTGGTCATCTTCCAAAATTCTATAGACTCTGGAACAGTACCCATGGATTGGAGGGTAGCTAATGTTACCCCACTATTCAAAAAAGGTGGTAGAGAGAAAATGGGGAATTATAGACCGGTAAGCCTGACATTGGTAGTGGGGAAAATGCTAGAGTCCATTAAAAAAGATGTAATAGCAGAGCACTTGGAAAACAGTGACAGGATCGGACAAAGTCAACATGGATTTACAAAAGGTAAATCGTGCTTGACTAATCTACTGGCATTTTTTGAGGATGTAACTGGTAAAATAGATAAGGGAGAACCAGTGGATGTGGTGTATTTGGACTTTCAGAAGGCTTTCGATAAGGTCCCGCATAAGAGATTATCATGTAAAGTTAAAGCACATGGGATTGGGGGCAAGGTATTGACTTGGATAGAGAACTGGTTGGCAGACAGAAAGCAAAGAGTTGGAATAAATGGGTCTTTTTCTGAGTGGAAGGCAGTGATTAGTGGGGTACCGCAGGGATCGGTCCTAGGACCCCAGCTATTCACAATATATATTAATGATCTAGACGAGGGAATTGGATGTAATATCTCCAAGTTTGCAGATGACACAAAGCTGGGTGGGAGTGTGTGCCATGAGGAGGATGATGAGAAACTCCAGTATGATTTGGACAGGTTGGGTGATTGGGCAGAAGCATGGCAGATGCAATATAATGTGGATAAATGCGAGGTTATCCATTTTGGTATAAAAACCAGGAAGGCAGATTATTATCTGAACAGCAATAGATTGGGAGAAGGGGAAGTGCAACGAGACCTGGGTATCCTTGTGCACCAGTCGCTGAAGGTAAGCATGCAGGTGCAACAGACGGTTAAGAAGGCAAATGGTATGTTGGCCTTCGTAGCGAAAGGGTTCGAGTACAGGAACAAGGATGTCTTGCTGCAGTTGTACAGGGCCTTGGTGAGACCACATCTTGAGTATTGTGTGCATTTTTGTTCGCCTTATCTGAAGAAGGATGTTCTTGCCATGGAGGGAGTGCAGCGAAGATTCACCAGGCTGATACCTGGGATGGCAGGAATGACATATGTGGAGAGATTGGGTCGATTGGACTTATACTCGCTGGAGTTTAGAAGAATGAGAGGGGATCTCATTGAAACTTATAAAATTCTAACAGGACTAGACAGACTAGATGCAGGAAGGATGTTCCCGATGGCCGGGGAGTGTAAAATTCGCAAATTATCGCAATTCAAAAATAACGAGAGAGAGATAGTTTCGTTCAAGTAGTTTTATTTCAGCGAAATGCTGTCATGTTTCAAAATGGACACAAGAAGCCTGTAAAATGGCCACCGCGCCTCGTGGCAGAAGCTTCCAGAATTTTCAGTGGGCAGACAAGATGGCGTTCGAATAAACATTTCAGTATAAGATTGGTTAATACGCAGCCAACATTGGTAAAGACAGGATGCAACCTGTCTGCATTCGACACAATAGCAAAGATATAAGTGCTGGAATCGTTTTCCATGTACAAGTGAGGACTATTGTACTGGGCAATCAGAGGCCCATCCAAAAGACATCAATACGCAAATTCCCCGCAGCTCTACAATGAGAGAGCCATTCGCGGGTGCTTACACAAATATTTCGGAGGCCCCCAAAACACCGCCAGGGAAGCTCCCAGCCGGTTCCACAATGGGAGAAACATTAACAGGTATTTGGCCAGTTACAAGTGTCACCGAAACCCATTACAAACAAGAATCACCCCATACTGAGAAGTTTGAGCGCCAAGATTTTACAAAAGATGAATATTAAGATTGGGCGGGAGATAAGGGAACCGAGTACTATAACTATAGACAACAAACGTCCATCACTCTCTTATCCTTTCATTCGCTTGGAATCGACTCTCGGCTCTTATCCCGGACGACCGTTATTCTCTCTTGTTCCGCTGATCCCTTTTGGGGTCGACCTCGTGCTGCGAAATCGGGTGCACCATCCCGAAGGTCGGTAAACGATGTCTGGACCCGAAGGCCCGAGGAGATGAGATGAGATGAGAAGAGAAGAAGAAGAATCCACGTGCCGCCGCGGTCAGTAAACCCCGACCGCGCCCGAAATATAAGAACATTGTTGAGCTCTATAGGTTTTGATCAGGAATCCGAGGTCAACACAGATCTTCATAACAGCAGACGATTTAGCCTGCTAGCCGGAGCAGAGCAAATAAACAAGTGGGGTACAGAGACCCCTGGTCAACACGTGAACGGTCAGGTGTTGCAGCGAAAACAGCCGAGCGCCGTTTTAGAATTCTCCGAGGTATTACGAGTGGTGAGCATGTTTCTAGATCCTACAGATCTAGATTAGAGCAGGCATTGATAGGGGAGGGGGGTTTTATTAAGGATAATTATAATGTATGTCCCCTTTTACGATGTGTCGTGCGCTCCTCGTTTCCCTAAACCTAGTTTTATAAATGTATGTAAGCTTGTACTGTCATTAATCTGTGCTTATGACATGTATTTCGTAATTCTGAACAATATGCAATAAAGATTTCCATTTCGTACTATTCAACCGGGTCTACCTGAGTTTTCTCTGCATTACTGCTCTCGCACCTAAGTCCAGTGTCAGAACCGTAAGGGCGAGTGGGTCGAACCACTCACAGGTGTTTAGTGCTACAAGGCTGGCTGGAGACCAGAGCAAGCAATAAGGCCTAACCCCGCACAAGCACCCTGAACCGTAACCCCTTACAGGAGTCCAGAACCAGAGGTCACAGTCTAAGGATAAGGGGTAAGCCATTTAGGACTGAGATGAGGAGGAATTTCTTCACCCAGAGAGTGGTGAACCTGTGGAATTCTCTACCACAGAAGGCAGTAGAGGCCAATTCATTAAATATATTCAAGAAGGAGTTAGATATATTTCTTAAAGCTAAAGGGATCAAGGGATATGGGGAGAAGGCAGGTACAGGGTACTGAATTTGGATGATCAGCCATGATCTCATTGAATGGCGGAGCAGGCTCGAGGGGCTGAATGGCCTGCTCCTGCTCCTATCTTCTATGTTTCTATGTTTCTATGACTGGATGCAGGGAGGATGTTTCCCCTGGCTGGGGGTTCTAGAACGAGGGGTCATAGTCTCAGGATACGGGGTAGGACATTTAGGGCTGAGAGGAGGAGAAATTTCTTCACTCAGAGGGTGGTGAACCTGTGGAATTCTCTACCACAGGAGGCTGTGGAGGCCAAGTCACTGAATATATTTAAGAAGAAGATAGATAAATTTCTATACAAAAAAGGAATCAAGGGGTATGGGGAGTGAGCGGGAATATGGTATTGAGATAGAGGATCAGCCATGATCATATTGAATGGCGGAGCAGGTTCAAAGGGCCGAATGGCCTACTCCTACTCCTATTTTTCTATGTTCTATGTTTCTAAACTCAATATAAAATGCTATAATTGTAAGGGTTTCTCTGAACCTGTGAGATTCGTGTGGCTCTGTGCAGCCTGGATGCTAGTGCGAGGTTAGGCCTTGTCGCCTGTTCTGGTCTCCAGCCAGTCTGGGAGCACTAGACACCTGTGAGTGGTTCGACCCACTCGCCCTTACGGTTCTGACACTGGACTTAGATGCGAGAGCAGTAATGGAGAGAAAACTCAGGTAGACCCGGTTGAATGGTACGAAATGGAAAATCTTTATTGCATATTATTTAAGATTACGAAATACATGTCATAAGCACAGATTAATGACAGTACAATCTTACACGCAGTTATGTAACGAATTTCAGGGAAACGAGGAACGAACGACACATCGTAAATGGGGGCACACATTACAATTATCCTTAAAACTTAAACCCTCCCCTATCAATACCTGCTCTAAACTAGACTTGTAGGATCGAGACTCATGCTCACCACTCGTGATAACTCGGAGAATTCCGAAGACTCTGATCGGATGTTTTTCCACCGCAGCACCTGATCACCCACGTGTTGATCAGGGGTCTCTGTACCCCACTTGTTTACTCGTTTCTGCTCCGGCTAGCAGGCTGGACCGTCTGCTGTCATGAAGATCTGTGTTGACCTTGGATTCCCGATCAAAACCTACAAAGTTCACTTATTTCGGGCGCGGTCGGGGTTTACTGACCGTGACAAGATGTATTGTCGTCTTCTCTTCTCATCTCATCTCATCTCATCTCATCTCGGGCCTTCGGTTCCAACACCGTTTACCGACTTCTCGGGATGGTGTGCCCGTCCCAAGGCTTCACAGCCCAGTTCCACACAGATCCTTGCGGCAAGCCACGAGGCAGATCCGGGCGGATCGTAAAGTTCAACAGTCTTTTAAAAGAGACACGAGGCAAGCAGGAACAAGACGGCGAGTCAAGAGCACGAGCACCAGGATAAGAGCCAAGAGGATAAGAGAAAGATGGACGGTTGGAGCTTGCAGTTATATTGCAAAACTCTTCCTTTTCCCGCCCAACCTTAATGTCTTTTCTTTTGTTAGGGTTTGGCGCTCAAATTTCTTGTATAGGGTGATCTCCGTTTTAATGGGTATCGGGGATACTCGTAACTGTCTGAGTACCTGTTAATACTTTTCCCATTGTTTAATCGGTCGGTATTTTCCCTGGAGGGGTTTTGGGGCTCCCAAATGTTTTCTGTAACTACCCGCTAACGGCTCTCTCATCGTAGAGTCGTTGGGATTTTGCATATTAATGTCTTTGGATGGGTTCTTGATTACTTGGTACAATAGCCCTTATTCGCACCTGGGAGACCGATTCCAGTATTTATGTGTATACTGCAAACCCATGATGTCTCGTGTATTATCTTAAATGTGCTGAGTCTTGATCGATCTTGCACAAATGTTTATTGGAACGCCATCTTGTCTGCTTGTCGAAAAGTCTAGAATGTTCTGCCACGAGGCGTGGCGGCCATTTTACAGGCTGCTTGTGTCCACTTTGAAAACCTGACAGCATTCTGCTGAAATAAAGCTGTTTGAACGAAACTATGTGTTTTCTCCTTATTTATAAAATCGCGATATATTGCGAATTCTACATAATATTATGGTCACTCTTCCTTAAAGGCTCCTTTACTACAAGGTTATTAATTAACCCTTTCTCATTGCACAATACTAGATCTAAAATAGCCTGTTCCCAAGTTGGTTCCTCAACATACTGATCTAGAAAGCTATCTTGCATACATTCCATGTATTTGTCCTCCACACTATTACTCCAAATTTGGTTTGCCCAGTCTATATGTAGATTAAAGTCCCCCATGATTACTGTATTACCCTTGTTACATGCGCCTCTAATTTCCTGATTTATACTCTGCCCTATATTACAGTTACTGTTTGGGGGCCTATAAACAACTCCCACCAATGTTTTCTGCCCCTTGATGTTTCTTAGCTCCACCCAAACTGATTCTACTTCTTGATCTTCAGAGCTAAAATCCTTTCTCTCTACTGTCTTTATCCCATCCTTTATTATCAGGGCTACTCCTCCTCCTTTTCCATTTTGCATATCTCTTCTAAAAGTTAAATATCCTGGAATATTTAATTCCCAACCTTGGCCACAATGCAACCACGTCTCTTATTAGATCAAACCTACTAATTTCTATCTGTGCTCTTAATTCATCTATTTTGTTGCGAATGCTTTGCGCATTCAAATATAATGCCTTTAGCTTTAACTTATTTCTATTTTTCCCTCATGTCACCTTAGTCACTGATGCCTTATTACCTTTGTTACTCTCTCTGTCCCTTCCTGACCCACTCTGCTTATTTTTACCTAAAACTCTTTTCTGCTCGAGAGCCTTGACATTTCTCTTGCTGCTTTTAAATTTACTCTTTCCTGAATCCTCCCACCCACCTTCATTAGTTTAAAGCCCTGTCTACTGCCCTAGTTATTCGATTCACCAGGATACTGGTCCCAGCCCGATTTAAGTGCAGCCCGTCTCAACGGAACAGCTCCCTCTTTCCCCAGTACTGGTGCCAGTGCCCCATGAACTGAAACCTCTTCCTCCCACAGCACTCTTTGAGCCACGCATTTAAACCTCTAATCTGTTTGTCCCTATGCCAATTTGCGCGTGGCTCAGGTAACAATCCAGAGATTATTACCTTTGAGGTTCTGCTTTTTAATTTGGATCGAAGCTCCTCAAACTCCTTCAGCAGAACCTCATTCCTAGTTCTACCTATGTCGTTGGTTCCTACACCCACTCCATGTTCTTCTCCAGCCACGAGGAGATGTCTTTTAATCCTGGCACTGGGCAGGCAACACGACCTTCGGAACTCTCGGTCGCGGCTGCAGAGAACAGTATCTATCCCCCTGACTATGCTGTCCCCTACCACAACAACATTCCCTTTCACTCCCCCCACTTGAATGGCCTCCTGCACCATGGTGCCATGGTCAGCTTGCTCATCCATCCTGCAGGCTTTTCCCTCATCCACACAGGCAGCAAGAACCTCATACCTGTTGGACAAGGGCAAAGGCTGAGGCTCCTCCAGCACTGCACCTGAGGTCCCTTTACCTGCCTGAGTTGCAGTCACACCCTCCTGTCTCTGATCACTAACCAGACCTGTACCACTACCTAACCTGAGGGGTGTGACTGCCTCCTGGATCAAAGTGTCCAGGTAACTCTCCCCCATCCCTGATGCCGTGCAATGTCTGCACCTCAGACTCCAGCTCAAAAACTCTGAGCTGAAGTTCCTCAAGATGCAGGCCCTTACTGCAAACGTGATTGTCCGGGATCACAATGCTCTCCACTACTCCCACATGCTGCAGTTGCGGCACACCACCTGCACTGTTATCCCTATATGACCTTGTTTTATTTAATTAAATGTAATTAAATTTGTATTTAAGTAACTTAGTTTACAGTGTAGTTTCTTGACTACTTACTTGATCTAGATTAAGTTAAAAATGTGAAGTCGCACAACACCAGGTTATAGTCCAACAGTTTTATTTGAAATTACGAGCTTTCGGAGCGCTGCTCCTTCGTCAGGTACAGTGAGGGAATACAAATCAGTTACAAAGCACATATAGACAGAGAACAATGTGTCTGCAGAGATACAATCCGTCAGGGAGGCATTACATCAAAGACACAGCAGAATACAGCTGAGACAATGAGGTGGGGTCACAGGGGGTCCAATGTGTCAAATGCTGCAGTCTGCAGTTAAGCTTTTTACTTTTTTTTAAAACTGTAAATCACATCTGTGAACAAGACAACGACGTCGAGTCACGTCCTGTAGCGTGACATGAAACCGAGATCCCGGTTGAGGCTGTCCTCATGGGTGCGGAACTTGGCTATCAGTTTCTGCTCGATGATTTTGCGTTGTCGTGTGTCTCGAAGGCTGCCTTGGAGAACACTAACCCGCAGATCCGAGGCTGAATGTCCTTGACTGCTGAAGTGTTCCCCGACTGGGAGGTAACAATCCTGCCTGGCGATTGTTGCGCGGTGTCCGTTCATACGTTGTCTCAGTGTCTGCATGGTCTCGCCGATGTACCATGCTGCGGTGCATTCTTTCCTGCAACGTATGAGGTAGACAACGTTGGCCGAGTCACATGAGTATGTACCATGTACCTGGTGGGTAGTGTCCTCACGTGTGATGATGGTATCTGTGTTGATGATCTGGCATGTCTTGCAGAGGTTGCCGTGGCAGGGTTGTGTGGTGTCGTGGTCGCTGTTCTCCTGACAGCTGGGTAATTTGCTGCGAACGATGGTACTTTTGAGGTTAGGCAGCTGCTTGAAGGCGAGTAGTGGAGGTGTGGGGATGGCCTTAGCAAGGTGTTCGTCATCATCGATGACATGTTGAAGGCTGCGGAGAACATGGCGTAGTTTCTCCGCTCCGGGGAAGTACTGGACGACGTAGGGTACTCTGTTGGTTGTGTCCCGTGTTCGCCTTCTGAGGAGGTCTATGCGATTTTTCGCTGTGGCCCGTCGGAACTGTCGATCGACGAGTCAAGCGTCATATCCCGTTCTTATGAGGGCGTCTTTCAGCGTCTGTAGGTGTCCATCGCGTTCCTCCTCGTCTGAGCAGATCCTGTGTATTCGCAGGGCTTGTCCATAGGGGATGGCTTCTTTAACGTGGTTAGGATGGAAGCTGGAGAATCATCAACCTGAAACTTTAACTCCGCTTCTTTCTCCACAGATGCTGCCTGACCTGCTCAGTATTTCCAGCATTTTCTGTTTTTATTTCAGATACTGAGGCATCCAGGGTGAGGTGTTTCTCTGCTATTAGGGGATTTTCAGTGACATCAACAGAGGATAGCCATGTTATCCTAAGAAATATTGATCGAAGATAGCCGTGTTCTCCTAAGAGCCGTCCACTAAGTGGTCCACTAAGCAGTAGATAATGGTCACTCATAATGGTTAGATACCACTTGAACATTAATTGAGTACAACACTTTCTGTCCACATAGGCCATGGAGTTGATATAAAGAGCTCTAATGCCATCTATGATGCTGTATGCTCAAAGGAACCCTGCTACCTGGGGAAAGCACTAAGGTCTATCCTGCTCATGTCTCCTTTCAACAGGATAAATGATGAAGGTGCTGCCCATACAAATATAGCTTTGGTCACTTGCTTGACATAGGTGTGTACTTCAGACTGGCTAATGTAGCAGATGTCCTCTGTGGTGGATTGAAAACATCTGGTAGCATATGTGGTAACCTCTCTTCTATGGGAAGAACTACTCCTGTTTCAGATGTTACCTAAAGATTTTCCTGCAGCGAGCAGTAAACTCTGTGATTGTGGCTCTAGTGATGCAGAGCCAGCAAAGACAAGTCTCCTCTGACATGTGTAGGTATAGACAAAATGTCTCAAATATTTTTGCACCCATATTTTCCCCTCATTAATTAATTTCCTCATTGAATCATGCAATACTACCAGAACACCCAAAGGAATTCCCAACTGTATCACTTTGTGTGGTGCTATTCAAATGCCAACAGCAGGAGTTATACAGCACATGGCAGGAAAAAAATGCATAAATTATGGTCTACCCAGCAAAACCAATTAATGCATGGAGCCAAATTTTACAGCAAATGTAAAAAATAAATACTCTTCATAACAATGTACAACATTAAGCCAGGTCACAGAATCTCCAGTGGGCCAAATTTGTTTGTATGAGATATGAGCCATGGGCGGAGCCTCACCCAATGTCAAAAAATTTGTATGAAAGTCACTCTTCAATGAAGCTTGCGCTTGTCAGTTGCATAGCCTCATTTTCACCCACAAAATCCTATCTCAGAATATTGGGAACAATATAATTGAGGTATGCAAGGTCGAAGGCCCGATTTTCTGATTCATAGCCTGCCAGTGCCATCCCACCAGCAGAGCCTCAGAGTATTGGGGCTTCAAACTATTTTGATGCAGTTTGGCCCTTTTACAGATTAGAAATATAGGGGGCGAAATTCGGTTGCTTTGTGCCTCCCGTTAGTACCCCCGGGGGCGCTAACAGGGAGCGCAAAGCTTCTAGCACCGGGCGCGGCGTGGCTGACGCCTCCCGCGAAATTCAGTGGGTGGCTAGCAGCGGCGGTAAGTTAGCGCCATACGCGCTGCGCCATCGGCGATGACGTCATCGCCGTGCGCAGCGCCCTGTTTGCGCCCCGGCCACAAACTTCGGTTGCGTCCCCTGACCTATAGCCGGACGATATGTCTGACCGGGTCAGGGTGGCGTTTTTCCAACCGCAGCGCAAGTTAAAGGGCCGGTGTCGGGCAGTCACTTTTTTTTGGCCGACTGCCAGCACCTGCTCCCTTCCCCTTTTTTCTTCGGGGTGCCAGCTGCAATCGCTCAGCCCAGCATTCCTCGAGTACCGGGCTGTTTTCCCGGCACCCTGCTTCCCGGTGGTCTGGCAGGGCCCCGGTGCACACAGCGCTAGACCCCTCCCCTTTAATCAGGGGAGGGAGGCCTGCAATGAGGCGGCGCTATGTGCCGACGTGTGTGGTGCTGTTGCACGTAGCGCCGCAAAATTCACTGGTAGCGCCCCAAGAAGGAGGTTGAGCGCTTCCAGTAGCGCCCCGCCTCCTGCTTGGGGCGCTACCACTGAATTTACGGCGCAAGGGCGCTAACTTTTTTGGGGCGAAGTTAGCGCCCCAAAGGGGGCGCCACTTAATTTTTCCCCCATAGAATCATAGAATAGTTACAGCACAGAAGGAGGCCATTTGGCCTGTCCAGTCCATGCCGGCTCTCTGCAAGAGCGCTTCAGCTAGTCCCACTCCCCTGCCTTTTCCCCGTAGCCCTGCAAATTTTTTCCTTCAGGCACTTATCCAATTCCCTTTTGAAAGCCACGATTGATTCAGCCTCCACCACACTTTCAGGCAGTGCATTCCAGATCATAACCACTCGCTGTGCAAAAAAGTTTTTCCTCTCGTCGTCATTAGCTTTAGCTTTTCCACATGCACTTGTAAAATGGCTGCCAATTCCATTCTCCACTGTATGGCTCTCCTTCAGTAAGGTTGGATGATGCTGTCACAGGCTCCTAGAAAACATCAAAACCATGTTACTAACCAGCATTGATATTGAAAGAAGTTACTTGCACTTATATACTACCTATTGTTATTGGAGATAAAATGAGACAAAGTTTTTCAGTTTGTAACACTGAAAGACACAAAATTATCATAAGAGGCCAGAGGTCAAATTCTATGATATGAATCATTGCTACCATGAATTATTGAGCCGTGACAGAGAATGGATGGGGTATGTGGAAGACAAGGGTACTGCCTCAGTACAGCCAATAAGAATGTACAATATAACCCCGTCCGCTGACCTTGCTCTTAGTTCGATACTTTCCTGCTTTTAATATTGTGAGTGAGGGAGACAAAAGGAGTTTATTTTTCCATGCAGTTGCACCAGGTGCCTGAAAATCCAGTCTAAACTTTAGCCATGCAAAGAAAGCTCTCCTGTGTACAATACATTCTGATCCACAACACACTCAGTCAAGTGGTCTCAGAGTGGGACTTGATGTACTCGGTGTAACCATTTGCCCAGCAGGGACTATTGAGAAAACCATAAATCACTGCTTCAATTTTAAAGCTCAATTTTCATCGCTGATTAATTGTTTTCTCTACCATGTCAGCAGCAAACCAACAAATTTTCAATGTGTTAAGCATCATGACTTTGTAAACTTTAATTAATAGAAGTAGACAAGTAGACTGAAGAGAATTCCTGCTATTGTCATTTGCAACTTATCAGTCAAAGATGTGCTTAAAAAGTATGAAGTAACAGGCTTTCACTTCGTTACGATGTAGTTTCCCACAGATAGAAACTTTAAGAGGAACCATTTTCAGCGTAAATGTTATAAAAAAATAACTGTTTGCGGTGTCTGCTACTCCAGTTTAGTGATTTTGCATAACACTGTTGATTACAAGGAGCTGTGAACACTTGGCTCTGAGCAATATAAGAAGAATATGCTAGAGTGCAGGTGCGCTAAAAGGTGACAGTAGGTCAGAACCTTCAAAACTGACATTGTCAAAAATATTGGGCCATAATTTGCTGTAGCAGGTCAACAACGGGCATTCGCTGTTAGTTAGTCTTCCCCTTGCCCATTTAATCTCAATGATATTTTGTGCTGCAAGTTGTTGGAAGTGTGATGCATCTTGGACAACAACTTTTGGAGTTCCGTGTTTAACCACGTACCTGCCCTCACCTGAAGTGGCGCATAAATAATGGCGAGCGCCAATAGCCTAGAGTTTAACGTCTCATCCGAAAAACAGTGCAGCACTCCCTCAGTACTGCCCTGGAGTGTCAGCCTGTGCTCAAGTCTCTGGAGTGGGGCTCACAACCTTCTGACTCAAAGGAGAGAGTGCTACCAACTGAGCCATGGCTGACATTACACAGTTACATGTCTAAAGCACACAGTTCATTAATATAGTTAAGTTCTTGATTGAAAACTTCTTAGAAATTAGTAAAAAGATACTAGAGGTAAAACTGATAATTATGAATTTGTTATTAAAGTCAACTACATATAATGTGTAGCGATTTAGCTAGTAGTCAATCACACTAAAAGGCTTTGATAATTTTGTTACTGCTGTCCTCGCAGAAGCTCATGAGGTTGCAAACATCCATTCCTACAGAACGATGCATTTTGGGGAAAAAATATTTGAGGAAAACAGCACTAGAGAAGATTACTATTGACACATATTTAGTTATATCCACAATTATGCAAAACTCTGGCCCATGTCATTTGACTTTTAATTGATTAAGATGCATGTTGAAAAAGAACATTTTCCCCAGAGGTGACCATTATTAATAAACTGCTAGCATTTATGATGTTGGATAAGCATTGCTGTGCATATTGATATTAAGGTGTGCAATTTTAAAAGGCTTTATTTATTGATTTATATTTATTATCCACATATATATTGTACTGTGAAAACAATTTTTCCACAAAGCAAATATATATTCCAGAAGAGCATAGTACTGGGTCACAACAAATTGTATTTACTGTTCTAAATTTTGTGTCAAATTAATTTATTATATTGCAGCCCATGACACAGACTTCAGTACTGTATGGTTATGTACATTATCTCAAAATATCAGCAAGATCAAAGTCATCCTGTTTGACTTCTCCAAAACTCCATACCTTAGCCCTTGATTCTACCCCTTGGCTGCTTATTCAGGTTGGTCTGGGTACCCTGCTTGACTCTTAGCTGAGCTTCAAAACCCATATCCTATCCAACACCAGTATAACAAACTAAATCTGTCCTCTTTTGAATTACACATTATTATATATCTTGTCCTTTATCCTTTGCCTGGGTACTGGTAATGTGAAAGCTGTCTGTCTTCATGAGACCACCAGCAGAGAATAGGGTCAAGTTGTCTGAGAGAAAACAGGCCAATCTGTTTTGTCTAGCGATTAATCAGATAAGGTGCAATCATGTTTGAATGATGTACATATTGGGGCAAATGATTGGCATCCAAATGAGCTGACCTCACCCAATAATGCAAAGGCAGCCTATTAACATAATTTGATGACACCCCCAATAGATAATCCAGATCGGTGCAGGAATTTCAGTGCCCACAACAAACTGAAAGGAACTTTTTATGGGGGGGGGGGAGGGGGCGACAGGGAAGAGAGAGAATAAGGCAGACAGCTGATCATAATCAGCCTTTTAAAGCTCCACGGTTGAAGAAATGTTAGACTGAGTGGCTCTAATGGATGCCATTGCTTGAGGAATGTGGAGGTGAAGGTTTCCACTATGCTGACATTTTACATGTATGAATCCTAGTGTAGAGGCTCTGTGCAACATTTTGCAGTCAACGATCTACCATTGCATCAAGCAGATGTCCGATGCACTATTAACTAGAGCTGGCCAGTTTGTTTAAAGCCCTATGGACTCAGCTTTTCAACATTAGATGGCATTGGGCTTTTTCAGAGTGGCAGGCTTCCCAAGGGTGTCAGGGGCTGTGGGTTGCATTCATGTGGCTATCAGTGCACAAATAAAAAATACAGTGGCTTAGATCAACAGAAAATGTGCATCTGATGTATGACCATAGGCAGATGATTATGCACATCATGGCAGCTGCCATGTTTTGTTTAGAATGAGGCAATCCTTTGTGCCAGCTCCTTTTGACGATCGAAGGCTAGTTGCTGCCTGGTCCTACTGCCACAACTCAGTATGTTCAAGCATCAGGGAGATCTGACAGATAGATTCACTGGACCTGGATTTCTGGAGAGAGAGAGCTAGATCCTGTGGAAACCTGCCTGTCAGTCCACTAATGCTGGGCACATTCTCTGAAGGGCCAATGATCGGCAAGAAGGCAGAATGAATGGTCTCAGTTAGAGCTGAGAATCCCTTATCTATACTCCTCTCAATGTGGGTGGCCAAGGTCTCCTTGGCAGGAGTGTGAGCTGCTTGTCAGGAAGCAGATAGTGCTCCATAGGTCGCATTCATCACAGAGGGACCTGCAGGTATTCCTTGAGTTTCCATCCTCTTCAGGGACTGCGGCAGTGAAAAAAACCCTCCCCAATGGTGCTTTGCAAGCTAGTGATGGATTCCTCCAGCAGACCAGACAGATGAAGCACATTTTGGGAGACAGTCTGCGGTGCCTGCATATGGGTTCGATGCTCAAGAAGCATCCTTCATTTGAAAGCCGGGCACGAAGGATCTTCACCCTGAAGCTCTTCAGACAAGATCTGACATGTTTGGAACCTCCGATCTGAGATGTCACCACTTGTGAACCATGTATCACCCAGTCCGTTCCCTTCCCTATTACTAGTCTGACGCACTTGGAAAAATGTTTCTGGGCTGGTGCTTGGAAGTGATGGAATGAATGACAGTGTGCATGTGATGATGTTCGGGCAGGGCAGCAACTGGAGTGGGAGGGTTCTTCCTCTATGTCATCAGGCACATCTGGAGGCATTTTGTCTGGATGGAGGACAGAGTAACGTGAGGCCATTTAACAGTGAGCTACAATTAATCTTTCAGCGTGAAAAACAATTGCGGTAAGCTAGCTGCAGGCACACTTTGTTGGCTGAAGCCTCAGAAGCCCAAAATGTTTCATCTCTGCACAAACACTTTTGTGCCACCTGCCCACCAATCCCTCCATCTTCAACTCCTTCTGTCATGGGATGTCCCATGATGTTGAGTTCCTTCTCCTTGAAGGGGAAGGGTCAAATAACTTATATATTTGCCACTTTTTCCCTGTGGCATTTCTCTCCTTCAATTATGCACAACATAAAAGTAGCCTAGGTCACATGACCGCATCATTCAGCTCATGTAGATATTGGAAAAGGGACCAAGTGACTGCGTGCAAACGGGAAGCGTCATTAAGGCTGACAGTGATAGTTTCAGTGGGAAACTTTCAGGGTGCTGTGCAGCAGAGGTGTTGATGGAGTGACAACTGTGTGCAAGAGCAGTGGTGCTTCAATATGTACGTCCTGGCATCACCTGAAACATTGAGACATTGCTTGTGGGGAGACCAACATACAAGGTGCTGCTGAGAGGATCTTTAATAGAAAGAAAGATATTGTACCTTTCATGATGTCCAAAAGCACTTTACAGCCAATGAAGTACTTCTGAAGTGTAGTCACTGTTGTAATGTAAGAAACACAGCAGCCAATTTGCACACAGCAAAGTTCGAACATATAAAACCATTTGTCTAGTCTAGTCCAGTACACTCTTTTAGCTCTCTTAGGATTATTTACAATTCAAGCATTTATATTGGGTATAATTTCTTCAACTGTTATATAGAGACTAAAGAATTTATTATGTTGTATTATTACAGAGTTTACTGGATTTTACAAAACTAAGTATGTTTTCATCACTAGGGTTTTAACGGTTAGTATTACTCATCTAAATTAACTTCCGACTCATGGAAAACTGTGGCTTAGTAATTGGAGAAAGAAATTAGTTCTAAAAAGGAATAACATACAAAATTGGTATACAATAAAAGGGAAGTGTAGAATTCGCAATATAATCGCGATTTTATAAATAAGGAGAAAACACATAGTTTCGTTCAAACAGCTTTATTTCAGCAGAATGCTGTCAGGTTTTCAAAGTGGACACAAGCAGCCTGTAAAATGGCCACCACGCCTCGTGGCAGAACATTCTAGACTTTTCGATTAGCAGACAAGATGGCGTTCCAATAAACATTTGTGCGAGATCGGACAAGACTCAGCACATTTGAGATAAATCACAAGACATAATGGGTTTGCATTTTACACAGAAATACTGGAATCGGTCTCCCAGGTGCGAATAAGGGCTATTGTACCAAGCGATCAAGAACCCATCCAAAGACATTAATATGCAAAATCCCCATGACTCTACGATGAAAGAGCCGTTTGCGGGTAGTTACAGAAACATTTGGAAGCCCCAAAACCCCTCCAGGGAGAATACTGACCGGTTACACAATGGGAGAAGTATTAACAGGTACTCAGGCAGTTACGAGTATCACCGAAACCCATTAAACGGAGATCACCCTATACAAGAAGTTTGGGCGCCAAAACCCTAACAAAAGAAAAGACATTAAGATTGGGCGGGAAAAGAGGAATTACAGCACTATAACTGTAAAGGTACAACCGTCCATCTCTCTCTTGCTGCTTGACTCTTTCTTCGCCTGCGACTCTGACTCTTGCATCTGCCTCTTGCTGCTCGACTTGCTAGAAGACTATTGAACTTTCTGATCCGCCAGGATCAGCCTCGTGGCTTGCCGCGAAGATCTGTGTGGAACCGGGCTGTGAAGCCTTGAAACGGGCACACCATCCCGAGAAGTCGGTAAACGGTGTTGGAACCGAAGGCCCGAGATGAGATGAGATGAGAAAAGAAGACGACCATACGTATCGCCACGGTCAGTAAGCCCCGACCGCGCCTGTAGGTCGAATAGACACTTTCCTTGCCCAGGAAGACTATCTTTTGAGTTTTACAGAACTGGCATCGGAAGACCATTCTTCGAGTTTTATCGCATCGGGGCGAGGGCACAGGAAGACTATTTTTCGAGTCGTGTCAGAACTCCGAGGACAACACAGATCTTCATGACAGCAGACGGTCCAGCCTGCTAGCCAGAGCAGAAACGAGTAAACAAGTGGGGTACAGAGACCCCTGATCAACACGTGGGTGATCAGGTGCTGCGGTAAAAACATCCGAGCAGAGTTTTCGGAATTCTCCGAGTTATCACGAGTGGTGAGCATGAGTCTCGATCCTACAAATCTAGTTTAGAGCAGGTATTGATAGGGGAGGGTTTAAGTTTTAAGGATAACTGTAATGTGTGCCCCCATTTACGATGTGTCGTTCGTTCCTCGTTTCCCTAAAATTAGTTACATAACTGCGTGTAAGATTGTACTGTCATTAATCTGTGCTTATGACATGTATTTCGTAATCTTGAATAATATGCAATAAAGATTTTCCATTTCGTACCATTCAACCGGGTCTACCTGAGTTTTCTCTCCATTATTGCTCTCGCATCTAAGTCCAGTGTCAGAACCGTAAGGGCGAGTGGGTCGAACCACTCACAGGTGTCTAGTGCTCCCAGACTGGCTGGAGACCAGAACAGGCAACAAGGCCTAACCTCGCACTAGCACCCAGGCTGAGCACAGAGCCACAGGCGTGCCACACAGAACCCTTACAGAAGTTACATGAAAGGAATGAAAGAGCTGCAATAAGCCATTAAGGATGAAGCCACAGGAAGAAGCAATGACAGATTGGAGCTGAAGTGACATTTTTTAAGCTTACAAATTGCTTTGCTTTTTAATTTGCAATACCAGAAGTTAATTAAATTGTCCAGCCCTAACTATTCCTCATAGACCCAGGGAAGTAGAAATTGATTTCCATTCCTCTTCTGAATACAATGATTTCTTACTGGGGTTCAGTGGCCATTTACATACATAGGATTACAGAGGATATACGGCACAGAAACAGACCATTCGGCCCAACCAGTCCATGCCGGCATTTATGCTCCACACGAGCCTCCTCTCGTCTTTCCTCATCTGAATCTATCAGCATAACCCTCTATTCCCTTTTCCCTCATATGCTTGTCTAGCCTCCCCTTAAATGCATCTATACTATTCGCTTCAACCACTCCCTGTGGTAGCGAGTTCCACATTCTCACCACTCTTTGGGTAAAGAAGTTTCTTCTGAATTCCCTATTGGGTTTCTTGGTGACTATCTTATATTGATGGCCTCTAGTTATGCTCTTCCCCACAAGTGGAAACATTCTCTCTGTATCCACTCTATCAACATTTTTCATAATTTTAAAGACCTCTATTAGGTCACCTCTCAGCCTTCTTTTTTCAAGAGAAAAGAGACCCAGCCTGTTCATCCTTTCCTGATATGTATACCCTCGCATTTCTGGTATCATCCTTGTAAATCTTCTCTGCATCCTCTCCAGTGCCTCTATATCCTTTTTATAATATGGTGACCAGAACTGTACGCAGTACACTAAGGGGGAAAAATTGGGTCACGCCTACTTTTAGCGCCCTGAAAAAGTTAGCCCCCCTGCGCCCGAAATTCACCGGTAGCACTAACAGGAGGCGCGAATCAAACGAATTTTCCCCCTAAGTGTGATCTAACCAAAGTTCGATACAGGTTTAGCATAACTTCCCTACTTTTCAATTCTATCCTTCTAGAAATAAATCCTAGTGTTTGGTTTGCTTTTTTTATGGCCTTGCTAATCTATGTCACAACTTTTAGTGATTTGTGTAGTTGTACTCGGAGATCCCTTTGTTCCTCTATCCTACTTTAAGTGATAAGTGACCTCCCTATTCTTCCTACCAAAATGTAATACCTCACATTTATCTGTGTTGAACTTCATGTGTAAGCCTCAATAGTGATTGATGGCTGGATATTTGACTGAAGTGCCCATCAAAGGCAAACCCAATCCTATCCTCATTCCACATCTACACATGCACAGTTCCAAAGGTCATTAGACAACATGAAGGAATGGGAACCCTGGCTGATTTTCTTCATTCTAACTCAGTCATTGTCGTGACCCTACCATTGCTTCAGCTGACAGTCAGCTCAGCACAGATAAGAGATCAAACCTAGGGAGTCTTTCTGACCTGTATACCTTAGTACTCACTAGAAAAACTCACAGCAATTGGGGGCATCCTAGCATTTGATTTCTGGTGCCGGTAGAATCTGATGAAAGGAAAATAGTGAAATCCAGCTTAATAACAACCAGGATTCAGTTTAGTTATCTCATGCGATCAATACAGTGAAATGTTACAATTAAGCAGCTATTGAATATATTTTAAATATATCATTGATTTAATGGGACAATTACATACAAATAAGCTAATAATCTCAGACATAGAAATAATTTGAATATCTCTTTCATTTCCATTTATTGCTTTCAGAATCCTGGCAGATACATAGGCCGCGATTTCGCAGACCAAGGCGGATCTGGGCCGGCCGGGGTCGGTGTCACGGTCCCAGCCCGCTGCCTACTGCAGCCCGCACTCTCCAAGCGATTTTTCATTGATTGGGCTTGTTAAGCCTGCCCTGCGAGGTTCCCGGCCAATTAATAGGAAGCGGGTCTGATGATGTCATCAGCCGGTTTCCTTAAAGGGGCCATGTCCAAATATATCTTGACAGTTCTGCTGTCAGTATTCTACAGCATTGAGGTGCTGCAAACAATGACAAGCACTGCACAAATATGCACGGCTGCACCCAGGCTCTCCCATGACTCCTTCCATAAGTTTATGGAGGGAGTCACAGCATGCAGGGAGGTTCTCTTACCTTCCTATGGGCGGAAGAGACCTCCCCAGGAGATCAACACAGCCTGTTTGCACAATGCACAGGACGGTACAAGCAGGGATGTCGTCAGGAGGACCAGGCTGCAGTGGCGCCAACCTTTCAATGATCTGAGTAGATCACGAAACGTTACTGCCAAGCCACACTCAACCTCATCCTGCTGTGCCACTCATCACATTCACATCACTCTGCCTTTCCTACCTTTCCTACCCTATTCCTGCACATTTGTACTCACACCAACTTAGCTTGCACCTCCACCCATCCCTCTCTATCTACATTATAACTATCTCACTAGCCACCCCTCACACTCACCCTCAACCTGCTGCAAGCATACAAACTAACAACACACAAGGGTAGGCACCTGGGTGGTTTAGCCAATGTTCATGTGAAGTTCCTGTTAATGTGTTGGCAAACATTGAAATCTATATTTTCAACACTTTACCTTATTGGACAGATCTGTGCTCACCTTTGGAAGTGTCTTAGTGAGTTCCAGTGAATGTTGAGATGTAACTTCCGTGATGAGTGTGAAAGGAATTGCTTGGAGATTGTAGGGATGCTTTATGGTGCTGGTGTGGGATGGTGTCAACCTGGTGCATCATGTGGCAGCTAGGGTGTACAGTGTCAAGTGAAGTAAATCTGGCCATGGTGATGCCATCGTTGGCCTCCTGGGCAGCAATGTTGTCGGGTGCTGATGCCCTGTGTCCTGTGCAGCATTAGGTGATTGCGGAGAAGGTTGGTATTGTTGGTGATGTTGGTATGCCTGGTGATGTTGGTGTTGGGGCTGATCGTGGAGGGATTCAGAGGACCAAGGTGAGATTTTTTCAAGGGCACCGATGTTGCTGGAATAGATGGCAGCTGAAGTTGAGATGACAGAAGCGATCTGTCAATGGTGATAGAGCTTGCTCCAAGGAGGTGACAGTGGATAGAGAGTTTACTCCAAACACTTCCAAACTGCATACAGCTCAAAAGTGTCTTCCAACTCCTGAAGGCTCAAGCTTCTGACATTGGAAAGTGAACAGCTGTGAAATGGTAGCTTTCATCCCACTTTTGCAGCTGTCACCTATTCACAGCAATGAGGAGACATAGAGAACCCAACCTACTTACCTGACGTGATCTCCAAACGACGTGAAGCCTGTTAAAAAAGGTGGGGAAATAGAAATAGGCTGGCAAAATAGTAGTTAACATGCATTTAACAAGCATTTAACTATCTTAAATGCCTCCCCCACCGCTTGGTGTCGGGTCTGTTCTGAAATCGCAGACCCGACACTTTGGAAACTTACATGGAGGTGGGTTCATAGCGGGTTTCCAAGCCGCTGTCAATCATTTCGATTTTCACAGTGGACTCGCCTCCGATCCCACACTGGCCATAGTGAATATTATGGCCATAGTGAATATTATGGCCATAGTGAATATTATGGCCATAGTGAATATTATGGCCTGCTAATATCCTATTTTTCTTCAGCGTCACTTCAGCATCTACATTGTAAAATGGGACACGACAGAAAACAGAAGTGAAAGAGATGAATGATTATCATTTTGACGTGGGAAGAACAGCTCATTTTCAACTTGGTGTGCATTCCACCTGTAATGGTTAGCAAACTGGACCTACAATCCAAACCTGCTGAAAATAAAGCTGTCTTACCCGCTTCACAGTAGTATAGGTGTGATAATGCAGTTCCATTAGTATTAAATAACATATTATTACTGGGATTGCTGCTTTCCGAGTGCAGCACACTTGGAGTGCAGTGAGCTGACCTTGAGCACACAGAGAATGCACAATACTCTGGCGACTGTTTATATACGGGGTAATTTTTGATAAAGCAGTTCGGGAGCATTTAAACTAGTATGGCAGGGGGCTAGAAACCTATGTAGTGAAATAGAGGAAAGTGAAAGGCAGACAGAAATAAATGGTAAAAGGGTGAGGAACAAAAAACAAAGGGCCAAACTAATTCATAAAAAATGTGAGCATAAAAAAAGCCTGAGGGTTTTATACCTTAATGCGAGAAGCATCAGGAACAAGGTAGATGAATTAGCTGTGGAAATAGAGGTTAATAATTATGATCTAATTGGGATTACGGAAACATGGTTGCAGGGTGAGCAGGGCTGGGAGCTTAACATACAGGGGTATTCAGTATTTAGGAAGGATCGACAAAAAAGAAAGGGAGGAGGGGTAGCATTGCTGGTAAAAGAGGGGATAAATGCAATTGAAAGGAAGGATATTAACTCAGTTAATACAGAATCTATATGGGTGGAGCTAAGAAATAGCGAGGGGCGAAAAACATTAATAGGAGTGGTATATAGGCCTCCAAATAGTAAAATAGAGGTTGGGGAGGGCATCACGAGGGAAATTAGAGAAGCGTGCAATAAGAGCACAGCTGTCATCATAGGTGACTTTAACTTACATATAGATTGGACTAGCCTAATCAGTAAAAATAATGAGGAGGAGGAATTCCTTGAGTGTTTAAGGGATGGTTATCTGGATCAATATGTCGAGGAACCAACTCGGGAACAGGCTATATTGGACTGGGTACTGTGCAATGAGAAGGGACTAATCAGCAATCTTGTTGTACGGGGACCCTTGGGTCAGAGCGATCATAACATGATCGATTTCTCACTCGAAATGGAGAGCGAAGAAATTGACTCAGAGACTAAGGTCCTGAATTTAAACAAGGGGAATTATGATGCCATTAGACGGGAACTGAGTAGGTCTGATTGGACAACGTTCCTGGGAGGACTGGAGGTAGATAAACAATGGCAAGCATTTAAAGATAGAATGACAAAATTGCAAAAATTGTTTATACCAATCTGGCATAAAAGGAAATCTAAAATGGTGACTCAACCGTGGATAACAGGGGAAATTAGAGACAGCATAAAATCCAAAGATAGGGCGTATAAAATAGCCAAAAAAAAGCGCCAGAGCGGAAGATTGGGAACAGTTTAAGATAGAGCAAAGGAGGACAAAGGGCTTAATCAAGAGGGGCAAAATAGCTTACGAAAGCAAGCTGGCGGAAAATATAAAAACTAACTCCAAAAGCTTTTATAAGTATATCAAGAGGAAAAGACTGGTGAAAACCAAAGTTGGTCCATTGCAGTCAGATACGGGGGAATATATAACGGGAAATAAGGAAATGGCAGACCAACTAAATGCATACTTTGGGTCAGTCTTTACGAAGGAAGACACAAAAAACCTCCCTGGGATATCGGGAAAAATAGGGACATTGGCAAAGGAGGAACTGACGCAAATCAATATCTCTAAGGATATGGTGTTAAGGAAGCTAAAGGGATTGAAGGCGGACAAATCCCCAGGGCCTGATAACATGCATCCTAGGGTACTGAAGGAGGTGACCCTAGAGATAGCGGATGCACTAAGTATGATTTTTCAGAATTCATTAGACTCGGGAACAGTGCCCATGGATTGGAGGGTAGCTAACGTTACCCCACTATTCAAAAAGGGGGGTAGGGAAAAAGCAGGTAATTACAGACCTGTAAGCCTTACATCAGTTGTGGGCAAAATGCTGGAGTCCATCATTAAGGATGAAATAGCGGAGCACTTAGCAAATGGGGACAGGATAGGACAGAGTCAACATGGATTTACAAAGGGTAAATCGTGCTTGACTAATCTATTGGAATTTTTTGAGGGAGTAACTGGTAAAATAGATGGGGGAGAGCCAGTAGATGTGGTGTACCTGGACTTCCAAAAGGCTTTCGACAAGGTCCCACATAAAAGATTAGCATGGAAAATTGAAGCTCATGGGATAAAGGGGAAAGTATTGACGTGGATAGAGAACTGGCTGTCAGATAGAAAACAGAGAGTTGGAATAAACGGCTCATTTTCTGAATGGCAGGCAGTAACAAGTGGGGTACCGCAGGGATCTGTCCTGGGTCCCCAGCTGTTCACAATTTACATTAATGACCTGGATCAGGGAGTCGGATGCAGCATTTCCAAATTTGCAGACGACACTAAACTAGGAGGGGGGGTGGGCTCAGAGGAGGAGACCAGGAAGCTCCAGAGCGATTTGGACAGACTGGGTGATTGGGCGGATAAATGGCAGATGCACTATAATGTGGACAAGTACGAAGTTATCCACCTTGGGTGCAGGAACGGGAGGGCAAATTATTATTTAAATGGCAATAAATTGGGAGAGGGGGCAGTACAGAGAGACCTGGGTGTTCTTGTACACCAGTCACTGAAGGCGAGCATGCAGGTGCAACAGGCGGTCAAGAAGGCAAACAGTATGCTGGCCTTCATAGCAAAAGGGTTGGAATACAGGAACAGGGATACCTTGCTGCAGCTGTACAGGGCACTGGTGAGACCACACCTCGAGTACTGTGTACAGTTTTGGTCGCCTCATCTGAGGAAAGATGTTCTTGCCATGGAGGGGGTGCAGCGGCGATTCACCAGGCTGATACCAGGAATGGCGGGATTGACCTATGAGGAGAGACTATGTAGTTTAGGGATGTACACACTGGAGTTTAGAAGATTGAGAGGGGACCTCATAGAAGTGTATAAAATTCTGACAGGTTTAGACAGACTAGATGCAGAAGGAATGTTTCCCTTGGCGGGTGAGAACAGAACTAGAGGACATAATTTAAGGATAAGGGCTAAACCATTTAGGACAGAAATGAGGGGGAATTTCTTCACTCAGAGGGTGGTGAACCTGTGGAACTCATTGCCACAGAGGGCAGTGTACGCCAGCTCATTAAATATATTTAAGAGGGAATTAGATATATTTCTACAGGCAAAAGGGGTTAAGGGTTACGGAGAGAAGGCGGGGATGGGATACTGAATTGGAGGATCAGCCATGATCTCATTAAATGGCGGAGCAGGCTCGAAGGGCCGGATGGCCTACTCCTGCTCCTATCTTCTATATATCTATGTATCTATGTAAAAGCATGAGAATATCCATCTTTCACATTGGTCTCTGTATTGCTCCAAGCGTATTTGCCTTGTGGCCCATTAAATATAACAAGCAACAAGCACTAAGCAAACTACCAATACAAGGTACCTGCATGCTGCACCTTCACAGATTCTCTGAAAATGGACGCTGGCCTTGACCCTTGGGTGACACCCAGCTCCTCTCATAATTTTTATTCCAATATATATCACTATTCTACCTGCTGCAGGAGAAAATTGCACATAACAAATGGCATTGCATGGCGGGGTCACCCAACCTACAACCCATAGGTCCTTACGGGATGAGGCCCTGAAGATTCTGGGCCTAGAGGCAATAGAGTGAATCAGGGAGATTGGAGAGTTCCCCCAAGCTTACCTCAAGGTGATACTGGGACCAACTTAATCCCTGGAGACATATACTGATACCCAGCAGCTACTAGTGAAATACTTTGAAGGAGCACATGATTATAAAGACTCAACATGCCATACAAAGGGGAAGCATCAGAGTAAAACACTGAACATACGCCACCATATATGGGAGAATTTGGGTTCACTGGTATCTTGATGTGTCATGAAAGATCATTTGGAATGATATACAATAAGGTCATTGAGGAGAATTGCTGTTGTATTCAAGGGTCCTGAGGTAAAGATGTAGGCAATGGCAGTGATGGCCTGGGTATTGGGCACATGTGGAAATTGTGTGCTGGATTTTTACAGGTACTTAACTAAAGGTGTCATCTATTACAGCATTAAAATCCTTGCCGACTGAATGCTGGCTGTGCAGACATCTTGGGCTGAATTTTTACTTTTGAGTGTCAATGGCAGCGGGAGGGCCGTGCATCGCATCAGGAACCCGAATGTTGGAGAGGCATTTTTGCAGGGGCTTTTTAACGAAGCCACTGCAATTGAATCAGACTTTTGGATTTCCCAACCAATTAACTGGAGCGGGTCCGATGACGTCATGGATGACTCTACTTCAGCTGAGCTATTCAAAGGAGCAATGCACAGATGTCACTTGAAGACAGGTGGAGGTGGAAGCCCGGTTGTGGGAATAGTGAGTTGGTTGTGTTGTAACAATTTGATAAAGCTTTAACCTTAAATATGTAGGCTCAAAGACAGAAAGCAGCACCAAGATTCAGTGATGCCTCCTTGGAGATATTACTCTAAGGAGTCAGGGCCTGCAGGGACATCCTCTTCCCTGCTGATGGGAGGAAGAGGCCAGCTGGAGATTGCTGACGAAGTGAGCAGCAGGAGTGTTGTTGGCAGGACTTGGATTCAGTGTCAAAAACACTTTAACAACCTCATGAGGTCAGGAAAGGTGAGTACAATGCTACATTGCCCTACATCCTGATGTGTGTGTCACCTCAACCCCCTCACGCTGCCTTCCCAAGCCTACTCCCGCACATCACTCCTCACACCAACCTACCTTGCAGGTGCACCCATCCCTCTCTGTCTATGCATCTTCTCACATCCCCATCTGACCATCCACTACTGATATTCACCCTCACCTTAATGCAATGTTACATCTCTCCCTCTGTCACTCTCAACAGGTGTTGTCCATCCATCCCTTCCATTCATTCCATGACTCTCACTCAAAGGTCTCTTGTTTCCCTCCTTGCAGGAAAAGAGAGCACAGAACACCCAGGAGAGGCGGTGAACCGATGGTGGCCCTCCAATCATGACACCGCTCATTTCAGCAGAGGAGGAGACACTGAAGCTGAGCCGCGTTGCGGAGCTGCTGGTGGTGGGAGATGGAGAGAGGGGGACTTCCCAGCTACCTGGTGACAGAATTAAATATCATACATCCACATGGCATACAACAGTCACTCATGTTGACTTGATGTCAGCAACCAGTGAAATATGATCATGTGCATAATAGTAACTTAAAACATTCTTATCATAACAGTTCTAATTCATGTCTTTACTCTCCCACAGGCCCATCGAGTGCCCCCCTCACTGTCCAGCCAGAGGAGGCAGATGACTCCTCAGAGGAGGTCGCGGTCTCTGAAGGTGCACCGTCACATGATCTGTGCACACCCAGCACCAGCAGATACGCACACATCGGTGGGTCCAGTATTTGAGAAAGTAGTTTTGTCACCTGGTGTCTCACACATCACATGTGAGCATGTGTAGATGCACAAGGGTATGCACATGGATGTGTTATAAAATGTTAGATGGTTAAGTTTCTGTTGAATTTTTGAGCAACTTAAAATTATTTATTTGCACCACTTTCCCGTCTTGTCCATTTTTGCCTGCTGTCTGGCAAGTGGCCTCGTCAGTTGGAGTGAATGGTAAGACATTACCATTAACCTCGAGCAATGGGAGTGTGTGACAGAAATGGTTTAGTCATTTTAGGACTGCTTTGTAGTGGTGGTGGTGTTGGGTGGGGGGAGGTTGGTTCAACATCTGGGTGCCATATGGGTGCACTGGTGCAACCTAACTACATCGTGCCATTATGAGGTCGTCCTGGGCCTCCTGGGCAGCAATGTGCGCTGCTGCTGGTGGTATGTCCACTTCAGGTTCCTCCTCCTCCTCGTGTTCCTCCTGCTCCTCCTCCTCATCTTCCTCCTCCTCCGAAGAGGCTCTGCACTCTGCGCCTTGCTCCTCCTGCAGCTCCAAGCCTCGCTAATGCGCTATGCTGTGCAGAGCGCAGCATACCACGATCATTCTGGAGACCCTGGCTGGTGCATATTAAAGAGCTCCTCCAGATCTGTCCAGGAATCTGAAGCATATCTTCAGCATCCCGATTGCTTGCTCTATTACACATCTCGTCGTCATTTGGCTTTGTTTGTAGGGCTCTTCGGCCTCATTGCTTGGCCTCCTTAAGGGTGTCATCAGCCATGTCTTCAATGGATAGCCCTTGTCTCCAAGCAGCCAGCCGGTAAGTCTGGTCAGAGGTGCAAAGAGCTAAAGGCGGGTGGACTGGCACAGGATGAATGAATCGTGACACCTCCCTGGGAATCTGGCACACATATACATGATAATCTTTTTGTGGTTGCAGACAAGCTGCACATTGATGGAGTGTGAACCCTATGACTCCCGAACACTCCTGGGTGATCTGGGATGTCTTGATGGCCACATATGTGCAGTCGATGACACCCTGCACTTGTGGGAAGCCAGCCAGAGCCACAAAGCCGAGCGCCTGCTCAGTCTGAGTGGCTTCATCAGTGGCAAAGTATACATAAGTGCCTGCCTTGTCAAACATGGCATTGGTCACCTGGGTGATGTAGTTGTGGGTGGTCGACTGTGAGATCCTGCAAATTATGCTGATAGATTTAGATGAGGAAAGATGGGAGGAGGCTCGAGTGGAGCATAAACGTCGGCATGGACTGGTTGGGCTGAATGGCCTGTTTCTGTTCCGTATATCCTATGTAATCCTTTGTAAATGTCTCCTGCAGATCCCTGGAAGGAGCCTGCGGCAAAGAAGTTGAGGGCAGTGGTGACTTTGACAGCCACTGGTAATGTGTGTCCGCCAGGTCTAGTTGGCAGCAGGTCTTCTTCCAGCAAGCTACAAATGTCTGCCATAACCTGACATGATAGCCTGAGCCTCCTTAGGCACTGCTACTCAGTCATGTCCAGGAAGCTGATCCTTTGCCTATATACCCTGTGTTGGGGGTATTGCCTCTTGGGAGGTGCATCCCTGTGCTCATCCCCTCTCTCCTGTGGAGCGGCAGGCCGGTGAGGAGAAGGCTGCTGCTCCTGCTGGTGTTGCTGCTGTTGTTGCTGCTAGTGCTCATCTTGGTCCTCATCTGAGGTCCAAGGTGAAACAGCATAAGTGGCACCCATGCTGATCTGATATATGACAGAGGTAAAGTTGAGATCAGAGGCACAATCCTCCAATGTAATGCAGTGAGAGTGACTTCCAACGTTGTGAGAGCGCTTCCGAAGTTGAGGAAATCACCTGCAAACACCTGAAAGCAAACTCTCAGTACAGGTGGTGTCAGCAAGAGCCTTTCCTTTAGGCAAGGAAGCAGGTGTGAGGTGTGAGTATTGATGTGATTATTTTTATTTGTTCATTTGTTCAGCTCCTACAATTGCCGCTGTGCTCTCGCCTTGCTTTCACTGGCGAGGTTCAGCAGGTTCGTGAATCCCGTGGACAGCCAGTAAAAGCTGCAACATCAGGTAAAAAAGGCTGTTAATAGCCTCTTAACGAGCTCTCAACTGCTTTAATTAGGTCACCCGCCTCTCCTGAGCGGGTGTCTGGCCCATTGACTAACGCGCCCAAGTTAAAATCGGAAACCGGTGGGTTGAAGCCGGCTTCCCGATGCGCTGTCAATTTCAACGCTTTTAACTGCCCGCCCGCTCCCAAACACTCTCTTCAAAGTAAAAATTCCAGCCCTTGTCTGCCTCTTGGTCAGCACCCTCTTCTGTAACTGGCTGAAGCTGGCTATGTTCTAGCTTCCCCTTTAAAACAATAATCTATCCATAAAGTCTCCCTGTTCTTGAAATGTTAGTTGTCGCATCAATTGCTGTAAAATAAAGGAATCCTGACAACTACTAGGCTAACAGGCATTAGCATGCATGATTCTGTATTTGTGTTCACAGGAAGATGCCTATTTATGGAATGGAACCCCTGTCTCTGTTTATGAAGGGGGTGCCATTAGGCAATGACCTGCACTTTGGGGATTACAGCCAAATGGTAAAAGTGCAGGGTTCTTTCATGTTGCTGGTTGTTTTCCATGGAGATAATTATGACATCATTAGGCTAGACAACAAAGGCATCTGTCACTGCAAGTTGTGAGGTTTGACAAATATCTCCTGCTCTTTTTATGCTTAGAAAGATCCAGTGACATAAAAATTCAAGGCATTTTGACAGCCACTGACACTTTAATAACTTATTAAAGCAGTCTCTGTCCTAGAAATGGTTTCTAGGTCTGGTTGCAGGAGACTGTACAGTTCTATCATGGTCTCCTTAGGAATTTACACTCTCTGGATGCAGACGTCCTCACACCTATCAAAGTACAATTTCTTTGGCCTATTTACTCAGTGTAAGGGCAGTACCTTCTCAAATGCCTACAGGACAATGGCATATGTCTTGTACAAATGATGCTCCCACCTGCTTCTGACAGCAGTTGTCCCCAAGCCCAACTGGAAGATTCAGTGAGACCCAAAACCATTGGGAATCCATTTTCTGACCTCTACCATCTTGTTTGTACCCCACTTCGAGATGCAATGAGGATAAAAGCAACCCCTACACTCTTACTGACCTGAATTGGCTTAAGCTCCTTTAATATGGGCAAGCTGTTTGTTAAGTCCTCAGCATACCCATGAAAACCTACAAGAAAGGAGATTTTGTGTGGATTTACAGGCAGAAAGGCCTTTAAAAGACCTGCAGACTTTACAGGCAGCTTTTAACAGGCCTTCTTGTAATTTTGTAAAATATTTTCTTCCTGCTAGTAATTAGGCTTTTATGAGTTTTTATGCAAGTTGCCATTTATTTTGTCCCTCATTCCCTTTATTGGCAACAGAAGGTTTGCCAATAGGCATCCTCCAATCTAAGGTATTCAGATGAAGAGGAATGCCAGACAGGTCTGGCTCTCTACAAAGCGCTTCATTCCCTCTCATCAGCAGCAGAAGGTCCTCACTCCAGGCACCAACCTCTCTCTCCACGCCCCCCCCACCCCACCCCCGCCGCCCCCCACCCCCGGACCAAGAAATAGCGACACACCTATCCCACATCTCCAGCATCTTCTGCTGTAAAGAAAGTGAGGGCACTAATTAAGGTCTGAAGTCATTAAAGTCAATATTAAAACTGGAGAGGTGCAAAGTGTGTAGTAGAAAGACAAAATGCTGTTCATTGACATTGCATTGAGCTTCGTTGAAAAGTATGGAAGGTCAAAGTGGGAGTGGAATGGAAATTGAAATGGCAAATGACAGGAAGCTCGGGGTTGTACTTGTGGACAGAATGGAGCTGTTTGGCAAAATGGTCACCTAATCTGTATTTGGTCTCCCCAGTCTCCATTGTAGACCACATGGTGAGCAGCAGATACAGTCCACTAGGTTGGTAAAATAATATGTAATTGCTGCCTCACACAGAAGAACTGTTTAGGGCCTTGGGCAGTGGTGTTGGGGGAAGTTATTGGACAGGTGTTGCATCTCGCACGCTTGCATGGGAAGGTGCTAGGGGAAGGAGAGCACGTGGGTATCATGAAGGGAACAATCTCTTTTGAAAGCAGAAAGCGGAGTGGAAGATGTGTTTGGTGATGAGATCATATCGGAGGTGGCAGAAATGGTGGAAGATGATCTGGCGAATGCAAAGGCTGGTACGATGGAATTTAAGGACAATAGGCATCCTATCACAGTTGTGCGAGGTGAGGGAAATGAGGGGGTGACAGCAGAAGCATGGGAAATCGAATGTTCCCTGTTGAGCATCCTGTGAGGGGTAATCTTCGGCCGAAAATAAAGGGGGGCATATTGAAAGCTCCGCTGTGGAATATGGCATCATTAGATCAGTTGGAACGGAAATGGAGAAACTGGCAGAAATGAATAGAGACCTTACAGGAAGCAGGATAGAACGCAATATAATCTCGGTAACTGTGGGAGTCAGTGTGCTTATGGAGAGCTCATCACCAGAGATAGAGGGAGAAGTCCAGGAAAGGAAGGGGAAAGTCAGGGATGGAACATGTAAAGCTAAGGGATGGATGGAAATTTGAAGCATTGTTAATAAAATTCTCTGGATCATGGCGAGAACAGGAACCAGCACCAAAATAGTCATCAATGTAATGGAAAAAGAGGTTAGGAAGAGGACCTGAGTAGGACTGGAACAGAGTGTTCCACATGACTTACAAAAAATAGGCATAGCTAGCACCCATGCGGCTTCTCATAGCAACATCGTTTATCTGGAGAAAATTAGTGTAGGTGAAGGGGAGTTTTTCAAGGTGAGAGCAAGTTCAGTGGTGGGGGTGGGGGTGGGGGGAAGGGTAGTGGAAGATTGGATTGATTGGGCCACTTTTCAAGGAAGAAGCAGAGTACCCACAGGCCAGCCTGGTGAGGGATAGAGGTCTAGAGGAGTTGTAAATCCGTAGCAAAAAGGAGAGAGTTGGGGCTGGGAACCCAAACAATTTGGGTAAATTTTACTGCCTTGTAATCCAATGCCCTCCATAACCAGTCCATTGCCTGATTTGCCTCATTTATAAGAAATAAATGACTTTTTTTAAAAAGAAAAATGTTCAGTTGCTTATGTGCGATATTATTTCATTATTTACTTCTCTCCGGATAATGCCATATTGCCCCATTCTAGAAATGTCAGTGCCACGTTGGCAGCAAATACAATAACTAGCAACATGCTTAAATCCTGCGCTCACTTCAGTATCTAAATCAGAATCAGAAACCAAATTAAAAAAAAATAATCAACACTTATCTCATGTATGAGGTCAAATCCACAATTATAAAAAAGAAACTAAAAAAACCTTCAAGCTGCTCAGTTGACCTTTAAAAAATATAGATTCCAGTGGAATCTTTTTAAAGCATAAGCTGAATCTAACTGTGGAGCAAACAGGAATTCACTATCAGCTGAAGCAGAGGATTAAGCTGCTTTTTTTTGCAACACTTCTGGATTTCGTGGAGCATCTCCACATTAATGGTGGGTTAAGGATTTTATTTTCTATCACATTTTGTTGAAGTGTTTGCAATAGACTAAGCCTTGAAATGGTATCAGTGTTGTGATAAAATTGACAGGTATTAGTGATCTTTTATACGGTTCAGCTTAAAGCTGAAGTATTTAATTTCCTTTTACTTCGATAGGCCCAAATTGAAATGTATGATTGCTAATTCCCTTTCTGAGAGAGGGAAGCGTGCAATAAATTCCCATCAAAAGGAAAATAACATAATCTGGGTATATAAGGGTAGATTTGACAATTGGTTATGCCTGACTGATGGACATAAATTGGGCATAATCAATTGGAAAAATAGGCAGAAATGCATTACAGCGGATTTCCATTCATTTGGTACCCTATTTCAAATTTCAGGTTGAGTTTTCTACTGCTGCCAGATTCCCACTCTAATTTGTAACTAATTATATTAAAACTTGCTCCAATTATGTTATTTAGATGTTCAGGCAGTTTCCCTGTGTTTAGGTGGGTATAGCGCTCAGTTATGTACTTGTTCATATAAAATAGGTGTCCAGGACTGTTAGAATGTGCAGTTTATGGAAGTGCATTTAATGGTAAGATTGGCAACCTATTTTTGTAAACTATTTTTCTTGCTTTTTAAAAAAATGTCCTATTTCCACTTAATTGGTGAGTTGGGCAAGTGTTCTGGCATGAATATCTTTTCTTTCTAGATGTACAATATATTTCCCAATGAGAATCACCTTTTACTTACGTTGTTTGGAGAAATACAAGGAGAAGCAATGGAGGGATGCCAAGCAGCACTAGAGACAGACTGCACCAACCTGCTGGTACCTTCCAACCCAAATTTACATGCATGAGCACATCTTCCTAGTATTAACCATGCAAAACTGGCTGCACAGACTCCAAGTCAGCAGACACCCAGATGGAAAGGTGTTGCAAGGCCATTTGCAGCTAACCGGCCTGTGGCAATAATTGTCTTCATCCATCTCCTTCCAGGCTTGCTGCAGGGGAGATGGGGAGATGCCCTGGATGGAAAGCAGGGTCACCCTCCTTGCTACCAATTTATTCTGCACCACCTCCACTTTGCCACCCACCAAATAGGGACAGAAATGTTGTGCCACTCCATCACTTAGTTACAGACTTGTTTTCCTGCCTCCACATCTCTGTGCCAGCCACTGAGCTTTGCCAGGTATGTTTGTTACACAAACAATCTTTGCAAAGGCTGAAATACACATTGGCCCATATTTTCCGATGCCTACGGGCGTGCACGAGCTGTGTACACACCCGTAGGGACATCGGAAATGCCGGTTTCAGGCATGCGAAGCGCATGCGCTGAAAACTGGCATTTCCGATCTGTCAAGAATTCTCTTGACAGATCATCCACCTGCCCTGCAGAAGGGCCTCTGCGGGTGGAGAGTTCCGCTTCCTGCAGAACCTCCGCCCACTGAAAACCTTTAAAAATCTTACGCCTGGTAAAAATTTTAATTTTTGTTTAAAATATTTAATTTAATGCAATTTTAACTCATTTTAAAAACGTGATTTAAAAAAAAATGTATTGAATGTTTTAGTGTCTTTTTTCTGTGATCCCCATTCATACTTTTGACAAGTCTATCTGTCAAAAGTATGAAGGGAGATTCCCTTCTTTCATTGGCTCGCCTGGCCCACATGATCCCAGGGATACTTGTGAACCGTATGCGCCCCTGGGATATGTGAGCCCTGTGCATTTCGACTGTGGAGAGGCCCAGGATCGGAAATGGCCGCACCTCGGGAGCCCTCAGGTAAGGGCGTAGATTTTTTCCCGATAGGCATCCGCACGCAGGAAGCTTCCTATCGGAAATTACAGGCCATTAAAAATATTAGAAGCCTTTATAAAGGCTACTGACATTTTTATTTCCAAATGTGGCCATTCATCTTTAAGCAGCCTCATCCCTTTAAATGTTACCACTCACTCCTTGCAAGCAGGCCTTTAATGGATGATGGGTGAGTCTGGTGGGATCAGTACATATCAGTCAGACAAATCGTAATAACCATCTGAATAATGCCTATTGGTTGTCCAATTGGAAAATCTGTCAGAAAATCTGTAGTATTTACCTGAAAGTTAGAAAGATTGGCCCTAAAAATCTATGGCTGTTCTGGAGGACTTCCCTCATAACTTCAGCAGGAGTCTGACAGAATGGCCTGAACCTAGGCTGGGACCCAGTTATGCTGGATTACAGCCTTACATCCGAGTTTCTGGGATGGTTTAGTGGGTTTCCCCTGACAAGTCCATTGTTGTAAGGTGGCGGAGGGAGGGGCAGCATCTCGGAATGTCGTAGTTCACTTATCACAGGCACTCACTGGGAGACAATATACAGTCGCACAGGTACACCTGGTCATACCAGCTATACCAGCTCCGATTACTTTTCAGGCTCTACAGTGGCTTAACCAGCAGTCCTTAAAGGATCTTCTGGAGTACACGGAAGAAGCCTACAGATACATTTTTTTTTAAACTTACCTTAATGTGGAGCCAGGATGAGCAGGATTGCTTTTCCTGCCTCAGCATTAAGACTGCGGCCACTGCTGCCCGCACTTGCCTCCCTCCCGCTCACCTTAGCTTCCCCCCCACGGACTCGCCTGTGGGCCTCAGCCAGACCCTGAGCTAGCTGAAATTTATCAGGTCCTGACCGGCAAGCTGTGGATGCCATTATGATGATGAGGTCCTCGGACCAATTTAGGATGGTCCTCTAGTTGCTCCATTCTGGTGCGCCTTGGCTGTGCGCTTGGTTTCGGGCACTAATGAATTTAGGCCCCAATCTGTTATGGCTCATATATGAAGAATGGGTTAGGTACTAGAAGGATTGCTAGTGCTCATGGAATCATACGCCAGTGTGAGTCATTTAATTGAGTTCGGCTAAAAATTACGAGCAGGAAGCACAGCCCCAGTGGGATTGTATTGTTTCTTTCTTTCCTCACAGCTAGCTTAAACACAGAGCTCTGTGATTCATTGCCCTCTAAATGTTTAAATAAGCTTAAGTAAAAATAAAGATTTTTGCTATTACGATATTAATGGTACCACTCACCACTCCAGCTCAAGCTTTATATCATAGCTGCTTAATGAATGTCACAAAACGGGTTCAGAATTGTAGCTCCATCACTTGTTACCTTGTTGCTTGAATTTATTAAAATGTTTAGAGGAATAACAAGTCAGAGAGCTAAAAAAATTAAATAGTTCTGTACAGGTCCTTAGGTGGGTTGTATTAAATATTCAGTGCTGTTTTAATTGAAATCTTTTCCTAGGTTTACATGGAGCACAAGAAACAGCTGTAGAAACCAAACAGTTTATTTAACCCCTCCAACAGAACAGAACAGACACATTTATGTCCTTGGCCACAATATGGGGAAAGTGCCTACCGGACGTCTCTTGCCACTGCCAAGGATGCTTGAGCTGGTGCCTCCTCTGGTGCCTCAGTAAAATCCTTTAGCTGCTCTTCAGAGAGTGTTTGTTCACATTTCAGGTCAACATGCTGATTGACGTCACCATGCCACCATTTTTTTTCCAGGACGCTGCAGTTACCGGCAGCACAAAGGGGGAGAGGAATATGGCAGCCGTCGTGGGAACCACCACCAGCTGGCGAAAGAGCGGCAGCCGCCATTTTATCACCATTTCATGGCGCTACAGAGTGGCGGTAAGTAGATGAATTTCTAGCCCTTTAAATATTGAAAATATTGATCAGTGCTATAACAACCTTAACATTTGGGTAAATAATATTAATGGCCTTTGTGTACCCTGTCTTGTTAAACTGAGACTAGGTGATTGACAAATTCAGCTTAGGTTCTGGTATTCTTTAATTACTCAACATTTCCTTAATTTGACAGGACATTACACATGTATTTGTTATTTCTTGTACAAACAAGGCTCTGTAGGGCTTTATTCACAGGTTGACCAAATGGTCATAGAATTATACTCTGAATTTAGAAAGTTTTATTACATAAGTTATATCTGCAAAGGCTGTAAAAATCAAATACAATGCCTTTGCAAAGATTTAAAGTTGTACTACAACAGATGGCCATAGAATTTAGATCAGAGTTTTAAAATGTGTGATCTTCATTTAAAAGCTTGTAGATGTAGATCTTTGAAATTGTAGTGAAAACTGTGGCAAACTTAAAATTTGCCCATCACTGCGGTAACAGCGTAGGTTGTTCAATGATACTGCTATAATTATCGTGTCTTTCCAAGGAACAAAACAAGGCTTGTATATTTGTTTTCATTAGCCCCTTTCTTAACAGAATCCTAATGAATCTAATATTTAGGACTTTTTTTTGTAATCAAGTAGCTACAGTACTGCAGTGCTGGATAAAATTCAAATCGCACTTCCAACTAAAATTGATATTTGGATTTCCCGTAATACGGAGATTACAGACAACTAAGTTATCTGTGGGGCAGAAAAGACAATTGCCTGTGGGTGCTGGCCCTTCCTGCATTACTCAAATACACATCCTGCTGTGACTACAAAAGATTAGCATCAAGAAGATTCATGGAAATGCCTATAAGCAGAACTCTTCTTCTTAGCAACTGAGGTGGACATTATGGTGAAGCACTTCACCTGGGCCCATTTTCTGGCTCACACTTGGCGCAGCCCCTAAGGCCGTCCCGAAATTGGGCCTCGTGTCTCATTAACATTGTATGTGCCGAATGTTGGGCCACGTCCCTCGCCGGAAGCGGCCTGAAGACAAGTCCCAGGAGGCGGGTTGGAGCCCACAATGGGGAGGGGGTGATTGCGGTGACTTTGGAGCGGGGGGAGCACCCCTGCTCCGCCTGATTCCACAGGAAAGTTTATTTTGAAATTTAAATTGAAAGAAACATACTTTTCGCTAGCGGCCACAGGGGCAGTTGAATAATTCTGAGCGGATCAAGTCCGGCACCTGCTCCACTCACCATCAACTAATTTTACAAATGGGTCCTTCAATAGGCATTAAGCCCCTAATTTAATATGTAAAAGTCCTAACGTCTGTTTTAAATGGCCGTAAAGCTGCCTACACCAATATGGCAATGCTCATAAGGTTGATGCTGATCGGGCGCAAGACATTGTGCTCCAAAAAGATCCTTTTCCCCCTGTTTTCTGCCTGGAAATCGGCACAATGAGGACCGAATTCTAGCCCTATGTCTGGAGACGTGGGGGTAGAAATTAGGTCGCGCCCCATTTGGGGCGCAAATATCGTCCGGACGCAAATATTAGCGCCTGGCGCTAATTATCGGCACTGACAGGAAACTTCACTTTTACCGCCCCGGGAGGTGAGTGGAGCGCTAAAGCAGGCGCTGCACACCTCTCTTAAGGCGCAAAGGCCGAGCAGTGAGGCGCTAACTCGGAGCGCTGGCGAAGCTCATGTAATGTCAGTCAGCAATGGAACACACACACAATGGCACGGGCCAGTTCTTAAAGGGGATGGTTAATCTTGCTTTCCATCCACATCCTGTTCATTGCTGCCTTGAATCTCGGCCTGGAGAGACTTGCACATCAAATGTGCTGGAAAGAACAATGGAGAGTACCAGGCAAAGAGCTCAGAGTGCAGCTCCCACAGTCTCTGCTAAATCGATACAAGGAATGGCAAATCAAAATGAACCTGCAAAGTGCTGCTCAGTACCCAAAACTCCTTTACACAACGTTGAATCTCTCCAGAAGTCTCTCCCTCTCTCTCTCAGAATGCGTAGTTCAAAAATGCCACCAACAATAAAAGACAGGAAGAGGCCCCCTTTAAATAGCGCCCCCCCAGCCCCACAGCGATTGATAGCGTTCCAGTCTTCTGGTCGTTGGAAGCGCCAGGCGGTAAGGCAGGGGGCGCCACTCAATTTCCGCTACGGGGCGCCACAAGGGCGTTGCACCATGGAATGACGTCACAATCTGCGCGCGCAGGTGGTCGCAGCGGTAAGTATTAGCGCCGCCGCACAATCTCAAGTTAAGTTCTCGAGCGGCGCAAACATCGCTGCGCCCGGGCGTTAGCGGCTTTGCGCCCCATTAGCGCCCTCTTAAGGCGCTAACGGGAGGCGCAACCAAGTGAATTTTTACCCCGTGGTCTTTCCATATTTTCCTTTTGAAAAAGGAGTCTTGGGGGTAGAAATTAGGTCGCGCCCCATTTGGGGCGCAAATATCGTCCGCGCGCAAATATTAGCGCCTGGCGCTAATTATCGGCACTGACAGGAAACTTCACTTTTACCGCCCCGGGAGGTGAGTGGAGCGCTAAATTAGGCGCTGCACACCTCTCTTAAGGCGCAAAGGCCTAGGAGTGAGGCGCTACCTCAGCGCACGAGCGCAGCGCAGCTGCTGCCAGTTAGCGAGGGAACACAGACACACTGGCGCCGGACACTTCTTAAAGCGGGGGGGGCCACTTGCTCCCCAGCCACACCCTGCTCATTGCAGCCTTGAATCTCAGCCTGGGGAGACCTGTAATCCATTTTGCTGCCAAGCATGGAGAGGGTGAGAGAACGCGCTCATCGCTTCACCGAGCGGGCCTTGGATGCTCTGGTTGACGCAGTGGAGCGCAGACGATGCATGCTGTTCCCGGAGAGTGGCAGGAGGCCTTTGCCACGCGAGTTCAGAAGAGTGTGGAGGGAGGTGGCTCAGAGCGTCTCCTCCAGGAGCATGGTGCCCAGGACCCATGTTCAGTGCCGCAAAAAGTTCAACGACCTCACTCGGGTCGTCAGGGTGAGTGGCTTTTTCTCAATACCTCTCCATCCCTCCATCTCAACCTCACTCTATGGCCAGAGGGTCTTAAAACCCCAATGCACAACACTCATGCAACACCTATGGCCCTTTCATCAAACACACACACACATTCCACACTTTGCATACAGTAAGGGCTATTCACCTATGGGAGGCACATCAGGCAAGACCATGGCTGCATATTGACTCAGATGCTGTCCTTTTTCTTGCAGGCTAAGCTGGCTCATAATCGGAGACAGCAGCAACGGACGGGTGGAGGGCGGCTTCAGCTGCAACCCCTCAGCGATCTGGAGGAGCGCGTCCACAGGATTGTGGCAAGCCGGGTGATCGGTCCCGTCGCCACTGGGGACGCCGACCCCGTTGTGGACAGCAATGGTAAGGTCATCACCTTTTTGTCCTCTGTCCTTCCACTTGTCCCTCACAATACCAGCCTTTGACACTTTCAATCCAACTTGCTAACTCGCTGCACTTATTCCTCCCTTACTGCCACCCTGTCCTCACGCTAAAGCCACTCTTGTACCTCCCTGCTTTCAGATGGTGATTCACGAGCTGAGGAGATGGTCCCTGAAGCTGCCACTGGGAGTGATGCTGCAGCTGAGGAGGAAGAGGAAGCCGGAGCATCAGTGCCACCCTCTCCCGAGGAAGCCCATGGCCACACTGGGAACACGCCTTCCCCGGAGGGGAGCAGGGGGGAAGGGGCTGATGATGGTGAAGTTCCAGGACCCAGCGGGCTGCAGCAACGCCATTGGGGGGGGAGGGAAGAACGGGGGAGCAGGGGGGAAGGGGCTGATGATGGTGAAGCTCCAGGACCCAGCGGGCTGCAGCCACGCCATGGGGGGGGAGGGAAGAACGGGAGCCTTCTCCCCAGAGGGAGAGTATGCCAGACACTCCTAATGCAATGGACGCAGAGGAGGAGCGGCTGATTGCAGAAATGAACAGCCAGGCGGTGGGCATGCACACTGAGCTCATGGGTGCAGTGGGAAGGGTGCCCGAATGCATTGAGGCACTGGCAAGGAGTGTGGAGCACTTCGCTGTAGCACAGGCGGATGCCACACTAAAGCTTAGTGCTGCAATTCAGTCACTGGCTGCCAGGAACCCATCTGAGACTGCTCTCATGCAGACTCAGATTGAGGCCACGCGAGCACTGACTGCTGCCATCCTCGATGGTTCGTGCACATGTCCCCGGGGCTGTCACCGCGCCGCAGCAGGCCAGCAATCTGTTCTCCGACAAATTGCTCCGGATGCTGAAGTGCTGCCCCGTGGGAGTGCCAGTGTGTCGGGCGAGCAGGGAGTTGCTGTCCTCTCTCACGATGACAGCATTCCTGCTGCCAACACTGTCACTTCTCCACTGCACTTGCCACCGCCTGTAGGACAGACTGCTGCCGCCCATGCAGAGTTGGTGCAGTCTGCAGCCGGGCCCTCCAGGCCCAGAAGTGGTCGAGGCCGTCCTTCAGGGGCATCTGCAGTGTCAGGGTCTGACAAGCAGCAGCCTTCCACCAGCCTTGCTGCAGCCACTGAGGTCCCATTACGGAGGAGCAGTAGGGTTAGAAGGGGGGAAGTGCGCAAGGGAAGGAGATCACCCTCGAAGGGCAAAAAGTAGGAGGTGTGCCAAAATGCTGGTCATTTTTTTATTAAAGGCCGAGGTTCATGGCCCAACTTTTGTTTAGTGTTTTGGACATTATCTCCAGGTTGTGAGAACCAGTTATGTTATTGACTGTTTTTTTGTGTTTATTTCTATGAGTTTGTCATGAGGAATTGACACACACAGAGTTTGTACAATAAATAAGTTTCTGTATTCAAAATATACATGGCTGGTGGTTGGAATTATTGGTGCCTTGGCCGGCTTAGGGGTTGCGTGCTGGGTTGATTCGTGTTTGTAGCAATGGCAGGGGCCCTAGAAGCGGCTTGCTATTAGTCGTTGACGGACGGCCCTTGCAGTTTGACCATTGTGGGCCGCCCTCCTGCCTTGGTGCTGCTGCTGATCATCGTCCTCGGCCTGTTCCTCCTCTTCCTCCTCCTCCTCTTGTGGTGCTGCAAGGCCTGGTGGCATTGGCTGCGTCCTGAGGATTGCCATGTTGTGCAACATGCAGCACACCACTACGAATTTGGAAACTTGCTCAGGCGAGTACTGCAGGGCTCCTCCGGAATGGTCCAGACAGCGGAATCGTTGTTTGAGCACGCCGATTGTGCGCTCAATAATGTTCCTGGTTGCTTGTTGGCTTTCCTGGTACCGCAGCTCAGCAGGGGTGTTTGGCGCACGGAGCGGTGTCATCAGCCAGGTGCTCAATGCGTACCCCTTGTCCCCGAGAAGCCAACCAACTGGCTGATGCGGTGCCTCGAAAATTTCTGCCACAGTACTCTGGCGCAGGATGAAAGCATCGTGGCAGCTACCCGGATAGTGGGCATTGACAGCGAGAATCACCTGTCTGTGGTCACAGACCAACTGCACATTCAAGGAATGGAACCCCTTTCTGTTCCGGAACTCCTCTGCATTCTCTCGCGGAGCACGCAAAGCCACATGCGTGCAGTCAATGGCGCCCTGCACCATGGGGAAGCCCGCTACCCTCGCAAAGCCCATAGCACGGTCATGCTGCTTGTCTGGGGTCATAGGGAAGGAGATGAAGTCTCGTCTCCTTGTGAAGAGGGCATTGGTGACCTGCCGGATGCAGCGATGCACCGCAAACTGGGAGATATTGGCGAGGTCCCCAACAGCAGCTTGGAATGAGCCAGTGGCGTAGAAGTTCAAAGCCACTGTGACCTTCACTGCCACCGACAGAGACGTCCTGGACCTCAGCTGAGGCTGCAGATCTGGCTGCAGCAGGTGGCAGAGCTCAGTGACCACCTCCTTGCTGAATCGCAGCCTTCGCAAACACAGCTCCTCGGACATGTGGATGTAGGAGAGCTGTTCACGATATACCCTGGGAGGGTAAGCTCTCCTGTACATGCGCCTGATGGCCCTCCTCCGTCTGGCCATCATTGCCACTCTCTGTCTGCGTCTCACTATCCTCCGATTGAGCTGGAGCAGGACGACGCCCCCAATCATTGCAGCCCCCATATTCTCTTTGCCAGAAAAGTAATGAGGTACAGCAACGAAAGTAGCAGCAAAGTTAGGATGAACTAGGCAAAACTACCTCACAAAGCGTTGAGTCAATGTAGAAGTCTCTCTCTCTCTCTCTCCGAATCTCTCTCTCTCTCTCAGAACGAGTGGTGCATAAATGTCGACCACAGAAAAAGACAGGAAGAGGCCCCCTTTAAATAGCGCCCCCCCCCAGCCCCACACCGATTGATAACGTTCCAGTCTTCCGGTCGTTGGAAGCGCCAGGCGGTAAGGCAGGGGGCGCCACTCAATTTCCGCTACGGGGCGCCCCAAGGGCGTTGCACCACGGAATGACGTCACAATCTGCGCGCGCAGATGGTCGCAGCGGTAAGTTTTAGCGCCGCCGCACAATCTCAAGTTAAGTTCTCGAGCGGCGCAAACAGCGCTGCGCCCGGGCGTTAGCGCCTTAACGCCCCATTAGCGCCCTTTTAAGGCGCTAACGGGAGGCGCAACCAACTGAATTTTTACCCCATTTTAGTGCATTGGTTAATGCATTCTAATTGAGTCCTTGTCTGTGTTATTTTAACGCAGTCACTAACTTGTTTAAAATAAATTGGTTAAAGACGACATGAAGAAAGAGATGTTGGATGGGCTTCCATGTTATAATTGAAGCCATTGGGTCTGTGCACCCACAAATCAGAGGGCAAGGTAACACGGAGGCTCTCCGAGTACTTACAATTCATTATGATGCTGCGCTCAGAGATTATTCGCTCAGTTAGACCTTGGCACATGAACACATGTTCAAAGTGCTGGTCATGAAAATCTTGACAGCAGGAATGTGCTACACTAATGGTAATTTCAGCAAGAATTACAAATCCATCAAAGGCAGTAAGCAGAGAAAAAAAAAATATTTTTAAGTAACAAACAAAGGAAAGTTTTGGGAAAAGCAATCAAATCTACCGTGAGGAATAAGATTAAAAAAATTCTAATGCAAATAATTGACAATATATACTTTTGGTCAGAGGGAAAAAAACAAAACTATTTGCATTCTAAGCAAGTTTTGTAAAGTGGTAGGTAAATGGTATTAAAAATATTCGGGCCCTATGTGAGATTCTGCTCCCAGCAAGGAGCCTTGCTAGATGTGAGCAAAGTTCACATAATTGATAATATAGACAGCAAAAATCCTCAGGTGGTGATTGTGGTATTTATGGCAGGATTATGCTTGTCCGTGATCTCCAGCTGTAGCCTAGATAAAGGATGTGTGGGTCAGTGAGAGGTCACATCTTTTAAATACCCACAGTGGGTGTCTGCACCACTAGGAGCATATACTGAGCATCCACCAACCTATACAGACGAGAAAGTCCAGTGCCTGCTGCTGTCTGCAGGGGAAAGAAGAGGAGAAGGGATGCTGTCAAGTCACCTCCTAGAAAGAAAATGTTATGTGCCTTCTGATTCCTTTTATAAAAGAGGGCTAATAATATAAATTTAAAAATTGTGTCTTATCAGTTGTCGGTAGCTCAGGCCAAAACCTAAGGTTGGATTCTCAGGAGGACCTCACTTGCATCGGGGTCGTAGCCAGTGTGCCTCTTCGCGCTGGACATACCAGCTACCATTTGAACTCCAGGTCCCCTCCAGACTGGCACCGAGGAAACACTTGGACTGGGAGGCCCTTTCCCCGGCCATGTCGCCATCTCATGTGGGTGACCTTTTGAGGGGCAGACTGAGGCTCTTTCCCTTGCAACCACCCTGTGGCTACTGATATTGCAGGTTAGGACTTGGCCTACCTGGATTTGTGATGGAAGAGCACTGGAGGGGCTGAGAAATATCAGGTCCCAGGGTATTGTAGCCCAATCTCTAACTGGAATTGAAGTACCAACAGAAAAACCTGAACATACAATTTATATGAAAATCCATTCTAATACATTTATGATAACAGAGCTCATAAATCCTGTTCTTTCACACTTGTAACAGAAGAGTCATAATACCCTTGTATATATTCAATCAAGAAGTGTGCAATAACAGAGGATGATAATCTGTAGTCCTGAAAGGCCTAACATGCATAATGTAAAATGATCCCTTCTATTAACCTAAAAGCAGTCAAGTCAAAGTGGCTAACACAGTTGTTACAAGCTATGTGCTGTAAGTATTACTGATCTATGACCAGGATTAGTTCAGAGATACTTAAGTAATTTAATTCAGGAATTACTGTGAGAGCAGTAAGAGAGATCAGGCAGGGCAGTGTTGTTACAGATTTCAGTAAATGGGATTAAAATCAATGGTATTCTTATTTTGATGTACAGTTATCATTTTATGGATCTATATCAATGTGTTCATTTATAATCAATCTCTTAAATACATTATAAAATGTTGCTCCTTTAGGTTTAAGGTGTAAGTAGACATTGCAGATTTCAGATAACTAATAGAATTTCATCTCAGTCAGCATAAAATATTCAGTTCAAAAGTTTTACCCATTCATTTTGCTCAGGATATGGGCCCTGAATATCATGGAACGAGAAACTTCAGAGGGTGTCTATTGGAATGACCAGAAACCGGGTCAGGAAGCAGATACGCCAGGTCCCAGCCTTGCATACATGTTTCTGAGAGGAACCTTCACCTACCGGCTGACCAAAGGACAGGCTTGGGGCCCACCTGTGGGTTCAGGCCAGAATTGTGGCCTGGATCTCTGAAGATCTGCCCAGGAAATAATTTTTTTTTAAACAAATTTTGAGGTGATCTCTTTGCAAGGGTGCCGTGGGGCACCTAAAACCTACTGTGGGATGGGGGATGATGGCCCAGCATCCGCCCAACCCCCCTGCCCGACACACACCTGGGCTCTGTGGCCAGATTTTCCAGCTGCACCCCAAGCTCACCAAAGACATTCACATCGTGGCTCCTCCCTGACTCCACGAACATTGGAGATCTGGGGTGGTCACATCTTGGCACTTATGCTGAGATCCGCATCCCGTGGAATTTTGGGGCCATGACATTTAAGATGTTATAAATATTCATTAATATCTAGTCCAACTTGATTAGTTATAATGACACAAGGAGATAGGATGAAATTAGGAATTTACTTCACTTTCTAATTCTTGGAAGGAATACAGTATTAGCAGAAATACCTAAAGCAAATAAGGAGTCTCTTATTGTTACCTGACATTATCAAATCCTTCTTAGTGATATAAGGGTAGCCTCACTGTTCTTGTGCTTTCAGTGCAACATGTACTTGAAAGATTATGGGTTAGAGATAGGGCTACAAAGTGGTAGTGTAGGAAAACACCCATCCCTTTTCAACCACAGCTACTTACTGGGAGCACAGGATTGGTGAATTTACATTATAATATTTTTAACCCATGTACAACGTCAACATGTTCCTGTAAAGGTCAAGGGTGGGACCAACAAGCCCAGGGAACCCTGGATGTCAAGGTATATACAAGAATGGATTAGGAAAAAAAGGGAGGCTTTTGGCAGATACAAAGGACTAAAAACAGTGGAAGCCCTAGAGGAGTATAGAAAGTGCAGAAGGGTACTTAAAAAAGAAATTAGGAGAGCGAAGAGGGGGCATGAAAAAACACTGGCGGGCAAAATAAAGGAAAATGCCAAGGTGTTTTATAAGTATATTAAGGGCAAGAAGATAACCAGGGAAAGAGTAGGGCCCATTAGGGACCAAAGTGGCAATCTGTGTGTAGAGCCAGAAGATGTGGGTGAGGTTTTAAATGAATATTTTGCATCTGTGTTCACTATGGAGAAGGACGATGTAGGCATAGAAATCAGGCAGGGGGATTGTGATATACTTGAACAAATTAGTATTGAGAGGGAGGAGGTACTAGCGGTTTTAGTGGGCTTAAAAGTGGATAAATCCCCAGGCCCAGACGAGATGTATCCCAGGCTGCTGTGTGAGGCAAGGGAGGAGATTGCAGGGGCTCTGACACAAATTTTCACAACCTCTTTGGCCACAGGAGAGGTGCCAGAGGACTGGAGGACAGCTAACGTAGTACTATTATTCAAGAAGGGTAGTAGGGATAAACCAGGGAATTACAAGCCAGTGAGCCTAACATCAGTGGTAGGGAAATTATTGGAAAAATTCTGAGGGACAGAATTAGTCTCCACTTGGAGAGGCAAGGATTAATCAAGGATAGTCAGCATGGCTTTGTTAGGGGGAGATCATGTCTAACCAATTTGATTGAATTTTTCGAGGGGGTGACTAGGTGTGTGGATGAGGGTAGTGCAGTTGATGTAGTCTACATGGACTTTAGTAAGGATTTTGACAAAGTCCCGCATGGGAGACTGGTCAAGAAGGTAAGAGCCCATGGGATCCAGGGCACTTTGGCACATTGGATCCAAAATTGGCTTAGTGGCAGGAGGCAGAGGGTGATGGTCGAAGGTTGTTTTTGTGACTGGAAGCCTGTGTCCAGTGGTGTACGGCAGGGATCGGTGTTGGGTCCTTTGCTGTTTGTAGTGTACATTAATGATTTAGATATGAATGTAGGAGGCAACAGTGGCAAATGGAATTTAACCCTGAAAAGTGTGAGGTGATGCATTTTGGGAGGACTAACAAGGCAAAGGAATACACAATGATTGGTAGGACCCTAGGAAGGACAGAGGATCAGAGGGACCTTGGTGTGCATGTACATAGATCCCTGAAGGCAGCAGGACAGGTAGATAAGGTGGTTAAAAAGGCATATGGGATACTTGCCTTCATTAGCTGAGGCATAGAATATAAGAGCAGGGAGGTTATGATGGAGCTGTACAAAACGCTAGTTAGGCCACAGCTGGAATACTGTGTGCAGTTCTGGTCGCCACACTATAGGAAGGATGTGATTGCATTGGGGAGAGTGCAGAGGAGATTCACCAGGATGTTACCTGGGCTGGAGCGCTTCAGCTATGAAGAGAGACTGGACAGGCTGGGGATGTTTTCCTTAGAGCAGAGAAGGCTGAGGGGGGACCTGATTGAGGTGTACAAAATTATGAGGGGCATAGATAGGGTAGATAGAAAGGAATTTTTCCCCTTAGTAGAGGGGTCAATAGCCAGGGGGTATAGTTTCAAGATAAGGGGGAGGAGGTTTAGAGGGGATTTGAGGAAAAACTTTTTCACCCAGAGGGTGGTTGGAATCTGGAACTCACTGCCTGAAAGGGTGGTAGAGGTAGGAACCCTCACAACATTCAAGAAGCATTTAGATGAGCACTTGAAATGCCATAGCATACAAGGCTACGGACCAAGTGCTGGAAAATGGGATTAGAATAGATAGGGCTTGATAGCCGGTGCGGACACGATGGGCCGAAGGGCCTCTTTCTGTGCTGTATAAATTATGACTCTATAAAAGAAAAATTCAGTTGGTTGCGCCTCCCGTTAGCGCCTTAAGAGGGTGCTAATGGGGCACAAAGCAACTAGCACCCGGGCGCGGCGATGTTTGCGCCGCTCACGAAATTAACTAGACATTTTGCGGCGGCGCTAAACACTACCGCCACGATCTCCTGCGCCGGCAGATCATTACGTCAGTCGAGTGCGCAACGCCCCGGTAGTGCCCCGGAGCGGATATTTAGTGGCGCCCCCTGCCTTACCGACTGCCGCTAGCAACAACAGGTTGAGGGGAGCGTTTTGCAGTCAGGAAGGGACTGGGGAGCGCTATTTAAAGGCGACCGCTTCCTGCCTTTTATTGTTGGTGGCATTTTTGAACCACGCATTCTGAGAGAGAGAGAGAGACTTCTCGAGAGATTCAATGCTGTGTGAAGGAGCTTTGGGTACTGAGCAGCACTTTGCAGATTCATTTTGATTTGCCCTTCCTTGTATCGATTTAGAAGAGATTGTGGGGGCTGCACTCTGAGATCTTTCCCTGGTACTCTCCATTGTTCTTTCCAGCAGATTTGATGTACAGGTCTCTCCAGGCCGAGATTCAAGGCTGCAATGAGCAGGATGTGGATGGAAAGCACGATCAACCCTCCCCTTTAAGAACTGGCTGGCGCCATTGTGTGTGTGTTCCATTGCTGACTGACATCACATGAGCTTCGCCCGCGCTCTGAGTTAGCGCCTCGCTCCTCGGCCTTTGCGCCTAAAGACAGGTGTGAAGCGCCTAATTTAGCGCTCCAATCACCTCCAGGGGCGATAAAAATCAAGTTTGCTGTCGGAGGCGATAATTAGCGCCAGGCGCTAATCTTTGCGCCCTGGCCGATAATTGCGCCCCAAATGGGGCGATGCTGAATTTCTCCCCCATTATGACTCTAAAGCTCAGGTTGAGCCTATGGCCATACAAGAGCATCCTGTGACGTGCCTTGGGAAGTTTTACTATGTTGAAGGTGCTATATAAATGGAAGTTGTTGTTGAGATGCAGGGATGGATCGAAGTTTTGGAGTTTTGCTTAATTATGTTTACAGAAATTTCCCTTGAGAAATATAATAGTTAGAATACAGTCCTTACTTGAGTAAACTGTACTCACATCATAAAAATTAAATGAAAACATTCATTATACTAGATTTCCCAATTTCAACCAGTTTCATCTTACAGTTAAGGATGATTCCTTGTTGAGAGTTTTTTGAAGAATTTGTGCTCATTGAGGTCATTGAGGTGCTGAGGAATGCTCTCATTTTTTAATTCCTGGCATTCTGTGTGAGCATCAAGAATGCCTGGGTCAGACATTGTATGGAATGAGAGTATAGTGGGTTCTACACTGCTCTTCCAATAATGCAAGCAGAACTGGAGTTATAGTGCACTAGTTACAAACTGAACCCAGCACCAGATGACCTCGTCGAAGAGCAGGGGTGTGGCTGGTCAATACTTCACAGTTTTACAGTGCTTTATAATCTCCTGAGTTATATTGCCACTTTTACATTGGTTTGTAGATACACCACTTTGCATTGATGCAATAGTGGGGAATGTAACTGTCACAAACTCAGCAAAGCATCCCCGCCTGTAATTTTTAAATAATTTTTCCACATGCTACCTCGTGTCTTGATTGAGATTGTCAATTTTAGTATCAAGTTATGGGCAAATTTTATGCTGCGGATTCTCACCACTCACCAATAAACATGGAATAACAAAAGCAAAGCATGTCACTCACCACAGAGCATGGGCAATCTGCCTGATCACAAACTCTACCCATTTAATCTACTGAGGGAAAGTTCAACAAGATATCTCCTGACCCCAAAGCCAGTTGAGTAAAACTCCACAATGTCTATCAACATTTACATCTCCATTATTCAAGTCGGGCTAAGTACTTTTTCACAGCTGATTTTTCCATACTCTTAGCACCACAGGTATTATGGTATATTTATTCATGTTTCTATAACCTTCAATCATATTCTCATTCAGTTCTATTTGAAAGAGTTAATCTACAAGGCATTCATTATTTTTTATAGGAGGAAAATTTCCTTCTAATTTCTAGCCACACTGGAGGTTTATTAATTTTATATTTGTATCCGCCAGCTCTGCATTAGCAGTCCAAAATAAATAACCTACTTGCATTTATATGATCTGTGCCTCTGAGCATTTTAAAGAATAATCATGACACCTCTCAAAATTATTTTCTCCAGGGAAAACAAACTCACGAGCACTGCAGAAACAATTGATAGGACTCTGACAGCTAGCAGAGAGGAGACCATCATTCCATCAACCTCGACTGGATTCAGATTTAGGTTGTAGATGTGAAAGGGGGGGGGGGGAGGAAAAATTCATTAGCGACCATTTTGGGGCGCTAACATCACCTGGGCACTAAATTTAGCACCCGGCAAAAAATAGCGCCGGTGATCACTAACTTCAGTTTTAGCGCCCCAAGAGGGAGGTGGAGCACTAATTCAAGCGCTCCACTTCCTTCTTAGAGCGCTAACCCCGAATATCGAGGCAGTGTTTTCTGCAGAGCTACTCACTGGGCCACATAGTGCTGCCGCATGGAAGGGCTCTTCCCCTCATTAAAGGGGAGGACCCAAGCCCACACCTCTGCGGGGCCCTACCTGGACCACCGGGGAGCGGGGTGCTGTGCCAGCAGCCCGGCACTCAAGAGGAGTGCAGGGCTGCCAGATTGTGGCACAAACTCCGTGTTCAAAGATGCAATGGGCCGCGATAAGTAAGTTGGCCGATTTTTTTTTCCCCGCCTGCCACCTCCCCTTTACTTAGCGCCCCGCGAGCCTCCTGCCGCTCCGTTCCCGCACCCTGAATCGGTCGCTGTCATCGCCTGGTGGAGATCTAGGGGGCACGGGCCAATTTTGCAGGCGAGGCAAAAAAGAGGCGCTGCGCACGGTGATGACGTTGTCATCGCCTGCGCAGTGGAGTGGGGCACTGCCGGTTACCGCCGCCGCTAAACTCCTGCTGAATTTAACGGGAGTCGTTAGTGGTGTCGCTCCGATGCGAAAAGTCGTTTGCGCCCTGTTAGCGCCCCCTGGGGGCGCTAACGAGAGGCACAAATGCACCGAATTTCTAGCCTAATGTTCTTACCCCCTAAACTACTAAACCACATAATCTCTGAGAATTCAATTTTTCATTCATGTAATGAATTGGGAAAACCGAAGCCATTGTTTTTGGTCCCCGCCACAAACTCCGTTCCCTAGCCACTGACTCCATCCCTCTCCCTAACATCTGTCTGAGGCTGAACCACACTGTTTGCAACCTTGGTGTCATATTTGACTCTGAAATGAGCTTCAGACCACATATCCGCGGCATATCAAAGACCGCCTACTTCCACCTCCGTAACATCGCCCGTCTCCGCCCTTGCCTCAGTTCATCTGCTGCTGAAACCCTCATCCATGCCTTTGTTACCTCTAGACTTGACTATTGCAACGCACTCCTGGCTGGCCTCCCACATTCCACCCTACGTAAACTTGAATTCATCCAAAACTCGGCTGCCCATGTCCTAACTCGCACCAAGTCCCGTTCGCCCATCTCCCCTGTGCTCGCTGACCTACATTGGCTCCCGGTTAAGCAGCGCCTCAATTTCAAAATTCTCATCCTTGTTTTCAAATCCCTCCAAGGCCTCGCCACTTCCTATCTCTGTAATCTCCTTCAGCCCCACAACCCTCCGAGATATCTGCGCTCCTCTAATTCTGCCCTCTTGAGGATCCCTGATTATAATCGCTCAACCTTTGGTGGCCATCCCTTTTCTTGCCTAGGCCCTAAGCTCTGGAATTCTCTGCCTAAACCTCTCCGCCTCGCTACCTCTCTTTCCTCCTTTAAGACCCTCCTTAAACCCTACCTCTTTGACCAAGCTTTTGGTCACAGCCCTAATTTATCCTTATGTAGCTCGGTGTCAAATTTTTTGTCTTAAAATACTCCTGTGCAGCACCTTGGGACGTTTTACTACGTTAAAGGCGCTATATAAATACAAGTTGTTGTTGTTGTAATGGCATTATAAGAACACTTTGTTACTCACTGCTTCTTCTATGATATTAAACACAAGGGCCCAGAAATTCTACTGCACAGTGCCATTTTCTTGGGCAAAAAATGGCTGCGGAAAGGTCCAGTATGGAGTGTGTTTCTGAACCGAAAGTATGCTGCATGGCATATTGGTTAGTGCGCCCTGTAGTCATGCAGGCTGCCCACCTAAAGCAGGTGTTAGGGCCATTGCTTATGCAAATCGGGGCCTAACTCATATTTCTGGCTGCCTTGCCGAATTGGATCACGACTGACGATAGCATGTGCTGTGCGTGCTGCGGCCATTTTTCTCGGGTGCAAAGCAGCCAAACAAACGGTCTACCAAAGGGACCGCTGGAAGCTGCCACCAAAAAGGTAAGTACAAAACTTTATACATACCTGAATGTGGAGCCAGGAGGAGAAGGAGTGCTCCTCCTGGCTCCACATTAAAACTGCAGGATGCCTCCAGCGCGCTCTCGCCCCTCGTCCAACTCCCACCCTCTCCACCACCCCATCCCCGCCAGACTTACCTTCTGCCCTCGGCTGGTGTCATAGCTGGCCGATCTTGTTGCCCCACCCCACAACCAATGAGCAGCCTCGAGGGCCGCAACTGGCGGCCGCAGCTTGACGGTAATAAACAAGTGAGGTGGGAGGGCCAATTTTCCGAGGTCCTGCCGACGGCCTCTTTAGGCCCTTGCGGTGGTCACAGCACCCGGAAACCTATTACCCCCCAAGGTAAATATCCCTAAACTGATCAAGTGGACTGTTTGTTTTGTCAGATTCTTTTGTGAGGTATTGTGATCCCCTTAGAAGCAAACATCTGGCCATTAAAGAACTAATGATATGCAAGTCCATTCTGTTTTAGTTAGCTAGAATTGTTCACACCTTTCATTGCTTTTAACAATCCTGGATAGGACTGAAGGTTTTTCTAACCATCAAGATTTGAATTCAGCCCTTCAAGTCACACAGATTATTACTAATTAGACCATTCTGGGTGACTGAAACATGTTCTTTGTGGGTAAGATTTATAGCACAAAGTGGGTTCAGGCCAAGAGTTTTTTGTAAAATTATTGACAGCGCAAGTAAAAAGGCTTCATGAAACAGATTATTCAAATGCTCTATATGTGTAGAGACCCATCTGCTGGAATGATGGAGGCTTTTGTGTAGAATGATTCATTTGATTGGGTTGGAATTTAGAATCAATGACATGGAGGACTTGTGACCTTGTGGTTCATGGATTCACCAGTCAATGGAGCTGCTAATCAGACCACAGTTTAAAAAACCATTATCAGCATGCCTAACTCCTCTAATTACTAACAGTTTCGTGGAATATTTGATACATGATGTTCTTAAAGCTTCATTCCCTCAGGGCAATGTTTTTCTATAGGCATTATTAAGCATTGAAACAAGCAATTTAATTCAGCTTGTCAGTTTTTTTCCATAAAGGTCTTTGACCTGAACACACCATTTCTTCTGTAGATAGTGCTCACAACACTCGGTGATCATTGGAGCAAAGAACCCTTCAGTCACGCTGGAGTGGTCTAATTAGCAGTAACCTATGTGTGACTTGAAGGACTGAGTTAAAATCCACCTTGTTGATGGTTAGCCACGCCTTCAATATTCACCATTACAGTCAAAAATAATGCAAGGTGTGACTAGGGCAAGGAAAGGAATGGCGAAGAAATTAGTTAGTGTCCGACTACAGGTGCAAAAATGGGCAGCGTGACTGCAACACACACCTGAAGAGCTCAGCCCGAGGATTGCCTGAAATTGCTCCTCGGGCCTCATTACCATGAAACTGACGAGCTGCGGACGCCAATCAGGTGTCCTGATGCAATTCACCAGTTGTACTCAGAGCAAGATCGGCCAGCTCAGATGTTGGCAGCGTCTCTGTGGTAGGCCCTGGGGGGCAAACAGGAGGGAGGTGAGCATGTGCTGTCGGTGGTCCACTGTATTACTATGGAGTCAGGAGCAATACTCAAGTAAATGAAAAACAGTTTATTGACCTTGTCTTCAGCGGCCTTGAGTGGTCCCTTTAAGGACTGTTGGTTAGGTCGCGATAGAGCCTGAAAAACTTGTTGGAGCTTGTTGACCAATTTTTTAGCGGGATCGTTAAACTGGCCGATTTCAATGGATATGAAAATCGGGTGGTTTCTACAATGGGCGACTGATCCACAAAACCAGTTTTATGCTCAGGAGGCAAATTGTAAATCTACGCCTTTGGTTTTATGTTAGAAATAGTGCTTCGTGTGGAGAAGAAATCAGTATCCCTTTGTGTATTGTGGCATATTTTGCATGTTTCTTTCTCCTTAAACAATCAACATCTGCTAACATTTCTGCTTCAACAAAGGTATGTACTGAGAGTTTTTGAATCATTTTTATACATAGAAAAATGTTTGTATCTGTAGTTGAGTGGGGGTGGGGGGGGGAGGGGCGTCGGCGGTGTGGCATGTGATCCCTAATAGGGGAGAACATTGGTGACCATTTCCCTGGTGGTTAATGGTAGATATGCTTTGTACCTGACACTTCAGTGGTAACAGACACACGCACTCTCTGACAGTCTTAGAGGTTCTAATTTAAAGAGAAGTAAATTGTGTCGGATTCCTAGCAGTTCATTAATGAATAGCATCAGAGTTCTGCCAATCTAACCCGGGACACATCCATGTTCCCTAGCAATCTAGAGAGGCTTACGTGACAGGCTGCATTATCAGAAACAGATTTCAGCTTTGTGAATACCTACATTCTAAGGCCTGCAAATCCATTCATAATAAGCACAACCATCTTAAATATCATAACCTACTAGAGAATGCCATTACGCCCAATGCAGCCACTAAAGGCGATTAATGGAAGGCTGCAAGACATCATAGTGGCTAAGACTAGAGTAATCCCTTTCCTATGAGAGATTGTACACAATGCGCTTGGATTCAATGAGAAACATGACAGATTTGTAAACTGCTGCTTGGATCCAATTTTCACATGGGATGTGCTATCTGAGTGCCAGTAAAACAGAACAGGGGCTTGTGATAAGCAGCTGCTCATTGGCACCATGCTTTATATTCCAAGCCAGTACTTTGAACACTTGCTCCATATGAATTAGATAACAACTACCTTTATAATGTCTGCTGAAAATGCCTTCTCTTTAATAAGAGGTTCACATTGAGGAAATCTTTCTCCGATTATTTTTTAATTCCTAATTATTCCATAAAAATAAAAATACCTTAACTTCAAAAAGAGAGTGAGGTAAAATAATATTTATTAAAATTCATAAAATGCAACAAAAATCTTTAACTAACGTAAGGGTGAACAATGATAGAGCCGTTGTTGACAAATCCTAGTCATAACTGCCATTGAAACTTAATTCTCTGCAACGGGTACATTTTGTATACTCTCAATTGAATCATTAAATAGACTCATCATTTCATGATAAACAACATTCTGAGGCCTGCAGCAGAAAAGCTGGCAGGACCAGTCTCTGTCCCAAAGAGGCACCCTTCCCTGTTGGGCAGTCACAGATGGTGGGTATGGATCAAATCATCCAAGTTTCCTAATTGAGGCAAGGAGTATGGTAGCAGTAAGGATCTAATTAGGGGAAATATAAATAGATGGAATTTTTAATATTATTGACATAAGGCACAGCAAGTACTAGTTCTGCACTACTGCTAAAATATTCTGTTAATAAAATTAAAATGATGAGAAGAAAGTACATACAGGATATTCAAGGGAAAAAAGGAGGAAATGACATGAATAGAATGATTCGGCAGAAAAGGAGGCCATTCAGCCCAGCATACTTGTGCTGGCTCCCTGGAAGAGCTATCCAATTAATCCCACTCCCCTGCTCTTTCCCCATAGCCCTGTCATTTTTTTTTCTTTTCAAGCATTTATCCCATTCTCTTTTGAATGTTACTATTGAATCTGCTTCCACCACCCTTTCAGGCAGTGCATCCCTGGTCACAACAACTTGCTGTGTAAAAAAAAATGTTTCCTCATGTCGCCTCTGGTTCTTTTGTCAATCACCTTAAATCTGTGTCCTCTGGTTACTGACTCTTCTGCCACTGGAAACAGTTTTTCTTTATTCACTCTATCAAAACCATTCATCATTTTGAACACCTCTATCAAATCTCCTCTTAACCTTCTCTGCTCTAAGGAGAACAACCCCAGCTTCTTCAGTCTCTCCACATAACTGAAGTCCCTCATCCCTGGCACCATTCTAGTAAATCTCCTCTGCACCCTCTCCAAGGCCTTAACATCCTTTCTAAAGTGTGGTGCCCAGAATTGAACAGAATGGCCCGTATTTTCCGATCGGAGGCTTCCTGTGTGTGGAGGCCTCTGATCTGGAAAAAATCTATGCCCTTACCTGAGGGCTCCAGAGATCCGGCCATTTCCGATCCTGGGCCTCTGCTCTACGAAATGCGCAGGGCCCAGGTATCCCAGGAGCGCATGCGGTTCGCCATGGGGAACCAATGGGAGAAAGGAATCCCCCTTTATATTTTTGACAGGTAGACCTGTCAAAAGTATGAATGGGGAACACTGAAAAAACACATGAAAACATTAAATAAATTAAAAAACAAATCATGTTTTTAAAATTCGTTAAAATTACATTAAATTAAATATTTTAAACAAAAATGTAATTTTTGGAAAAAAAAATTAGAGTTTTTTACGGGGCTAAAAATAAACTTACCTTTTTTAAAAGTATTTTAAAATTAAAAATGAGTGAAAAAAAATATATTCTTTTACTTTTTTAAACTCTTATGCTGGTAAAAGCAGGCCTTACGCCTGCTTTTACCAGGCGTAAGATTTTTAAGGGATTTCAGCGGGCGAAGGTTCTGCAGAAAGTGGAACTCTCCACCCGCAGAGGCCCTTCTCCAGGGCAGGCGTCCGATCTGTCAAGAGGATTCTTGACAGATCGGAAGTGCCAGTTTTCAGCCCATGCGCTTCGCATGCCTGAAACTGGCACTTGCGAGGTCCCTACGGGTGTGTACACAGCTCGTACACACCCATAGCGATCGGAAAATATGGGCCAATACCCCAGCTGAGGCCAAACCAGTGTTTTTAATAAAAGTTTAGCATAACCTCCTTGCTTTTGTACTTTATTCTTCTATTAATTAAGCCAAAGATCCCATATGCTTTTTTAACAGCCTTATCAACTTGTCCTGCCACCTTCAAAGATTTGTGTACAAACACCCCCAGGTCTCTTTGCTCCTGCATCCCCTTTAACATTGTACCATATAGTTCACATTGCCTCTCCTCATTCTTCCTACCAAAATGTATCACTTCACACTTTTCAGTGTTAAATTTCATTGGCCATGTGTCTGCCCATTTTACCAGTCTGTCTGTGTCGTCCTGAAGCCTGTTACTATTCGCCTCATTGTTTACTACATTTCCGAGTTTCGTATCATCTGTAAACTTTGAAATTATGCCCTGTATACCCAAGTCCAGGTCATTAATATATATCAAAAAGAGCAGCAGTCCTAATACTGACCTCTGGGGATCACTACTGTATACTTATGTCCAGTCTGAAAAACAACCATTCACCATTACTCTCTGCTTTCTGTCCCTTAGCCAATTTTGTATCTGTGGTGCCATTGTCTCTTTAATCCCATAGGCTTTAATTTTGCTAACAAGTCTATTATCTGGTACTTTGTCAAACACACAACATTAACGCACTACCTTCATCAACATTCTCCGTTACTTCAAAGAACTGGATCAAGTTAGTCAAACACAATTTGCCTTTAATAAAAAAGCAAAATACTGCGGATGCTGGAAATCTGAAATAAAAACAGAAAATGCTGGAACTGGGTTCTGACGAAGGGTCATCAACCTGAAACGTTAACTCTGTTTCTCTCTCCACAGATGCTGCCTGACCTGCTGAGTATTTCCAGCATTTTCTGTTTTTATTTGCCTTTAATAAATCCGTGCTGACTTTCATTCATTAGCCCATACTTTTCTAAATGCCAATTAAATTTGTCCTGGATTATTGTCTCTAAAAGTTTCTTCACCACCGATGTTAGGCTGACTGGCCTGTAGTTGCCGGGTTTATCCCTCTCCCCTTTTTAAACAGGGGTGGAACATTTGCAATCCTCCAGTCCTCTGGCACCACCCCCAATATCCAAGGAAGATTGGAATATTTTGGCCAGAGCCTCCGCAATTTTCACCCTCACTTCCCTCAGTAACCTAGGTTGCATCCCATCAGGATCGGGTGCCTTTTCTACTTTGAAGACTGCCAACCTTTTAAGTACCTCCACTTTATCTATTTTATCCTATCCAATATTGCTACTGCCTCCTCCTTTACTGCTACATTGGCAGCATCTTCTTCTCTAGTGTAGACAGATGCAAAGTACTCATTTAGTACCTCAGCTATGCCCTCTGCCTCCACAAGAAAATCTCTTTTTTGGTCCCTAATCGGCCCCACCCTTCCTTTGAATACACCTATGTAATTAAGAAACTAGAAGGTCATGCACAGAATGCTAACCTTAGCCCCCAGCTCTTTATGGAGTTGTGTGATCTAGTCACAACATTTTCTGAGTGCTACTGGTCATATCAAACTGCATATGGAAACATTTTTATTCATGTTTTAACTCTGAAACTACAAAGATCGCAGAAGATTTCTATGTCAGGAGATTTAATGTAGTTCCATAAAATTATTCTCTTGGTGTAATGATAACAATGATAAGGGATACATATGGTGGTTATATTCAATAACATATAGGTTAGAGAGCTTTCCAGTTCTGCCAAAACACAGGGATAATACAAACCCTGTACAAATCCATTCAGAAATGAAACCATACATTAATAATAAGTACACGTTATAGCTTGATATATTTTGTGATAGAGGATTCAAGGACAAATTTATAGACTTATAGATTATTACTCAAGGGGAGTACAGTTGTAGGTGAATTTAACAAACGTTAAATTTGGTAGATCTGGGGCGGATGGAGGTGCAAAGCGTTTTTCATTGACCAGCCCACCAGGGGGTAAATGTATCTACCCAAATGTGGGTCAGCACATGGTAAATATATACAAATAAGGGATGTTTCTTGTCATTTTACTGTAAGAACTTTGGACACAAGGGCTGCCTGTTAGGCTCCAGCATCCAGTGTTCAGAGATCAGTGAATGGACCAAAGATTGATAAGGGGTCTGTGCAAGCACTTTCAGAGCACTGTCATGCCCATTCATAAAAGTTGACATTTTTTTTTAGAGAGGCAGCTCGTTGGCCACTTCATTCTCCCACTGTGTCACGTCTCCCAGGCTTTCTGCAGCAATTATCCATCCCTGTACTGGTATGACTCCTCAGTGGAGATCAGGGAGCCTGCCTCTCATATGGCCAGAAGACCAGAAATATGGCCAAGGTTAGCGGTGCATCTGCAGGGCAGGCACAAGTCCTCACCTGGTGGAAATATGCACCAAACAGGGTCAGAATAAACCTCAACCATAAAGTCTAATAGTAAGTACATTTACGGTGTAAGGTTGTGTGAGTAGATGATAAAATGCATCCCAGGAATACAGAATATAGGGGGAAAAATTCAGTTGGTTGCGCCTCCCGTTAGCGCCTTAAGAGGGCGCTAATGGGGCGCAAAGCAGCTAGCGCCCGGGCGCAGCGATGTTTGCACCGCTCGCGAACTGCACTAGACATTTTGCGGCGGCGCTAAACTTTATCGCCGCGATCTCCTGCGCGCGCAGATTGTGATGTCATACGAGAGTGCAACGCCCTTGTGGCGCCCCGGAGCAGAATTTCAGTGGCGCCCCCATCCTTACCGCCTGGCGCATCCAACGACCGGAAGAGTGGAACGCTAACAATCGCTGTGGGGCTGGGGGGGGGCGCTATTTAAAGGGGGCCTCTTCCTGTCTTTCTCTGTGGTTGACATTTTTGCACCACTCGTTCTGAGAGAGAGAGAGAGAGATTCGGAGAGAGAGAAAGAGAGACTTCTGCATTGAGTCAACGCTGTGTGAGGTAGTTTTGGCTACTCATCCTAACTTCGCTGGTACTTTGGTTTCTGGCCTTCATAACTTTGCTTGCTAAGAGATATGGGGGCTGCACTGATGGGGGGCGTCGTCCTGTGCCAGCTGAATTGGAGGAGACAGAGACGCAGAGAGAGAGTGGCAATGATGGCCAGACGGAGGAGGGCCAACAGGCATCTGTACAGGAGAGCTTACCCTCCCAGGGTATATCGTGAACAGCTCTCCTACATTCATATGTCTGATGAGCAGTGTCTGCGAAGGCTGCGCTTCAGCAAGGAGGTGGTCACTGAGCTCTGCCACCTGCTGCAGCCAGATCTGCAGCCTCAACTGAGGTCCAGGACGTCTCTGTCGGTGGCAGTGAAGGTCACAGTGGCTCTGAACTTTTATGCTACTGGCTCATTTCAATCTGCTGTTGGGGACATCGCCAATATCTCCCAGTTCGCGGTGCATTGCTGCATCAGGAAGGTCACAAATGCCCTCTTTAAAAGGAGATGAGAGTTCATCTCTTTCCCCATGACCCCAGACAAGCAGCAAGAACGCGCTCTGGGCTTTGCGAGGATGGCGGGCTTCCCATGGTGCAGGGCGCCATTGACTGCACGCATGTGGCTTTGCGTGCTCCGCATGAGAATGCCGAGGATTTCCGGAACAGAAAGGGGTTCCATTCCTTGAATGTTCAGTTGGTCTGTGACCACAGACAGCTGATACTCGCTGTCAATGCCCACTATCCTGGCAGCTGCCACGATGCTTTCATCCTGCGCCAGACTACTGTGGCAGAACTTTTCGAGGCACCGCATCAGCCAGTTGGTTGGCTTCTCGGGGACAAGGGGTATCCACTGAGCACCTGGCTGATGACACCGCTCCATACGCCCAACACCCCTGCTGAGCTGCGGTACAACGAGAGCCATCAAGCTACCAGGAACATCGTGGAGCACACAATCGGCATGCTCAAGCAACGGTTCCGCTGTCTCGACCATTCTGGAGGAGCCCTGCAGTACTCGCCTGAGCAAGTTTCCAACATCGTAGTTGTGTGCTGCATGCTGCATAACATGGCAATCCTCAGGACCCAGTCATTAACATAACTGGTTCTCACAACCTGGAGATCATGTGCAAAACACTCAACAAAAGTTTGACCACGAACATCGGCCTTTAATAAAAAAATGACCAGCATTTTGTCACACCTCCTACATCGAGGGTGAACTCCTTTCCGTGCGCCCTTCCCCCCTTCTTACCCTACTGCTCCTCCGCAATGGGACCTCAGTGGCTGCAGCAAGGCTGGTGGAAGGCTGCTGACTGTCAGGCCCTGACAATGCAGATGCCCTTGAGGGACGGCCTCGACCAGTTCTGGGCCTGGAGGGCCGGGCTGCAGACTGCACCAACTCTGCATGGGCGGCAGCAGTCTGTCCTACAGGCGGTGGCAACTGCAGTGGAGAAGTGACAGTGGTGGCAGCAGGAATGCTGTCATCTTGAGCGAGGACAGCAACTCCCTGCTCGACCGGCACACTGGCACTCCCACGGGGCAGCACCTCAGCATCCGGAGCAATCTGCTGGAGCACAGATTGCTGGCCTGCTGCGGCGCGGTGAGAGCCCCGGGGAAATGTGAACGAACCAGCGAGGATGGCAGCAGACAGTGCTCGCGTGACCTCAATCTGAGTCTGCATGAGAGCAGTCTGAGATTGAATTGCAGCACTGAGCTTCAGTGTCGCATCCGCCTGCGCTGCAGCGAAGTGCTCCACACTCCTTGCCAGTGCTTCAATGCATTTGGGCACCCTACCCACTGCAGCCATGAGCTCAGTGTGCATGCCCACCGCCTGGGTGTTCATTTCCGCGATCAGCCGCTCCTCCTCTGCGTCCAGTGCAGCAGGACTCGCTGGCATACTCTCACTCCGGGGAGAAGGCCCCCGAGCTTCCCTACCCCCATCGCGTTGCTGCAGCCCGCTGGGTCCTGGAGCTTCACCCTCATCAGACCCTTCCCCCCTGCTCCCCTCCAGGGAAGGCGTGTTCCCAGTGTCGGCATGGGCTTCCTCGGGAGAGGGTGGCACTGATGCTCCGGCTTCCTCTTCCTCCTCGGCTGCAGCTTCACTCCCACTGGCAGCTTCAGGGCCCGTCTCCTCAGCTGGTGAATCACCATCTGAAAGCAGGGAGGTACAAGAGTGGCTTTAGCGTGAGGACAGGGTGGCAGTAAGGGAGGAATAAGTGCAGCGAGTTAGTAAGTTGGATTGAAAGTGTCAAAGTCTGGTGTTGTGAGGGACAAGTGGAAGGACAGAGGACAAAAAGGTGATGACCTTACCATTGCTGTCCAGAACGGGGTCGGCGTCTCCAGTGGCGATGGGACCGATCACCCGGCTTGCCACAATCCTGTGGACGCGCTCCTCAAGATCGCTGAGGGGTTGCAGCTGAGGCCGCCCTCCACCCGTCCGTTGCTGCTGTCTCCTATTATGCGCCAGCTTGGCCTGCAAGAAAAAGGACGGCGACTGAGTAAATATACAGCCATGGTCTTGCCTGATGTGCCTCCCATAGGTGAATAGCCCTTACTGTATACAGCCATGGTCTTGCCTGATGTGCCTCCCATAGGTGAATAGCCCTTACTGTATACAGCCATGGTCTTGCCTGATGTGCCTCCCATAGGTGAATAGCCCTTACTGTATGCAAAGTATGGAATGTGTGTGTGCTTCATGAAAGGGCCATAGGTGTTGGATGAGTGTTGTTAATTGTGGTTTTAAGACCCTCTGGCCATAGAGTGAGGTTGAGATGGAGGGATGGAGAGGTATTGCAAAAAAGCCACTCACCCTGACGACCCGAGTGAGGTCGTTGAACTTTTTCCGGCATTGGACATGGGTCCTGGGCACCAAGCTCCTGGAGGAGACACGCTGAGCCACCTCCCTCCACACTCTTCTGTAGTCGCGCGGCAAAGGCCTCCTGCCACTCTCTGGGTACAGTATTGGTCTTCGGCACTCCACTGCGCCAACCAGAGCATCCAAGGCCCGCTCGGTGAAGCGCTCAGCTCGTTCTCTCACCCTCTCCATCCTTGGCTGGAAAATGGATTCACAGGTCTCTCCAGGCCGAGATTCAAGGCTGCAATGAGCAGGGTGTGGCTGGGGAGCAAGATCGCCCCCCCCCCCCTTTAAGAACTGGCCGGCGCCAGTGTGTCTGTGTTCGCTCGCTAACTGGCAGCACCTGCGCTGCGCTCGCGCTCTGAGTTAGCGCCTCACTCCTCGGCCTTTGCGCCTTAAGACAGGTGTGCAGCGCCTGATTTAGCGCTCCAATCACCTCCCAGGGCGTTAAAAGTGAAGTTTCCAGTCAGTGGCGATAATTAGCGCCAGGCGCTAATTTTTGCGCCCGGACGATATTTGCGCCCCAAACGGGGCGCGACTGAATTTTTCCCCCATACTCTTGAAACTTCAAATATTTGGCCTGAATACATCAGAGATGTTAAATCTATTTTTCCCAATCTCCTCCCGCCTATATACAGCCTAGACTGGATTTCTACCATACGTCTAAGATTTATAAGATGCTGCTTCACTTTGCTCTGAATTGCATTACATATCAATCTAAAGTCATTTAATACTTCTGCCCCAAGCCAATAAACATAGGACCCCAGTACAACCCAAGATAAATTAATTAATTCTCTCTTGCTGGAGTTAAATATTGTAAGTATAGTAAGTTTTATATACATCTGCATTAGCGCACTAACATTCTCAATTCAGTGACAGCATTTGGATAAACCATCCATCACAATCAAACTTTTGTTAAATGCTAATTTTAGAACAGGTTTTTGACTGGTAATGAGTTCATAGAAACATAGAAACATAGAATCTAGGAGCAGGAGTAGGCCATTCGGCCCGTCGAGCCTGCAACACCATTCAATACGATCATGGCTGATCATTCAAATCCAGTACCCTGTCCCTGCTTTAATCCCCACAGTACACATATCCCACCCGACCCCCGTAACCCCACGTATTTAATTCCCCCTAACATATCCCATCCTATCCCCATAACCCCACATATTTAATCCCCCCCTAACAGTAAGGGTCAATTTATCATAGCCAAATCAACCTAACCCGCACATTTTTGGACAGTGGGAGGAAACCGGAGCACCCGGAGGAAACCCACGCAGACACGGGGAGAATGTGCAAACTCCACACAGACAGTCACCCGAGGTCAGATTCGAACCCGGGTCTCTGGCGCTGTGAGGCACCAGTGCTAACCACTATGCCACCGTGTTGCCCATTTTTTTTATCATAATTCCCCTTGTTTAAATTCAGGACCTTACTATCTGAGTCAATTTCTTCGCTCTCCATTTCGAGTGAGAAATCATAGAAACATAGAAACATAGAATCTAGGAGCAGGAGTAGGCCATTCGGCCCGTCGAGCCTGCTCCACCATTCAATACGATCATGGCTGATCATCCAAATCCAGTACCCTGTCCCTGCTTTAATCCCCACAGTACACATATCCCACCCTACCCCCGTAACCCCACGTATTTAATTCCCCCTAACATATCCCATCCTATCCCCATAACCCCACATATTTAATCCCCCCTAACACTAAGGGTCAATTTATCATAGCCAAATCAACCTAACCCACACATTTTTGGACTGTGGGAGGAAACCGGAGCACCCGGAGGAAACCCACGCAGACACGGGGAGAATGTGCAAACATAGTCAGCATTGTGTTACATATATTTTTTTACAGAAGATAAAGGTATTAGAAATTTATGTAGAGATTATGAAAGCAACAGAGGACTGGATTTTGTGTGGAGAATAACGGTGAGGCCATCAGCTCTCACCATTTAAACGGAATAAATCGGACAGTAACTTCTGGCGTTTGCACATACGCATTTAAACATGGAAATCTGGAAGTTGCTGTTAGAGACACCCCGTTCCTCCACGGTGCGCTGTAACAGTCCTCGCTGATAGACTCGGCACTGAAATCAATGCAATTGCGTGAACTTGGGGTACTTGTCCACTAGTTCCCCACTAAAGATGCCATAAAAGGCTAGGGCTGGTGCATTCAGGAGTAAGTGAACTTTTACCAGTGTGATAATTGATAATTACTGCCAAACAACCTCTCTGGCCCTGAAAATTTAATTTTACAGGTGTGGGGTCTCATTCCTTCAGAAGTTAATTATTGTTGGAATTTAAACATTTTTTTTCTTTCTGTCTCTTTTATCTCTCTCTCTTAATCCCATCTGGATTTCCCAATCTTTATTCCGCTTTCTGTATATAATTTATTCTTCCTGCTTTATATTTCCTGGTTTGAACTCTGCATGTCTCAGTGAGGATTCTTTAATCTGATTGGTTGAAGAGCCTCACTGTTTCTTCTCCTGCACACAGATGCCACAGATGCCCTGTAACAGATTCTGGATTAGAGTAAGTCTCTGTTCAAAAGCCCGATAAAACATTGTGGGCAGCTGTCAGCGTAGTGAACGGCGAGTGCAAGGATCAAGAGGAGGAGGCAACAGACCCCAAAGCATAACCTAATCCAAGCACCTTACAGCATCTTAGTCACCATCTCCCAATGTGGCAAGCGCCATCACAGATATATTTACTGCAGAGGAAGTGGATGCGTTAGTGAGTGAGTTGTCGGAGGAAGTACTTGAGTGAAGGACACAACATGAGTGAGGAGGAGCAAGTGTCGGTGAATTTGCAGGAGATGCAACCTGCTAACTGGAAGACCAATTGCTGAGCTCAAGGATTCTGGGCCTGCCTACAAACATGGTTTGATAGTCCAACTGGTGGAATAATTTGAGAGTATGGCTACCACGCTCTACAGTTCGATTCATCACAGAGGAGTCCACAACCTGTATCTGTGCAATGGTCACCTGACTGAGCTGCATCACACCATGGAGAACATGCCTACTCTGCAGTGGAGCCTCCATTGGCTGAAATTGTAATCTTCCATCGCAAATACAATGACTGAGGCTCTACAGATCTTCAGCTCCAATCTACAGCAGTCTGTCTTGTCTTGATTTACCATGTTAGGAAAACAGATTGAGGCAGCTATAACACAGGACCTCAACAACTTCACTGGAATGGCAGGAACTGGCAGCCATGTCCGAAACTCTCACCCACTCCATTCAAATATCTAGTCATGTATCACACAGTATACAGGCCCAAGCAAACGCTATCTCAATCGTGTAATGTATGCATTTGAAGACTCATCTGTGCACCCTGTACAAGGATGTAATGGGACACATCCAACCCTAGAGGCAGATACTGACACCCAGCAACCTCCATCTCCCTTTCTCCTCCAACTAGGGAAACACTTAGGGACACATGGCTAGGAAGCAAAAGACACACACCCTGCACCTTCATGAAAGAAAACACAAGGGCCAAATATACTGACTATACCTGCACCACACACTGCAGAGGTTAATGAAAGGTGAGCTGGCTAATCCTGGAGTGAGTCCTGACACTGCGGTTGGCATGAGGGAGATTGCGATAGTTGGGGAGAAATGGTGTGGCATTCATGGGTCTAATGTACAGTTGGGCTGAATAGAAATTATATTTTATTTAACTAAGATTTTGAACACATATGGCGATGACAGTTGTGAGGTATAAGACACTTAATTAAGGGTTTGCTCTGTTAGAGGCTGCCTGATCTCTTGCTGACTGAACTGTTTGTTCGGCAGGCAAATCTATCTTGTGATTGGGCTTGTCTGCTTGCTTGGTTTCTGCTGAGTTTCTTCTTTTGCCTGCTCTATGCTTGTGCCCCTTTGCAAAGCAAAGTTTTCCAGGATATAGCAGGCAATCTTGGCCAGGCTGAACTGTAGCATTTGTTTGAAGATACTAATAGTGTGTTCAACTAAGACCTTGTTGGAAGTGTACGCTGCTCCTCATGTTTCGCAGTGGTGTCTTCAGCCATGGTTGCAGTGCATATCCTTGGTGCTTCGGCAGCTATCCCTGCAGTTGTTGCGGTCCTCCAAATAACGCTGACACAGTGGACTGTCGAGTGAAGGAATCATAGGAGCCGCCAGGATAACAGGCATTCAGGCGCATAATTCACATCCTATGCCATAGACCAGCTGCAGTAGCGCTTGATGTTCATGAATTGAATAGCATTGGTGTGGGGGGGTGTATGGCAACATGTGTACAGTTAATTATGCCCTGTATTCTGGGGAACCCTGCCCCACATTACAAGTGGTGGCTCTTTCCTATTGCTGCTGCTTTCCAAAAGGCAACTAGCAAACAATTCATCAGTGTAAGTGTGCACTGAAGGTTGAGAGATGGGGCAGAGTTCTTTCACGGTTGTTTGGAAAGAGCCTGCTGCATTAAAGTTCACCACAGCTGCAACTGACAGAGCCACTAACAGAGGTGTCCCAGTCCTGGCAGGGGGTTCCCATGTCTGACCGCAGGAGTGCCCCACAAAGCAGACCGTTAGTAGCGAATGCAGTGTGGCATTACATGTGCTGAAGATCACTTTGTTGGCCCTCATGTTTTTGAATTCTTTATCTGAACGTGTACAAATCTACAGACACCTTGGGGGTAATTTTGACTGTGCGATAGTGCAAAACGGGCAATAGTGAATCGCCAGCCCGTTTTACATCTCTCCCGATTTTTATTTCCACTGAAGTCAATGGGAATAAAAATCGGGCAAGATGTAAAATGGGCTGGAGAATCGCTATTACCCGTTTTACACTATCGCCCAAAGTCAAAATGACCCCCCCTTGTGTGTCCCTGTATAAATAGCAGGTTTTACCTCTGCTAAACTTTCTCCTTTATTGCTACATGGCAACTGAAAGAAATAACTAAACAAAATTATCTGTATGTAATTAACAGCTGTAACTAGTGAGCCAATTATATGGCATTTTCTGCTTTGACGCTATGGGCCGAAATTTGTGGTTGGAGGCGTACCTCCGGAGTATGCCTCCGACCTGAAAAAAAATTACAAAAGTACCTGCTGGTTCCCGGGCTTCGGAGTCTTCGGGTCCTGGGCCTCCAGGCATACGCCTGCGTAAAGGCCCACGGATCCCAGGGACGCAGACGGTTCAGAAGCGTCCCTGGGATCACGTGGGCCAGGTCAACCAATTAGAAAGGGGGATTCGGCATAAGCTTATGAGGAATCCCCAACTCAATAAATAGTTAACACAGCTGAAATAAAAACAAATATTCCCATGTTCAAAATTAATTAAAAGCCCCTTTAATTAAGCATTTAAAATAAAAATTTAATGTTTTGAAAAATAATTTTAAACATTTTAATCCGGGCCAAAATTTACGTAAACTAATTTTAAATGTTTTTGTATGTTTTAATCATTTTAAAAATTTTAATTTAACATTTAATTTAACTCTTACACTGGTAAAAGCAGGCTCTACGCCTTCTTTTACCAGGCATAAGGGTTTTGTGGGCATTTGCTGGGCAGTAGTTGGCAAATAGCCCAACTCTGCGCCAGCGAAAGTGTTTGTGCAGCGCATGCGGACAATCTGTCACGGCAAACCTTGATGGATCGCAAGTTACGGGTTTTCGTGCATGCGGAAACCCAAAACCTGCGGGGCCATTCTGAGGGCTCACGATGGCATACGCACATCGGCCCCGCAAAATCCAGGCCAATATGTAGCATCACCCAAAAATTGTAGCTTAGCTGGGAGTGACATCATAGATCTGATGGTAGGTTAAACTCTTGCAAGGCCTAGTCTGACATTAGTTCTGCTACATAATGGCAGCAGTATAACTGCACAGCAAATTTTAACATTCTTCAGATTATGTTAAAAAATGTTGAATTTCAGCAAAGAGTGAACTGTTCTGTTTGATTTTCACTAAACATTGAACATTTCACCAGTATTTGGGCGCCAGGGTGGCAGTTCTGAGCATTTATGTAGGGATATGCAAGGCTCCACTTTTCTGACCAGAGAGCAATCAGAACTGAAGTATAACTTGATGCTGTTGACTCCACATTACTCTGAAGCTTATACTGGTGTCAAACTGATACTTGCAATAGAACAGAACCACATTGCCATGTAACAGGGGAAGCTGACTCCTGATTCAGTTATATCGTAAAAACCTGGTTAGATCACCCACTGGGACATGTTGAAACTGTGGTCTAAGGTAACGTGTAATCTCCTATGTTTTGTCACCTTATTTGACAACTGCATTTCTTTTTAAATGTAATATTAAGCAATGTGATATGGTTTTAATTGTAATATGGTTAATTTTAAATGTTGACATTAAGGTACAAGTAGCAGTCCTCGAAAGACAGCTACCCTAGTCATTTTTCCATTTTTATAATTCACAACTCTAATACTGTCAATTGTTGGACTGTATCAGGATCCGATTTTATTCTTAGCTCAAAATCTTTAAGGAAGCACCACAGGATTGCCTGTCACTCAAATGTTACTGCCTCAGATGGATAGTTTTAACATTTCATGGTTGGAAAATGAGATGGCATGTCATGTTGAAGCAAGACATTGCATGACTTGATAAAAAATATCCATCTTACTACTAAACCCACATCTGTAGGAAGTTATACAGTGGCAGTGGAGAAGCCTGTGCTCACACCAACCCATTCTTCCACATAAATTAAAATATGTAGTACTGAGTGCCCTGGAAACAGGAGGAAAAAAAACTTCCAGTTGTTTTTAATTCCTTGTGTAGTTATATTTATTTAACAAAGGATTGAATAAATTAAGGAGAATACATAACAGTATACATTGCGAGTGATCGACTGGAAGATCGGGCCTGATAGTCAAATGGACTTTTCTCCTTTTATACTTTATGCTGTTATTTATGATGGTGCTGCTTCACTCTGTACCATTGGTGGCCTCTGGAAGGGAAGCAGATGCAGAGACAAGTCAAACATTTCATGGAAGAATTTGATAAACTGAGGCCTGGCAGCTTCCAGCTGGATGAGCAGCTGAAGCTGAAGATCAGATGAGCTAGAGAGGAGCTGGCAATATTCAGTGCACAAACCTATACCAATGACAATAACTATTCATAAGTTGTCAGGAAATCTTAAAACAAACTACAGACCAATTACAGATGCCTTTCAAATTCAATAAAAGATTATTCATTGACACCAGTATATTACCAAATAAAACCAATGATATTGTTAGGCATAAATGAGAAGTCGCACAACACCAGGTTATAGTCCAACAGATTTATTTAAAGTTACAAGCTTTCGGAGCTGTTGCCCCTTCGTCAGGTAAAGGTACAAGGTACCTGACAAAGGGGCAACAGCTCCGAAAGCTTGTAATTTTAAATAAATCTGTTGGACTATAACCTGGTGTTGTGCGACTTCTCATTTTTGTCCACCCCAGTCCAACACCGGCATCTCCGCATCATTGTTAGGCATGGTATTGACCCTTATAGTCTGGGAAGGTCCCAGTTTCTATTCTTGATCTGTTCTAAGATACAATCTCATCCAGGGCAGTAACAGGAACTGTACAATTGGCCTCAGCATCCCTGGCCAAAGCAGGGTTAAAATCAATGAGAGTTGTCACTCTCCTGGTTGCTATCTAAAGACTCCTGTTGGAAAGTGTGTGGATGTGAACATTTGGTGAGGACCGGGACATTCTTGGTTCTGGTGTCCCATTGAGCGACTTGTCTGCCAGCACTCACTAACCAGGGTCACACATGAAAAGTACTGACTTTGCCAAATTACCAGAGGGTGACTGTGACACAATACTCTAGCAGAAATCAGTGCTTTCATAAGAACATAAAAATTAGGAGCAGGAGTAGGCCATACAGCCCTTTGAGCCTGCTCCGCCATTCAATAAGATTATGACTGATCTTCGACCTCAACTCCACGTAATTTGGCAAAGCGAGAGAAGGGAAAACTGGAAGGGGTTGCGGTGAAGAGTCTGTAATAGATCATAGAGAACTCAACAATAAGGAGTCTTGCCGATTACCCTGAATTGCTAAAGAAGGCTTCTTATAAATAATAGTCCACTTCCCAGCATTCATTTAAAATCTGAAGACTCTACTTTATCACGCATTATTTGCCTCCAGCTGATAGATCTATCTATGACAACCCAGCAAAATCTCTTCAAATATTGCCAACAGCTAGAACTGGAATCCTGGCCACCAGCACCCCAAGGTTCTTGTGTCCAAAAGTCAGTTATTGTTTACTGCAGTCACTAACAGGAGCAGGATGATGGCTATGTTTGTATAAATCTGTAAGCAGCACTCCCAATAGATTCACCACATGTTGATTTATATTTCCAGGACTTACACATGTCCTGCTTTGATGTAAGAGCCTTAAAGAAGTTAACAACTGTCAAATGTTTTTTCCTCAACACCCAGCTGGTATGCCTGCCTTACCAGAAATCTCTTCGCAAAGTATGCATTTTGTATGTGTACACGGCAGTCTTTCTAATTATATTAGTGTCAGGAAACTGTCTGGTATCAGTACAACAGTTTCAAATTATATTTGAGGGACAGAGCTCACACAAAAGAGAATACAGATAATATATGGGCTTACTGTCATAAAATGCGTTAGAATACTTCCTTTAGCTTCTGGAACGAGTTCAAACTTGTTCTCAGTAAATGGAATAAAGCTCTCCTGTTATTGCTGCTATGGGTCCAAAATAAAATTGGTTTGAGTAGCCAAGTTCCCAGTGGACATTAGTCCTCGACATAAATTTGTACATTATTCAGTACTGATTCTGCATTCCCATTCAAAACAGCCAATTATGTGAAACTGGAATAATGTGCTAGTGCAGTAATGGATACTATTCAGAATTTGGGGTACAGGTAACCTAGGAAACTCATGAGTCAAAGAAATTAATGTAAACTACACCAGTAAAAAGACTGCTAAAGTTTCGACAGTTACAAAGCACATCATCAAAATCGAACAGATTACTGGCATAAATGGTGGAACGAGAAACCTTAATGGGTTTCAAGAAATACCTACTCAGCTCCTTGTCAACAAATGGGATTAGAGCTAGGCCATTAAAGAGTGAAATAAGGAGGCACTTTTTCACACAAAGTGTAGTGGAAATCTGGAACTCTCTCCGTCAAAAGGCTGTGGATGCTGGGTCAATTGAAATTTTAAATACTGAGATTGATAGATTTTTGTTGGGTAAGAGTATCAAGGAATATGGAACAAAGGCGGCCAAACGGAGTTGAGGTACAAATCAGACATAACCCAATTGAATGGCAGAACAGGCTCGAGGAGGTTAATGGCCTACTCCTGTACCTATGTTCAGGATTATTAGAAATGCACCAAGGAACTACTGTGGATAGGTGGGCTAGATGGACTAAAGATCCTCTTCTGCCTGAAACTGTTACTATGGCCTCGATTTTAACCCCACCCCCGACAGGCAGGAGAGGGTTAGGGGAGCGGAGGATCGAGCAACCCGATACCATTCCCACCCGTTTAAACAAAGCAGGCCATCAACGAGGTTCCCGTAAAAGGCAGGCAGGGGCCTCATTAACATTTAAAAGTCATGGCCCAATGACATTATCGGCGGCACGACTTACATTTAAGAATGAATGAGGAGGAGGCCCGCACTGAGGGATTCCCTGCAGCAGATCCAAGGGCCAAAGTAAGTGCTGAAGATCAGCTCCTTTTAGCACTTCTTGTGAGCCAGGAGGAGCAGGAGTGCTCCCCCCAGGCCTCACAAGGAAGCCTTTGTCTTCTGCAAGCCCAGATCACGGCCCCCATGTTATCTCACCCCGCCCCCCCAACTCCATTGTTCACTCTCCCCCTCTCGATGGCCTGATCGTGGCTCCGTTGTCATCGCTCCCTTCACCCCCTCCCGATGGTGGCCAGGAGCTTCCATCCTGTACTGACTGCTGAGGACTGTCTCCGTATGTTCCTGCCTGCCGGCCAGGCTGTCAGTTTGGCTGACCATCGGGCAGGAGTCTGCAGCAGATTATTTAAAAGAGGCCGTGCCGTTAAGATCACGCTCTCCCGCACCCTCCCCACCTCCCTGTTACTATCTGATGCGCAACTGAGCCATAGAGATCAGAAAGATCCCAGGTTTAATTACTGGCCTGTGCTGTTAGCTGATCTCAGCTGGAGTGAGGGCAGCAGCACTGCAATTAGCCTCGGTGCCCCTGAGTGAAGGAGGGGAAACAGTGGCCTGGATTTTTGCGGTGCCGATGATGGTGTACGTACGCCGTCGTCAGCCTTGTAAAAGGCCCCCACAGGTTACGGGTTTCCGCATGCGCTGCGCACGTGAGAAAACCTGGAACTTGCAAACTGTCAAGGTTCGCCTTGACCGATCTACCGCACTGCCTCAAAAATCACTTTCGCTGGCTATTTGCCCAACTACTGCCCAGCAAATGCCCACAAAACCCTTACGCCTGGTAAAGCAGGCCTGTTTTCACCAGCATAAGGGTTAATATAAATCTTAAATAAAAAATAAAAAATCATGCACAACCATTTTTAATTAGTTTATGTAAATTTTGGCTCAGATTAAAATGTTTAAAATTACTTTTCAAAAAGTTTAATTTTTATTGTAAATGCTTCATTGAAGTGACTTTTATTTAACCTGGAAAATGGCAACATTTATTTTTATTCTAGTTGTATAAATGATTTAATTATTTGGGGATTCCTCGTAGGCTTATGGGCATTCCATTCGTAAATTAGGTGATACCAGGGAGGCTTCTGGACCGCCTACATCCCTGGGATCCATGGGCCTTTACGCAGGCGTATGCCTACAGGCCCAGGACCCGAAGTCTCCGAAGCCTGGGAGCCTGAAGGTAGGTGCGGATTTATTTATCGGGTCGGAGGCGTACTCCGGAGGTATGCCTCCAACCGCAAATTCCTGCTCATTAAGTCAGGGTTCTTGGTCCTGGTTTCAGTTCTGTGAATCCTGCTGTGTGCAGTATGTTGCCTCAGTGGGTTTGGGCTTGGCTGTGATGCCCTAACTGTCAAATAGCCTGCCGAAATTCACTGCCAAGGCTCATATAAAGTGTCATACAGAGTGCTGCAGTGTCAACTGTGAATATCACGCGAACACTACATGTAGATATTATAGTATCTTTATTCATTTAATTTATAAATAATGAACCTGGAAGTCCCATCTTTTTCACTTATATTAGAAAGGGAATAGAATAAAAAATAACTATCACTGAACCAAGGTATGCAGACAGCTTGTTTTGTCTTTCTGTAGAGACAATAGTGAACAAAAGTGAAGTGCATTTACATACTTTCTGAGCAAACAGCCTGAAATGATCAATGTTGTACAGCCAGAACTGAAATCTCTCACCCCCTTGCCTTTCAGTTTAGTTTACCCCAACTACTTTGACCATTGTGTCATACTGTACTTAGCTGTTACTTAACTTATTTTTGTGTGCTGCCCCTTAGTTGTGATTCATCTTAGGACAGAATAGAACACATATTTCACTGTGCGCCTGCTGACAGCACAAGTAAATTAGGAGCTTAATAACCAGTAAGAGTGCTAGGCAACTGTGTCATTGCACCTAGAAACAGACCATCAAACCATGTCTAAAAAAGGTAGTGTACAAGACAGGTGACAGCTGCATCCTGGTTTCATCTGTGACCCTGAAGAAATCAGTATGTGTGATAAGGATGGATAACCCCTTCAGTACTACAGAAGTAAGGGTGACTATCTTTATATAACAAAACTATTAATTTGAATTCAGCACTTCAATTATTGAAAATATACATTCAAATTACCTTATTGTATAACAGTTCAGAAAGTTTATGGAATATGATGATAGATTTCAGAACATTTTGCTTATAAATATATATAATATACAGAGAGAGTTATGTAATGCAAAACTCTTTATGAATGTAATACAGTGATTTAAAAAAAACCTTCATACTTTGAGAGAAGTTTACAATACGATAAGAGAAAGCTTTGGGTATGGTTTTATTTGCATCTTCTATCCCATCTTTGCATCAGCTGATGAGAAGGCATGGCTTTCTAGTAATTTTTTTATCTTTGTTGTTATTTTAAATGCTTTGTTAAATCTCTACATTCAAACTTATGGTTCCAGCGCCTCATTACAATACAAGAGACAGCAATATAATTACAATCTTTTATGAAAGGAAGAAGACAACCATCCAACCATAGCTGAAATTTATGCTAGTCTTTTCCCTTTGATATCTTTAAAACACAAACTATAATTATTTGCACCCGAACTATACTGGCATCTATAGGGAAAACTACAGTGTATCTCTTCAGCTGCCCTTTTTTAATATTTACATTAATGAAGTTAGAATCAACTTCATTACCATAATAATTAATAAAATATGCACTTTAAACATTCCAAATGAAAAGTTAGCTAATTGTTTCTGCTGTGCCTGTCTTGTTCTTCTTTTCTACTTACTATTTCTTCTGTTTTAGTCCAGGGGCTCCACATTCTCCAAAAAAACCTGTCTTTTCTGATTATCTCTAGCCGTTGTCAGTACTAAGCTTTCCTTCAAAGGGAATTGGTTATTAGCTGTGTTGCTTCTGGTTCACCACCATACTTGCTGCGGCCTAGTTAAATTACTTTTGCAGGAAATGTTGGAGTAAGTTCACGATGGTGAGGTCGGCATGCAAAACGGCAAAATTCACGGCGTGCATCACCGATCTCGCCGTTGCCGGAAATTCTTTCAAATGACATACACCATACTTTAAAAAAACATACATTATAAAACTTCTTTTAAACATTTCAATGTGAAAAGGCACTATATAATTTCAAATATTATCCTTTACCCTTCCTCTCCACACTGAATTTATAGGAACTGGAAAGTATAACCTTTCACTCCTGACCAGAAGATAAGTGATGAGGCATCTACCTCCATTCCTTACTGAAATCCAAATATACACAGCATGCCACCCCATACATATCCTATTAGAATTTTGGAGATGGAATGAATTTTATTCGCCCTCCTCAAAGGCAGGTGTGGAATTTTGGCCAGGTCACTGGGAGATCTATTCTGTTTATTTTCCAATAATGTCATGGGATCTTTTACGTCCACCTGAGATGGCAGATGGGGCCTCGGTTTAACTTCTCATCTGAAAGATGACTCTTTTCACAGTGCAGCACCCCCTCAGTACCGCACTGAAATGTCAGCCTAATTTATGGGCTCAAGTCTCTGGAGTGGAGCTGCAGCCTACAACCTTCTGGCTTTGAGGCGAGAGCGCTACCACCGAGCCAAGGCTAACACATTTAAAGTTAATTCACCATACAGTTGAGCATGAAACAACCATGGACGCTCATTTAAATATGGCCCAGAAGTGGGCTGTGCATAATGCATGCTGTAACATTGGGCGCACGTCAAAATAACTTAATGAAGACGTTAGTATTATAATGAAGCTCCCACTCATTTGCAAACTTCCTGTTCTTGATTTATTTTAAGGTGAAAATGCACATGGATTGCAAACGTGGCAGTGATCCAGTGGAATGTATCTCTGCCAAGTGTCCTACTCCATTACAGCCCATAACAAGTGTACATGGAGACTAGATCCACCAGATGATCTAGAGATTTGTACAGAATTAAAATAAATTTATCATGCATATCACCTCTAAAGTGTCACTTGCCTGGCTTCTTTCGAGCTCATTTGGGCACTGGGTTCAGATTGTCTAGTAATAAGTGTAACTGTAATTGACTGGTGTGTCGTTGTGTCTCATACTCCTGTTGCATGGAAAGGATACTTTTTAGATCCTCTATGCTGCTATACTTTATAAAATGTCTGCATTTGTAATTGTATTTCTGTGTTAATACAATCAGTTTGACAACTACATTTTTAATCTTTTTACTAATTAGATCACAAATCTGACTAGTGGCCAGAGCAATCAGTTTAACATGTTGTGATTTTTCAGTTAAAATCAACATAATTTACAAGGACATGCTGTCAATTGTACTTCATTACGGGATTCCATTTCATTCATTTACAATGCCACATTGGGTTGCACTAGCTGAAGTGTTGGCTCGTTCATTTTCTGACAGTTGTAGAGGGATACGTCAGCAGATACCCTGAGAGATGTATGATGGCTGGTTATTTGAAAGAGACGTTTCCCTTTTCTATTTCAGGTTGCTGATTGAGCTCATTTCAATGGAGCAGTGCTCACAAACGTACGTAATTGCAGCACTAAAGTCTCTGTAGTCATCTCACCTACGTAAGTAATTTGTTAATTTGAGAGCATGAGTTAGAATTCACAAACACAGCCCAGAGATAATGTTAAAAACTGTTGGCTGCTTATGCAAATGTTCATTTTTTTTATTTGGAAGTAATTCCAAGAGACTACTTTTTAATTACGATGTGACAATGAAGTAAGCAGAGTAGGTTTTCATTCACAAATAGATCATTCACTGACAGTTTTAGGCAGTGGGTGCTTTCATGCATTGACATGTCCGCTGACAGATGTTAGAATCATAGCATCATAGAAAGTTACAGCACAGAAGGAGGCCATTTCAGCCCATTGTGTCCTTGCCGGCCAACAAAGAGCTATCCAGCCTAATCCCACTTCCCAGCTCTTGGTCCGTAGCCCTGCAGGTTAGAGCATCCCAAGTGCACATCCAAGTACTTTTTAAATGTGGTTAGGGTTCCTGCCTCTACCACCCTTTCAGGCAGTGAGTTCCAGACCCCCACAACCCTCTGGGTGAAGAAATTTTCCCTCAAATCCCCTCTAAACCTTCCACCAATTACTTTAAATCTGTGCCCCCTGGTTTTTGACCCCTCTGCTAAGGGAAGTAGGTCCTTTCTATCCACTTTATCCAGGCCCCTCATAATTTTATACACCTTAATAAGGTCTCCCCTCAGCCTCCTCTGCTCTCTCAAAAATGTTTCTTTCTTAGCTTCTGCTCCAAATTTTCAGCTTTCATGCACTAGTTGTAGACACTTACAAGGAGGTAGGAGATCAGAATGTTTCCAAGGCAAAGCATACCATCACAATATATATATATTTTTTAATTCATTTTTATGGGATGTGGATGTCGCTGGCAAGGCCAGCATTTATTGCCCTCCCTAATTGCCCTTGAGAAGGTGGTGGTGAGCCTACTTCTTGAACCGCTGCAGTCCGTGTGGTGAAGGTATTCCCACAGTGCTGTTAGGGAGGGAGTTCCAGGATTTTGACCCAGCGACGATGAAAGATCGGCGATATACTTCTAAATCAGGATGGTGTGTGACTTGGAGGGGAACTTGGAGGTGGTGGTGTTCCTATGCGCCTGCTGCCCTTGTCCTTGTAGGTGGAAGAGGTCGCGGGTTTGGGAGGTGCTGCCGAAGAAGCCTTGGCGAGTTGCTGCAGTGCATCTTGTAGATGGTACACACTGCAGCCACGGTACGCCGGTGGTGGAGGGAGTGAATGCTTAAGATGGTGGATGGGGTGCCAATCAAGCGGGCTGCTTTGTCCTGGATGGTGTCAAGCTTCTTGAGTGTTGTTGGAGCTGCACTCATCCAGGCAAGTGGAGAGTATTCCATCACACTCCTTTGCTGATGATTGAGTGTAGACTCATGGGGCGGTAATTCGCTAGATTGGATTTGTCCAGCTTTTTGTGGACAGGACATACCTGGGCAGTTTTCCATAATGTCGGATAGATGCCAGTGTTATAGCTGTACTGGAACAGCTTGGCTAGAGGCGCGGCTAGTTCTGGAGCACAAGTCTTCAGCACGATAGCCGGGATGTCGTCGGGGCCCATAGCCTTTGCTGTATCCAGTGCGCTCAGCCGTTTCTTGATATCACGTGGAGTGAATCGAATTGGCTGAAGACTGGCTTCTGTGATGGTGGGGACCTCAGGAGTAGGCCGATATGGATCATCCACTCGGCACTTCTGGCTGAAGATGGTTGCAAACGCTTCAGCCTTGTCTTTTGCACTCACGTGTTGGGCTCCACCATCATTGAGGGTGGGGATATTCATGGAGCCTCCTCCTCCCATTAGTTGTTTAATGGTCCACCACCATTCACGACTGGATGTGGCAGGACTGCAGAGCTTTGATCTGATCTGTTGATTGTGGGAATGCTTAGCCCTGTCTGTAGCATGCTGCTTCCACTTTTCAACATGCATGTAGTCCTGTGTTGCAGCTTCCCCAGGTTGGCACGTCATTTTTAGGTACGCCTGGTGCTGCTCCTGGCATGCTCTTCTACACTCCTTATTGAACCAGGGTTGGTCCCCTGGCTTGATTGTAATGGTAGAGTGAGGGATATGCCGGGCCATGAGGTTGCAGATTGTGGTGGAGTACAATTCTGCTGCTGCGACTCATAGATGCCCAGTTTTGAGCTGCTAGATCTGTTCTGAATCTATCCCATTTAGCACGGTGGTAGTGCCACACAACATGATGGAGGGTGTCCTCAGTGTGAAGACGGGACTTCGTCTCCACAATGACTGTGCGGTGGTCACTGCTACCAATACTGTCATGGACAGATGCATCTGTGACAGGTATATTGGTGAGGACGAGGTCAAGTAGGTTTTTCCCGCGTGTTGGTTCTCTCACCACCTGTCGCAGGCCCAGTCTGGCAACTATGTCCTTCAGGACTTGGCCAGCTCGGTCAGTAGTGGTGCTACAGAGCCAATTTGGTGATGGACATTGAAGTCCCCCACCCAGAGTACATTCTGTGCCCTTGCTACTCTCGGTGCTGCTCAACATGGCGAAGTACTGATTCATCAGCTGATAGAGAGCGGTAGGTGGTAATCAGCAGGAGGTTTCGTTGCCCATGCTTGACCTGAAGCCATGAGACTTCATGGGGTCTGGAGTCAATGTTGAGGACTCCCAGGGCCACTCCTTCCCGACTGTATACCACTGTGCCGCCACCCCTGGTGCATCTGTCCTGCTGGTGGGACAGGACATACCCAGGGATGGTGATGGAGGAGTTTGGGGCATTGGCTGAAAGGTATGATTCTGTGAGTATGACTATGTCAAGCTGTTGCTTGACTAGTCTGTGGGACAGCTCTCCCAATTTTGGCACAAGTCCCCAGATGTTGGTGAGGAGGACTTTTCAGGGTCGACTGGGCTGGGTGTGCCGTTGCCGTGTCCGTAGCCGGTTCTGAATTAGATGCCGGGTGATCCGTCCGGTTTCATTCTTATTATTGCTTTTCGTAGCGGTTTGTTACAACTGAGTGGCTTGCTGGGCCATTTCAGAGGGCAGTTAAGAGTCAACCACATTGCTGTGGGTCTGGAGTCACATATAGGCCAGACCAGGTAAGGACGGCAGATTTCCTTCCCTAAAGGACATTAGTGAACCAGATGGGTTTTTACGACAATCTGGTAGTTTCATGGTTACTGATACTAGTTTTTTTTATTCCAGATTTTTTTAAATTTTAATTAACTGAATTTAAATTCCCCGGTGAGTGGGATTTTAACTCACGTCTCTTGATCATTAGTCGAGGCCTCTGGATTACTAGCCCAGTGACATTACCACTTTGCTACCGTTCCCGTATATGCAATGATTAAGGTTATTCAAAGGGAAATGTCAGTGAAGTTATAATACAAAGGGGCCTGTTATGCCTATTTTTGACTTAGTTAAAGTTACTAATAAATGTGTGTGTCTGTGTATATATATTATATATATACACACACATACACAAGTAATTTTTGTATCCTAGTTAGTTAGGTAAATAACATTTATTAACTTTGGGCCAGAAATTCGGCTCTTGTCAGGTGAGTACGCGCTGTGTACTCACCCGTAAGGCCATCTGAAGTGTCGGTTTCCTGCATGCACTGCACATGCGCGGGAAACCGGAACTTCCGTTCCCCTGAAGGAAGGGGTTCAGAAGTCGAACGCGTGCGCGGGAGAGGCTGCGCGCATGCAGCGAACTTCGTTTTTTTTTTCAGGTTTCTCTGGGAGGGTAAGTATGGAGAAGCTACACTTTTAAAAGGAGGCGCAAGGCCTGTTTTTAACAAGGTAAGTGGTTAATTAATTACAATTTAAACATTTTTTCAACAGGTTTATCTTTTTTAGATACTTTAAAGAAAGGTAAGTTTATTTTTAGCACCGTTACAAAGTATAATTAATTTTTTGAAAAATTAAAATTTTTGTTTAAAGTAGTTAATTTATGTAACTTATAGTTATTTTAAAAATGTGATTAAAAAAAAAATTATTTGAAGTTTAAGTGTGGTTTTGGGGCCGATCTCTATTCATAGATTTGACAGGTCTTCCTGTCAAATCTATGAATGAAAATGCCCTGTTAGGATTGGCTCTCCATGGCCCACGTGATCCCAGGGGACGCTTCGAACTAACTGCGCCCCTGGGATATGCAAGTACTGCGCGCCGGCAGCTGGAGGAGGCCCAGGAGCCGAAGTCCTCGTGGGCCCAAAGCACAATGGCAGGCGCGGTAGGCAAGTACGCGTGCGATGCTTGCACCCACAGGAAGCCGGAAAGCCGAATTTCTGGCCCTATATTATTTATTTTAATTGTTAAAAATTAAAAGTAATTTGCCCATGTAATAGTTGGAATATCAGATAGTATCCAGTCCCTTTTTTAAACCAAAGTTCAATACCAATTCCAATAACCAAGGGTCTAAGCTGCATTTTCCTTATTTGCACCAGTGCTCCTGCAAAAGGCATTCATGCAAAAAAATATATAATTATATTCAACTGTGAGATGTAGAAAATAGCATCAGAAAATATTTATTTCCTTTTTTTGTATTAATTTCCCCAGTATGTTTCTGCTCTTTAGTTTCAAAGAAATTGGTGACACTGATTGCATTGTATTCTCACACAGGCATGTCAAAGTGATGTTATTGGCAGCATGTTGGCCTGTGCAATACCATAAAGAACATTTAAATCTTGTTGACAGGCTGTCGGCCAAAAATTATTAGAGATATCCTATCATTGGTCCCTTCATGGTTGCACAGTATGACATCTTGAATTGCCACCAATGGAGGGGGATTAAATTAGAGCACAATTTTAGCATGCTACCCAAATAGTGCTATTGCCAAAATAATGTATTGCCAGGGGTGATGACATTTAGTTGAAGAATATTATACAAAGTAACATGGTACCATTGTCTTGTTAAGTGGACTTTGGTGCAAACAATAGCCACTCTTACAGTGAATTAAAATTTACAATTATTAATTTGAAGAACACTGGAAGTGAAGGGAAATTATCCTCAAGCATTTGAATGAGATTTGTTTGCCAATGTCTTTCCCTCGATCACTTCCCACTTGTGTGCTATAGAAAGTAAACAAATTAGTCCCAGGATAAAACAGTTGGAGGAGCAATCATGCAAGTATATCCCTTGAGCTGCAATGCCAATAGATATATAATGCTTTAATACTTTCCATAATTCTTTGTTTAAGTTGTATTAAAATTCATTAAATTGCATTATGAGCCACTTCTGTGTTAGTAAAGCGGAATGTGCTCACTAACATTACATTTTTATAGAATATTCGAAACCACAGGACTGTGACTGTATTATGAAGGTCTACAGCATGGAATTAGTTGTGGAGAATTAGTTTTCTCAGCTTGGATGTTGAAAACCTGACAGTTTGGAAAGTTGAAGATATATGGCATTTATATACACAGAGCTCTGCAACAGTATAAAGACAGGAGAAAAGATCATCAGGCCCATCAATGCTCACTGCATGCACAATTCTCCCCAATAACTAGCAACACTAACTCCTGGGGGAGGAATATAGTTCATGTCCATCCAGATACCTTGCCTGCGAAAGGTATACATGGAGGTAAACAAGATTCTAAATAACCTTGCCAAGGCACTGGGGAACAACTACATGATAAACACCAGCAGTAACACTATAAATTTCTACCAAAATAATCATTCTGGTGGAAGTGCTGAACAAATTGCAAATATTCCTGAAGACACGGTAATTTCAAAGTTAATGAATGTTTCTATTTTATGAAATGATTCCTCAGTTATTGCAAGCACTATATTGTTCCGATTTGATTTCCTTCCATTGCGATCAGAAATCAACAAAAATGGTGGACCTCAAGTTATTTCATATCGATAGTTTCCACTTTCCTCGATCTGTTGCCTTGCAGCTGTGCACTACACTCAGTTACTAAGTGCCAGTATACCTGACTGATGGACTTTCTAGTTACAATTGCATTTGGCTACCCACTTGTGACTTCTGTCACTCGAGTACTATGCATTTAATTAGGATAAAGATGGCAGAATCTGAAATTCACACCAAACAAATTCAATTTGATCCCAATAAGCCACCAATGTACCAAATCCATTTTATTCCAGTGTTTTGAATAATAAATAGTAGGCAGAATGGATATGAAGTCATCCCCTGGATAAAATCCCCTGTTTTCTGCTTCTGCACTTGTCAACCTGCCATTTTCCTCCCAATCATGTTAGTGGATGGAAAATTGCTGGTATTGGGAATGCAGTAGTGATTAAACCCGGCAACTAAAATTAAGAGGCACCTGCTCTCCCCATATATTATTTTATTGCAATATCCTATTATGGACACAGGTTTGTCTTGCATGTTGAGCTCATGAGCCCGATTTCCCTCCCCTAAAAAGATAAAAATAAACAATAATTTGTAACAAAAAAGGTAATTTATGCTTTTTTAACGCAGTTTTAATTTTAAATCTGTATATTTCAATCCTCTTAGCATGTTAATAGTTATTCTAAATATTTATTACAGTGGAACATCGATTATTTGACATAATGGAGGGGTGTGGATAGTGGAATTGATGGGTAATCGAGACCCATGCAGCCTCATCAACAACAACTTGTATTTATGTAGCACCTTTAAAGTAGGCGCTTCACAGGAGTATTAAAAGACAAAAAAAAAATTGACACCGAGCCACATAAGGAGAAATTAGGGCAGGTGACCAAAAGCTTGGTCAAAGAGGTAGGTTTTAAGGAGCGTCTTAAAGGAGGAAAGAGAGGTAGCGAGACGGCGAGGTTTATGCACGGAATTCCCGAGCTTAGGGCCTAGGCAACAGAAGGCACGGCCACCAATGGTTGAGTGATTATAATCAGGGATGCTCAAGAGGCCAGAATTAGAGGAACACAGATATCTCAGGGGGTTGTGGGGCTGAAGGAGATTACAGAGATAGGGAGGGGCGAGGCCATGGAGGGATTTGAAAACAAGGATGAGAATTTTGAAATCGAGGCGCTGCTTAACCGGGAGCCAATGTAGGTCAGCGAGCACAGGGGTGATGGATGAATGGGACTTAGGTTAGGAGTTAGGACACAGGCATCCCCCTAAATTGCTCTGTTCCTGCCAACAAGAATAGCTAGTGCTGAAGCAGCTGATCTATCAACTGCATGCCAGTTCAAAGCTTCCCCATCCGTCCATACTCTACCCGCTGACTTGAGAGAGACAATTAAAAATGTTTCCCCCAAAGCAAACACGGTCCACAAGGCACAGAGGTAAATGCTAAAGGAAGCATGCACTCACTTCTAGTGATCCCATCAGCAGTCCTGATCTCAGAGGAAATACTAATTTTTCAATTCAATAAAAAGCCCACTTGGTTAAATGTACTATTGTTCTGAATATAACATCAACTGAGAACGTAAACAGTGGGAGTGCAGATAATTAAAGTTGTACTGTTTTGGGTGTGCAATTAAACAGTTCTTAGCCTTACATATTTTATTAAATTATATATATGTATTTTTGGACAAATCATTCATGTGGCACTTGCAAAGGTCCTTTTGGCATGATATCGAACCTTTTTGAGGAAAAAAAAGAGTCAGTACCAAACCCTTTTGTCCATGTTTCTTCACTGAATCGTTCATCCTGGCAACATAAGACAGAGGCCGGAATTTTCTGGTGTTCGTGTGGGCGCAATTGGAGGCGGGTCGGGAGGGAGATTTGAAATAACTTGGAGTGGGTTGGTAACCCGCCAGCATCCCGCCCCCCACGCGCCTTTTGCTCGGGCACATTTGCCAACGCGGCAGCGACCCGAACGGCAAAGGTGGCTGAGGTCATTTAGATGATTATTAGGTACTTGTCAGACCCTTAAACCTATTTTTAACCCTACCTTTCAAATTTCCCTGGATGACCACGGGGAATCAGACAGCTCGGGAACCACTTCTGTGAACCTGAGGCGGAAGTTCAGTGGCCATTGATCCAGCTCACTAGTACACAGCATGGAAAGTACCATAAATACTCCCTCCTGACACCTGGTCACTTTCCTAAGGCAGATGCTATTGCTGAGTTCATTGTCAGCACAGATTTAGCTTTCTAGAGGTTGCAAGACTTTTCAGCAAAGTCGGGATCCACTGTCACCTCATTGCTGGAAGCTATCACACCATTGACAGCTTGCTTCTGTCATCTCTACTTGACCTGTCATCTATTACATAAGCATGGGTGCCGTTTATAATGTCTCACCTTGGTCCTCAGAATCAGACCACGATGAGCCCCAACACCAGCAGCACCAGGCACACCAGTAGCACCAACAACAACACCACCAACCTTCCCCTCAACCACCTGATGTTGCACAGGACAGAGGGCATCAGCGCAGGGCTGCACCACACCGGAGGCGATATCCCCAACACAGGGTATACAGGCAGAGGATGAGCTTCCTCAACATGACTGAGCAGCAGTGCCAAAGGAGGCTCAGGCTATTGCACCAGGCCGTCGCAGACATTTGCAGATTGCTGGAGCAAGAGCTGCAGCCCGGAGGAGTGGGTGACCACGCCTTACCAGTGGATGTCAAAGTTACCAGTGCCCTCAACTTCTTCACCTCAGGCTCCTTCCAGGGATTTGCAGCAGACATTTGTGGCATCTGAAGGAACTTAAAAGCAGTTAGCTGCCCACAGATGCACCACACAGGTCACCGATGCCCAATGACATGAATCTTGTCATTCATGTATGAAGTAATACTGGGCGGCCTGCTGATGGTGCTGTCCATGGAGAGTATAAATACTCGGGCATGGGCCCAGCTTGCTTAGGACATTCCTCAACAGGAACTAGTGAAGGCCACAACTAGATCTCCATGTTGAAAAACAGTTGATTAAAGCTTTGTTTAATGCTTAGACCAAGTACCTAGTAGTTTTCTTACGTCACCCTCTTTGACAAGTCAGCCAATTATATCAACTTTGCCACTGATGACGCCAGTGTTACTGAGCGAGCGCTCGGTTTTGCCACTCTGGTTGGCTTCCCACGGGTGCAGGGCATCATCGACAGCACACACGTGGCCATCAGGGCACCCCATCATAATCCAGGAGTCTCTGTCAACCGCAAGGGCTTCCACTCCCTCAATTTGCAGCTCGTCTGCAACCATAGGAAAATCCTCATGCATGTGTGCGCCAAATTCCCTGGCAGCTGCCATGACTCTTTTATCCTGTCCAAGTCCACCCTCCCTCGGCTCTTCGCTCCTCCAAACAGACTTTCCGGCTGGCTGCTTGGAGACAAGGGCTATCCACTAAAGACGTGGCTCATGACACCCTTGAGGAGGCCAAGTACTGAGGCCGAGGAGAGATATAACGAAAGCTGCATTTCCACCAGATGTGTCATAGAGCAGGCAATAGGCATGCTGAAAATGCGCTTCAGATGCCATGACAGATCTGGAGGAGCCCTTCAGTACGCACCAGCCAGGGTCTCCAGTATCATCGTGGTCTGCTGCACCCTGCACAACATATCGCAGCAGCGAGGATTAGCACTACATGAGGAGCAAGGCACTGAGTTTTTTTTTTCAGAAAAGGAGAAGGAGGAGGAGCAGGAGCTAGAGGAACCTGCGGTCCAGATCCCACCAGCACACGAGCACATTACTGCCCGGGAGGCCAGGGATGGCCTCATCATGGCTAGATTTACTTAACTTCAGGCATTACACCCATATGGCTGCCACATGCTGCACCAGGCTCCCACAACTCCACAGCAACACCATAAAGCATCCTTACAATGACCAGGCCATTCCTTTCACACTGACCACCATTGCTGGAGGTACCGTTATGTCTCACCATTCACTGCAACTCACTAAGCCACTTACAAAGTTGCACACAAATTTGGCCATGACCGGAAAGTGGTGAAAATAAATATTTTTATCTGTAACATCACAGTAACGGAAACTTTACACATTTATTAAAACACCCAATTGGTTACCCTTGTGCATCTACTTGTGTTTCATCTTTCTTCTACAAGGTGCTGCCACTGTGGCTTCAGCAGAGGTAGAGGCAGCCTGCTTACTCCCCTGCTGTGACTGCATAGACACTTTTGACGGTCGTCCTCTGGATTTTGGAACCTGTGATGGCCCCGCCAATGTCTGCTCCTCCTGCGACTGTGCAGGGGCAGACTTGGCCATCAGGATCTGAGGAGGCATCTGGGGCTCTGACTGAGGGGGTGGCAATGGGGGAGAAGTGGGAGCGCTTTGAGAGGAGCCCCCACTTCCATGTCCCCTCTCACCATCATCCCTCTCGTGGGCCACCCGCACTTCCCTGCTAGCAAGGAGCTGGAGAGCACCTTGCTGCACAGCAGTGGGGCCTTGAGGACCCAAGTCTATGTTGACATCCCTCCTAGACAGGAGGTCTATTCTCCATAGATAGCATGTGTTCATGTGAGTGGCGCATTAGCTGCTTCATGCAGGTGGCCATCCTATCCATGGAAGAGCCTACAGTCACCATCGCCTGCGACACGGTGCTGCTCATGTTGGAGATGGACTCCTCTATTCTCTGGACATTTGCAGACATCGCGCTCACAAAACCTGTCAAAGCCTCCTGCACTTCTTGCTGTACCTCCAGGATCGCCCTCTTTCTGGATGGCCCCCGAGGCTCAGCGTCTGCATGCAGCTGAGCAGAGCTGGGAGTGTCCTGCGCCCTCCGGTGCCCTGTCTCTACCATCTCCTCTTGCTCACTTGTGACTTGTGACACATTAGGTGACAACACTACTCTATCTTGCGTGGCACCCACTGAGGTGTGTGTATCTGTGCTGGTGCTGGGTGCGCTTCTGTCTGGTGATGGTGCACCCTCAGAGGCTGGAGGCTCCTCTGAGGAGTCGTCTTCCTCTTCCTTCTGGACAGTAGGAGTGGCTCTTGATGGACCTGTGGGACATTAAAGAGATGAATTAGATATGTCATGTCAAGATTGGGTACAGATACCATTATGCACATGACGAACATTCACTGGCTGCTGACATCAGTCCCCATATGAGTGACTGCTGTATGCCATGTAGCTGTATGAGATGTAATTCTGTCATCAGGTTGCTGAAATGTCCCCTCTCTCCGTCTCCCACCTCCAGCTGCTCTGCAACTCCTGACACTTCCAGGGCGACTGCTGTTAAGGTGGCCAATGATGGAGGGCCAACTCCAATTCTCTCCCTCTCCCTCTTATTGTGGGCTTTCTTCTCCTGCAAGAAGGGAAAGAAGAAAAGGTTCAGTGAGCGTGATGGAATGAGTGTAAGGAATGGATGGGTTACATCTTTAGAGGGAGACTATGATGGAGTGGGGGTGCAATGCCAAATGGCCTCCTTGTGTGGTGTTAGTTGGTATGGTTGCATTAGGATGAGGGTGAGTGTGAGGGATGGTTAGTCAGATGGGGATGTGATAATGTAGATAGAGAGAGAGGGATGGGTGAAGGTGCAAGGCATGTTGGTGTGAGTAATGATGTGCAGGAGTAGGGTAGGAAAGGCAGAGTGATGGGGAAGTGATGAGAGGCACAGCAGGATGAAGTTGAGTGTGGCTTTGTACTCACCTTTCCTGATCTAATGAGATCATTGAAACATTTCCGGCACTGCACCCCGGTCCTCCTGACAACATCCCTGCTATTGACCTCCTCTGCTATTTGGAGCCAGGTTCCTTTGGTCTGCTGGGGAGGTCTCTTCCACCCATCGGAAGGAAAGAGGACCTCCCTGCTTGCTCTCACTCCCCACTCCCTCCACAAGCATATGGAGGGAGTCATCTAAGAACCTAGGTGCAGCCCTCTGTCTCTGTGCATTCATGTTTGCCCATCTTTCCAACACTTCAATGGTCCAGTGCAGTGCCTGCACAATCCGAGATGAACCTTCAAATGCAATGTGGTCATGGCTCCTTTAAATATCCCAACTGGAGACATGTCATCGATGACGTCATCAGACCTGCACCATTTAATAGGGCTGGGTAATGCACAGGGCTGCCTTAATAGGCGCCATTAAGGGAAAGTCGATCTCAGGAGCGGGATGAAATGAAGAATGTTCGACCCGCCACGGCGACCGCCCGCACCCGATCCACCCAGGTACAGAAAATTCCAGCCAGCGTGCCGGCAGGGAATTAAGACAACCCACCATATAATAACACCAATAATCATAAGCAGCTGGAAATTAGACCCTTGACTCTTATGAAAATATACATGCTGATTTGTCACCAGTGGTTGGAGATTGCCACCATTCATCATTGCCAGCTGATTTTCCAGCTCCCAAACTGGTCTGAAGTTTCAACCCCTATTAAAGTGAAAGAAGCTGCTCTTGAACACAGGCAGCTCTCTCTTTGACTCTGAACTATAGGGATCCCAAAGTTAATCAAAACCAGATTTCCGTGCATAGCAAAATTTCCACCGGACAGAGTATGTAGAGAGAATATACTACCACTTGTACGATTTGGCCTAACATTTTTAATAAACTACGACAAATTATTTCTCAGAAAGCATTAGTCTTTCCAAGTGAATCTTACCATATATCAAAGACAAGGGGGGTAATTTTAACCTACCCTGTCTGACGGGAAACTAACTGGATCGGATTGGCCACCCGTTTTATAGCCAGCTCAGTTTAATTTTCCATTGACTAAGGTTAAAATCACCCACATGGACTTAACTGAGAATTGATACTTGCGAGATTCTACCAATGTAAAACATAGTCAGGCATATTTTCCCTTTCTTGTGCTTTGATATCCTGGGCATCATGAACAGAAGAAATCTGGAAAATTCCTCTCTGATCCGCCATAGGCAATCAAAACTAGTCTAATAGACCTTCCTGGCCCTGATTAACGTTACAAGGTACCTACCTCTTGTCCGAGGTTATCCCTGCCCCAGCCAGAAGGACGTCCAGCTCTTGCTCAAAGGAATTCAGCATATCAGTATATATCACATGAGCCAGCAACCTGTTCCACAGGTTCACTATTCTATTGAAAAAGGAGAACCTCCTAACATCTAACCAAGTTGTAACCTTACATAACTTGTAAGAGTGACCCCTGGTCTTTCCTAAGGTGGGGTGGATCACATACCCAAAATGGAGCGTGTCATCCTGCTCGCTAGAATTTCCTCTACATGCTGTGCCTAAGTGAACCTTTATGCCCAAGTTAAAAAAGAGAAAAATCTGCTCTAACAGTTCTCTTCATAAGTTTTTAACAATAAATGTTCTAAATAATAACAGCCACTAGAGTAATTTTAAAACTCAAATCTAAATCTTGATTTCAGATGATTGATGCTCAAGTGATTTAAAACAATCAAGGTGTATGGCATCATCTAAACATGGATTAGATTTCTGCCTTGTAATCACTCCCAGTATACATTATTTTATGCATACTTTCTACTATAGGATATTTTAAATAGAATATATCCATCAACCTAAAGAACAGGAACAGCTAGTTTAACATACTGTGCTATGGAGGCTGATCATAATCATAGATAAGCAGTAGCAAACATTTAAAGAAATATTCCAAAATTCTCAACAAATATACATTCCTCTGAGAAATGAAAACTCCATGGGAAAAGTGATTCATCCGTGGCTAACTACAGAAGTTAAGGATAGTATTAGATTAAAAGAGGCTTACAATGTTGCAAAAAATAGTAGTAAGCCTGAGGATTGGGAGAGCTTTAGAAATCAGCAAAGGACTACCAAAATATTGATAAAAAGGAAGAAAATAGAATGAGAGTAAACTAGCAAGAAACATGAAAAAGATTGTAAGAGCTTCCACAAGTATGTAAAAAGGAAGAGTAGCAAAAGTAAGCGTTGGTCCCTTAGAGACTGAAACAGGAGAAATTATAATGGGGGATAGGAAATGGCAGAGTCTTTAAACAAATATTTTGGCCAGAATTTTGCCAGCGCTCAGAGGGCGGGATTGGAGGCAGGTCAGAGGTTAAATTCGCAATGATTGATGGCAGGTTCCGAACCCGCCATGATCCCGCCTCCACGCATCTTTCCCGAGTGTCGGGTCTCCGATTTGCAAATGGACCCGACACCAAGCGGCGGGAAAAGGATTAAAGGGCACTTAACTGCCTTTTAAGTGATACTTTAAAGCTATTTTCACAGGGTTTTTAGATTTTCCAGCTTCTGGGAATAGCATGCCAGGTAAGTGTGGCGTGAACACCAGCGAGCTGGAGACTTCACAGCTGCAACTGCAGTGTAAAAGCTGCACTCACAAATCGTGTCATTAAGAAATCTGTGAGGTTCGTGATTGAATGATTTGGGGGGCATTTTCTGAAGAGCCGCCATGTTGGCTTGTGTCTGGCGAGTGAGGTCCTCCATGGAGGTTGCCTTCCTTTCCATGGCGGCACCCAGATTACCCATAGTGTTCACCACGGCATTGCTAATGTTTAAGATGGACTCCTCCATTCTCTGTACACTTGCAGTTACCGTGGAAGCAAACCCACTCAGAATCTCCTGCACTTGTTCCTGAAGCTTCAGCACCTCTATCTTTCTGGATGGCCCCAGAGACTCATCGTTTACATGCAACTGGGAGATCTGGGAGAGCCTTGCATCCTCCGACGAGGACTGTCCACTGCTGTACCTGTCTCCAACATCTGCTCCTGCTCACTTGTGAGCTGTGATACACCAGATGATAACACTACTCTATCTCGCAAAAAAACCCACCGAGGTGTGCGTCTCTGCTCTTCCTCCTGGACAGTGGGGAGCGGGGCTCTCTATGGTCCTGTAGGGGAGTAAAGGCATGAGTTAGACAAGTGAAATGTGTGTTGCAGACACATCCCATTGTACAGATGCTTAGCACTCAATCTCCATGAACATCATATCCCATATTAGTCACTCATGAATTCTCAGGGTTGGAAATCAATTCTGACACCAGCTTGCTCTTCTACACCTGTCTCTCCGTCCCCCACTTCCCGCTCCTCTGCACCTCCGATGATCTCCAGAGCTGCCTCCTCTGCGCTCATTAGGTGCGCCAGGGATGGTGGGCCTCCTCCTGTCCTCCCCCTCTCCCTTTTATTGTGGGCTCTCTTCTCCTGTAATAAGGGACACAAGTGGAGTTTGAGAGAGATTGATGGAGTGAGGATAAAGAATAGATGACATAGATGTTTAGAGTGAGACTATGAAGGAGTGTGGTGCACAAACCAAGTTCTCTCCCTGTGCATTGTTAGTTGTTGGCATTGCATAAGAGTGTAAGTGGTGCATAGTAAGATGGTGACGTGATTCTGTACAGTGAAAGAGAGGGATGGGTGAGGGTGCAAGGGATGTTAGAGTGAATTGGGATGTGCAGGGGAAGGTTGCCAATGCAGAGTGATGGGGATGAGAAGTAATGGGAGGCAGATTGAAGGTAAGTGTGATGTTATACTTACTTTTGCTGATCGCAACAGATCATTAAACCTCTTACGACACTGCACCGAGGTGCGTGTGCAGACCAACCTCGAACTGACCTCCTCAGCAATTTGCAGCTAAGCTGCCTTGGTATGCTGAGGAGGCCTCCTCCTTCCGTTTCCAGGGAAGAGGACCTCCTTACATCCTCTTACTCCCTCCACAAGAGCATGGAGGGAGTCCTCATTGAAGCGGGGAGCAGCCTTAGGTTTTTGCACTGCCATACCTTGAGCAGCCAGCACTTCAGGGAACAAAATGGAAATGAATCTGCAGAGGGGACATGGCCCCTTTAAATAATCAGTCCAACATCGCTTCATCAGACGCGAGCAGCTGACCCGCACCCAGCAATTGCCTTGGAGAACCCGCACATTGGCCTTAACGAGGCCAGTCAACGTAAAATTTCACCTGCAGGGCGGCGGGAACCAGGAGCGCATCCGGAACCCGCCAAACAGCGGACCCACCACCATCCCACCTCCAGGCGCAAAATCGCAGCCTTTGTATCTGTTTTCACAGTAGAAGACACAAATAGCATACCAAAAGTAATGGGGAACCAAGGGGCTAATGAAAGTGAGTAGAGAAAAAGTACTTGAGAAATAAACTGGACTAAAACCCGACCAATCCCCTGGACCTGAAGGCTTACATCCTAGGGTTCTAAAAGAGGTGGCTACACAGATAGTGGATGCATTGGATGTGATCTTCCAAAATTCCCTAGATTCTGAAACAGTCCCAGCGGATTGGAAGGTAGCAAATGTAACCCTACTATTCAAAAAAGGAGGGAGAGAGAAAGCAGGGAACTATAGGCAAGTTAGCCTGACATCAGTCATCGGGAAAGTGCTGGAATCCATTATTAAGGAAGTGATAACAGGGCATTTGGAAAAACTTAATATGATTAGGCAGAGTCAACATGGTTTTATGAAAGAGAAATCATGTTTAACAAATGTATTAGTTTTTTGAGGATGTAACTAGCAGAGTAGATAAAGGGGAACCAGTGGATGTAGTATATTTGGATTTTCAAAAGGCATTTGATAAGGTGCCACATAAAAGGTTGTTACACAAGATAAGGGATCATGGGATTGGGGACAATATATTAGCATGAGGATTGGTTAACGGACAGAAAACAGAGAGTAGGGGTAAACGGGTCATTTTCCGGTTGGCAGGCTGTAACTAGTAGGGTGCCGCAAGGATCAGTGCTTGGGCCTCAGCTATTTACAATCTATGTTAATGACTTAGATGAAGGGACTGAGTGCAATATATCCAAGTTTGCTGACGATACAAAGCTAGGTGGGAAAGTAAGCTATGAGGAGGACACAAAGAGCCATAAAGGGATATAGATAGACTAAGTGAGTGGGCAATAAGGTGGCAGATGGAATATAATGTGAGGAAATGTGAGGTTATTCACTTTAATTGGCAGAATAGAAAAACAGAATATTTTTTAAATGGTGAGAAACTATTAAATGTTGGTGTTGAGAGAGATTTAGGTGTCCTCATACAGGAAACACAGAAAGCTAGCCTGCAGGTACAGCAAGCAATTGGGAAGGCAAATGGCATGTTGGCCTTTATTGCAAGGGGGTTGGAGTACAGGAGTAAGAAAGTCTTACTACAATTGTACAGGGCCTTGGTGAGACCACACCTGGAGTACCGTGCACAGTTTTGGTCTCCTTATCTGAGGAAGGATATACTTGCCTTAGAGGCGGTGCAACGAAGGTTCACTAGATTGATTCCTGGGATGAGAGGGCTGTCCTATGAGGAGAGATTGAGTAGATTGAGCCTATACTCTCTGGAGTTTAGAAGAATGAGAGGTGATCTCATTGAAACATACAAGATTCTGAGGGGGATTGACAGGGTAGACGCTGAGAGGTTGTTTTCCTGCCTGGGAAGTTTAAAACTAGGGGCATAGTCTCAGGATAAGGGGTAGGCCATTTAAGACTGAGATGAGGAGGAATTTATTTACTCAGAGGGTTGTGAATATTTGGAAATCTCTACCACAAAGGGCTGTGGGTGCTGAATCGTTGAATATATTTAAAGCTGAGATCGATAGATTTTTGGACTCTAGGGGAATCAAGGGATATGGAGATCGGGCGGGAAAGTGGAGTTGAGGTTGAAGATCAGCCATGATCTTATTGAATGGTGGAGCAGGCTTGAGGGGCTGTATGGCCTACCCCTGCTCGTAATTCTTATGTTCTTATCATCTGTAAGAAGGTGGGACAGTGATAGAGATTATATTCCAATCATTAGCTAATTGTTTTTTTTCCTGCTTTGAGATTCTTTTTATCACAAAGTTAGCTGCTAAGATGGTGAAGTGATGTAAAGGGTAGAATACTTGCTTCTCAAGCAGATGGTCATAGGCTCCAGTACTTGGACAATCGGTCACCCATATCTGCCTGCTACCCGTTGGGACGAACTTGAATAATTCGTAACCAGGCTATCAGGTAGAGTGAGTCAGGGTAAAGAAAAACTGAAAGCATTCACCACACTGAAGTCTATTGGTCAGTTAAGGAGTAAGATTAGGGGCAGTCACGGAAAGATGGATTGTCTGCATCGCCTCTGCTTTCTGAAGGTTTTATGGCCAGTCCCAAGAGTGAAAATGAGGGACAATATGGGCATTGTGATTCATTGTGTCTTTTTAAATTCACTGACAATGTTAAAACTTGTGCTAAAGTGGTTAGTGATTTAAGTTTCTACTATTGCAAGGCAGCAACATGCAAATCACAGTGTAGGCTTCTGTTGTTCAAGATTGGTCAAGTATATGATATTTCCATGAAAGCATTAATAAATCACTCTCTCACCTGCCACTCTTTACTGTTCCATGACTTTAAACAATTGTTTCTTATGCACTGCACAACAATTCATTCTCACACAGTTCAATCAGTTCCATCTGAAATGCTACATGCATCTCCAACAGGATATTACTGATGTCAACACACATGTGCAAAATGCTTGTAAAGTTAAGTGAAATGTCTGACAGTTGTAACTATCTGGCAATCTCAACAGCAAAATGAAAACAACAGCAACAAATAGTGGAGCGAGAGTCTTTAAACCATGAATCAGAAACAATAATTATCAGGAATATATAAAATGTGCTGGATGACCCTTAAGTGATCAAGCTTGCAATCACAAAGAATAAATGCAGAAAATAAATCCATCATGCTACAGTTCCAAAAACATGCAATATCCAATTCAAAAGCTTCAAATTCAAAAATTAAGATAAATGGATTTTTTTTTCAGTAAATTGTGCTTTCAAATATTGGACATCATTGGCTTATAACATTGACAAGCCAAGTTGACTTTGGATTTTTCTCCTTTGATATCTGTTGCAACCCTTGATTATGGTTAACTGGGTTCCCATTTTGGGTATGTGAGTGATTCTGGTTACTAAGTATTGACGATGGAGCACAAGCTGTTTCAGGCTTTGATATCAGTCTGTTGGCTAACATGTGCCTAGCTCATGGCATTTAACAGTGTCCTCGTGCTTTTGTAAAATCGCTGGCCATATGCCAGTTCTCCACAGCAAGCAATTCTCTGAAACCTGCTCACCATCTGTCATCCTAAGCTCTATGTCACATACAGTCACTCTTAGTTAATCAGAGATCTGAAAAAAATCTGCATTATATTTGCAAATTATTTTGGATGGACATTATAATTCTCCAAAGCAGTATTCTCCTTTCTGTTTAGTCCTAAATTAAAAGACACTGGGATAAATTGACCCATTTTTCAGGCACTAGGAGGCCTCCTAAGGCCCCCAAATGGCAGGCACTTCTGACCAGAAACGGCTACATTGGGTAAGGACAAACAAGAGGTATCCTTCACCCATGCCTGAAGCAGGAGTTAGCCCCTTTGCATATGCAAATATGGGATCCAACGCCTGCCTCAGGTTTCCACTCCAACATTAGTTATGCCCTGAGGCAGCCTGCATCAAACTGATCCCCGAACTGAAGCCCGACCCCCGATCCCAAGTCCGACCACCCCGACTCCGCCTGACCCCAAGTCCGACCCTCCGTGAAATGGGTTTGGAAACATTAAGGCTCATCACCATATTTTCCTAACCTCCTCAATACTGACTAGTTTCTGCAATAATGGGCCAGAAATTCGCTGTGTACTCACCCGTAAGGCCATCTGAAGTGCCGGTTTCCTGCATGCACTGCGCATGTGCGGGAAACCGGAACTTCCGTTCCCCTGAAGGGAGGAGTGAAGAAGTCGAACGCGTGCGCGGGAGAGGCTGCGTGCACGCAGCGAACTTCGATTTTTTTTTCAGGTTTCTCCGGGAAGGTAAGTATGAAGAAGCTGCGCTTTTAAAAAGGAGACGCAAGGCCTGTAAGTGGTTAATTAATTACAATTTACATTTTTTTTCAACAGGTTTATCTTTTTTAGACACTTTAAAGAAAGGTAAGTTTATTTTTAGCACCGTTACAAAGTATAATTAATTTTTTCAAAAATTAAAATTTTTGTTTAAAGTAGTTAATTTATTTAACTTATAGTTATTTTAAAAATGTGATTAAAACATTTTTTTATTTGAAGTTTAAGTGTGGTTTTGGGGCCGATCTCTATTCATAGATTTGACAGGTCTTCCTGTCAAATCTATGAATGAAAATGCCCTGCTAGGATTGGTTCTCCATGGCCCACGTGATCCCAGGGGACGCTTCGAACTAACTGCGCCCCTGGGATACGCAAGCACTGCGCGTCGGCAGTTGCAGGAGGCCCAGTACCCGAAGTCCTCGTGGGCCCAAAGCACAACTGCAGGCGCGATGGGCAAGTATGCGCGCGATGCTTGCACCCGCAGGAAGCCTGAAAGCTGAATTTCTGGCCCAATAGCATGAATAGGGGATTGGTTAACGGACAGAAAACAAAGAGTAGGGATAAACAGATCTTTTTCAGGTTGGCAGGCTGTAACTAGTAGGGTGCCGCAAGGATCAGTGCTGGGGCCTCAGCTATTCACAATCTATATTAATGACCTAGATGAAGGGACTGAGTATAATGTATCCAAGTTTGCTGATGATACAAAGCTAGGTGGGACAGTAAGCTGTGAGGAGAACACAAAGGCTGTGATTTTCCCACTGGTGGCGGGTTGGGTGCGGGTCAGGTGGTCGGCGAGTTCCGATCCCGCCGCCGCTTTCAGCCGGTAAAAATTTGCGATTTTGCCCTAATTGGGCAATTGAGTCTCTGCGTGTGCGCTCCCCTGGCCAATTAGTCTTTTGGGTCTGTAACTTGCCTCTCTTGACATCTGTGAGCCAGCTGCAGTTAAGGGGCCCATGCAGCCTTGGTTCATTCTCTCATTATTTGCTGCTGGATTTCCTTCTGACAACTGCTGCTATGACTACCTCAAGGGCCAAGGCCTCTCCCCGATTTGATGATGACTCTCTCCATGCTCTTGTGGAGGGAGTCAGAGGGCGCAGGGAGGTACTCTTCCCATCTTCTGGGTGGAAGAAGCCACCACAGCAAACCAAAGCAGTCTGGCTGCAAATTGCTGAGGAGGTGAGCTCCTGATCCATGTGCACTCGAACCTGGGTGCAGTGCAGAAAAAGCTTCAATGACCTGGTCTGCTTAGGAAAAGTGAGTATAACATCACACTTGGCCTCAATCTGCTCCCCATCTCCTCTCACCACCAGCACTCTGCATTGTCAACCTACTTTACACATCCCACTTTACCCTTACATCCCTTGCACCCTTAACCATCCATCTCTCGCTATGTACACAATCACTTCACTATTCGACTATGCTGCCCTCACACTCGATATCACTGTGATGCTATGACAACAACTAACAATGCACAGGGAGGGCCCTTGGTATTGGCACCTCACTTGTAAGCTTCGCAAAATTCCCCAGAAACTCGTATAGAACCCTAAAAGGGGTGATTTGGGGATTTTTCCTACAAATTTGGGATGATGGGACCTAAGTGAAGTGATTTGAGGTAAAAACCTCAGTTTTGGACATTTTAAAGATCAGGGAAGAAAAAATCCCTGAGGAAAAATGACTTTTGGACATGACTATGGGGAAAAACACCTTTCACAGACACAAGACAGGCTGCGAAGGGATGTGGCGAGGCAGTGGACAGCTTTTGGCATCAAGCTGTCTGGAATTTGTTTGCACTGCAATCCAGGCAGGAGGAAGAACCTCACCCAAAACCTCACAACACATCCAAAATTGAATAATTCAAGACACCTTTTGAAAATCCCCAGGCCCAGTCAAGAAACCCAAAACACGAGGACAATGCAAACTCCGATTAAACAACAGATCGACAGGATGGAGAACCACTTCACACATTTACAAAACCAGTTAACATGCTAGTAAAGTCGTTACTGTTAACGAGGTCTTACAATGACCAGGATTTGATTTGGTTTTGACAAGGCCACTTCAATTTAGTATAATTGAAGGCCCATCAAGCAGTTACGGCAGTTCAATAAGAAGGGAGTTCAAGTTCAACACAATTCAAAGGCTGTGTTGAACAGAAGTCAGGGCGGCAGTTACAGAAACAAGCGGAAGGCAGTTTCCACAATTCTGCAAGAAGGCAGTTCTACAGCTCGGAAGAAGACAGTTTAAACAGAGGCAGAGTTATAGCAAGAAGTTAAACAAAGAAGGCCAACAGCTTCACAAGCAGACCGACACGCAAGAAGAAACCAGAGTGACTGCCTCAATGACCATCAGACACCTCGCGGCAACAAGGGCCTTACGAAACCTTTTACTCAAAAGACTCTAAACCCTAACTCTAAACTGTCAAGGATTCGTTTGGTGAGCATTATCCCTGGTTCTCCAGAGCCCAACCTAGTTAGTGAAGTGGGATTGGGAGGGGTGAAGTATTCTTCGAATGTTATTTCCCTCGCTTGTCCCGAAGTGTTCCCCACCTTTAGAGTGATAAGAGTGTTTGTGTTGTGTTTTACTTCCTTGAATAAAAGTCAAAGTTCTTTCATCAAAACCTGTTGTCTACTGCACCTTTGTTCACAACCCACAAATAAGTACAAGGTCTAGAACCAGGGGCGTGGGAGCGATTCGAACTGCTCACTGAGTCAGAGGTGAGGCTGACCCCACACACCACCCCCTACATAATGGCGACCGTGGCACGAACTTGGCAAAAGGGTTGTGAAGCAGTAGACACTGATTTTGAGGAGAGAACTGTAATGGAAGAAAGGATTCCAGATTATGTGTTCAGCAAGGTGAATATGGAAAAGAAGTGGGTCACTAATCTGCTGAAGACTGGGCGCCCGGTACATGCTGCAGCTAAATGGACAGAAGGGAAGGATCATAAAAAATCCATAGAAAAGGCAGTCTGGCTGATGTGCTTCAAGAAACAGATCCAACTTTTGGACAGACTCGTTGAAGCACAGGCAGCCGAGATTCTGGTGACAGCCCTGGAAGTCCAAACAAAGGCCCTAGCACGGGAGAAGTTACTGTTAGCATTGCAGGCTCTAAACCAGGAAAGGGTGCAGTTAGTGGGGGAGCATAAGACCCGGCAGGAATATTTACAGTGTCAGGTCACAGAGGCCAAGAATAATAAGCTGAGGTTGTGGGAAAAGAATGCCTGCCTGGCAAAACAAGTAAGAGAGCAGGAGGAGACAGTAAAAGGCTTACAGGTAGCCTATAAGGTAATGAGCGCACAGGGGTTTGAGGATGCGGACCATGGCCCCTGCCAGAAGCAGATAGAGAGTCTCAGCCTTGCTCTAAGGAAGGCAAAAGGCATGGTGTGCCTCATAAGCCAGAGTGCAGCTCAGGTCGATTTTACAGGGAACCTGGGGAGAATGGTTCAGACACCACAGATAGTGCCAAGGGATAACCCGGTTGAGGAGCAGGAGGGCCCACGACCACCACCCATAGCACCAAGCTTTAGCGAAGTCTGGCAAGAAAGGGGGGTGGAGTTAGGGGCAGAAGCTGAGGTGGAAAAACCCCCGCAAGAGAGGCTGGGACCGGGGCCGATGTGCCCGGCCCGGCAGCAAAGGTTTGGCCCACTCGCTGATAATGGGGATGGGGGACCCCTCCAAAACCAGTTCGTAGTTCCCCACAGTACCCAACAGCTCAGGGCTATGGTAAGCCACCTGAGTAAACTCACCCAAAAGGAGGACCCCTCAATCCACTTCATGGAAGTGGAACAGGCAGCAGGCATCAATGACTGTGATGATGCTGAGATGGCAAAAATGCTCCTGTTCTCACTGGATGGCAAGCTATACCAGTTCCTCTCTGCTGAGAGCAAGAGAGGACAGAATGGGTAGGCTGCCATCAGAGAGGAAGTTTTAGAGGCCATGGGGATGAATGAGGGAAGTCCTTTCTCCCGGGTGGAGAAAACAGTGCAGCTCGAAGGGGAGACCCCACAGGCTTTCGCAGACAGGCTGTGGCCCGTGTACAGGGGTGTTTGTAATAGGGATCTCGACCGAGCTAACCTGAACCGGGACGAGCTGGCCCACTGGCTCTGTAGCCTAGTGGCAAACAGCTTGCCACAAATCAAAACCAAGGCTGAGCTTTGGTTTGACCCGAGGGACCCCCGGGGCACCGAAGAGGCAGTGGTCAGACAGCTGACCCTGGCCTACCGGAACGGTAGAGGGGCTGAAGAGCCCCCACCAAAAGGGAAAGTGCATGAAATGAAACCCGGCCAGGGTAGGAAGGAGTGGCATCAGGAGGGGAATAACCCTTCCAGCACAAGGCTTAACTGTTATGGGTGTGGGAAGGATGGACACTGGAGGAAGGAGTGTAAGAATCCTTGGGAATATAACAAGGGAAAGAATTCCTCAGCCCCAGCCCAAAAGGCAGAGACAGGGATCCCTCTCGCCACGGTCGAGTCATTTTTGGATGCCATGAGGACCCTATTGACTGGCCCAGGGAAGGTAGCAGCAACCACCGGTGCTCTGACCCCATCTGCCCAATACAACCCAGACCTGTGACTAGAACCAGCGCAGCCTGCCTATCTGTGTTCCCCGGGTTACGATGGTAAGATGGGGGTGGAGAAAGCGCAGGGGAGATGTTTGGTGGACACCGGAGCTGCCAGCATGGTGGTCCATTCGGAAGACCTGACCAATTCACCCAGGTCTAACGGGGTCCCGTACAGTTTAATGGGATTCACAGGGAACAAGCAGGCTGGGGCAATGTCCAAAGCTTTGGACATAGATTTAGGATCCCTCCATACCACGTGGGAGGGTAACCAAAAGGCTGGCAAGTTGGCCAAGCAGGGGGCCAGGGAAGGAGAGTTCTGGGATCCCTAAAAAGCAGGTCCGGTAGCCGCAATCCGGGACAAGGGAGGCACACAGGGGGTAGCTTTGCCCCCGGACTTAAAGCAGGTCCAAGCCCAGAATCCCGTCCTTAAGGCCGTCCTGGTAAAGAGAGAGAATGGGGAGTCCCTAGAAGGTCCATTCAGGGCAGAGGACGAGATTTTAAAACAGCGTCACTGGCAAGCAGCCAGTAACCTGGGGAGCCAGCACCAGAAAGATCGGCTGCTGTTAGAACCCCAGAGAACCCACGAGTGGGAGATTGACCAGTGTAAACTGTTTAAACCTAAAAGGGAACAGTCAGCAAAGGTGGACTGCTCCCAAGTTAGAAATCCTCAGCCTGCAGCATTAGGCTGCAGAGAGTTACCTGCCCCTGACACAGGTGGAAGGCAGTTTCCACAGTTCTGCAAGAAGGCAGTTCCACAGCTCAGAAGAAGACAGTTTAAACAGAGGCAGAGTTACAGCAAGAAGTTAAACAAAGAAGGCCAACAGCTTCACAAGCAGACCGACACGCAAGAAGAAACCAGAGCGACTGCCTCAGTGACCATCGGACACCTCGTGGCAACAAGGGCCTTACGAAACCTTTTACTCAAAAGACTCTAAACCCTAACTCTCAACTGTCAAGGATTCGTTTGGTGAGCATTATCCCTGGTTCTCCAGAGTCCAACCTAGCTAGTGAAGTGGGATTGGGAGGGGTGAAGTATTCTTCGAATGTTATTTCCCTCGCTTGTCCTGAAGTGTTCCCCACCTTTAGAGTGATAAGAGTGTTTGTCTTGTGTTTTACTTCCTTGAATAAAAGTCAAAGTTCTTTCATCAAAACCTGTTGTCTACTGTACATTTGTTCACAACCCCCAAATAAGTCCAAGGTCTGGAACCAGGAGCGTGGGAGCGATTCGAACCGCTCAATGAGTCAGAGGTGAAACTGACCCCACACACCACCCCCTACACACTCCATCTTTGTCTCCTTCTAAGTATCTATGCCATGGATTCTCTACACTCAGTCCATCATTCTCACTCAAACTCCACTTGTGTCCCTCATTGCAGGAAAAGAGAGGGAGTGGGAGAGGGCTAAGACAAGAGGAGGGCCACCTTCCATAACCCATCTCACTAACGCGGAGGAGGCGGCCCTGGAAATCATTGGAGACGATGAGGATCTGGAAGTGGGGGACGGTCAGTCGGGCGCAGCAGAGCAAGCTGGTGACAGAATAGATTTGCATCTCTCTCATTTACATTGCATGAGTGACTGATATGGCATCTGATGCTCATACAGATTGACTTATGATGATCTGCACAATTCCATGTGCATGCTACGTTAATATCACATGTCTAACTCATGCCTTTACTCTCCCACAGGGCCATCGACAGCCCCCCTCCCCACTGTCCAGGAGGAAGAGCCGGAACCAGAAGACTTCTCAGAGGAACCTGCAACCTCTGAGGGCGCAGCATCAGCAGAATTAAGCGCACCCAGCACCAGCGCAGATACTCACACGTCGGTGGGACCTTCGGGACATAGAGTAGTGTTGTCACCTGGTGTATCACAGCTCACAAGTGAGCATCAGCAGATGGTGGAGACAGGGACAGCAGTAGAGAGTCCTCATCAGAGGCCGCAGGGCACTCCCAGCTCTGATCAGCTGCATGTGGACCCTGTGCCTCCGGGTCCAGCCAGAAAGAGAGCGGTGCTGGAACTCCAGGAACAAGTGCAGGAATCTCTGGCAGGTTTTGTCTCCAGGGTTACTGCGAGTTTGGAGAGGATGGAGGAGTCCATCTCTAACATGAGCAGTGCCTTTGTGGAGGCAATAGCGCTTGAACGCACCACCATGGAAAGGATGGCAACCTCCGTGGAAAGGATGGCTACCTCCGTGGTAAGGATGGCTACCGCTCTGGAAAGGATGGCTATGGGAGAGGAGAGGATGGCTACGGCCATGGAGGAAATAAGTCGCCAGAGTCTGGAAAACATGGTGAATGTTCAGAATAGACTGACATCTCTGGAGGAGCGATGGGCAGCTATTGAGCAGAGAAACCAGAGCTTCTAGGAAGTCCTTTTGAATAGGACTGCCAGTGCAGTAACAGGTCCTCATGGACCCCTGAAGTACAGCAAGGTGCTGTCCAGCCACTTGCTAGCACTGAAGTGGGGCTGACCCATGAGAGGGATGTTGGTGGCGGGCAACAAGGAAGTGGGGGCTCCTCTCCAAGTGCTCACACTCCCATGCTACTGAGTAGCCCTCGGTCAGAGCCCCACCAGAGTCCTCACCCAACTGAGATGGGCGTCTCAGCCCCTGCACAGACACAGGAGGAGCAGACTGTTGCCGAGCCCTCACAGGCTCGCAAACCCAGAGGACGCCCGCCAAAGGTGTCGAAGCAGGAGCAGCATGAAAGTGAGCAAGGTGCCTCCACATCTGCTGAAGCCACAGGGGAAGCACCACGTAGAAGCATGCGTAAGAGGAAGATAAAACACAATTAGTCACAAGGGTAGTCACTTGGGTGTTCTGTTCTGTTATCTTTAATTTTTGCCATTGTCATCCTTTTGTGCATTGATTAAAGAGAAGTGATGGCAAACAGTTGAAGTTCTGGCCTATGTGATCTGGGAAATGGAAGTTGCACATTGCGGGCTCAGGGTGACTTGCATTTGTAATGATGGTGGTCAGGTTCTTGTCCATTGTCTATGGTGTGATAAGAAGGTGCCAGCCACATGTGTTGATTTGTTTACCTAAACGAATCTGGCAAAGATTAGTGCACCACTTGCATCCCGGGCAGCAATGCGTTCACGTGCTGCTGCAGCTGGCTTATCTGCCTCCGCAAGGTCTTCTTCCTCCTCCTCCTCCTCCTCCTCATCTGAGGAGGCTGTGCGCTGAGCCACTTATTCCTCAGGCAGCTGCAAGCCATGATGCTGTGCAATGTTGTGCAGTGCACAGCAGACCACGATGATTCTGGAGACCCTGGCTGCTGAGTACTCTAGGGCTCCACCTGATCTGTCAAGACATCTGAATCACATCTTCAGCAAGCCGATGAAGGTTCTGGTCAAAATGTGGCTGGCATTGTAGCGCTCCTCAGCTTTGTTCGATGGCCTCCTCAACGGCATCATCAGCCACATCTTCAGGGGATAGCCCTTGTCTCCAAGTAGTCAGGTTGTGTTGGCGGATTGAAGAGCGGAGGCACACTAGACTGCCGCAGGATGAACAAGTCATGACAACTGCCAGGGTACTTCGCGCAAACATGAAAAATGTCCTTCCTGTGGTTACACAGCAGCTGCACGTTAAGGGAGTGGAAACCCTTGCGGTTAACAAAAACAGGTGGGTTGTGATGGGGTGCCCTAAAGGCCACATGTTGCAGTCTATGACGCCCTGCACCCTTGGCAAGCCTGCCATATTTGCAAAGCCAACCGCACGTGCGGTTACGCTTGCTTGATCCGTCGAGAAGTGGATGTAATTGTGCGCCTTTGCAAAGAGGGCATCGGTTACCTGCGTGATGCAAGTGTGTATGGCCGACTGGGAGATGCCGCTGATGTCTGCTGATGATCCCTGGAAGGACCCTGAAGCAAAAAAGTTGAGGGCGGTGGTGACTTTGACAGCCACTGGTAAGGGATGTCCACCCGCTCCTCTGGGCTCCAGGTGTCGGTGCAGCATTGCGCAGATGTCAGCGACTACCTCTCGCGAAAGTATCAGCCTCTTTTGGCACTGCTGCTCAGTCATGTTGAGGAAGGTCATCCTCGGCCTGTAAACCCTGTGTTGGGGGTATCTCCTGCGGTGAGGTGCAGCCCTGCACTGACGCCATCTGCCCTGTGCAGCATCAGGTGGGTGAGGAGGAGGTTGGCGCTCCTGTTGTTGGTGCTGCTGTTGTTCCTGGTTCTGCTGCTGCCGCGGCTGCTCTTCCTCTGAATCTGAGGACCAGGATGAAAGGAAATAAATGGTTCTCATGCTGCTGGTAGATATCTCCATTGAGGAAGCGCTCATTCAGTGTGGGAACAGGGTTTTCCCAGGAGGTCACAGCGGAGATGGATCTCAGCTTCACCACTTCCAAGATCAGTGGACCTGCAAAAAGTTTTCCAAGACCTGAAAAAACAAAGTTCTGCCACCTGCAACTGAGCCTTGTTGAGAGCTCCGTTTTTATGCTGGAGCTGCAGCTGTCAAGAAGGCAGTCACTTGTGAGCCCGACACAATTAGCTGGCATGTTTTGGGAATGGCGTGGAACACACTGAAAAAGTGGCAAAATCTAAAACCGCTGTCAAAATAGCATTATCCAAGCAGTTAACTGCCTTAAGGGCCTATCCCGCTGCATGGTGGCGGGACCGATCAGGAGTCTGGGAGGCCGCCTTTGGGAAAGTTGCACGGAGGCAGGTTGACGGCGGGATCGGAACCCGCCGTCAATATTTGCGATTTTACCACCTGACCTGCCTCCAAACCCGCCCTCTGAGCGCTGGCAAAATCGCGGCCAAAGAGTCTGCAAAGGGATATAGATAGATTAAGTGAGTGGGCAGTAAAAGTTGGCAGATGGAGTATAATGTAAGGAAATGTGAGGTTATTCCCTTTGGTAGGAAGAATAGAAAAACAAAATATTTTTTAAATGGTGAGAAACTTTCAAATGTTGGTGTTCAGAGAGATTTGGGTGTCCTCGTGCAAGAAACACAGCAAGCTAGCATGCAGGTACAGCAAACACTAAGGAAGGCAAATGGTATGTTGGCCTTTATTGCAAGGGGGTAGGAGTATAAGAGTAAGGAAGTCTTGCTACAATTGTACAGGGCCTTGGTGAGACCACACCTGGAGTACTGAGCACATTTTTGGTCTCCTTATCTAAGGAAGGTTCACTAGATTGATTCCTGGGATGAGAGGACTATCCTATGAAGAGAGGTTGTGTAGAATGGTCCTATACTCTCTGGAGTTTAGAAGAATGAGAGGTGATCTCATTGAAACATACAAGATTCTGAAGGGGATTGACAGGGTAGATGTTAAGAGGTTGTTTCCCCTGGCTGGAGTGTCTAGAACTAGGGGGCATAGTCTCAGGATAAGGGGTAGGCCATTTAAGATCGAGTTGAGGAGGAATTTCTTCGCTTAGAGGGTTGTGAATCTTTGGAATTCTCTGCCCCAAAGGGCTGTGAATGCTCAGTCTTTGAGTATATTCAAGGCTGAAATAGATAGATTTTTGGACTCTTGGGGAATCAAGGGATATGGAGATCGGGCGGAAAAGTGGAGTTGAGGTCGATGATCAGCCATGATCTTATTGAATGGCGGAGCAGGCTCGAGGGGCCGTATGGCCGACTCCTGCTCTTATTTCTTATGTTCTTATAAGATTTTGTGTGGTGTAGCAATGTTCCACAGAACTTACTGCAGAACTATAGGGGGTAGAAATTAGGTCGCACCCCATTTGGGGCGCAAATATCGTCTGGACGCAAATATTAGCGCCTGGCGCTAATTATCGGCACTGACTGGAAACTTCACTTTTACCGCCCCGGGAGGTGATTGGAGCGCTAAAGCAGGCGCTGCACACCTGTCTTAAGGCGCAAAGGCCGAGCAGTGAGGCGCTAACTCAGAGCGCTGGTGAAGCTCATGTAATGTCAGTCAGCAATGGAACACACACACAATGGCACGGGCCAGTTCTTAAAGGGGATGGTTAATCTTGCTTTCCATCCACATCCTGTTCATTGCAGCCTTGAATCTCGGCCTGGAGAGACTTGCACATCAAATGTGCTGGAAAGAACAATGGAGCGTACCAGGCAAAGAGCTCAGAGTGCAGCTCCCACAGTCTCTGCTAAATCGATACAAGGAATGGCAAATCAAAATGAACCTGCAAAGTGCTGCTCAGTACCCAAAACTCCTTCACACAACGTTGAATCTCTCCAGAAGTCTCTCCCTCTCTCTCTCAGAATGCGTAGTTCAAAAATGCCACCAACAATAAAAGACAGGAAGAGGCCCCCTTTAAATAGCGCCCCCCCCAGCCCCACAGCGATTGATAGCGTTCCAGTCTTCTGGTCGTTGGAAGCGCCAGGCGGTAAGGCAGGGGGCGCCACTCAATTTCCGCTCCGGGGCGCCACAAGGGCGTTGCACCATGGAATGACGTCACAATCTGCACGCGCAGGTGGTCGCAGCGGTAAGTTTTAGCGCCGCCGCACAATCTCAAGTTAAGTTCCCGAGCGGCGCAAACATCGCTGCGCCCGGGCGTTAGCGGCTTTGCGCCCCATTAGCGCCCTCTTAAGGCGCTAACGGGAGGCGCAACCAACTGAATTTTTACCCCTAGGTCTCTAAAACAAAATTAAGAAGCCTTAAGCTAGACTGGGGTTTGAAGAAACTTTTTTCCAGAGTACTGGGTATGAGAGCAAAGGCAATTAATAGAGTATTGGGTAATTCCTTCAGAAAAAGAATGTGGTTATATATTGATTAGAAAATGGTTTGAAGATTACAAATTAAAAGCAGAATGGGATAGAAAGCAACAAAGACTTCCATTTATATAGCAACTTATCACACCTCTCAGAAGCAGTCAAAGTGCATCACATATAATAAATTGCTTTGAAATGCAGTCAGCATTTTTATGTAGGGAAATCATCTCGATCATCTTCATAGATTTGAACAAATATTCTATGGGATGTGATGGGTCCTGCGCTCTTGTAAATATCATCTGTGGAAAGAAGCTGTCTGGCATTAAATAATAGAAAGGCAAGTTTAGCTAGCAGGCATTTTGTTTGATTAGTGCTGTCAAGGAAAAATTCTTCAGAACTTTCCCTAAAGATAAAAACTGGGTTGTGGTACAATAGTGTAGATTGTGTTTGATTAATGTGCCAATTGGCTTTTTCTTATCCACCACATTTTATATTCTCAGAATAGGGACTACATTGTTCTGACAAAACAAGTTTGTTAAATGCCATGTGTATGTATGCTATGGAAGTTATAGTAAGCAACTCAATGATTTATTTCTCTTTACTAGATCTATAAATAATCTAACTAAACATCAATAAACTAAAGTTACCTGAATTTACAATAACACAAATTTTCCTAAATGGGGATCATGTTGAGCCAAGGGCTGGTCTTCCCAGTTAATAAGGTAAACATAGACAAGAAAGAAAATGTTGCATAGCATATGTTTCCCAGCAATTTGAATACGTTAAAATGATGAGCGTCACGCAAGTATACCAATCCCTGACCAAAAGGTAATCAGACAAAAGACCTGTTCCCATCAATCTACCAATGCTGTTCTGTAACTGGCTACTGAGTGCTGCATCAGAGGAATGCAGTTTGACTGGATTTCACTCCTTTCCAAATGGTTCCCCTATATAAGCCAGGTGACGACATAAAGATTTGTAGACATGATATTATCTCTTACCACTGTATACTGACACTGGCAACATTTTTATATTTCAAAAAGAATTATACACTTCATGAATTCCATACTCAGAAAGCATAACAGCCAGTTCAACTTAAGTGAACAGCTTAGGAAACAGAAATTGAAAATCCAAATTTCTTCTAACCTGCCGCTGTGACTCAGTACTCTCCAAGGCTGAGGTGGTCATTCTTTTCTTCCGGCAAATCCGCATTGTGCACATTTTCTGGCCGTTTACTATATAGTAAATATTATACTATGCAATTCTTGCAGGTCATTTGTAGGGCATAATTAAAGAACATTGCTCGAAAGGTTCAGATATAGCTAACATACTTCTTTGATTCCATTTGTTTGGTGCTCTTTTCAGACCATTATTTATGCATGGTTAAATATATTCCCCACCAACATCTGGCTGCTGACTCCCACCTCCGCACCGCAGACAGCGCCCCCCCCCCCCCGCCCCCCCGCCCCCGCCCCCGCCCCCACCACCACCCTGACTCTCAACTGTTTCCAGCACACCAGCCAGTCCCGAGGGTGTTGAAATAAATTAATCAGCATTTTACCAGGTACAAAGCATTTTCCCAAGTTTTCCATGAGGTTCCCGTCACTTGGGGATCACGCCAGGTAAGTGTGTCGGGCTCTGAACAACTCTCTATTTCTTTGAATAGGTGACAGCTGCAAAAGTGGTTTAAAAGCTACCATTTCACAGCTGGTCACTTTCCAATCTCAGAAGCTGGAGCTTTAATGATTTGGAACCCACTTTTGAGCTTTATGCACTTTTGTAGTGTTTGGAGGATTCTCTCTATCCGCTGTCACCTCCTTGGAACAACATATCTCAACATTGACAGATTACTCCTGTCCTCTCAACCTCACCTGCCATCTATTCCATCAGCATCGCTGCCCTTGAAAATCTCACTTTGGTCCTCAGAATCCCAACATGATCAGCCCCAACACCAGCATCACCGGGCACACCAGCAGCACCAACATCCACACCAGCCTTCCCCACAATCAACTGATGGTGCACTGGACACAGGGCATCATCATCCATGCACACTGCTGCCCGGGACACCAGCGATGGCCTCACCATGTCCAGATTTGCTTCACTTAACACTGAACACCCTGGCTGCCACATGATGCACCAGGTTGGCACCACCCCACACCAGCACCATAAATCATCCCTACAATGTCCAAGCCATTCCTTTCACACTCATCACCATTGGAGGGGGTGGTGGTGGACGTTATGTCTCACCATTCACTGCAACTCACTAAGCCACTATCAAAGGTGCACACAAATCTGTCCAAGAATGCAGAGTGTTCAAAATAAAGATTTCAATGTTTGACAGCACATTACCAGAAACATCACATGAACATTGGCTAAACCACCCAAGTGCCTACCCTTGTGTGTTCTTAGTTGGTATGCTTGCAGTAGGATGAGGGTGAGTGTGAGGGATGGCTAGTGAGATGGGGAAGTGATAATGTAGATAGAACACCGACCGATTAAACAATGGGAGAAATATTAACAGGTACTCAGACAATTACGAGTATCCCCGAAACCCATTAAAACGGAGATCACCCTATACAAGAAATTTGAGCGCCAAACCCTAACAAAAGAAAAGACATTAAGGTTGGGCGGGAAACGGAAGATTTTGCACTATAACTACAAGCTCCAAACCGTCCATCTCTCTCTTGACTCTTGACTCTTGACTCTTATCCTCGTGGCTGCTCTTATTGCTCTTATCCTCTGATCCTGCTGGTGTTTATCCTCGTGGCTGCCCTTGACTCGCCGTCTTGTTCCTGTTTGACGAACTGGGCTCTGAAGCCTTGAAGCGGGCGCACCATCCCGATAAGTCGGTAAACGGTGTTGGGACCAAAGGCCCGAGATGAGATGAGATGAGAAGAGAAGAAGACCATACTTATCACCACGGTCAGTAAGCTCCGACCGCGCCTGTAGGTCGAATAAACACTTTCCTTGCCAGGAAGACTTCTTCGAGTTTTACAGAACTGCCAGGAAGATTATTCTTCGAATTCTATCGTACCCGTGCGAGGGCACAGGAAGACTTTTTTTTGAGTAGAGTCGGAACTCTGAGGACAACACAGATCTTCATGACAGCAGACGTTCCAGCCTGCTAGCCGGAGCAGAAACGAGTAAACAAGTGGGGCCCGGAGACCCCCTGATCGACACGTGGGTGCTGCGGTGAAAAACATCCGATCAGAGTTTTCGGAATTCTCCGAGTTATCACGAGTGGTGAGCATGAGTCTCGAATCCTACGAATCTAGCTTAGGACAGATATTGATAGGGGAGGGTTTTAAGTATTAAGGATAATTGTAATGTGTGCCCCCATTTACGATGTGTCGTTCGTTCCTCGTTTCCCTGAAATTAGTTACATAACTGCATGTAAGATTGTACTGTCATTAATCTGTGCTTATGACATGTATTTCGTAATCTTAAATAATATGCAATAAAGATTTTCCATCTCGTACCATTCAACCGAGTCTACCTGAGTTTCATCTCCATTACTGCTCTCGCATCTAAGTCCAGTGTCTAGAACCGTAAGGGCGAGTGGGTCGAACCACTCACAGGTGTCTAGTGCTCCCAGGCTGGCTGGAGACCAGAACAGGCAACAAGGCCTAAACCCGCACTAGCATCCGGGCTGCACAGAGCCACACGAATCTCACAGGCTGAGAGACGAGACAAAAACCCTTACAAAAAATGGCGACCGCGGCAGGACACTGGCAGCGAGAGATTAATGTGTTAGACCCTGGTATGAATGGGCGAAATGTCATGGAAGAGAGAATAGCAGATTATGTGTTCGGAAAAGTAAATTTGACTAAGAAATGGATAAGTGACCTGCTAGTGGATAAGTGTCCACTAGAGGCAGCCGAGAGGTGGACAGATAGTAAGGAACATAAAAAGACAGTCGAGAAAGCAGTCTGGTTAATGTGTTATAAAAGGCAGGTCCAGATTTCAAACCAGGTCATTACAGCGCAGGCAGCTCAGATCAAGAGTTTAGAGGTGGAAATGGACGAGAAGGTCGCGGGTGGGCAGCAGCTCATCACGACTTTAAATGCGTTGCATCAAGAATGCCAGTTAGTCGCCAACCACCATGAAGCAAAAATAGATTACCTCGAGTGCCAGGTCACCGAGGCAAAGTTAAGTGAGGGTAGATTAAAGGAACGATATGCCCGCCTAGCTGCCCAAATAAAAGCCCAGGAAGAGAGCTTAACGGGGGTTAGGGCGGCATATAAGATGGCCCTCGAGGATAAATTTCAGGGGGCCGATCATAGCGTCTGCCAAAAGGAGATAGAGCACCTTAAAAGGGCCGTGAACAAGGCGCACGGCATGGTGTGCCTTATCAGTCCGTCAGCACACCAGCCGCTAGTAGATGAGGAGTTTCAGAAATCCCCACCGAACAAAGCAAAGGAAGTATTAGCCACTACGCCCTCCGCGCCACCCAGCTATTCGGCAACCTGTGTGAGGGAGGAAGTAGTAGAAGAAACGAAAGAGCCCACTGAGGGAGAAGTGGAAAAGGGACCGTTGTGTCCGGTTACGGGTATCAAAAGAGGCCCGAACGGAGCGAATGGGGCAGAGGGGGATCTCCTCAACCAGCTTGTGTTGCCTCACAGCTCACACCAGCTGAGGGTTATGATCAGTCACGTACGGAAGCTGGCCGAGTCAGACGACCCTTCCATACATTTCAGGGAAGTAGAGCAAACCGCAGCCATTAACGGCTGCGATGATGGGGAAAAAGCAATAATGCTGTTATTCTCATTAGACAGCTCGATCCTTCAGTGTCTCTCAGACGAGAGCAAGAGGGGAACTAATACCTATGGGGAGCTAAGAGATGAGGTCCTAGAAGTGTTGGGAATGGACGATGAAGGTCCGTTCGTTAGACTGGGACAAACAGTGCAGATGGAGGGAGAACCCCCGAAGGTTTTCGCCGACAGGCTGTGGCCAGTATATCAACGTAGCTGCCCAGGCGCACCAGCGCGTCACCGCCTAGACGGTGTCGGTTTAACACATTGGCTCAGGTGTATAGTGACCAACAGTTTACCAGCCGTCAGGGAGCAGGCAAAAGCGTGGTTTGATCCCACTAACCCCGCCACTACAGAGGAGTCGGTCCTAAATCGACTCACGGTAGGGTACCGTAATACCAGGAGTATGGGAGCACGTCCCCTAAAGGGAAAGGTGCATGAGGTACGACCCGCAGCCCCGGCTCAAAAGGAGTGGCATCAGGAGGGTAACCGCGCCCCGCAGGCCAGCAATGCTTGTTACAGGTGTGGGAAGACAGGGCACTGGCGTAAGAACTGCAGGAATCCTTGGAAGGATTCCAGGGATAAAAATCCCGCGGTCCGAGCCCAGGCGCCTGTCTCTGATAGGGGAGCTAGTGCACCCATCCATCCCGACGCGATCGAATCAGTGTTGGGAGCCATGCGCACCCTCATGAGTGCGCATGGAAGGGTAGCGGTTGCTACCGGCCCCGCAGGTGCCACAGCCCCGTCCAATAGTACCCAATGACTAGAGCCCACGCAGCCTGCCTACCTGTGTCCTTTTAAAAGACATGCACAGGAGGGCGTCTCCTGTGAGGAGGCCAGGTTAAAAGAGCAGGCCTTGCGGGAGGAGAACGCCCGCTTAATAGGGAAAATAGATGGGCTGGAAGGGCAGCTTAGAGAGCAGGCCCTGCGGGAGGAGAACGCCCGCTTAATGGGAAAGTTAGACGTGCTCAGGCTAGAAGGGCAGCTTAGAGAGATAAAAGCAGCCTACAAAGGAGCCAGAAGCAGGGATTTAAACCAGTGCAAACTGTACAAGCCAGGTGCACAAGGGAAAACCACAGGGGCAAAACCTGCGAGTGGGGACTCGCAGCCCCAGGTAGGACCACAAGGCACACAGGCAGGCAAAGCAGCTTGCATCAGGGAAGGAGACATCCTGGAAAATTGTGAAACATTTTTGTGGGGTTGGGAGTCAGATGAGGGAGAGTTCCCGGAACTCGAGTCAGATGAGGATAGTGATGAGGACGAGTGGGAATCGGGGAACGCAAGGGTCGCCCCCGATTCAGGTATAGGGAGGACAGGGGCTGCAGATAGAGATCCACACAGGGTGGACACCGAGGCTGCAGATCCCGAACACAGGAGGGAGGAGCTAGGGGAGGCGGAGCCAGCCACTGTGAGACCACAGGGCGTGACGGCGGAAACCTCAGAGCCCGAGCCGCCCGCCTTGAACGTCCTGCCCTCGAGGGAGGTAGGGATTGCGAGTGAAGGGCCGCCTGCTGGGCCGAGCAGGGCGGTGCCACAAGCTGCAAGTCACGAGGTCAGGGAGGCGGAGTCAGGGGAGGCGGAGCCAGCGACTGTGGTGGGACCACAGGCCGTCCCGGTGGAAGTCTCGGAACCCGGTCCGTCGGTCCTGGGATTCCTGCCCCCGACAACTCCTCGTAGGTCAAGTCGAGCACCCCAGCCCAGGAAAATGTGGTCATGTCCCCAGACTGCCCCAAGGCGTAGGCTCAAGGTTAGGGCAGCCCCGGAAGGGCCCAGTCCCATCGCAGCAGCAACAGGCTGCGGCAGATCAAAGGAAGGGGTCAGTGCCCTCCCACCGTCGGGAAGAGCTCGCAGCAGCCTTCTCAGAATTTAAAGGGGCCGCCCTGGGAACGGGCGGCGCTGTACAGTAATAAGTTTAAGTTCATAGTTTAAGTTTAAGTTTCTAAGTTTAAGGTTAAGAATAAGGTTATAAGTTTATAGTTTTAAATAAGGTTAAGTTTGTAGTTTAATTTTAACAGAAAATGATAAAATGATGGGAGTTTTAGATAGGTTTAGTTAAAGTTTATTCAGCGAACATTGAAGTTTACGTGAGGCGAGGTCAGGGGACCCGCTCACCCTTCACAAAGCCAGAGACTCTTGCGAGGCTGGCTACCTCATTCTATCTGATCACAGGAACCAAGGAAGGATGGAACGAATTCTAGTATTGCTCGCGGCAATCGGATGTGGATTGGCCTATCGAGGCCGCACCAAGGATGTCGTGGTGTTTGGATGCTCCGGGGACACGGCCCCCATCGCGGTGGATGGGACCGGAAGACGGGAGGCTGAGGAGACCACCACCTATTTCCACAAGGGAAGGTGGCCAGGATGGCTGGGAACGAACTCGACTGAGTATTCCAGCACATCGGGGTTTGCCTACCAAGAGACTTCTTTAATGTGCCCCAAAGTAAGGATCATCGCACCCAGGATCAGCGTCACCGTCGGCAAACGGATTTGTTTGACTTGTAATGGGAATGTCCCATTGAGCCGATGGTGGTGGCTGCGAAAGCTGAGCAAAAACATGAGGAACTCTTCGGTCGAGTGGGAACGACTGGGTAATAATACCCATCGGACAATTACGGGGACAAACGGACAAGTGAGAGTCTGTTGGGACAAATGGTGGGAACCGGATGAGGGAATTTATGTATGCATGTGGGGGTCAAAGTACGCTTGCCCCAAAGGCATCTCCATATTTTTCATTAATCAATGGCAGGATAACGGACAGGGGATGAGGTGGGATGCGAGCACCAGGGGGTGCGGAGCCCCATACTCTTCGATCCCGGTAAATGCCACTGAGCTCATTACGCGCCCACGCAAAGCCCCGCCCACGATTCCGGTGGTTCTAGCTAAAGAGGAAGGGTGCCCTAAAACTAGTAAGGGACCCGGGAATGGTTTGGTACTGGTCCCCACAGACCAGATACTATTTCAGGGGGTACATTACGCGGTGGCCTCGGTGATTTTAAATCTCACCGAGGTGCGGTTACCAGAGTGGTGCCCCAAAAAGACGGAACAGTTGTATCAGGTCCTGTTGACCAAGATGTTCAGACAATTTTACGAATTCGATTTCGCGGAAATTGATAAAACAAGTTTGTACACCGCACCACATGAAGTTTCTGATCAGGTGGGGAGGCAAAGAAGGGGTGTAGTGAACGACGCGTTCACTGCGTTTAACACGGGTACATCTGTGGTCAACGCTCTAGACAGTGTGGAGCTACAGACCCAGATTAATGGTTTAAAGACACAATTAAAAGACATTCTAACAGATGAAAATAAAGTGGTTGGGTCGGGTTTACACGAGGACCAAGCCATGACTCTCCATTTAAAGGAAATTATAGCAGAGTTAGAGAAACATGCAAAGACGGTAAATGCCCTGATTAGGGAAGATCGGAATGCATCCGATCAAGCTGCGCAGAACGAGGTGTGCGTGCTTTACGGGGCGTGGTTACTGGGCGAGGGCCGCAGTAATTTGGAGGATTTAAAACAAGGTTTGGTCCCGTCCTGGATAAGTAACAAACACCTGCGGGCGCTCCACCCTTTTCAGAATGCATTAAGCCCGTGCCAGCTCAGGCTAGCTTCAGAAGCATACCCAGTCCCCGTGGACTGCGGACGATCAAACCATACCATTATGGGTATAGTTTTACGTATGCCGGTTTTGGGCGACACAGCAAAGCCCGCCCAGGTGTATCGGGTAGAGAACATTGGTGTCATTCAGGGGGGAGCCCACATTCGCTATGCAGCGGTTCCACCTTACGTCATCCGCTGGGAGCAAACGATGACAGGTACAGATCTCTCTGGTTGTCGTGGCAGGGGAGCACACATAATACTGTGTCCCCAGCACTTGAATGCCTTTTTAACACCACAGTGCGGGTTCAGAACGGCTGGCGCCAAGTCCATGAATTGCACCATGGAGGCAATGGCACAAGATCATGTGCCTCCGCAGGTAGCATACATCGGGGGTGGAACATATTGTGTTACCACTGCAGCGCAACACTACCAGCATGGAAACCGTAGCCGGTGTCCGGTGAGTGACAGCAGTTTCTGTTTCAAACCCAGGGCGGAAGTTCAAGTAGCACAACAGCGAATTGTCCCAATCCCTGAACCATCCACGGTTCATCTCACCGTAAAAGAGAATTTCACCGACTTGCAGCGATTCGTCGCGCATTTCGGATACCTCATTCCCCCTCTCCCTGAACACCTCACCAAGCTTTTGAAAGCCGTCACGGTGTCACAAAAACATTTTTACACACTCGAACAGAAAACTGTCGAAATAGGGACAGACATTCTGGATATAGTAATTCCACCGTGGTGGAATCTGTTCACCAATATTGAAGTACCTTCATGGATCAGAATAGCCTCCCACATTTTAGTCGTATGCCAAGTTTTTATTGTAGTGTACCTATTGGTCATACATTGTAAGAGAGGCAAACGCCTCACCAAGCACGAAAACACGGGAGAGTGGCGAGAACGTTACGTGCGCGTGCACGATGAAAGCACCGTGTAATCGGAAAATGGCGTCACTCCCGCTCGCCACGTGCGCCGCGGAAGTCGTACTCGATCGTGATTTTTCGGAAACTGTAAATACGTTTGGAACTCGACATGTTTTAAGAGTTGGTGTTGATTATTTTGGTGATGGTGTTGTAGTTTAAAAGTGATTGTTTTGGTTTTGTTTTGATTTTCCTTTCCCTAAATAAAAAAATATGAATGTACAGGTGATACGAGAGGCATCGGCCTGGTTACGCCTGGAAGGAAAACAAGTGGTGTAAGTTTAAAGGCAAATGATGCCTACGGTGATATAAAATGTAATTTTCTTGGGAAATACGGACGACGCAAAGACCCTAGATAGTTTAAGTTATGGGATTAATTTTCTGGATCTGGAGAAATCGAGATAATATTGCTCACCACAATATTTTTGATACGATAAGCGGAGTTATTCGCATCAACAGGAGGGACTGTAGAATTCGCAATATATCGCGATTTTATTAATAAGGAGAAGAACACATAGTTTCGTTCAATCAGCTTTTATTTCAGCAGAATGCTGTCAGGTTTTCAAAGTGGACACAAGCAGCTTGTAAAATGGCCGCCGCGCCTCGTGGCAGAACATTCTAGACTTTTCGACAGGCAGACAAGATGGCGTTCCAATAAACATTTGTGCAAGATCGATTAAGACTCAGCACATTTAAGATAATACTGAAATCGGTCTCCCAGGTGCGAATAAGGGCTATTGTACCAAGTAATCAAGAACCCATCCAAAGACATTAATATGTAAAATCCCAACGACTCTACGATGAGAGAGCCGTTAGCGGGTAGTTACAGAAAACACTTGGAAGCCCCAAAACCCCTCCAGGGAGAACACCGACCGATTAAACAATGGGAGAAATATTAACAGGTACTCAGACAATTACGAGTATTCCCGAAACCCATTAAAACGGAGATCACCCTATACAAGAAATTTGAGCGCCAAACCCTAACAAAAGAAAAGACATTAAGGTTGGGCGGGAAACGGAAGATTTTGCACTATAACTACAAGCTCCAAACCGTCCATCTCTCTCTTGACTCTTGACTCTTGACTCTTATCCTCGTGGCTGCTCTTATTGCTCTTATCCTCTGATCCTGCTGGTGTTTATCCTCGTGGCTGCCCTTGACTCGCCGTCTTGTTCCTGTTTGACGAACTGGGCTCTGAAGCCTTGAAGCGGGCGCACCATCCCGATAAGTCGGTAAACGGTGTTGGAACCAAAGGCCCGAGATGAGATGAGATGAGAAGAGAAGAAGACCATACTTATCGCCACGGTCAGTAAGCTCCGACCGCGCCTGTAGGTCGAATAAACACTTTCCTTGCCAGGAAGACTTCTTCGAGTTTTACAGAACTGCCAGGAAGATTATTCTTCGAATTCTATCGTACCCGTGCGAGGGCACAGGAAGACTTTTTTTTGAGTAGAGTCGGAACTCTGAGGACAACACAGATCTTCATGACAGCAGACGTTCCAGCCTGCTAGCCGGAGCAGAAACGAGTAAACAAGTGGGGCCCGGAGACCCCCTGATCGACACGTGGGTGCTGCGGTGAAAAACATCCGATCAGAGTTTTCGGAATTCTCCGAGTTATCACGAGTGGTGAGCATGAGTCTCGAATCCTACGAATCTAGCTTAGGACAGATATTGATAGGGGAGGGTTTTAAGTATTAAGGATAATTGTAATGTGTGCCCCCATTTACGATGTGTCGTTCGTTCCTCGTTTCCCTGAAATTAGTTACATAACTGCGTGTAAGATTGTACTGTCATTAATCTGTGCTTATGACATGTATTTCGTAATCTTAAATAATATGCAATAAAGATTTTCCATCTCGTACCATTCAACCGAGTCTACCTGAGTTTCATCTCCATTACTGCTCTCGCATCTAAGTCCAGTGTCTAGAACCGTAAGGGCGAGTGGGTCGAACCACTCACAGGTGTCTAGTGCTCCCAGGCTGGCTGGAGACCAGAACAGGCAACAAGGCCTAAACCCGCACTAGCATCCGGGCTGCACAGAGCCACACGAATCTCACAGGCTGAGAGACGAGACAAAAACCCTTACAAGAGGGATGGCTAGCTTGCAGTAGGATGAGGGTGAGGGTGGCTTGGCAGTAATATTTTGTGATCTACTGTGATCATTGAAAGGTTTGCGCCACTGCAGCCAGGTCCTCCTGACAACATCCCTGCTTGTGTCCTCCTGTACAATGTGCAACCAGGCTGGGTTGGTCTCCTGCGGAGGTCTCTTCTGCCCATTGGAAGGGAAGAGAACCTCACTGCGTGTTGTGACTCCCTCCACATTCACCTTGACAGTTGTTCTGTCAGTGTTCTACAGCATTGAGGTGCTGCAAGCACTGACAAGCACTGCACAAAGGTGCACGGCTGCACCCAGGCTCTCCCATGACTCCCTCCATATGCTTATGGAGGGAGTCACAGCACACAGGGAGGTTCTCTTCCCTTCCAATGGGCAGAAGACACTTCCCTAGGAGACCAATGCAGCCTAGTTGTACAGGAGGACACAAGCAGGGATGTCATCAGGAGGACCAGGCTGCAATGGCGCAAATGTTTCAATGATCTCAGTAGATCACGAAAAGTTACTGCAAAGCCACACTCAACCTCATCCTGCTGTGCCACTCATCACATCCCCATCACTCTGCCTTCTCTACCCTACTCCTGCACATCCTTACTCACACCAACTTACCTTGCACCTCCACCCATCCCTCTCTATCTACATTATCACTTCCCCATCTCACTAGCCACCCCTCACACTCACCCTCATCCTACTGCAAGCATAGCAACTAAGAACACACAAGGGTAGGCACTTGGGTGGTTTAGCCAATGTTCATGTGAAGTTTCTGGTAATGTGCTGTCAAACATTGAAATCTTTATTTTGAACACTTTGCGTTCTTGGACAGATTTGTGTGCACCTTTGATAGTGGCTTAGTGAGTTGCAGTGAATGGTGAGACATAACGTCCACCACCACCCCCTCCAATGGTGATGAGTGTGAAAGGAATGGCTTGGACATTGTAGGGATGCTCTATGGTGCTGGTGTGGGGTGGTGCCAACCTGGTGCATCATGTGGCAGCCAGGGTGTTCAGTGTTAAGTGAAGCAAATCTGGACATGGTGAGGCCATCGCTGGCGTCCCGGGCAACAATGTGCATGGATGATGATGCCCTGTGTCCAGTGCACCATCAGTTGATTGCGGAGAAGGTTGGTGTTGATGTTGGTGCCGCTGGTGTGCCCGGTGATGCTGGTGTTGGGGCTGATCATGTTGGGATTCTGAGGACCAAAGTGAGATTTTTCAAGGGCAGCGATGCTGATGGAATAGATGGCAGGTGAGGTTGAGATGACAGAAGTACTCTGTCAATGTTGAGATATGTTGTTCCAAGGAGGTGACAGCGGATAGAGAGAATCCTCCAAACACTTTAAAAGTGCATAAAGCTCAAAAGTGGGTTCCAAATCATTAAAGCTCCAGCTTCTGAGATTGGAAAGTGACCAGCTGTGAAATGGTAGTTTTTAAACCACTTTTGCAGCTGTCACCTATTCAAAGAAATGGAGCGTTGTTCAGAGCCCGACACACTTACCTGGCGTGATCCCCAAGTGACGGGAACCTTGTGGAAAACTTGGGAAAATGCTTTGTACCTGGTAAAATGCTGATTAAAGTGCTTTAAACACCCTCTTAACTCGCACAACTGCATGACCTGCCGCTCAGTGTCGGGTCTGCAAAGCACAGGCAGATCCGGCACTAGGGAAACTCACGAGGAGGCGGGTTTAGAGCGGGATACCGCCCCGCTGTCAATCTTTTTGATTTTGACAGCGGACCCGCCTCCGAACCTGCCCTCTGAGCGCCGGCAAAATTCAGCCCTGAAGTCTGAAAACATCTGAAGAGCTTTGAATTCACCTTGATTTGTAGGAGAGTTTGGAGGAGCTCAATCAATCAGTATGGCTCTACCTTTTCTAACCGTTGTGAATTATATATGATTCATGTCCTTATTCAAACTATATTGATTTAAAACCTTTTCAGACTGTTTCATAATACTTCCTTCTGGCAAACAGAACATTTCTAGTTTTATTATGCAGAAGGGAGTCAAGCAAAGCTCATTTGAAACTAAAGATAAGTAGCTTCAAATTTTCATAAAATTGACAGACGTTGTCAGTTTCAAATCTACTAGTGACAGGAACAATGAAAATTAATAGAATACAAAATTAAAAGCAAACAATATTCATTCCTGTAACAGGATGTTAAAAAAAAATAAACATTTTTTTCAAAGATTTAGAGAGTTGCCTTGGTAACACATTTAATTGCAATTGAAAGTACACATTTCAGCTTCTTTGAGAGTACATGCATATGTTGTTCATGCTAAGCTATGAATGACATAGTGACTTAAAATCGCTTTTTGTGAAACAAAGATGAATCATTATGTCGATTGGTTGAAGAATAAAACTCTTCCATTGCTAGAAGCATCGCAAGAGAATTGCACTGTAGTTAAAACAAATTATTCTAACCCTCGTACAGATTATTGGTGACGCCTCACTTAAAATGTACTAATTTTGGGCAATTTGCTTTCAAAAGGACATTGATATTAGGATTGTTCACAGAAAAGCAACAAAAATGATGGTGGCTTCTGAAGCTTTATAAACCGAGTTTCACAGAACAAAACATATTTTCATTATAAAGTAAAATTGTGAAGAATTAGATTCAACTTTTATTTTAAATGCTGAGATGAATGGATAATATAGATGCAAGCAAGTTATTGAACTTTAGATTGTGACCACAGCACCAGTATACCGTTAACAAGTAACACAATATGTGAGAGTAAAAGGATTTGTTTTTATGCAGAGTTGTGGATATGTGAACAGACAACCAAATGAAGCCATTAATTCTGTATTAGTTGGCACCTTTAAAAATAGTTGGATGAATATTTTGTTAGGAAGGGGATTAATGTTTATAAGAATATAAGCACAGACAGAGATAATCAAATATTCTGAGCAACATAATAGTTCCTGAGCCGCTGGGACCATCAAAGTCTTGCATTAAACTGGGCAACATGTAATAGTGGATAGGTGCTCTAGAGTTTTGCTCTCTCAGGCTCCTCCTGGTTTCTGGTCTAGCAGTAGGGTTTTCAAAATTCCTATCCTGCCTCTTGCTGACTTACTGGGGCTAAATTGGATAGCCCCCAAAAATGGGCACGGGGATCGCGATGCGCGATTACCCCATGCCCGTTCAGTGTAATGCAGGCAGCACACCAACTTTGTGCTGTCTGCTCATTCTAATGATTTCTGCATGCAGCCAGCGCTAACTGCGCTGTTCATTGGCTGCACAATTCAGCAGGGGGCCCAATATCGTTACTTGCTAGAACTACTTAAAGCTAGCCTGCACCTCTTAAAGGGAAGGTGCATTATGGCTGCTGAAGGTGCTGAGCTCATTGGAAATAGAGCTGTGCAACAATCAACAATGGCTGACCGTGGAGAGAGGGTGCACTAAGGCTTTCCGATGCTGCACTGGAGGTCTTGGTGGAGGAGGTGGAAAGGAGGAGAGATGTCCTGTACCCTCGGGGGGGGGGAGAGGGTGGGGGTGCAAGAGGCCCTCCAGACACACGATGAGAAGGCAGTGGGAACAGATAGCCACAGAGGGCAAGGAGTTTAGCCCCAATGACCTGGATGCCATGCCACAAGAAGTTTAATGACCTCGCACGAGTGTTTAAGATCAGTGAATGCATCTCCAAATGTCATATCCTACCAAACTGCACCACTAGCCTCAGCCACTGCTCAATTCACCACCCCCCCCCGCACCCCCGCATCACTCACTTACAAACAATCTCTATCAATCTGGACTCATACCTAACGTTCATATGCTTCACCTCACCCTCAGACACTTAGCACTGCTGGAAGCCTCAGAACCACATCTCACACCTTGAACACACTACCAGCTATTCAATCATCCTTGAACACACTACCAGCCACATCACCCAGACAGATTGCACCACACTCACTGACACACTTCCTACTTTCTTGCAGGAGAAGGAGACACACAATCGGAGGCAGCAGGAACTAACCGGAGGGGGACAGGCGCACCTGCATGATCTAACTCTGATGGAGGAGTTGGTGCTGGCCATTATGGAAAGGACCATTGCTGAGGCCGTGGCCACCTGCTCAGATACTGACACTGCGCCTATCTTAGAGGATAGCACAGAGGCGGGATCTGCACATGGTGAGACACCGGGCACAAGTGCTCTGCACCCAGGGCAGGGAGCAAGGATAGCGCAGGTGCCAGCTCGCCGGAGGGCGAGGTTGCACATGAGTTCTGCTGCAGAGGACTTAGATGAGGACTTCAGTGGGCCAGGCTACAGAAGAAGGCTGATGGGTGTAATCAACTAAATGCTTGGTCCATTGAGAAGCCTGCCAGAAAACCTGCATTCAATATCAAGAAGCATGATGGAGTCCGGCACCAACTTGGCACAGGGCTTTGCGCAGAGCTTGGAGCCTGTCTTTTCCAGCATGGAACCGGTGGCCAACTCCATAAACACACTTGTGGAACCAACCATGATGCAGCGTCTGATGGCCGATGTCTCAGCTTTCATTGCAGCACAAGCAGCTTCCACCAAAAGTCTGAGAGCTGCCATACAAGCTCAGACTGCTGCCATCATGGCCCTGGATACCAGTATTCAAAGGGACTTGCACATTGTCACAGCAGTCCTGCAATCTGTCCTCCAACAGATTACTAGGATTGCTGAGACGCCGCCCCGGGGACTGGCAGTGGCTCCATTGAGCACGAACCTGCTGTCCTCTCTCAGGATGACAGCATTCATCCTCCCACCCCTGCCACGCCGCCAGTGCCCTACTGTTGCCTGTCAGCCAGCCAGCCCAGACAGCTGCAACCCATGCCAAGGTGGTGCAGTCCTCAGCTGGGCATTATAGGTCCAGAGTTGCTCGAGGTCGTCCTCCAAGGCCATCTGCTGTCTCCTCCACTGAAAGTCAGCAGCCTTCCACCAGCCATGCTGCAGCCACTGGGGTAAACATTCATAGGAGCACCAGGACAGGCAAAGCCACATGGAAGATAGGCATTAAGGAAATGCACAAGGGCGATTAGTTTAATTTTGTATGCAATATGTTATGATTTAATTTATAAATTTGGTTTGGAATGTGTGTTTTGTGTTGGTTTTTATTTTTGCATTGTGGCCAAGAGGACAATGTGATGGTCAGTGACAGAGGGAAGGTAAGAAGTGTGGGACTGTTGGTGAATGGGGAACTGGGGCTGAGGTTACTGGTATCGCACTTGAATTAGTACTTCACATACAGCCTGGGCAGAAAGGGAATGTCTAGGTTGCAGCCCCCCTTACTCCTCCTCTCCCTCCTCTTCCTCCTCCTCCTCGTGCTCCTGCTCCTCAGCTTTTTGCCTGAAAGGTGGTGACGAGTGCTGTTCCTCATGGTGGCCAAGTTGTGCAGCATGCAGCAGACCACCACAAATCTTGAGACCCACTCAGCCGAGTACTGCAAGTCTCCTCCAGAGCAGTCGAGGCAGCAGAATCATTGTTTCAGCATGCCAATGGTTTGCTTTATCAGATATCTTGTAGCAGCATTGCAATCATTGTATGCATGCTGCGCACATGTGCATGGGTTGCGAACCAGAGTCATGAGCCATATCGTCGGCAAATGGCCCTAGTCGCCCAGTAGCCACCCTTTGGTTTGCCGTGGTGGCTGGAATACAGCTGGTACAGCGGACTGCCACAGAATGAAGGCATCATGATTGCTGCCAGGATACCGGGCATTGACCTGCATGATGCTCTGCCTATGGTCACACACCAACTGCAAACTGCACGTTGAGGAAGTGGAATCCCTTTCGGTTGCGGTATATCTCAGAGTTGACATGCGGCACCTGCAAAGCGACGTGCGTGCAGTCAATGGCACCCTGCACCATGGGGAAGCCTGCAATCCTTGCAAACCCTCGTGCTCGTTCCGCCTGCTTCGATCTGGCAAGAGGGAATTGAATGAAGTTATCTCTCTTTGAATAGAGAACCTCAGTGACCTTCCTTATGCAACAGTGGATGGCAATCTGCGAGATGTTGCAAATATTTCCAGCACCAGCCTTGAAGGAGCCAGATGCATAAATGTTCATAGCCACCATCATCTTCATAGCCACTGGCAATGCGGTTATTGCCCTGCTCTGAGGTTGGAGTTGTGGCTGCAGCAGTTGGCAGATTTCAGTTCAGGTAGGAGAATTGCTCCCTGAACACCCTGTGCGGATATGGCCTCCTGCTGAGAGCCCTTCTCCCCCTCCCTCTTCTAGAAGTTTGTCCTGCTCTACGTGGCCTCTGCTCATTCTATCAGTCATGCTCGATTCCAAGAGGAAAGCCTACTGGTGTACCAATGTCTGGGAGCAACTGGTTTGTGCAGAAGCCTTGAAGTCAGCAAAAATACTTCAGCACCTGTCACACCACTCCCTGTACACTTTTGAAACTTGAAACAACTATGGAAAGCAACAAAAATGTGTTGAATTGTAGCAACAGCCAGAAGAAATAAACCAGCAACTAACCTGTAAGTAGTTTGATGATCCCTTTAAATAGCACTGGTGGGGGGTCCTTCATGCTACTTAACGCGTGTTCAGCTGTGCGAGGTTAAGTGAGGGCATCGGCTGGAGCGTGGCACTCCAAAATGGCAGCGCTGGCGTCAAATCAGTGTTGCATGTTGATTGATGCCATGATCTGCCTACTCTGCACACTTCCAGCATGCTAACCCCTTTACTAAGATTTAGTCTGGCGCGCTTCGCGTCAGAAGAGTTTGCGTGCACGGACGCCATTTTGGGACCCAAAGTGAACTCGTAGCGCCCAACAAACGGGCATAACTGAGCCCAATTTTGCCCCCACTGCTTGAAGAATAATTATCGCCTTAGTAGCCATAATTCCTCTTACTTTTCTTAAACTACACATTGACTGATTAGCTTGCCCCACGCAGAATGTAGTCACTCCACTTCAGTATGTAGAACTGCCAAGATTTCTCAGGCACTTTTAAACATAACATTGACAAAAATTGCACAATTAATATATTTCATTATAAACATGATTTCACTGGTATCAGGATTAAATACTTGCTTCCTGCTTCAGATCTTTGCATTTGCTGAGCCAAAGAAAACTAACTTGTGTGCATTGGAATGATGAAATCACTTCTATTATCTTGGAATATTGCACGCTCGGCATGTATATTTCTGCACAATCCCATGAGTCAAATCACTGGTTTAGATCTATCTGTCTCCATCGACAATTTTCCAGCAAAACATGGTTAAAAGACAATTTCTAACCATTACTTCCAACTAGATACATGATTATATGCTTTCAGTTCTGAATGACTAATATAGGTCAAACTGTGAAACAAAGGGAAATAATCTGTTTTCTATGAAACTGCGTGAGCATATTCTTCAGCTTGAACCTCCTCTTCTTGTATTGAACAGTCGTTTATTACTGGACGAGCAAGTTTATTTAATTGTTTTATAAAGGAGACAGGTGTACTAATATGCATCATTTATCCAAATAAAAGATCATTTTGGAACATTTTAATGAAAGAAATTATTTTAAATAATTTTGAAGAACACTTCAGCCAACTAACAAAACTTTTAATTGCAACAATACTTTAAAATGAGAAATTGGATTGAATCCAAAAACCGGGTGCGATATGGGCGACACACAGAGATGAAGTGCCAGGACAGAGAAGCCCGAGGCCTCAGGCCTGTCCTAAAATCATACTCGGACCTCATCATTATAATCCGGGCGAGCTGCGGATGCCAATCAGGTGCCTGTCGGGGCCTAACTAATTTTGGCTGGAGTCGGGCCCACAGGTAAGATTGGGGGTTGGGGCGGGGTGGGGGGGCGGTGGAAATGGACGCAAAGACGATTGGGTGGGTGGGGGGGGGGGCTGTGAGGGTGGGGGTTGGGTCGGCAGCTGCCTGCAATTGTTTTGTAGAGCCAGGAGGAGCACTAACAATAAATAGTTACCTTCAAAAGGCAGAAATTCGGACATGATAATTGTATCCGATATGCTGAAAGTAAATATATTTGACTAACAACCTGATTTGTTGAATTTCTACTTCAGCAGAACCACCGTAACAATTTTCCAAAAAGCCAACCGCATAGTTTTTGGAATTAAAGTAGTTAAAATTTAACAAATTAGGTTTACTGTTTGTTTGCATCTAGCATAAGATTCTGAACCCTGTCAAAATAACAGCACAGTTTTATTATTGAATATTTTTCATCAGTTCCGAATCCAGACCTTTTCTGCGATGCCTGAAAACTAGTCACTATTTCAAAAATGGTGTGCTGTGGATTGCACCCACCCAGATCCATCATACTTCAGTGTGGTATCGCAGGCATCACACCATTTGTGTCACACTTTCACCTGATTGCCTCACGTATTGTATCCAGAAAACAACAAATCAAAACTGAACCAGTACGTAGTGGAATGAAACTGTGTAGTTAAATCTTCAATGAGGAATTACTGATGACAAATTTAAAACCACAAATTAAACATCAGCAGCCATCAAAATTTCCTTAGAAGCAAAACCAATCATACTGCTCCAAATATTCTTCTAAAAATCTTTTTGAAGTTGCTTTGTTCACTTTGCTGAATACTCATGAGTGAAAATAAGGTTTTGTAAAATAATAAAATTAAAAAAATTACAAAACTTACAAGAAAATGATGAAACATATCTGTACGGTAATGAGGGTGGGGGTCCTGGGGCAGCAGCGGCCCAGATTATTTTTGAGGGAGCACAGCGGGCCCCACCAAAATATTTCCAAATGTAGCTGGGCTGGATCTCTTGGGCTCCATCACCCGTGGAACTGCTCGGAATGTGCACGGTGCACGCTCTGACTAGCTCTGAAGTTCGGCTCTAGCGGAGATCAGTTAACTCATAACAGACTGCAGATTGAATCTGGGATCTTTCTGACTCAGCAGCACATTTACCCACTAAATTAACGAGGGAGCTGCATAAGGACTGTTTCAAAATAATTGAAGATCTAGCCCTTTTGCATTATAACTGCATTAAAACCATCTATAAAACATAAAAACAAACTTGAATATAAATTACATAAAAGCTAATTGTGCATTAACTTGACTGTAAAATATATATCCTGAAATAAGGCTGTGGGATATTGATATTTGACTGATATTCCTCTCTCTGCTATTTTAATGGAGCTATTAGCCAGTTTGAAATAAATAGGTTAATGCCTCAATAGAAGTAGCAGAGAGGAATTTCAGAAAGCAAGCAACACTTTGCCTTGTGATTAGTTCTGAAGCGTTGCCCACATTTCTGTAAAGTAGCTAACCTCCAAAATAGTGACTGCTGCAATTGCATTTATCATTCTTGCTACAAGGAAAAAATAGCAATGTAACAGAGGCTGCAAAAGACAATGGCCCAAAAATTCGTGAGGAAGCCTTCGTGCGAGGGTAAGGCTTCCCCGCGATCTCTCACTGCGCGTTGGCTTTTTCAGTTCCAGCTCGCACGAACTTGATGTTCTGGACAGCTGCTGTGCTGGGCTTGCGTATCCCACAGGCGTAGTTAATTCGTGCGAGCTGTGGGATCACGTGACTCAGTTAGAGCCAATGGCAGCACACCATCTTCCATTCATAACTTTCACATAAGTGCTGTGAAAGCTATGAATCTATACCCCCCAAAAGAACAGCTAAACCTCAATTAAATTTAAAAAAAAACATCACATTAATAAAATAAGTATAGTTAAATAAATTAACCATTTTAAATAAAAATTTAAATTTTTGAAAAAATTTTAAATCTTTTAAAAAGTTATAAAAATAAACTTACCTGTCTTTAAAGTCTCTAAAAAAGATATACCTGTTAAAAAAAATTCAAAATAATACTTAATTCACTACTTACCTTGTTAAAAGTGGGTCTTACTCCTCCTTTTTTTATGTGTAAAATCTTCCGTACTTACCTGCGCGTTGAAACCACTAAGTGCACAGCATGCGCGCAGCCTGTAGCACGCACGCGGTTCAGCTAGGAACCGCCCCCTTTTCCATTCACCAAGTGCCGGTTTTCAGCGCATGCGCAGTGCATGCAGAAAACCGGCAATTGGAGACAGAATACACGAGAGTACGCAGTGCGTACTCTCGTGTAGCGGCACTAATTTTTGGGCCAATGATATTTATTTATAATAATGGTGCTTGATAGATGTATGTCATGTGTATGGAAACACAAAGTTCAATTAAATTTGTCTCATATTTGTGTGATATTGAACACTGCATTTACAACTAATGCAGAATTCAACCTCAGTATTCCATTACTCATTCTTTATGGTTACTATGACTATCTCATCCTTCTGTTTGGAGCAACCTCTTCTCATTTATTTAGGAAATACAATTTTTTTTCCTTACTATGATATAAGGGCAAACTATGCAATTATTGAACTTATGGTATTGAACTGTAAACCCCAGCCCATTCCCAGAACATTGGGGGCGATTTTGCCAGCCCTGGGGAGGCGGGTTTGGAGGCGGGACTGCCGGGAAAATGGCAGAATCTGGGGGCGGGTACCCATCCCGCCCCCAACCCGCCTCCGTGTCATCTTCCCAGGAGGTGGGTACCCGACCCGCGCTGGGCCCCGCCTCCTGGAGGCGGAAAGGGGATTACAGCCACTTAACTGCCTGTTAACAGGTAATTAACAAGCAGTTAAGAGGATTATCCCCATTTTTCTATCAGAGGTGTGGGCTTCCCGACGTCTGGAAAACCCGCCAGGGTTAGTGATGCGAGCAGTGGGTCTGCGGGGGTCGGAGGGGTCCAAAAGTGCGCTGTGGAGGTGAGTGATGGGTGCAAGTATGGAGAGGTAAGTATGTGAGGTGAGTGAAAAGTGTTAGAAAAAGTTTACTTACCTTTGTTTCTTCCTGCAGGCTTCAATCGTTGGGGATCCGGAGGCTCGGGCATCTCAATAGCAGAGATGACAGAATGGCTGCTGCATTCTCCGATGCAACAGCCATCTGCTTTCTGCTCAGAAAATAGGTTTGGTTAGCCTTGAGTACAAGAACTCACCAAACAACAGAGAATGTCAGTGTTTGACAGCTTCTCAAAGCTGGGCGGGCTTAACAAGGTCAATCAAGGGAAAATAGCGTGGGTTGGCCACAAGTCGATGGAGGCGGGACTAAAACCCGACAAGCAACAGTCCCGCCTCCAACGCGCCCCCATTGACAAAATCACCCCCATTGTTTTCATTACATTTCATTATTTCAGCTTACCAAAGGAGCAGTTCATAGCATTGTCGTGGCATCATGGTGGCTTCAGGGAGTGAATGAGAATAGGAGCAAGAGATTTACAGAATGAACGGCTAATACCCAGTTAATGGTCCTGATCCGTTATCAGGCAAATTAAGGAAAGTAGGATGATGGTGTATTGTAGGTGGGGAGTCTTTTTCATATCAGTCCAAGACAAGGATCCATGATGCACTTCTGAGCCCTTCCTCTCCTCATTATCCAGGTTGGATGGAGTGCAGCCACAAAGGTTGATGTTTATTGAAACATAGGAATAGCCGATATTCCAGGCCACACGCAGGATGCAGACCACTGCAGACCAACCTGTGCATTATCTAAACATTCAAGTTCTTTCTGTTAAATGCGTTTTATTATAACATATACAAATATATCCCAAAAAATTTACTGATTCATCATTATAATATTGTACATAACATGTTTTACATTACTACATATAGCTTCACTCACAATCTCCATCTTGGCCCAAGAAAGAGGGTGGTATTCAGGATTCGAATGCCATTTTGTTTCAAACTATTAACCAAAATACTTTCAGTGTGACAAATGAGATTAAGAATGGCTCTACTCCTATTATGAAAGCGACTGTAGGTCAAAATATGTTGCAAAACAGTTTGCATGAACCAAAATTGATGTAGCAGTGGGTTTTACGTGGAATATTACATTTTCCAATCGAGAGGTGGGAAAATCTGGTAGTTTGCAAGGACTGTAGTGAAAATAAGTTGTTATCAAAGCTTCACTCAAAGTAATAATAGTTAAAATACTAAATACTGGATCAAGATTATTATTGTATGCGATGGTGCTAGATGACTCTTAGGAATTGGGATATTGCACCCTGAGCTTGAAGTTTTTCCTCAAATGACATTTTCAGTTTTGCAATTAAGTTTGATGGCACGAGGTTGAATGTGCAATATAAGTACTGTTACAATATGTTCAATTTTTCTTCTTACATTGCTAACCTTTTATTGTCAGCATGTAGTTGGAAACTAATAAAAATGGTGAGACCCGTCAGTCACAATGGAAAGATTGGTTAGTCATCTTGAACATTAAGATAACGATATAGTAATGGCCACAAACTAAGTTTTGCTCTATATCGCTGCTTTCAAAATTTTTTTTAGCATGTTTAAAAATTGGGTATTAGAATGGAGGAATAGCTGTGCTGGATCACAATAGTTTTCAGCTTGGCAAAGATGTCATTGACCTTTCTGACAGTGGATCAATTAGAGCTCTAGCTGAAGAAAATGTTTCAAAGTTTCCATAATGATTTTAATGGGCAGCATTGGTACTGTCAGAAGAGACTGTGCATGAAGAATCCCTTTGATCTGATTTTAATTGGCCCTTTAAGGACCACAGGAATCCTCCTGCATGACATCAAAAATACAAGTCTTGTTAATAAATTGTTTTACATTTACAGAAAAGGATCTCAAGGCATGAGCTTTATATAAGGAAAAGTCATAAAACATCCTGAAGAACAATGACAGAAATCACAATAATTTGGATTCAATATCATTACAATGTCATTATCAAAAAAAACAAATATTCCATTTGATTTAGAATTTATTAAACATCACATCATTGCTGCCAAAGCTAATTATTATAAAGTTGTGTGGACCATAAAAGTAGTTATTTTTATCAGTTGTAAATTGTTATTTACATTTGGGTTTTGAACTCTTCTGTAATGGGATACTGCCTAGACCAGAGAAAGCATTTGTTATGAGAATTTTGTAATTCAGTTGAAATTTATTTCCCAGCTCACTGCCAATAATATTTGATCCAACCAACAAGTGGTGTGCACCAATAGCTCAGAGATTACTGTACCTCCAATTTTCTCTTGTTCTTTGGCCTTTTCACTGAGCAACTTCTCATCTTCAATGATTTCAAATTGCACCTCAACTCCCCCAGCTCCCATTAATCTTCTGCAACTAATGCCACCTGTTAGAGCCTGCATCGAGGCAAAGAAACTAAGGGCAATGGTCACTTGGATTACCAGAGGCAATGCGTGGCCAGATGGGAGAGTGGATTGCCGGTCTTGTTGTAAGAGGCTGCACAGTTCTGTGACAGCCTCTCTGGAGAAGCACAGCCTCCTCATGTCGTGTTTCTCACACCTGCTCCACAAGTAACGCTAGGCCTATAGACCCTGTGGGTTGTGCAAGACATTCCGCAAGCAGCCACCACAACCCCCCGCCCCCACCCCCTCTGTATGGTCTGCCGAGATATACAACTGCAGCTCCTTGTCTAAAACTCTACCACTTGTTTCCTTTCCTAAACTAGATCATCCCAATTCTTGCTGACTTTCACTAGCTTCCCAACTCCCCAATCCATTAAAAATAAAATCCTGCTCTGAAACCTGGGACTGTGACAATAGCTGCGATTTCACCGACCGAGGCGGATCTGGGGCGGCCTCCTGCAGCCCGCTCTCTCCAAGCGATTTTTCATTGATTAGGCTTGTTAAGCCCACCCTGCGAGGTTCCCGGCCAATTAATAGGAAATGGGTCTGATGACGTCATTTGATGACACGTCTTCAGCCGGTTTCCTTAAAGGGGCCATGTCCAAATTGATCTTGACAGTTGTGCTGTCAGTGTTCTACAGCATTGAGGTGCTGCAAACACTGACAAGCACTGCACAGAGGTGCACGGCTGCACCCAGGCTCTCCCATAACTCCCTCCACAGCACGCAGAGAGGTTCTCTTCCCTTCCCATGGGTGGAAGAGACCTCCCCAGGAGATCAATGCAGCCTGGTTGCACATTGCACAGGACGACAGAAGTAGGGATGTCTTCAGGAGGACCAGGCTGCAGTGGCGCAAGCCTTTCAATGATCTGAGCAGATCACGAAACATTACTGCCAAGCCACACTCAACCTCATCCCGCTGTGCCACTCATCACATCCATATCACTCTGCCTTCCCTACCCTATTCCTGCAGATCCTTACTCACACCAACTTACCTTGCACCTCCACCCATCCCTCTCTATCTACATTATCACTTCCCCATCTCACTAGCCACCCCTCACACTCACCCTCAACCTACTGCAAGCATACGAACTAACAACACACAAGGGTAGGCACCTGGGTGCTTTAGCCAATGTTCATGTGAAGTTTCTGTTAATGTTTTGTCAAACATTGAAATCTATATTTTCAACACTTTACCTTATTGGACAGATCTGTGCTCACCTTTGGAAGTGGCTTAGTGAGTTCCAGTGAATGTTGAGACATAACTTCCCCGCCCCCAATTGTGATGAGTGTGAAAGGAATGACTTGGACATTGTAGGGATGCTTTATGGTGCTGGTGTGGGGTGTTGTCAACCTGGTGCATCATGTGGCAGCCAGGGTGTACAGCGTCAAGTGAAGTAAATCTGGCCATGGTGATACCATTGCTGGCGTCCCGGGCAGCAATGTTGTCGGGTGTTGATGCCCTGTGTTCCCTGCAGCATCAGATAATTGTGGAGAAGGTTGGTATTGTTGTTGGTGATGTTGGTGTGCCTGGTGATGTTGGTGTTGGGGCTGATCGTGAAGGGATTCAGAGGACCAAGGTGAGATTTTTCAAGGGCACTGATGATGCTGGAATAGATGGCAGCTGAAGTTGAGATGACAGAAGCTGTCAATGGTGAGAGAGCTTGCTCCAAGGAGGTGACAGTGGATGGAGAGTTTACTCCAAACACTTCCAAACTACATACAGCTCATAAGTGTCTTCCAAGTCCTGAAGGCTCAAGCTTCTCATATTGGAAAGTGACCAGCTGTGAAATGGTAGCATTTATACCACTTTTGCAGCTGTCACCTATTCACAGCAATGCGGAGACATAGAGAACCCGACCTACTTACCTGACGTGATCTCCGAATGACGTGAACCCCATTAAAAAAGTGGGAAAATAGAAATAGGCTGGCAAAATATTAGTTAACATGTGTTTAACAAGCATTTAACTATCTTAAATGCCTGCCCCGCCACTTGGTGGCGGGTCTGTTCTGAAATCGCAGACCCGACACTTTGAAAACTTACATGGAGGCGGGTTCGGAGCGGGTTCCCAACCTGCTGTCAATCATTTCGATTTTGACAGCGGACTCGCCTCCGAACCCGCACTCTGAGCGCCGGCAAAATTGCGGCCATAAAAACTCTCTTGGGGTGATTTTAACCCACTTTTCCTGGTGGAAATGGAGCGGTAGCGGCGTTAAAATCGCAATGATGGACTTACTGTTCCATTCCCGCCTGCCGTCAGATTTTGAAGGATGCCCAGACGGTCGCTTGAAGCAGGCAGGAACCTCATTAATATATTGAAATCAGAATCCTATGCTGTCTGCAGGACCCCAACTCGATTTTAACTTATCATAGCGGAAGTAGCACCCAGTGCTAGACTCGCTAATTAATACTAGGCGAGACAGGATTCAAATTTGCTCTCCTGAGTCAAGCCTGTTATTCATGGTCCCTCCATTCATCTCAACTTTGTTACAGAGCCTTCAAACTCCTTGGACAAAGGAGGATGAGAGGTCAGCAAGGATAGCATTGGAATAGTTGATTCTGGAAATGTCAAAGTATGTACAGGGGAAACTGCTGACGGAAAAAAAACCTCTACTGATGTTCGTAGAAGGTTGACGAGCTGAGAGATGATGTGTAGTCCTGCATAATTCTAGAAAATTTGTATCACTTATATTTTGTAAGAGATATGTTTGAACAATATTTTTCGTGGCTAAAAGCTGCAGTTATAGATTACTTTTGGAAACCCTGGGGGAAAAATTCAGTATCGCCCCATTTGGGGCGCAATTATCGGCCGGGCGCAAAGATTAGCGCCTGGCACTAATTATCGCCTCCGACTGCAAACTTGGCTTTTATCGCCCCTGGAGGTGATTGGAGCGCTAAATCAGGCGCTTCACACCTATCTTAAGGCGCAAAGGCCGAGGAGCGAGGCGCTACCTCAGAGCGCTGGCGAAGCTCATGTGATGTCAGTCAGCAATGGAACACAGACACAATGGTGCCAGCCAGTTCTTAAAGGGGAGGGTTGATCTTGCTCTCCATCCATACCCTGCTCATTGCAGCCTTGAATCTCGGCCTGGAGAGACCTGTACATCAAATCTGCTGGAAAGAACAATGGAGAGAACCAGGGAAAGATCTCAGAGTGCAGCCCCCACAGTCTCTTCTAAATCGATACAAGGAAGGGCAAATCAAAATGAACCTGCAAAGTGCTGCTCAGTACCCAAAACTCCTTCACACAGCATTGAACCTCACCAGAAGTCTCTCTCTCTCTCTCTCAGAATGCGTGGTGCAAAAATGTCACCAACAAAAAAAAGCAGGAAGCGTTCGCCTTTAAATAGCGCTCCCCCAGTCCCTTCCTGACTGCAAAACGCTCCCCTCAACCTGTCGTTGCTAGCGGCAGGCGGTAAGGCAGGGGGCACCACTCAATATCCGGTCCGGGGCGCTACCGGGGCGTTGCGCACTCGACTGACGTCACGATCTGCCGGCGCAGGAGATCGTGGCGGTAGTGTTTAGCGCCACCGCAAAATGTCCAGTTAATTTTGTGAGCGGCGCAAACATCGCCGCACACGGGCACTAGTTGCTTTGCGCCCCATTAGCGCCCTCTTAAGGTGCTAACGGGAGGCGCAAACCAACTGAATTTTCCCCCCCATATCTGTTGGGTGAAAAGATCTGTTTGAGAGAGCTCTGCATTATTACATTTGTCCATCTCTAGATACTTTTTATCCACTCACACAGCATTAGGTTATGCTTAAATGTACAAGCTCTAAAACGTAGCTGGCTGTATATTTCAATTGCTCTTTGTTGGTCTTCATTTATATCGGGTTATCTGGAAGCTCCATGCAACCAAATTCATTCAATGTAAATATACAAAAGAAAATTGATGTTTCCTGTTGAAGACAGTCAAGAGAGCAGTGATGTTTGTGAAGAGAGATAAATTCTCAAACTGTTAGTTTTTAACATTAACATCAAATACTAAATAACCCCAATTTCTGACTTTCTCATACAGTCTTAGTGCTGTTGTAGCAAAAGGCAAAGTTGCTCTTTTCTACTTCACTTGCTGTTGGCATGGAAACAGCACCTGAATCTATTCTAAGTTGTAACCTGCTTCAGTATCTGGGTAACCTGCTGTTAAACCTCCCACATGAAGTTTTACCTACCAACAACAAGGATTTGAAATTTAAGAGAGTTCTGTCCTCTAATGAGGCCATACGGGTAGAACTTAAAAACAAAAAGTGGGCAAGCACTTTGCTGGGAATGTACTATAGGCCCCCAAACAGTCAGGGGGCGATAGAGGAACAGATATGTAGGCAAATCTCAGAGAAGTGTAGAAATAATAGGGGAATAATAGTAGGGGATTTTAACTTCCCCAATAATAACTGGGATAGTCAGAGTGTGAAAGGCTTAGAGGGTGTGGAATTCTTAAAGTGCATCCAGGAGAGCTTTTTGAGCCAGCATGTAGAAAGTCCTACAAGAGAGGGGGCGGTACTGGACCTAATTCTAGGGAATGTAGCCGGGCAAGTGGTAGAAGTGTCAGTAGGAGAGCATTTTGGTGACAGTGACCATAATTCGGTGAGATATAAGGTAGTCATGGAAAAGGACAAAGATGGATCAGAAATAAAAGTTCTAAATTGGGGGAAGGCCGATTTTAATATGATAAGGCAGGATCTGGCCAAAGTGGACTGGGATCAGCTACTTGTAGGAAAATCCACATCAGAGCAGTGGGAGTCATTCAGAAAGGAAATAGAGAGAGTACAGTGCCAACATGTTCCCGTAAAGGTCAAGGGTGGGACCAACAAGTCCAGGGAACCCTGGATGTCAAGGGATATACAAGAATGGATTAGGAAAAAAAGGGAGGCTTTTGGCAGATACAAAGGACTAAAAACAGTGGAAGCCCTAGAGGAGTATAGAAAATGCAGGGGGCTACTTAAAAAAGAAATTAGGAGAGCGAAGAGGGGGCATGAAAAAACACTGGCGGGCAAAATAAAGGAAAATCCCAAGGTGTTTTATAAGTATATTAAGGGCAAGAGGATAACCAGGGAAAGAGCAGGGCCCATTAGGGACCAAAGTGGCAATCTGTGTATAGAGCCAGAAGATGTAGGTGAGGTTTCAAATGAATATTTTGCATCTGTGTTCACTATGGAGAAGGACGATGTAGGCATACAAATCAGGCAGGGGAATTGTGATATACTTGAACAAATTAGCTTTGAGAGGGAGGAGGTACTAATGGTTTTAGTGGGCTTAAAAGTGGATAAATCCCCAGGGCCAGACGAGATATATCCCAGGCTGCTGTGTGAGGCAAGGGAGGAGATTGTAGGGGCTCTGACACAAATTTTCAGAACTCTTTGGCCACAGGGGAGGTGCCAGAGGACTGGAGGACAGCTAACATAGTACCATTATTCAAGAAGGGTAGTAGGGATAAACCAGGGAATTACAGGCCAGTGAGCCTAACATCAGTGGTAGGGAAATTATTAGAAAAAATTCTGAGGGACAGAATTAGTCTCCACTTGGAGAGGCAAGGATTAATCAAAAATAGTCAGCATGGCTTTGTCAGAGGGAGATCATGTCTAACCAATTTGATTGAATTTTTCGAGGGGGTGACTAGGTGTGTGGATGAGGGTAGTGCAGTTGATGTAGTCTACATGGACTTCAGTAAGGCTTTTGACAAAGTCCCGCATGGGAGACTGGTCAAGAAGGTAAGAGCCCATGGGATCTAGAGCAATTTGGCACATTGGATCCAAAATTGGCTTAGTGGCAGGAGGCAGAGGGTGATGGTCGAAGGTTGTTTTTGTGACTGGAAGCCTGTGTCCAGTGGTGTACCGCAGGCTACAGGACGATATAGATGGGTTGATCAGATGGGCAGAACAGTGGCAAATGGAATTTAACCCTGAAAAGTGTGAGGTGATGCATTTTGGGAGGACTAACAAGGCAAGGGAATACACAATGAATGGTAGGACCCTAGGAAGGACAAAGGATCAGAGTGACCCTGGTGTGCATGTACATAGATCCCTGAAGGCAGCAGGACAGGTAGATAAGGTGGTTAAGAAGGCATATGGGATACTTGCTTTCATTAGCTGAGGCATAGAATATAAGAGCAGGGAGGTTATGATGGAGCTGTACAAAACGCTAGTTAGGCCACAGCTGGAATACTGTGTGCAGTTCTGTTCGCCACACTAGAGGAAGGATGTGATTGCATTGGAGAGGGTGCAGAGGAGATTCACCAGGATGTTACCTGGGCTGGAGCATTTCAGCTATGAAGAGAGACTGGACAGGCTGGGGTTGTTTTCCTTAGAGCAGAGGAGGCTGAGGGGGGACCTGATTGAGGTGTACAAAATTATGAGGGGCATAGATAGGGTAGATAGAAAGGAACTTTTCCCCTTAGTAGAGGGGTCAATAATAAGGGGGCATAGTTTAAAGGTAAGGGGCAGCAGGTTTAGAGGGGATTTGAGGAAAAACTTTTTCACCCAGAGGGTGGTTGGAATCTAGAACTCACTGCCTGAAAGGGTGGTAGAGGCAGGAACCGTCAAAATTCAAGAAGCATTTAGATGAGCACTTGAAACACCATAGCATACAAGGCTACGGACCAAATGCTGGAAAATCGGATTAGATGGCCGGTGCAGACACGATGGGCTGAAGGGCCTCTTTCTGTGCTGTATAACTCTATGGGGTAAAAATTCACTTGGTTGCGCCACCCGTTAGCGCCTTAAGAGGGCGCTAATGGGGCGCAAAGCCGCTAACGCCCGGGCGCAGCGATGTTTGCGCCGCTCGAGAACTTAACTTGAGATTGTGCGGCGGCGCTAAAACTTACCGCTGCGACCACCTGCGCGCGCAGATTGTGACGTCATTCCATGGTGCAACGCCCTTGGGGCGCCCCGTAGCGGAAATTGAGTGGCGCCCCCTGCGTTACCGCCTGGCGCTTCCAACGACCAGAAGACTGGAACGCTATCAATCGCTGTGGGGCTGGGGGGGGCGCTATTTAAAGGGGGCCTCTTCCTGTCTTTTATTGTTGGTGGCATTTTTGAACTACGCATTCTGAGAGAGAGAGGGAGAGACTTCTGGAGAGATTCAACGTTGTGTGAAGGAGTTTTGGGTACTGAGCAGCACTTTGCAGGTTCATTTTGATTTGCCATTCCTTGTATCGATTTAGCAGAGACCGTGGGAGCTGCACTCTGAGCTCTTTGCCTGGTGCTCTCCATTGTTCTTTCCAGCACATTTGATGTGCAAGTCTCTCCAGGCCGAGATTCAAGGCAGCAATGAACAGGATGTGGATGGGAAGCAAGATTAACCATCCCCTTTAAGAACTGGCCCGTGCCATTGTGTGTGTGTTCCATTGCTGACTGACATTACATGAGCTTCGCCAGCGCTCCGAGTTAGCGCCTCACTGCTCGGCCTTTGCGCCTTAAGAGAGGTGTGCAGCGCCTGCTTTAGCGCTCCACTCACCTCCCGGGGCGGTAAAAGTGAAGTTTCCCGTCAGTGCCGATAATTAGCGCCAGGCGCTAATATTTGCGTCCGGACGATATTTGCGCCCCAAATGGGGCGCGACCTAATTTCTACCCCTATGACTCTATGAGAGCCTTCCATTTTAGTGATATTTGAACAAAGAATATTTGATGTTTAATTAAGTCAGTACTGGTCTTTTCTATTGTTATCAAATGAATAACCTGATCGTAAAATCATTCCTTGCATTTTAAAGATATTGGGGGCAAAATTGGGTCGCGCCCCCTTTGGGGCACTAACTTCGCCGGGGCGCTACTTTTAGCGCCCCGAAAAAGTTAGTACCCCCGCGCCCGAAATTCACTGGTAGCGCTCCAAGAGCTACTAGAAGCGCCCCACCTCCCTCTTGGGGCACTACCAGTGAATATCGTGGCACTACGTGCAGCAGCGCCACACACTGCGGCACGTCGCGCCGCGGTACTGCAGGCCTTCCTCTCCTTATTAAAAGGGAGGGGCCTAGTGCAGCGCGATCCGGGACCCAGCTGGGCCACCAGGGATCGGAGTGCTGGCAAAAGAGCCCAGCACTCAAGAAAAGTGCCGGGCTCACGGAGCGCAGCTGGCACCCCGTGGGGAGGCTGCACAAGGGGCCGGGGACAGCAACGGGGGCAGGTGCTGGCAGGTGGCCAGCAACAAAAATGGCTGCCCAGCACCTCCCCTTTAATTTGCACCGCCCCGGTCGCAGGTAGGCCCCCTTGACCCTGTCGGACATAGCGTCCGGCGGTACGTCGGGGGACGCTACCGAAGATTGCGGCCGGAGCGTGAGCGGGGCGCTGCGCACGGCGATTACGTCATCAGCGGAGGCGCAGCTCCGCGGGGCGCTAACGGTTACCGCCTCCCACTGAATTTCGCAGGAGGCGTTAGCGGCACTGCGCCTGGACGCAAGTTGCTTTGCGCCCTAGGCACTAATGGGAGGTGCAAATCAACCACATTTTTCCCCCATTATATTTACACAGTCAATTTAAAAAGTTCCATAATAATGTCTAAACCATTGCAGCATATAATTGTTCAAATTACTTTTTTGTGAATTTTTGTATTCAGCAAGTTAGTTAGTGATGCTAATGAATATATTGGCCCAGAAATTAAACATGGATGGTTCCCGCGGGGGTAAGGATTCCCCACGATATCGCACTCCGTGCCTACCTTTTTGTTTGGGGCCCACACGAACTTTAGTTTCAGAGCCTCTTCTTGTTGCAACTGCGCAGTGTGTGCATATCACAGAGGCGCAATTAGTTCGTGCGAGCTCTGGGATCACGTGATTCAGTTAGAGCCAATGGCAGCATACCATCTTTCATTCATAGTTTTGACAGCAAGAGCTGTCAAAGCTATGAATACTACAAACCCCCAAAAGAACAGCTAAACCTCAATTAAATTTAAAAAAAAGCCATCACATTAATAAAATAAGTATAGTTAAATAAATTAACCACTTTAAACAAAAAATTAAATTTTTGAAAAAATTTAAAATCTTTTTAAAAGTTATAAAAATAAACTTACCTTTCTTTAAAGTCTCTAAAAAAGATAAACCTGTTGAAAATTTTTTAAAATAACACTTAATTAACTACTTACCTTGTTAAAAGGGGGTCCTACGCCTGCTTTCTTTATGTGTAAAATCTTTACCACTTACCTGCGCGTTCAAAGCTGAAAAAAAAACTAAGTGCGCTGCGTGCGCACAACCTGTAGCACGCACGCGGTTCACATAGGAACCGCCCCCTTTGCAATTCACGAAGTGCCGGTTTCCCGCGCATGCGCAGTGCATGCAGGAAACCGGCAATTCGGGATCTAATACGCGAGAGTACACAGTGCGTACTCTCGCGTATTAGGTTTAATTTTCGGGCCATTATGTCAGCTTTCCAGACAGCATTAGCCTCAAATACTCCTTGTTAGCTGTATTCCTGGTGCAAGGTTGCATGCAGAATAAAGTTCCCCATAAACTGACCCAAAAATGTATCCCCATTCTTCAAAGATAACCCCATTCACAACTGTGTCACATCAGTCATTCTAAGGACTTCTGAGCAAGTTTGCCAATTTAGTACCAAATGATGGCTTCTATACACAAGTGGATTCTCACAGGTGGAATGTTCATTTCAGCAAAGACCCCGAGGGAAAGTTGATTTGTTTGAGTTACATTCAATACAGGTTAGCATTTTAACCCACTGTGACAATTAGTCCCACTATTAAGTATTTTAAACATTGATTGGATTTGATAACATTGGCACATTACAATCAAACCAAAACCAAGAATTAATACCAGATATATTCTTCATTTTAGAAAATAAAGAACAGATATTTAATACAAAATGGGACTTAACTCCAAATAAAAAATGGGCTAGATGTTAATTCATTGAGCCAGAAATTCGGGTCGGAGGCTTCCCGCGGGTGCAAGCATAGCGGGTGCACTTACATAGCGCGCCTGCCGTTGTGCTCTGGGCCCATGTGGAATTCCGATCCAGGGCCTCCTCCAGCTGCCAGTGTGCAGTGCTTGCATATCCCAGGGGCGCAGTTAGCTCGTACCGTCCCCTGGGATCACGTGGGCCATGGGGAGCCAATTGGAGCAGGGAATCTCCATTCATAGATTTGACAGGAAGACCTGTCAAATCTATGAATAGAGATCGGCCCCAAAACCTAACTAAAACTTGAAATATTTTTTTTTTAATCACATTTTTAAAATAACTATAAATTACATAAAATAACTATTTAAAATAATAATTTAAATTTTTGAAAAAATTAATTACAGTTTTTAACGGGGCTAAAAATAAACTTACCTTTCTTTAAAGTATTTAAAAATAATAAACCTGTGGAAAAAATGTTTTAATTTAACTTAATTCACCACTTACCTTGTTAAAAGCAGGCCTTGTGCCTGCTTTTTCCCCGTGCAGCTGCCAGGGACTTACCCTCACGGGGAAACCTGAAAAAAAAGCCGAAGTTCGCTGCGTGCGCGCTGCCTCTCCCGTGCACGCGGTTGACCCTCGAACCCTTTCCTTCACGAGACCGGAAGTTCCAGTTTCCTGTGCATGTGCAGTACATGCGTGAAACTGGCACTTCCGGTGGCCCTACGGGTGAGTACACAGTGCGTACTCACCCGTGGGGACCCGAATTTCTGCCCAATTAATTCTGTATTGGCACTATTATTTGTAATGGCTTGGTAATGTTGGAATCTCAGTATTTAAAGACTGAAATGTGATAGTGGCTTCATATAACATAGGCCTGGATTTTGCGTTAAGAATAACGGTGAAGCTAACAGCGCTCACTGTTATTATGGAGTAAATTGGACAGCTGTTTCCAGAGTCTGCACTTGCGCAGTTAAACATGGAAGTTACTGTCCGATTTGCCCTGCTCATCCACAAGCTTTGCTCCACCTGTCCCTCCCCGATACACTTGGCATTGAACTCCATGTAAGGGCGTGAAGTTGCCATACTTATCTACTAGTTACCCACTAAACACGCCAGAAAAAGTTAGGACTGGTGCATTCAGATGTAAGTGTATATTTAATGATGTGATAAGTCTTAAATACTGCCAAACAACCTCTCTGGCACTGAAAATTTAATTTTACAAGTGCGGAGTCTCATTCTTTCAGAATTTAATTATTGTTGGAGATTTTTTTTTAAATTAAAATAATTTTGTTTTTTACTTTTTCTTTCTGTCTCTTTTGTCTCTCCCTCTCTTAATTTCATCTTTCATTCCCTCTCTGTATTGATGCTTTCTGTACATGATTTTTCAATGAATTAAATATTCTAATTTATACTTTTCTGATTTAGACTCTGCGTGGCTCAGTGAGGATTCTTCAATCTGATTGGTTGCTCTGCTCACACATGCCACAGATCCCCTGTAGAAGGTACCACTCAAAAGCCCACAAAAGCCCACAAAAAGTCTGTGAGCAGCTGTAAGCACGAGTGCCGTTTCTTCGCCGCTGACCGCAAAATCCAGGCCAGTATGTTTTTGGTGTGAACAAAAATGTTCTTATCTGCATATCTACCATTGACATAGAACGTTTCAGTTGACCATTCCCAGTGAAGCCCTTTAGTTCATCTGTTACTAAAATCTCCTCAGACCCTGGTTTTCAAAATATCAACTTACATTGTCAATGAGAAGAAGATATGATTTTCTGCACAGTTCTGTTATAGTTGTATGGTGGTTGTAGTTGTATGCTGGTTTCATACAATACCAATGGATTTTCAAATTCCCAGCAATATTTCTCTAGTTGAAGTAAAGAATGTTTATTTTATTTACTTCTAACTCCAGTGCTATCATTTCTTTATTAATCACATTTCATAAGAAAAGTTGATATTTTGGCATAGTGTGTAGTCAGTGTCGCTGTTTGTAATTAACAGTTAATGGAATGTTCACTGATGTAAAGCACATGCTCCTGCTGACATTAATATATTCATTGCTTAATTCCAGTCGCAACAGAAACATTGGCCCTAATTTTCCTCCCCGCATTTCCTGTTTGCTGAGCAGATGTGGCATACCCAAGATGTACTGAACCTCTCCTGACACCTGAGTTTGGTTGGTTAGGTCATTTGAGTGACCTTATGCCTAGAAATGGTGGTGGGAATATTGGCACAGCTGCAGGCCTGAGAGGCCGATAGTTATGGGCATGGCCACTGGACTTGGAGCCTTTTGTCTGCTGTTGCCTCTGTGCATAAAGATGCCTGGGCAGATGGAAGAGAAACGTACCTTTCTAGACTTCCCCTGCCTTGCTGCCTACCAGCTTCAGATCAGTGGATCTGAAGGGTTCCAGGTGCAAGGCCCAGTGACAGCTTCTTCTGACCACCTCTGCATCTGGGCATGCTTTTACTGAAACTTCAGAGGGCCAAGAACCCCTCCTCCTACCTTATTTAAATGGTTATGTTTTGCCTGTGCCGACTGTAGCCGCAGATACGCCACTTCCCCAACCCATTGAGGAAAGCTCTAGAAATGTAAAGGAGGCAGAGGCCTGGTGAAATGGGCCTCTGATCCCATTTCCCAGGTGCAAACTGCAGAAAAAAATTAATCAGCCCCATGTAAATGTTACACTAACATCCACTTCGAAATATCCATTCAGAATAACGGATTCATATGATACAAAGAGTGTTTGTTGCAGTTACTGCAGTGTACATTCATGTGGGGCACAAGATAACCATATTAGTGCAGGGTACATCCACATACATCAGTGTAATATAGAATTTAACTGACATCGTTTGACAGATATTTAAAAAAATGGTTTTAATTTTACTTAATTTGGACTGGGGACTTGAATTAGAACCTAGTCATCGTGTGACTCGTGCAGCCGATTAAGTATGTGACGTCACTTTGGAGTTTGCAATATGACTTTGATTAATTGGGTTTCCTCTCCCTACTCCCAGTTAATTTGATAAATTGTAGTTTTTGTCCATCCAAAGGTTTACTGCCCTATTAAACCTTTGCCAGAAACTGTGAACTGGTAGTGACATTGACCAAAGCAGCTCAACAGCTAGACTGCCATGTTCTCTGTCATGGTAATTCATCAGTACAATTAATGCCAGTCAGGAAATCTTCACTCCCTCTATAGTACATATTGTTTGCACAGATATCAAAAACTATTACAATATTTTGAATATGTCACTTACATTCATCTGTATTTCTATTCCGTCTTTGACTTCATTGACACTCATCGCCTTTCTAGTACCACTTAACTAACCAAAATTGAACTAATATGCCTTTCAATTAATTTACTTCATCTTTAATTCGTGCACAGTACGAAGAAGGTAACACACATTTGTTCAAATAAGGACATTCATTACAGGCAGAACTGGTTTTGGATGGTTTACTTATAATTACAATAATAGGATACTAATCAGATATTTTAGTAAAATTCTAATTGATTTATTCAAAAAGCAGAGTCTGTGATGTGTTTGATCAGTTACTATTATTTGGAATAGAAACAGAAAATGCTGGAAATACTCAGCAGGTCAGGCAGCATCTGTGGAGAGATTTCCAGCATCCGCAGTATTTTGCTTTTGTATTATTATTATTTGGAGCTCTTCATATTGATTGTTTATCATAGAAGTGAAAAAAGGTATGCAAGTATTTCAATGAAAGGGGCAACTTAGGCCGCGATTTTATCAGTTGTATTCGGATGGTGGCGGGAGAGCTGGTTTCCGGGCTCCAGTCTCAATCCTGGCTGCAGCCGCTCTGTCAAAGGGATTTTCCCTTGATTGGCCTTGTTAAGCCCGCCCTGCAGGCTTCCCGGCCAATTAACAGGAAGCGGGTCTGATGATGTCATTTGATGACACGTCATCAGCTAGTTTCGTTAAAGGGACCACGGCCACATTGAGTTTGACAGTTGTTCTGTCAGTGTTTGACAGCATTGAGGTGCTACAAATACTGACAAGCACTGCACAAAGGTGGACGCTTGCACCCAGGCTCTCCAGTGACTCCCTCCATATGCTTATGGAGGGAGTCACAGCATGCAGGGAGGTTCTCTTCCCTTCCAAGGGTGGAGGAGACCTCCCCAGGACACCAACGCAGCCTGGTTGCACATTGCACAGGAGGGCAAAAGCAGGGATATTGTTAGGGGTCCCTGGCTGCAGTGGATCATGAAACATTACTGCAAAGCCACTCTCAAACTCACCCTGCTGTGCCACTCAACATATCCCCATCACTCTGCTTTCTATACCCTTCTCCTGTACATCCTTACTCACACCAACTTACCTTGCACCTCCACCCAACCCTCTCTATCTACATTATCACTTCCCCATCTCACTAGCCACCCCTCACACTCACCCTCATCCTACTGCAAGCAAACCAACTAACAACACACAAGGGTAGGCACGTAAGACATTTAGCCAATGTCATGTGAGGTTTCTGGTAATGTGTTGTCATACAGTGAAATCTATATTTTCCAACACTGCCCCTTTTTGGACAGATCTGTGTGCACCTTGAGAAGTGTCTTACTGAGTTCTAGTGAATGTTGAGACATAACTCCACCCACCCCCCACTCCTGCTATAGTGATGAGTGTGCATGGAATGGCTTGAACATTAAAGGGATGCTTTATGGTGCTGGTGTGGGATGGTGTCAACCTGGCACATCATGTGGCAGCCAGGGTTAACAGCGTCAAGTGAAGTAAATCTGGCCATGGTGATGCCATTGCTGGCCTCCCGGGCAGCAATGTTGTCAGGGGCTAATGCCCTGTGTCCTGTGCAGTATCAGGCGATGGTGGAGAAGGTTGGTGATGCTGTTGGTGATGTTGGTGTGCCTGGTGATGTTGGTGTTGGGGCTGATCGTGAAGGGATTCAGCGGACCAAGGTCTGATTTTTTCAAGGGCACCGATGTTGCTGCAATAGAGGTTGTTCCAATGAGGTGGCACTAGACATATAGTTGCCTCTAAACACTTGCATGCTAAAGAAATCTCTATATGTATTTAAAATGCAGTAACCAACAGTTTCTGCGCTCTGAAACTGACCATCTGCAACATGGCATCCTTGACACCACTTCTGCAGCTGTCAGCTTATCAAAAACATCACAGCAGACTTAAATCACGCCAGGGTGAGCTGGCGTGTTCCCCGAGCAGCGGGTAACCCATGGGGGAGCACATAAAATTGGAAGGAACATTCAAAATAGCTTTAAATTATCTCTTAACAAGCCATTTAATGAGCTCAATTGTATCCCCCGCTGCTTAGTGTCGGGTCAGTTCTCCGCTGACAGACCCGACACCTGGGAGACTCGCGTGAAGGCGGGTTGACAGCGGGTTTCCTACCCGCTGTCAATCTTTGCTATTTTGACAGCGGACCTGCCTCCAAACCTGCCCTCTGAGCGCCGGCAAAATTCTGGCCTTAGGGTTTTAACCATGAAGACTGGTAGTATTTTGTGCACTACCATATTAAAAATTTATGATGCTGTTAACTGCACAGATTATGAGGTGGATGACATCAATTGACATTTAAATAACATTCTTCAAATACCTTTTTAGATACAGCAGTGACATAATTGGTAATTATATTTAAATTTCAAATCATACTCTCTTAAGAGTATTGTGTATTAAGGTTACGGTATTAGATTTTTGATCAAGATGCTAAGTTTTGTAGAATTCGCAATATATCGTGATTTTATTAATAAGGAGAAAACACAAAGTTTCGTTCAAACAGCTTTTATTTCAGTAGAATGCTGGCAGGTTTAAAGTGGACACAAGCAGCCTGTAAAATGGCCGCCGCACCTCGTGACAGAACATTCTAGACTTTTCAACAGGCAGACAAGATGGCGTTCCAATAAACATTTGTGCAAGATCGATTAAGATTCAGCACAGTGAAGATAATACACGAGACATTATGGGTTTGCAGTATACACATAGATACTGAAATCGGTCTCCCAGGTACAAAGGAAAGCCATTGTACCGAGTAATCAAGGGCCCATCCAAAAGACATTAATATGTAAAATCCCAACGACTCTACGATGAGAGAGCCGTTAGCAGGTAGTTATACAGGACACTTGGAAGCCCCAAACCCCTCCAGGGAGAACACCGACCGATTTAACAATGGGAGAAATATTAACAGGTACTCAGACATTTACGAGTAGCCCCGAAACCCATTAAGAACGGAGATCACCCATACAAGACATTTGAGCGCCAAACCCTAAACAAAAGAATGGACATTATAGTTGGGCGGGAAACGGAAGATTTTGCACTATAATTGCAGGCTCCAAACCGTCCATTCTCTTTCTTGCTGCTCTTGCTGCTCTTGCTGCTCTTGCTGCTCTTATCGTGGCTGCTCCTGTGCTCTTATCCGGTCGATTCGTAACCTCGTGGCTGCTCCTGTGTACTCGTAGTTGGGCTTCTGCTTGCCTGTTGCCTCTTCTGAGAGGACTGTTGAACTTTCTGGTCCGTTCGGATCTACCTCGTGTCGCGTAACGAAGACCTATATTGGTAACCGGTATCAGAACCAAAAGGCCCGAGAAGAGATGAGATGAGATGAGATGAGAAGAGAGGAAGACCATATCCATCGCCACGGTCAGTAAATCCCGACCGCGCCTGTAGGTCGATTATCCACGTTTTCCTCGCTGGGAAGACTTCTTCGAACTTATAACGAAACATATTGCATCGATGATAACTGGACTGTGCCCAAAGTAACTGGAATGTGAAAGCCATATCGTATCGACGATATCGACAACTGTGCTCGAAGAGTACCTGTTAAACCAACCAATATAGATCTTCATCACAGCAGACGTTCCAGCCTGCTAGCCGGAGCAGCAGAAGCAAGTAAACAAGTGGGACCAGGAGATCTCCTGACCGACACGTGGGTGCTGCGGTGAAAAACATCCGATCAGCTATTCGGAATTTCTCCGATTTATCACGAGTGGTGAGCATGAGTCTCGAAATCCTACGAATCTAGTTTAGGATAGATATTGATAGGGGAGGGTTTAAGGATTAAGGATATTTGTAATGTGTGCCCCTATTTACTTTGTGCCGTTCGTTCCTCGTTTCCCTAAGATCGACTATATAACTGTCTGTAAGATTGTACTGTCATTAATCTGTGCTTATGACGTGTATTTCATAATCTTAAGTATCATGCAATAAAGATTTTCCATTTCGTACCATTCAAACCAAGTCTACATGAGTTTCATCTCCATTACTGCTCTCGCATCTAAGTCCAGTGTCTAGAACCGTAAGGGAGAGTGATTCGAACCACTCACAGGTGTGTCTAGTGTTCCCATACTGGCTGAAGACCAGAACAGGCAACGAGGCCTAGACCCGCACTGACATACAGGCTGCACAGAGCCGCGTGAATCTCACAGGCTGCGAGACACGCAGGGTCAGAATCCCTTACAGAAAATGGCGACCGCGGCAGGACACTGGCAGCGAGAGGGTAGTGTGTTTGATTTTGGAATGACTGTACGAAATGTTATGCAGGAAAAGATAGCGGATTATGTGTTTGGAAAGGTTAATCTAACTAAGAAATGGATAAGTGAATTGTTAGCGGATAAGAGCCCACTAGAGGCAGCTGAAAGGTGGACAGATAGTAAAGAACATAGAAAGACACTTGAGAAAGCAGTCTGGCTTATGTGTTACAAAAGGCAGGTTCAGATTTCAAACCAGACCATTACAGCGCTAGTAGCTCGAATCAGTCATTTAGAGGGAGAAATGGAGGAGAAGGTTTCTGGAGGGGAGGTGCTCATTAAGAATTTAAATGAGTTACACCAAGAAAGCCAGGAAGTCTCCAGTCACCTTAAAACAAGGATAGATTATCTCGAGTGCCAGGTCACTGAGGCAAAATTGAATGAGAGCAGGTTAAAGGAAAGATGTAACCGCCAAGCTGCCCAGATAAGAACTCAAGAAGAGAGCTTGACGGGGGTTAGGGCGGCATATAAGTTGGCCCTTGAGGATAAGTTTCAGGGAGCCGATCATAGCGCCTGCCAAAGGGAGATAGAGCACCTCAAAAAGGCCGTGAACAATGCGAACGGCATGGTGTGCCTTATCAATCCGTCGGCGCACCAGCCGCTAGTAAATGAGAGATTTAGAAAATCCCCACCAAGTAAAGCAGAAGAAGTAGTAGCCATTGCGCCCTCCGCGCCACCCAGCTATTCAGAAACCTGGGTTAGGGAGGAAGCAATGGAAGAAACAAAAGAGCCCATTGAAAAAGAAGTAGGAAAGGGATCGTTGTATCCAGTAACGGGTATTAAAAGGGGCCCAAGCAGAAACGGTGGGGAAGAACCGGGGGATCTCCTCGGGCAGCTGGTGTTGCCTCACAGTTCACATCAGCTGAGAGCTATGATAAATCACGTACGGAAGCTGACCGAGGCAGACGACCCTTCCGTACATTTCAGAGAAGTTGAGCAAGCCGCAGCCATTAACGGCTGCGATGATGGGGAAACAGCAAAAATGCTGCTGTTCTCATTAGACAGCTCGGTCCTTCAGTGTCTCTCAGGCGAGAGCAAGAGGGGAACCAAGAGTTATGAGGAATTAAAGAATGAGGTCCTGGAAGTGTTGGGGGCGAACGACGAAGGTCCGTTTGCTAGAGTGGGACAGACAGTGCAGATGGAGGGAGAACCCCCGAAGGTTTTTGCCGACAGGCTGTGGCCAGTATATGAGCGCAGCTGCCTCGGTGCGCCCGAGCGCGAAGATGTGGAAGGCACCGCTTTAACTCATTGGCTTAGGTGCATAATAGCCAACAGTTTACCAGCCGTCAGAGAGCAGGCAAAAGCATGGTTTGATCCCAATGACCCCAACATTACGGAAGAGTCGGTCTTGAATCGACTCACGTTAGGTTATCGCAATATAAGGGGTATGGCAACACGTCCCCTTAAGGGAAGAGTACATGAGGTACGACCCGCAGCCCCGTATCAAAGAGAGTGGCATCAGGAGGGTAATCGCGCCCCACAGGCAAGTAATGCTTGTTACGGGTGTGGGAAGACAGGGCACTGGCGCAAGCATTGCAGGAACCCTTGGAAGGATTCCAAGGATAAAAATCCCGCGGTCCGAGCCCAGGCGCCTCTCCCGGCTAAGGAAGCCAAGGCACCCACCCCTCCCGACGACCTCGAAGCAGTGTTAGGAGCCATGCGCAAGCTGGTCTTGAATGCGCGTGGACAGGTGGCGGTCGCAACCGGCCCCGTAGGTGCCGCAGGACCGTCTAATAGTACCCCATGACTAGAACCGGCGCAGCCCGTCTACCTGTGTCCGCTTAGCTATGATGCGTGGAGGCGACCTGTGGTGGAGATGGAGGTAGAGAAACAGAAGGGTAGTTATTTGTTGGACACGGGAGCTTCTTGCACCATAATCCATACAGATAACCCTTTTGACTCGCCGCTATCTACCAAGGTCCCATTCACGTTAGCAGGGTTCACAGGAAAAGAACAGGCTGGCACGTTTTCCCTTCCGCTATCCATTCGTTTAGGAACACTTCGCCTTAAGTGGAAGTGTATACTGATGGCATGGCAAAAGGGGGGTGGAAGAGGTATTCTCGGGTCCGATCTCCTAGCGGGACACGGGATCCTCGTGGACCTCAGAAATCACTGTCTCTGGGGGGCTAAAGGTGAAAAAGGCGAGGTAATAGTGATTCCGGGGGAGGAAGAAACAGGGGTCCTGTGTACCGTACAGCCATCCGGAGGCTACGACCTCAGGCTTATGGTCGCAGATGTCCCAACGGACATGCAAACGTACGTGTCAGATAATATGCACGCGTTTGCAACCCACAAGCACGATTGTGGGAGAGTGGTCGGGTTTGAGGTCAGCGTAGATGAGGACCCCATGACCCGACCCCAAAAGCAGTATAACTTCCCCAAAGAAGCCGAACCCGATATGGAGACAGCAATGTCCTCCTTGGTGCAGCAGGGCGTGTTGAGGCCGATAGCCACACACGTGAACTCCCCATTATGGCCGGTTAGGAAGCTGGATAATTCGTGGAGAGCCACGGTGGACTACAGAGTCCTTAACAGTAACATTCCCGCCTGCGCGCCCACGGTAGCAGCAGTTGCTGACCTAATAGGGAGCATCCCAGTGTCCGCGACCACGTTCACGGTGCTGGATATCTCGAACGGTTTTTGGTCCATCCCGCTGCGGCGAGAGGACCAGTACAAGTTTGCCTTTACTTTCAAAGGACAACAGTACACATGGAACTGTCTGCCACAGGGTTTCCACAATAGCCCCAGTATTTTTCATCAGTGTATGGCAGGAAGTTTAAAGGAGTTTAGTCAGCCCAATCAGATAGTACAGTATGTGGATGATTTGCTCCTATTTACGGACTCAAGGGAGGAGCACGGACCACTACTGGACGAGTTATTGGAGCTGTTAGCGAGAAAGGGTTTTAAAATAAACCCTAAGAAAGCACGTATCGGTCAGCGGGAAGTAAAATTCCTGGGACTGACCATACGCGCTGGGGAAAGAGCCATAGACAAAGCAAGGAGGGAGTCGGTGCAAGAATTACCGATTCCCAACAACGTAAGGGGTGTGAGGTCCTTCTTGGGACTGACCGGTTACTGCAGGGATTTTATCGAAGATTATGCGGCCACAGCGGCGCCGCTCCTCCGACTCCTCCATAAGGGGGTGGAGTGGCTTTGGGACGAGGGCTGCCAAGCAGCCTTCGAGAAGTTAAAAAGGGATCTGCAGACCGCGCCAGCCTTAGGGGCCATAGATGGGGGGAAGGAGTTTTTCCTGGAGGTAGCTGCCAGCGGAGACAGCTTAAGCGCCGTGCTGCTCCAAGAGCGTCACGGCAGGCTGAGGCCGGTTGTCTATTCATCCAGGGTGTTAACGGATGTGGAGAGAAGTTTCTCCAATTGCGAAAGGCACCTTTTAGCCACGCATTGGGCTGTGAAAAGATCAGCGATCTTCACAGGGCTCTCTCCCATCACTCTCCTCACACATCACACACCAACTAAGATGCTTCTGGATGGGAGGATTAAAGACGGGACCGTAAGCAGCGCACGCATTGCGCGTTGGACTCTTCTTCTCTCCCAGTTGGATCTTAGAGTAAAAGGTCTTTGCGAGCCAAGGCTTGCGGCCAATTTGGTATACCCCGGTACAGCCCACCGGTGTTCGGTGGAAGGGGTGTGGGACGTCAACATAGGTTTACGGGCCGGGATACATCCCACTGGGCGCGAGATTTATGTTGATGGGTCTAGCACAGTATCTGCTGGCGAGCGACTCACAGGGTGTGGAGTTTATGACCCTGCGGCAGACCTTGCCCTGGCGATCAAGCTCCCTAGCACCATGAGCGCACAGCAAGCCGAGCTGTCTGCCGTGGTGTACGTTGTGACCCACCCAGACATTTTCCCAACCCCATACACGATTTGCTCGGACAGTATGTTCACCTGCAATTCGTGTACGGAATACCTGGCCATTTGGTCCCGCCGCGGATACACCTCCGCGGACGGGCGACCTTTAACGGTGAAGCCCTTGCTGGAAAAGATCTTAGCAGCAGCAGTGGGGGAGGAAGGAGAGATTTTCATCCATAAGGTGAAAGCTCACTCCTCCACAGAGCCCCGTGGGGAGGGCAACCGGCAGGCGGATGCGCTAGCCAGGGAGGGTGCCCGCGACGGCACTTTCTGGAACCCTTATAGGACCGGACCCATAGCAGCGGTCCGAGGCGGGGACGGGAATCCCGGGAACACCAGGGTAGCATTGCCCCTAGACCTCAAGACCGTCCAAACCCAGGATCCCGCCCTAAAAGCAGTCCTAAAAACGATTGCTGAAGGGAGGCAGGTAGAAGGTCCGTACAGTACGGCAACCCTCTCAGTTAAGGAAGGCATGCTGTTCCGCGAGGAGCAGTGGGTTGTGCCGCAGCAGCACAGGAGGGAATTCCTCCAGTTGGCTCACGAGGGACCAGGGGCAGGGCACCCCGGGCCCGAGGTTACCTGGCAACGGGTAGAGCAAGCGGGATGGTGGCCAGGGCTCAGGGAACAAGTCCGCGAGTTCTGTGCAAACTGTCTTGTGTGCGCTGCAAACAACCCAGACCCCCAGAAAAGGAAGGTGCCCATGGGACACGTAAGAAGGGTAGAGGGACCATGGCAGTCGATACAGATCGACTATATAGGACCCCTGCCCACCACCCAGGGAGGTTATAAGTACTGCCTCGTCCTGGTGGATGTGTTTTCCAAGTGGGTGGAAGCCTTCCCTTGTCGAACAGCTACGGCACTGGGTACAGCAAAAATCTTGGTCCGGGAAGTGTTCTCGCGGTGGGGACTCCCCCGTTTTGTGGAGTCAGACCAAGGGAGTCATTTCACCGGCCAGGTGATGCAGAACACCCTCATGCTTTTGGGCATTGAAGGGAAGTGGCACGTAGCACACAATCCCCAGTCATCCGGGATTGTTGAACGTATGAACCGGACCCTGAAAGAGAAATTGAGGAAAGAGACTAGGAACTCGCCCCAAAAATGGGCGGAAGTTCTGCCTTTAGTCCTCATGGGGGTCCGGGCCAGTCAGTCAAAAAGTACGGGGTACTCCCCGCACGAGGTAATGACCGGCAGGCTCATGCAAACCCCCACCCATGTGCTAGCGCCGGTGCTCACTGAGGGTCAGCTCCAAGAGATAAGCAGGGACAAGTTCGCCCAGACTCTCTTGGAGCGCCTGAAGCAAGTTTATGAGCAGGCGGCTGGGAACATGGGAAGGCAGCATCAGGGCAATCGCTTGTTGCTGGAACCCCGCAAAACGCGGGAGTGGGAAGTAGGAGACCAGGTCATGGTCAGAAACTACGCCAGAGTAGGGAGTCTGGAACCACTGTATATGGGACCCTACAACATTGTAGACAAGGCGAGTCCCATGGTTTACGCCGTAAAAGTACCACGGCGCACTAAGTGGTTCCACATAAACCAATGCAAACTGTACCAGCCAGGTGTGCAGGGGAAAACTACAGGGGTAAATCCCGCCAATGGGAAAGCACAGCCCCAGGTAGGACCACAAGGCACACAGGCAGGCATAGCAGCTTGCATCAGGGGAAGGGACATCCCGGACGATCATGCAGCGTTTTTCTGGAATTGGGGGTTAGACGAGGAAGAATTCAGGGTACCCGGGTCAGATGAGGATAGTGCAGATGAGGATAGTGATGACGACGGGTGGTTTCGGAGGAACGGTCCCTTTTACGATATGGAGGGGACGGGGGCTGTAGGTAGAGATCCACACAGGGTGGACACACAAGCTGCAGGTCCCGAAGACAGGAGGGAGGAGCTAGAGGAGGCAGGGCCAGCCGCTATGGGAGCACAGAGAGTACCGGTGTGGCTCCCAGAGATGTGGCCGCCCGCTTTGAACGTCCAGTCCTCAGGGGAGGCAGAGATCACGAGTGAAGGGCCGCCTGCTGGGCCGAGCAGGGCGGAGCCACGAACTGCCAGCCCCGAGGTTAGGGAGGCGGAGTCAGCGGAGGCGGAGCCGGCGACTGTGATGGAACCCCAGGTCATCCCGATGGAGGTCTCGGAACCCGGTCCGTCCGTCACGGAACCCCCGCCCATAGCAACTCCCCGTAGGTCAAGTAGAGAACCCCAGCCCAGGAGGATGTGGTCATGTCCCCAGACTGCCCCAAGGCGGAAATTTAAGGTTAAGATAACCCAGATACAGACCGGCCACATCGCAGCAGTAACAGGCTGCGGCAGATCAGAGGGAAGGGTCAGCGCAGCAACAGGCTGCGGCAGATCAGAGGGAAGGGTCAGTGCCCTCCCACCGTCGGGAAGAGCTCGAAGCAGCCTTCTCAGAATTTAAAGGGGCCGCCCTGAGAACGGGCGGCACTGTAAAGTAATAGTTCTAAGTTTTAAGTTTATAGTTCAAGGTTAAGTTTTAAGTTTTATTAAGGTTAAGTTTGTAGTGTTTTTAACAGAAAACGATAAAATGATGGGAGCTTTAAAGATAGGTTTAGTTGAAGTTTATTCAGCGAACGTTGAAGTTTACGTGAAGCGAGGTCAGGGGACCCGCTCACCCTTCACAAAAGCCAGAGACTCTTGCGAGGCTGGCTACCTCATTCTATCTGATCACAGGAACCAAGGAAAGATGGAACGAATTCTAGTATTGCTCGTGGCAATCGGATGTGGATTGGCCTATCGAGGCCGCACCAAGGATGTCGTGGTGTTTGGATGTTCCGGGGACACGGCCCCCATCGCGGTGGATGGGACCGGAAGACGGGAGGCAGAGGAGACCAGCACCTATTTCCACAAGGGAAGGTGGCCAGGATGGCTGGGAACGAACTCAACGGAGTATTCTAGCACATCGGGGTTTGCCTACAAAGAGACTTCTTTACTGTGCCCCAAAGTAAGGATCATCGCACCCAGGATCAGCGTCACCGTCGGCAAACGGATTTGTTTGACTTGTAGTGGGAAGGTCCCATTGAGCCGATGGTGGTGGCTGCGAAAGCTGAGCAAAACTATGAGGAACTCCTCGGTCGAGTGGGAACGACTGGGTAATAATACCCATCGGACAATTACGGGGACAGACGGACAAGTGAAAGTCTGTTGGGACAAATGGTGGGAACCGGATGAGGGAATTTATGTATGTATGTGGGGGTCAAAGTACGTTTGCCCCAAAGGCACCTCCATATTTTTTATTAATCAATGGCAGGATAACGGACAGGGGATGAGGTGGGATGCGAGCACCAGGGGGTGCGGAGCCCCATTCTCCCCGATCCCAGTAAATGCCACTGAGCTCATTACGCGCCCACGCAAAGCCCCGCCCACGATTCCGGTGGTTCTAGCTGAGGAAGAAGGGTGCCCTAAAACTAGTAAGGGACCTGGGAATGGTTTGGTACTGGTCCCCACAGACCAGATACTATTTCAGGGGGTACATTACGCGGTGGCCTCGGTGATTTTAAATCTCACTGAGGTGCGGTTACCAGAGTGGTGCCCCAAAAAGACGGAACAGTTGTACCAGGTCCTGTTGACCAAGATGTTCAGACAATTTTACGAATTCGATTTCGCGGAAATTGATAAAACAAGTTTGTACACCGCACCACAGGAAGTTTTGGATCAAGTAGGGAGGCAAAGAAGGGGTTTGGTGAACGATGCGTTCACTGCTTTTAACACAGGTACATCTGTGGTCAACGCTCTAGACAGTGTGGAGCTGCAGACCCAGATTAATGGTTTAAAGACACAATTAAAGGACATTCTAACAGATGAGAATAAAGTGGTAGGGTCGGGTCTACACGAGGACCAAGCCATGACCCTCCATTTAAAGGAAATTATAGCAGAGTTGGAGAAACATGCAAAGATGGTAAATGCCCTGATTAGGGAAGATCGGAATGCATCCGATCAAGCTGCGCAGAACGAGGTGTGCGTGCTTTACGGGGCGTGGTTACTGGGCGAGGGCCGCAGTAATTTGGAGGATTTAAAACAAGGTTTGGTTCCGTCCTGGATAAGTAACAAACACCTGCGGGCGCTCCACCCTTTTCAGAACGCATTAAGCCCGTGCCAGCTCAGGCTAGCTTCAGAAGCATACCCAGTCCCCGTGGACTGTGGACGATCAAACCATACCATCATGGGTATAGTTTTACGTATGCCGGTTTTGGGCGACACAGCAAAGCCCGCCCCGGTATATCGGGTAGAGAACATCGGTGTCATTCAGGGGGGAGCCCACATTCGTTATGCAGCGGTTCCACCTTACGTCATCCGCTGGGAGCAAACGATGACAGGTACAGATCTCTCTGGTTGTCGTGGCAGGGGAGCACACATAATACTGTGCCCCCAGCACTTGAATGCCTTTTTAACACCACAGTGCGGGTTCAGAACGGCTGGCGCCAAGTCCATGAATTGCACCATGGAGGCAATGGCACAAGATCATGTGCCTCCGCAGGTAGCATACATCGGGGGTGGAACATATTGTGTTACCACTGCAGCGCAACACTACCAGCATGGAAACCGTAGCCGGTGTCCGGTGAGTGACAGCAGTTTCTGTTTTAAACCCAGGGCGGAAGTTCAAGTAGCACAACAGCGAATTATCCCAATCCCTGAACCATCCACTGTTCATCTCACAGTAAAAGAGAATTTCACCGACTTGCAGCGATTCGTCGCGCATTTTGGATACCTCATTCCCCCTCTCCCTGAACACCTCACCAAGCTTTTGAAAGCCGTCGCGGTATCACAGAAACATTTTTATACATTAGAGCAGAAAACTGTCGAAATAGGAACAGACATTCTGGATATAGTAGTTCCACCGTGGTGGAATCTGTTCACTAATATTGAAGTACCTTCATGGATCAGAATAGCCTCCCACATTTTAGTCGTATGCCAAGTTTTCATTGTAGTGTACCTATTGGTTGTACATTGTAAAAGAGACAAACGCCTCACCAAGCATGAAAACACGGGAGAGTGGTATTCGGATGGTGGCGGGAGAGATGGTTTCCAGGCTCCAGTCCCAATCCTGGCTGCAGCCGCTCTGTCAAAGGGATTTTCCCTTGATTGGCCTTGTTAAGCCCGCCCTGCAGGCTTCCCGGCCAATTAACAGGAAGCGGCTCTGATGATGTCATTTGATGACACGTCATCAGCTAGTTTCGTTAAAGGGACCTCGGCCACATTGAGTTTGACAGTTGTTCTGTCAGTGTTTGACAGCATTGAGGTGCTACAAACACTGACAAGCACTGCACAAAGGTGGACGCTTGCACCCAGGCTCTCCAGTGACTCCCTCCATATGCTTATGGAGGGAGTCACAGCATGCAGGGAGGTTCTCTTCCCTTCCAAGGGTGGAGGAGACCTCCCCAGGACACCAACGCAGCCTGGTTGCACATTGCACAGGAGGGCAAAAGCAGGGATATTGTTAGGGGTCCCTGGCTGCAGTGGATCATGAAACATTACTGCAAAGCCACTCTCAAACTCACCCTGCTGTGCCACTCAACATATCCCCATCACTCTGCTTTCTATACCCTTCTCCTGTACATCCTTACTCACACCAACTTACCTTGCACCTCCACCCAACCCTCTCTATCTACATTATCACTTCCCCATCTCACTAGCCACCCCTCACACTCACCCTCATCCTACTGCAAGCAAACCAACTAACAACACACAAGGGTAGACACGTGAGACATTTAGCCAATGTCATGTGAGGTTTCTGGTAATGTGTTGTCATACAGTGAAATCTATATTTTCCAACACTGCCCCTTTTTGGACAGATCTGTGTGCACCTTGAGAAGTGTCTTACTGAGTTCTAGTGAATGTTGAGACATAACTCCACCCACCCCCCCCACTCCTGCTATAGTGATGAGTGTGCATGGAATGGCTTGAACATTAAAGGGATGCTCTATGGTGCTGGTGTGGGATGGTGTCAACCTGGCGCATCATGTGGCAGCCAGGGTTAACAGCGTCAAGTGAAGTAAATCTGGCCATGGTGATGCCATTGCTGGCCTCCCGGGCAGCAATGTTGTCAGGGGCTAATGCCCTGTGTCCTGTGCAGTATCAGGCGATGGTGGAGAAGGTTGGTGATGCTGTTGGTGATGTTGGTGTGCCTGGTGATGTTGATGTTGAGGCTGATCGTGGAGGGATTCAGCGGACCAAGATCTGATTTTTTCAAGGGCACCGATGTTGCTGCAATAGAGGTTGTTCCAATGAGGTGGCACTAGACATATAGTTGCCTCTAAACACTTGCATGCTAAAGAAATCTCTATATGTATTTAAAATGCAGTAACCAACAGTTTCTGCGCTCTGAAACTGACCATCTGCAACATGGCATCCTTGACACCACTTCTGCAGCTGTCAGCTTATCAAAAACATCACAGCAGACTTAAATCACGCCAGGGTGAGCTGGCGTGTTCCCCGAGCAGCGGGTAACCCATGGGGGAGCACATAAAATTGGAAGGAACATTCAAAATAGCTTTAAATTAGCTCTTAACAAGCCATTTAATGAGCTCAATTGTATCCCCCGCTGCTTAGTGTCGGGTCAGTTCTCCACTGACAGACCTGACACCTGGAAGACTCGCGTGAAGGCGGGTTGACAGCGGGTTCCCTACCCGCTGTCAATCTTTGCTATTTTGACAGCGGACCCGCCTCCAAACCTGCCCTCTGAGCGCCGGCAAAATTCTGGCCTTAGGGTTTTAACCATGAAGACTGGTAGTATTTTGGGCACTAACATATTAAAAATTTATGATGCTGTTAACTGCACAGATTATGAGGTGGATGACATCAATTGACATTTAAATAACATTCTTCAAATACCTTTTTAGATACAGCAGTGACATAATTGGTAATTATATTTAAATTTCAAATCCCTCTCTTAAGAGTATTGTGTATTAAGGTTACGGTATTAGATTTTTGATCAAGATGCTAAGTTTTGTAGAATTCGCAATATATCGCGATTTTATTAATAAGGAGAAAACACAAAGTTTCGTTCAAACAGCTTTTATTTCAGTAGAATGCTGGCAGGTTTAAAGTGGACACAAGCAGCCTGTAAAATGGCCGCCGCACCTCGTGACAGAACATTCTAGACTTTTCAACAGGCAGACAAGATGGCGTTCCAATAAACATTTGTGCAAGATCGATTAAGATTCAGCACAGTGAAGATAATACACGAGACATTATGGGTTTGCAGTATACACATAGATACTGAAATCGGTCTCCCAGGTACAAAGGAAAGCCATTGTACCGAGTAATCAAGGGCCCATCCAAAAGACATTAATATGTAAAATCCCAACGACTCTACGATGAGAGAGCCGTTAGCAGGTAGTTATACAGGACACTTGGAAGCCCCAAACCCCTCCAGGGAGAACACCGACCGATTTAACAATGGGAGAAATATTAACAGGTACTCAGACATTTACGAGTAGCCCCGAAACCCATTAAGAACGGAGATCACCCATACAAGACATTTGAGCGCCAAACCCTAAACAAAAGAATGGACATTATAGTTGGGCGGGAAACGGAAGATTTTGCACTATAATTGCAGGCTCCAAACCGTCCATTCTCTTTCTTGCTGCTCTTGCTGCTCTTGCTGCTCTTGCTGCTCTTATCGTGGCTGCTCCTGTGCTCTTATCCGCTCGATTCGTAACCTCGTGGCTGCTCCTGTGTACTCGTAGTTGGGCTTCTGCTTGCCTGTTGCCTCTTCTGAGAGGACTGTTGAACTTTCTGGTCCGTTCGGATCTACCTCGTGTCGCGTAACGAAGACCTATATTGGTAACCGGTATCAGAACCAAAAGGCCCGAGAAGAGATGAGATGAGATGAGATGAGAAGAGAGGAAGACCATATCCATCGCCACGGTCAGTAAATCCCGACCGCGCCTGTAGGTCGATTATCCACGTTTTCCTCGCTGGGAAGACTTCTTCGAACTTATAACGAAACATATTGCATCGATGATAACTGGACTGTGCCCAAAGTAACTGGAATGTGAAAGCCATATCGTATCGACGATATCGACAACTGTGCTCGAAGAGTACCTGTTAAACCAACCAATATAGATCTTCATCACAGCAGACGTTCCAGCCTGCTAGCCGGACCAGCAGAAGCAAGTAAACAAGTGGGACCAGGAGATCTCCTGACCGACACGTGGGTGCTGCGGTGAAAAACATCCGATCAGCTATTCGGAATTTCTCCGAGTTATCACGAGTGGTGAGCATGAGTCTCGAAATCCTACGAATCTAGTTTAGGATAGATATTGATAGGGGAGGGTTTAAGGATTAAGGATATTTGTAATGTGTGCCCCTATTTACTTTGTGCCGTTCGTTCCTCGTTTCCCTAAGATCGACTATATAACTGTCTGTAAGATTGTACTGTCATTAATCTGTGCTTATGACGTGTATTTCATAATCTTAAGTATCATGCAATAAAGATTTTCCATTTCGTACCATTCAAACCAAGTCTACATGAGTTTCATCTCCATTACTGCTCTCGCATCTAAGTCCAGTGTCTAGAACCGTAAGGGAGAGTGATTCGAACCACTCACAGGTGTGTCTAGTGTTCCCAGACTGGCTGGAGACCAGAACAGGCAACGAGGCCTAGACCCGCACTGACATACAGGCTGCACAGAGCCGCGTGAATCTCACAGGCTGCGAGACACGCAGGGTCAGAATCCCTTACAGTTTCAGCATTAAATGAGCTGAAATTTTAAGCAACCTTGTCTGTTAAATCTTCATTCCACATTTATAAATCAGTTATTCTTCATACTTTTGGGTGGAAGAGAATAATATAATACGCAAAACAAATGGTATTATCCATAAGCATGGGATTAACTTCCACATCTATGTCAATGAAACTCTCTTTTACCACTCTGACCTCCATGACTGTGTCTGTGCCATCCAATTGCCTCTCTGACATCCAGTCATGGATAATCCAGCCATTTTTTGAGACAGATCAAAACTATCCTGCTCAGCTCTGCCAGCCATTCATCACCGTAGCCATTGATTCCTTCCACTTCACCAGCTGCTTGCTCAAAGTGAAACCCACAGAGCACAACCTCAATGTCCTGCAAGATCTGAGCTGAGCTTCAAATCCACATCTGAGCCATCAGCAAAATCCCCTATTTCCACCTCAGCTTGACTCGGTGGTAGCAGTCTCACTGGTGAGTCAGACAATTGTGGGTTCAAACCCCACTCCAGGACACAAGCACATAATCGACACTTCAGTGCAATAGCAGAGGAGTTCTGCATTGTCTTTCAGGTGAGACGTTAAACAGAGACCCCTCCAGGTGGACGTAAAAGATCCCACAGCACTATTCGAAGAAGAGCATCGGAGTTATCCCTTTGTCCTGGTCAACATCTATCCCTTCAACCAACACCAACAAAATAGATTAACTGACCATTTATCTCATAGCTGTTTGGGGAACCTTACTGTAAACAAATTGGCTGTCACGTTTATCTACATAGCAACAGTAACTACACTTCAACTTTAATTCATTGCCTGTGAAGCATTTTGGTAATGTTGCCTACTGCCATCCAAACCTCACTCTCAATGCTATAGTTCAAGGTTGACATCTTCAATGTTCTTGCCAGTCTCATAAGCTCCACTCTACACAACCTCCCATCCATCCAGAACTCCAGTACCTGCATTCTTTCCTAAGCCAGAACAATGGAATAAAATATCTTGACTAATAATGAAATTATTGAGATGGCCTCATGTTTTTTCCAAATATCATCACAATGGAAGTGTGAGGTAATACATTTTGGAAGAGAAAAAGGAATGGGAGTACACACTTATTGGAAAGATACTGAAGGGCATGGATGAACAAAGGCACCTAGGGATTGAAATACATAATTTCCTGTACATACAATGCAGATAAAGGCATAAAAAAGCCATTAGAATATTGAGTTTTATAAATGGTGGCATAGAATACAAGAATAAAGGAGTAATAATGAATTTATGCAGAATATTGGAAAGGCCAGATAGAGTACTGTGGCAGTTTAGGGCACCCCATTATAGAAAGAACATTAAAACCATAGCAAGCATTCAATGTAGATACACCAAGATGGTGCCAGGGATAGGAAACTATAGTTGTGAAGAGAGACTTGAGATACTGCGACTATTTCTACTGGAGTAGAGAATTTTAAGAGGACATTTATTATAGCTTTTAAAATTATGAAGGGTTTTAATAGAATGAATAGGGAAAGACTATTTCATGTGGTTGGGGAATAAGTGATGCGGACTCAGCAATTTACAGTTATCACTAAGAGTGAGGAGAGAGGTTAGGAGAAATGTCTTTACACAGAGGTTTGTCTGAGTACAGAATTCCTCGACATAAGAAGTGGTTGGGACAGACATCCTTGTATCTTTTAAGGGAAATTTGGATAAAAATTTGAAGCAGAGGAAGATAAAATTCTATGGGGAGAGTGCAGGACAGTGGGATGAGTTTTGATTACTCTGGCAAAGAGTGGGCACAAACATAATGGACTGAATGGATTTCCTTCAATGCTGTAAAAGTTTATATCATTTTTATGTTTTATTGCACTATTCACAGGGGAGCATGGCGTTCTGGTCAACATTGATCCTTCAACCAACACTACCAAAAATAGATTACCTGACCATTCATTTGCTGTTTGTGGGACCTTGTTGAGTGCAAATTGGCTGCTATGTTTGCCTATACAACAGTGATTGGACTTAAGAACAATTCCATTGGTTTTAAGTGTTTTGCTATGTCCTTATATTTACAATATGGTGCTTGTCTAAATATATGTTCTTTCTTTCTATTGTTGAAAACAGCTCTCACATCCCTCACTAGCATATCCTGTCCTAACTGGTTCCCATTGGTTACACTCTTACTTCTGACCTCTCATCTCTCAGATGAGCAGTCCCTTCTTAATCTTTCTAGCTTATCATTGGAGTCCTTGATCAGACTATGCTTATGTCAAATGCAAAACATAGAACAGATCAATATAATGTATCAGCAAGTAACACTAGGGACTGCCACATAGATAAACCTGCATCCTATGTTTTGCGGGACAGATGCCGATTTTTAAATGCAATAGAATGAAATTTGCTTATCTAGTCACATCATTCAAAATAGGCTGAATTATGCAGTGTTGTACCCAAGTCTTTGCAGTACCTTTTTCATAAATGGACTTCTAGAACCTCCGTTTATTTAAACTCACTCAAAAACACTTTCAATGTTATGTTGTATTGGGATGCTACAAGGTTCTTTTGTATTTGTGCAAAATGATGTATTTAAGTGCTTTTAAAAATGAATAGAAGTCATCAATCAAGAGAACAAGTTACAGCGTAGGAACAACATAGTCACATAATGATTGATACCTTGGATTAGACCTGAGATTTGAAAAAAAATAGCTGTATGAATGAGATAGAACATTCCTCGTATGTGAGGTGTGCTGCTTATTTCACCACAGCTTTTAAACCTGAGATGTTACAGATAGAAATCACATTGATAGTTCTGTTGTTTCATCTCCAGATTGCTGGGCGCCTTTGTGTGCAACTTCACAACATTTAAACTAAAATGACATGGCATATAAGAAAGGGCAGCCAAACCATTCATTAGAGGCCATCATTAGCATTTAAACATCTTTAGCGGTTTATTTTCAGACCTTTAAACTGATAGTAGGATTGAAAAATAAAAGTCACGAGAGAAATAAAACAAATGAATACAGGGCTGTGGACAAGATCATTTTATAGATTGCTTCATTGCGGGAGGAATATGAATGTTGGTGAAGCCTACCTTTATGCAGCTTTTAATGTTTTACATACTAAATCTAGAGGGTTCAATGAAGAGCTGCACAATGTAGTAGAATTGTATTTACAAAAAATTGTGAGAAAACTGACAGATTATATTAACTCATGCATCTCATCCTAATTGAGTTGTGTGGATGGAAATGGAAGGGCTACAAATTTTACATAATTTAAGTCTCTGCCGGAATTACTGGTTTCACATGATTGCATTCTGACATTTAAAAGAAACCATTATAACAAAACTCTCCTTTTCTGACACGAACTGCATAAATCAATTAGCATTGTACCAAGCTATCTGATTCAGATTTTTTATTATAGTAATTATAAGCAACCCATTAAAATTCAGCACAATGGGTGTGCAGACATCTACAATATAACTACCACAGTTCTGCAGAAAAAATGTACAAGCACATTAAATATTAACAAAATACAAGCAGATAATCTCTTGAGGATTAAAAAAATGTATGCTACCAAAAAGAGTTGTAGAAAGCTATGTTTTAATGTAAACTTTAAGACTGAATTGCTCTGCCACTATGGAATATAGAAACGATGTTAGATCACTTCAGTTACAGTGATACATTATACTGATATGGCAGTGAATATTATGAGCAGGAATGCCATGAAGACAGCAGCATAATAGATTACTACAAATATCACTCATTTGGATCAATATAGTGTTACTGGTTCAGATTACTTGTAATCTGGGGCAATGTGTGTTATGCAGAGCATTAAAGCTCTGGTGCATTGCACTCTGATAGTGGTAGTACATGCATTTCTACCCATAATTTCCTCTTAAGTCAGTTTCTAGTATTCTAGATTTAAACAGAGCGGGAGCTGAGAGCCAGAGCGGAGATTTAAACAGAGCGGAGATTTAAACAGAGCGGGAGCTGAGAGCCAGAGCGGAGATTTAAACAGAGCGGAGATTTAAACAGAGCGGGCTAGAGCAGAGCAGATTACGAGCAGATTTGAAACAGAGCGGGAGCTGAGAGCCAGAGCGGAGATTTAAACAGAGCGGAGATTTAAACAGAGCGGGAGCTGAGAGCCAGAGCGGAGATTTAAACAGAGCGGGAGCTGAGAGCCAGAGTGGAGATTTAAACAGAGCGGGAGCTGAGAGCCAGAGTGGAGATTTAAACAGAGCGGGAGCTGAGAGCCAGAGTGGAGATTTAAACAGAGCGGGAGCTGAGAGCCAGAGCGGAGATTTAAACAGAGCGGAGATTTAAACAGAGCGGGAGCTGAGAGCCAGAGCGGAGATTTAAACAGAGCGGAGATTTAAACAGAGCGGAGATTTAAACAGAGCGGGAGCTGAGAGCCAGAGCGGAGATTTAAACAGAGCGGAGATTTAAACAGAGCGGGAGCTAAGAGCCAGAGTGGAGATTTAAACAGAGCGGGAGCTGAGAGCCAGAGCGGAGATTTAAACAGAGCGGGAGCTGAGAGCCAGAGTGGAGATTTAAACAGAGCGGGAGCTGAGAGCCAGAGTGGAGATTTAAACAGAGCGGGAGCTGAGAGCCAGGGCGGAGCTGATATCGCACTGGAGGAAATGAGAAAAAGTGACGTCATAATCAACACACAAAGAAGAGCGGATAACCCGAGGAATTTACGATAAGTATGTAGGTAAGTATCTAGATAGCCCTTTATGTGTTTAGTATTTTCGGTGGTTAGTGTTAAGCTTGAGTTAGTACGGATTTAATATTAGTGCAAGTAAGGCAAAGGTAAGTGATTAAATTCTAATTGCATTTAAAGTCACTAATAACTGAAAATAGCTAAGTAATTAATCACAGTAACTAATTGCTAATTTATTAAAAGGAAGCCAAATGCACCTATTTAATAAATCTATGATGTGAAGATGCCGGCGTTGGACTGGGGTGGACAAAAATGAGAAGTCGCACAACACCAGGTTATAGTCCAACAGATTTATTTAATTTTACAAGCTTTCGGAGCGGTTCGCTCCTTCCTCAGGTAAGTTAGCAGTGAGAGAATCTCCCAGAATTCACAATTTAAACACAGACAAAATCTATTCAAATCTTTCCCTACATCAAAGACACACTAAGAGTACAGCCAAGACAATGAGATGTGTCCCAGGAGGTCCAACGTGTCAAACCACCTGCTGGCTGCATATCCTGTCAATTTGTGTTGGTTCTTGTGTTAGTCTTTTTTTTAAAAAAAAACACCTGGGAAGACCGGCCATGATGTCAATAAATCCAGACCTTAAGGGGGGAATTTTCCCAGCCCTGGGGAGGCGGGTATGGAGGTGGGACTGCCAGGAAAATGGCAGAAACTGGGAGCGGGTACCCATCCCACCCCCAACCCGCCTCCATGCCATCTTCCCAGGAGGCGGGTCCCCGACTCACGCAGGGACCCATCTCCTCGAGGCGGGAAGCGGATTACAGCCAATTAACTGCCTGTTAACAGGTAGTTAACAGGCAGTTTTGAGGCTTGTCCCCATTTTACCCCTGCAAGTGCGGGCTTCCCGACAGCTGCGAACCTCGCCAGGGTCAGCGAGGCGAGCAGTGGGTCTGTGGGGGTGAGAGGGATCGAAAAGTCCGCTGTGGAGGTGAGTGATGGGTGCAAGTGTGGAGAGGTAAGTATGAGAGGTGAGTGTAAAGTGATAGAAAAAGTTTACTTACCTTTGTTTCTTCCTGCAGGCTTCAACCCTTGGGGATCCGAAGGTGCCTCATCTCAATGGCAGAGATGACAGAATGTCTGCTGCATTCTCAGATGCAGCAGCCATCTGATTTCTGCTGAGGAAAGAGGTTTGGTGAGCCTTCAGTACAAGGGCTCACCTTAGAACAGAGATTGTCAGTGTTTGACAGCAACGCTGACAATTCATCTGTCACAAAAATGTTGCCAGATGAAACGTCCTCTGTCACCGGCTTTCACTTAATTGGCCGGCTAAGCCCGCCGGGTGGGCTTAACAAGGTCAATCAAGGGAAAATAGCGTGGGTTGGCTGGATGTCGTTGGGGGCGGGACTGAAACCCGACAACCAGCAGTCCCGCTCCCAACATGCCCCCATTGACAAAATCCAACCCTAAGTAACCAATTAGTTCAAGAAATAAACTACAGATAACTAATAAATAAATAAATTAATTAATTAATGAAGACATGGCAGTTCAGGTAGTGTGATGGGATACTCCTGATACTCCTGATGTGGCTGTTTGTGGACAACGAGACTGTTCCAGACTGCCACACACGCAAGAAATGTCTCTGCTTTGCTACTCTGGCTCAGAGTTGTTGAGCTGGAGTTTGAGCTAGAGGCACTCCAGCACATAAGGGAGGAGGAGGAATTACTGGATAATTTACTCCAGAGTATAGTCACACCAGAGGAAAGCACAGGTGCAGGAAGGGGAGAGTGTGACTGTCAGTCAGCTGGGTAAGGGGAATGTAGGAGAGGTAGTGAAGGAGGTCCAGCAGACACTGCTCCTGTCCAATGGGTACAAAGTACTCAATACCTGTGAGGATAAGGAGAAAGACTGTGGGAAGGACAGCCAGGATGCCGACCAAGGCACCATGGAGCAGGAGGCTGTCCAAGGGGAGGAGGTGCAGAGCAGAAAGGTTGTAGTTACAGGGGATTCTATAATTAGGGGGATAGATAGCATTCTTTGCAGTCAGGATCGAGAGTCACAAAGGGTGTGTTGCCTTCCCAGTGCCAGGGGAAGAGACATCTCGAGACGGCTGGAAAAGAATCTGGAAAGGGAGGGGAGGATCCAGTTGTTATGGTCCATGTCAGAACCAACAACATAGGAAAGATTAGGGAAGAGCCCCTGCTAAAAGAGTATGAGGAGTTGAGAGCTAAATTGAAAAGCAGGACCTCACGGGTAATAATCTCAGGATTATTACCCGAGCCACGTGTAAATTGGCATAGGGACAAACAGATTAGAAAATTCAACATGTGGCTAAAGGAGTGGTGTGGTAAGGTGGGGTTCCATTTCATGGGACACTGGCACCAGTACTGGGACAGGAAGGAGCTGTACCATTGGGACGAGCTGCACCTGAACTGGACTAGGACCAAGGTCCTTGCGGAAAGGATAACTAGGTTTGTAAATAAGGCTTTAAACGAATAACATGGGGAGCGGGAACTGCTAGAAATTACAGAAACCTAACAATAAAAGAATCAGGAAAAGAGAGTAAAGGACAAACTAAAGGAAAGAATAATGATAACATGAATGGCCAGAGATCAGATAAAGTTATAGAGCATAAAGGCAAAATAACTACTAAAAATAAAGAGAGGGGAATAATAAATAAAAACAATTTAAACTGTTTGTACAGCAATGTAGGTAGTATTAAAAAAAAAATGAATGAACTGGAGCCAATGATCTGTATAGCGTATCCAGCGATAGTACGAATGACTGAAATCTGGCTGCATTAAGAACAGGATTGGCAACTAAATATTGCGGGATTTAACACATTTAGGAAGGAAAGGGAAGAAAGATGGGGGAATGGATTAGCTGTAATAGTTAAAGATAACATAATGGCAGTGGAAAAAAAAGGATGTAACTAGCAATAATATAGATACAGAATCCATATGGATTGCGTTAAAGGGTAAGAAGGATCCATCACCCTAATGGGGGTATACTATAGACCACCAAATGGTGGAAGGGAATTAGAGGAAGAAATATGTAGGCAAATCTACGAGGTGAGTAGTAGGTATAAGAACATTCGAATCCGACAACACAATATGGTTTGTAACTTAATCCTTATATTGTTTTCAACCAGGTCTTTGATTTACACAATGGGCTGGATTTTACCAACCGCGGCGGGTCCATGGCAGGTGACGTCGGTGGCGGGTCCCGACCGCACTGCCAGCTCCAGCCCGCTGTGTAGAATGATTTTCCCCTGATGGGCTTGTTAAGCCCGTCCAGCGCATTTCCCGGCCAATTGAAGGAAATGGATCTGATGACGTCATACATAACGCATCATCAGCGGGTTTCCTTAAAGGGACCATGCACAAATTTAGTTTGACTGTGTGCTGTCAGTGTTCTACAGCATTGAGGTGCTGCAAACACTGTCAAGCACTGCACCGAGATGCACAGCTGCACCCAGGCTCTCCCATGACTCCCTCCATATGCTTATGGAGGGAGTCACAGCAGGCAGGGAAGTCCTCTTCCCTTCCAATGGGTGGAAGAGACCTCCCCACCAGACCAAAGCAGCCTGGTTGCATAGTGTACAGGAGGACACAAGCAAGGATGTTGTCAGGAAGACCAGGCTGCAGTGGTGCAAACCTTTCAATGATCTCAGTAGATCACAAAATGTTACTGCAAAGCCACACTCAACCTCATCCTGCTGTGCCACTCATCACATCCCCATCACTCTGCCTTCCCTACCCTACTCTTGCACATCCTTACTCACACCAACTTACCTTGTACCTCCACCCATCCCTCTCTATCTACATTGTCACTTCCCCATCTCACTCGTCACCCCTCACATTCACCCTCATCCTGGTGCAAACATGCCAACTAACAACACGCAAGGGTAGGCACTTGTGTGTTTTAGCCAATGTTCATTTAAAGTTTCTGGTAATGCGCTGTCAAACATTGAAACCTTTATTTTCAACACGTTGCATTCTTGGACAGATTTGTGTGCACCTTTGGAAGTGGCTTAGCGAGTTGCAGTGAATGGTGAGACATAACAGTACCCCCCGCAATGGTAATGAGTGTAGAAGGAATGGCTTGGGCATTGTAGGGATGCTTTATGGTTTTGGTGTGGAGTGGTGCCAACCTGGCACATCATGTGGCAGCCAGGGTGTACAGCGTCAAGTGAAGTAAATGTGGCCATGGTGATGCCATCCCAGGCAGCAACGTGGTCGGGTGCTGATGCCCTGTGTCCTGTGCAGCATCAGTTGATTGCGGAGAAGGTTGGTGGTGTTGTTGGTGCCGCTGGTGTGCCTGTGCTGCTGGTGTTGGAGCTGATTGTGGTGGGATTCTGACGACCAAGGTGAGATAGTTTCAAGGGCACTGATGCTGATGTAATAGATGGCAAGTGAACTTAAGATGACAGAAGCGATCTGTTAATGGTGAGAGAGGTTGTTCCAATGAGGTGTCACTGGATACAGAGTTTACTCCAAACACTTGCAACCTGCATAAAGCTCAATCTGTCTTCCAATTACAGTAAGCAACAGCTTCTGAGCTTGGAAAGTGAAAAGCTCTGGGATGGGAGCTTTTATAGCACATTTGCAGCTGTCAAGTAATGAGATAATTCCATGGTCATACAACTCCCGACCTCCTTACCTGACGTGATCCCCAAGCCGCGTAGACCCTAGGCGACCTGATAAACTCTGAAGGTGAGCTCAAAATACTTCTTAATGGGCTGTTAACAAGGTCATAATGACCTGAACTACCTCCCCCGCCACTGTGTGTGGGGTCTGTTCAGCAGTGACAGACCCAACACCTGGGAAAGGCACGTGGCAGTGGGTTGACAGCGGGGTCCCGACCCGCTGTCAAAAAAAAAATTCCCACCTGACCTGCTACCAAATGTGCCCGCTGACCGCCTGAAAAATTCCCCCCAATGTCGCTAAGCAGTAAGCATACAGAGAAATAAATGAAATTACCCCATTTTTCCTCTGGATAGAGATGTAACCTTCATCGATCCTTTCGATCCTGTCTCATTCTACAAATTGTGAAGGAAAGCTCAAGATCTTTCTAGGCCTCTAGTCATGCACACTGTCCTAGATGATTCATTATGTCCTGACAACACTTATTGTGAACCAAACTCCCAGAATGAGGTAGTTCCTACAAAATATCAGATGCAAAATTCTTTACCATCTAGGATGTAATTAATCATCCTGAGCACATTGTCCCATTTCCTCATCTCAAGATTATCTTGGCTATCTCGTTTCACAATATGGCAACAAAAAAAGTCAACAGGCATGAATCACAGACCCTGCACTTTCAGCAGAAGCTAAACAGCGTGGTCAGCTGAATTGTACCATTACACATTGGCTGGAATTTTCACTTTGAAGAGAGCGCAGATTTGCGAGCGGGTGGGCAGTTAAAAGCGCTGAAACTGACAGCGTGTCGGGAAGCCACCTTTATCCCACCGACTTCAGCCTTTAACTCAGCACGTTAGTCGGCATGCCAGAGACCCGCTCGTGAAAGGCGGGCAACCTAATTAAAGTATTTGAGAACTCGTTAACAGGCTATTAACAGCCTTTTTAACCTGATGTTGCAGCTTTTACTGGCTGCCCATGGGATTCACGGGCTTCCTGAACCTTGCCTGTGAAAGCAAGGCAAGAACTGAGTGGCCATTGTGCGAGTTGAACAATTGACAGTTGAAAAAATCACATAAATACTCACACCTTACACCTGCTTCCTTGCTTAAGGGAAAGATTCTTGCTGACACCATTTGTGCTGAGAATTTACTTTCAGGAGTTTGCAGATGATTTCTACAACTTTGGAAGTCACTCTCACTACATTGGAGGATTGTGCCTCTGATCTTCACTTTACCTGGCATCTATCAGATCAGCATTGGTTCCCTCCTATGCTGTTTCACCTTGGACCTCAGATTCGGACCAAGATGAGCCCCAGCAGCAACAACACCAGCAACACCAGCAGAAGCAGCAGCAGCCTTCTCCTCACCGACCTGCTGCTCCACAGGAGAGAGGGGATCAGCATAGGGATGCACCTCCCAAGAGGTGATACCCCCAACACAGGGTATACAGGCAGAGGATCAGTTTCCTGGATATGACTGAGCAGCAGTGCCTCAGGAGGCTCAGGCCATCATGTCAGGTCATGGCAGACATTTGTAGCCCGATGGAAGAAGACCTGCTGTCAAGTGGACATGGCGGACATGCGTTACCAGTGGCTGTCAAAGTCACCACTGCCCTCAAATTCTTCACCTCAGGCTCCTTCCAGGGATCTGCAGCAGACATTTCCAGGATCTTGCAGTTGGCTGCACACAAATACATCACTCAACAACGCTATGTTTCACAAATCAGGCACTTATGTAAACTTTGCCACTGATGAAGTCAGTGTTACTGAGCGGGCACTCAGATTTGCGGCTCTGGCTGGCTTCCAAGCTGTTGTTCACAACAAGCATGCACTCGTTTGACTGGCGCATTTGATGCTCCGTGCAGGTGGCCACCCTTTCTTTGGAAGAGCACATCATCGCCATCACCTGCGACATGGTGCTGCTCATGTTGGAGATGGACTCCTCCATTCTCCCTACAATCGAGCATATCGTGACTGGAAAAGCTCCCAGAGCCTCCCACATTTTTTGCTGCTCCTCAAGAATCATGCCTCCTTGTCGATGGCCCCCGAGCATCTGCGTCCAGCTGAGCAGAGCTTGGAGCATCCTGCACCCCCCCCCCCCCCCCCCCGACGAGGAGTCTCCACTGCTGTCCCTGTCTCCACCATCTGCTCTTGCTCACATGTGATCTACGAGACACCAGGTGACAACACTACTCTCTCTCTTACTGAACCCACCAATGTGTGCTTATCTGCGCTGGTGCTGGGTGTGCATGGGTCGTGTGACGGTGCACCCTCAGAGACTGCAGCCTCCTCTGAGGAGTCGTCTTCCTCCTCTGGCTGGACAGTGGTGGAGGGGGGCACTTCATGGGCCTGTGGTAGAGTAAAGACATGAATTAGAACTGTTATGATAAGAATGTTGTAAGTTACCATTATGTACATGATCATATTTCACTGGCTGCTGACATCAAGTCACCATGAGTGACTGTTGTATGCCATGTGGCTGTATGATATTTAATTCTGTCACCAGGCAGCTGGGAGGCCCCCCTCTGTCCAACTCCCACCACCAGCAGCTCCGCAACTCCATTGATGTCCAGGGCCTCCTCCTCTGCTGCAGTCAATGGTGTGGTAACTGGAGAGCCACCTCTCCCTGGTGTTCTGTGCTCTCTTCTCCTGCAAGGAGGAAAACAAGAGATCTTTGAGTGAGACTCATGGAATGAGTGTAAGGAATGGATGGGCCACATCTATAGAGGGTGACTATGAGGAAATGGCGTGACATTGCCAAATATCCTCCTTCTGTATTGTTGATTTCTATGATTCTATGATTGCATTAGGATGAGGGTGAGTGTCAGTGGTAGATAGTCAGATGGGGATGTGAGTAGGTGCATAGACAGAGAGGGATGGGTGCACCTGCAAGGCAGGTTGATGTGAGGAGTGATGTGCAGGAGTAGGCTTGGGAAGGCAGGGTGATGGGGTTGGGGTGACACACACGTCAGGATGTAGTTGAATGTGGCATTGTACTCACCTTTCCCAACCTCATGAGGTCAGTAAATCTCTTCCTGCACTGTATCCACGACCTGGGTACCACATTCCTACTGCTCACTTCTTCCGCGATCTCCAGCCATGCCCTCTTGGTCTTGGCTGCTGGCCTCTTCCTCCCGTCAACAGGGAAGAGGACCTCCCTGCGGGCCCTGACTCCCTGGAGCAGGATTTCCAGGGAGGCATCACTAAATTTGGGGGCAGCCTTTTGGCGCTGAGCCTGCAGTTTTGCTTAACAATCTTTCTAACTTTGTATTCCAACAACGAGCTAAGTCTGACAACAATCCACTGTCTCCCCCTCCAACCTCTGCAGCACCTCCACCAACCTTCAACTGTCATCTGTGCATTGCTCCTTTAAATAGCTGAGCTGAAGTCGAGTCATCCGTGACGTCATCAGACCCGCTCCAGTTAATTGTCCGGGAAAGCCGCATGACTGATTCAATTACAGTGATTTAGTTAAAAAGCCACGACAGAACACGTTGATAGAACGTTCAGGATACCGACCCACTCCACGACCCCCCCCCCCCCCCGCACCCAAACCGACAGAAAGGTAAAATTCAGTCCATGAACAACTTTAACCATTTCATTATTTCCAGCAGCAGTACAAATCCACAAGCCATTTGTAATTAAAAAGAAAGCAAAATCTTCAATCATATGAGATTAAACCAAATCCTAATCCTATGTGTATATGTAATCACGACTAGGTTATCTTGCACAGGCATAGAATAATAATCATGGGAGAATTTAACTACCTCCAAATAAACTGGCAGGAAGATGCCAGGTTGCTAAGGGAATTGGGGGAGGTGATAGCGGAAGGGCTTGCCATAATTTTCTAATCTTCCCTAGATGCGGGGAGGTGCCTGAGGATTGGAAAGTGGTAAATGTGACACCATTGTTCAAGAAAGGGTGTAAGGACAATTCTAGTAACTACAGGCCAGTCAGTTTAACATCAGTGGTGGGTAAAGTTTTAGAAACAATAATCAAGGAAAAAATTAACGGGCACTTGGAGAGGTTTAAGCTAATTAAGGAGAGCCAACACGAATTTGTAAAAGGCAGATCGTGTTTGACTAATCTAATTGAATTTTTTGATGAAGTAACAGGGAGGATTGATGAAGGGAATGCAATGGATGTTGTCTACATGGATTTTCGAAAGGCATTTGACAAAGTACCACATAGAAGGCCGGTTTACAAAATTGAGGCTCATGGAGTAGGTGAGTCAGTGGCAGCTTGGATAAGGAATTGGCTTAAGGACAGAAAACAGCGAGTTGTGGTAAATGGCTGTTTTACAGACTGGAGAATGGTAGACAGTGGTGTTCCCCAAGGGTCAGTGCTGGGGTCACTGCTTTCTTTGATAGATATAAATGACCTGGATATTGGAATACAGACTAGAATTACTAAATTTGCCGATGACACCAAACTTGGGGGTGTGGCAAACATTGATGATGATACCAATCGACTGCAACAGGACATAGAAAGGCTGGCAGAATGGGCAGTCAAGTGGCAGATGGAATTTAATACAGAGAAGTGTGAGGTGATGCATTTTGGCAGAAGGAACAGGGAGAGGCAATATACACTTAATGGCACAGTTTTAAAGAGTGTGCAGGGACAGAGAGACCTGGGAGTTAATGTGCATAGGTCCCTGAAGGTGGCAGGACATATTGAGAGAGTGATTAACAAAGCATATGGGATCTTGGGCTTCATAAATAGAGGATTGAGTACAAAAGTAGTGAAGTTATGCTGAACCTTTATAAAGCGCTGGTTAGGCCACAACTGGAGTATTATGTCCAGTTCTGGTCACCACACTTTAGGAAGGATGTGAAGGCCCTTGAGAGGGTGCAGAGGAGATTTACCAGACTGGTTCCGGGAATGGGGAATCTTAGCTACAAGGACAGGTTGGAGAAGCTGGATTTGTTTTCTTTAGAGCAAAAGAAGTTGAGGGGTTATTTGATAGAGGTGTACAAGATTATGACTGGTTTGGATAAGCTAGACGGGGAAAGGCTGTTCCCACTAGTTGATGGTACAAGGACTAGGGGACACAGATTTAAGGTTTTGGGCAAGAGATACAGGGGGGACATGAGGAAAAACTTTTTGACACAGCGAGTGGTGATGACCTGGAACTCGCTGCCGACGGAAGTGGTGGAGGCGGAGATACTATGACTCTATGTAATGAAAGGAGAAAAGGGAATTGAGTCGGCAATAAGTCCAACAAGAAAAGAATCACTGCTGGATCTTGTAATGGGTAATGAACCAGAACAGATCGGGGAAGTAAGAGTAGGAGAGCACCTTAGTAGTAGTGATCACAACATAGTAAGGTTCAAGTTTAGAATCGAGAGTGATATAAGTAGGACAAACCTCAGCCTCTAGAAGCATTGTTCTTCCAAGAAGCTCAGCCTTTGCCTGCACTCCCTGTTACGCGGGTAGTGCTTCCTGCGAGCTCAACCCATCTGCTGCTCTCCTCTCTGCTCACCACCTGCAGGTCTCTCCACAGCAATAAATGGGCAATAAATGGGCAATAAATGCAGGCCTTGCCAGGGATGCCCAGATCCCATAAGCAAATAAAAAACAAAGGCTGTTGCTGCTCCTAATGGTCATCTTGCTCTTCGTCTGAGGTCCAATCTAAGGCAGCCAAGTCTTCACCCAACCTGATCTGATTATCAAAACCTCCAAAGAGCAGAAACTAATCTCTCCCCACAAGTATACTGAACAAACCCCTTCCCAGTGGTAGGTAAGAAAGCAGCTGTGAGCACTTAGGCACTTAGGGGGAAAAATTCAGTTGGTTTGCGCCTCCCGTTAGTGCCTTAAGAGGGCGCTAATGGGGCGCAAAGCAACTAGCGCCCGGGTGCGGCACTGCCCACGCCTCCTGCGAAATTCAGTGAGAGGTTAGCGGCGGCACTAATCGGTAGCGCCCTGTGGCGCTGCGTCGCCGCCGATGACGTCATTGCTGTGCGCTGCGCCCCGCTCGTGCTCCGGCCGCGATCTTCGGTAGCGCCCCTTGACTTACCGCCGGATGCTATGTCTGACGGGGTCAGGGGGGGCCTACCTGCGGCCGGGGCGGCGCTAGTTAAAGGGGAGTTGGCGGGCGGCCATTTTTGTTGCTGGCCGCCTGCCAGCACCTGCCCCCGTTGCTGTCCCCGGCCCCCATGAAGCCTCCCCCCTGCGAAGTGCCGGCTGCTCTCCATGAGCCCGGCACTCCTCTTGAGTGCCGGGCTCTTTTGCCGGCACTCCCGATCCCCGGGGGTCCAGCTGGGCCCCAGTTCACGCTGCGCAAGGCCCTTCCCCTTTAAGAAGGGGAGGAAGGCCTGCAATACCGCGGTGCGATGTGCCACAGCGCCTGGGGCTGCAGCACGTAGCACCACGATATTGACTCGCAGCGCCCCAAGAGGGATGCAGGGCGCTTCCAGTAGCGCCCCGTTTCCCTCTTGGGGCGCAACCACTCAATTTCCGGCGCGGGGGCGCTAATTTTTATGGGGTGCTAAAAGTAGCGCCCCGGTGAAGGTAGCGCCCCAAAGGGGACGCGACTCAATTTTTCCCCCTTAGTACTTATTGCAGTATTTGCCTGACTTTTAATGAGCCCCATGAATTGCTGTTGTGTTCTCGCCTTGGTTTCAATGGCAAGTTTTAGGAAGCCCAGGAAACCCGTGGATGTGTAGTTTGTTAGATTTGAATGTAGGTTGAAATATTGCTACAATGGAGCGATTAACACATTTAAATTGGTAACCCGCCTCTCCGGAGGGGGTTACACGCAACCTGCTGAACGTGCCCGAGTTAAAGTTGGCACATTGGAGCCGCCTTCTGGACACAAAAGCATTTTTGGCCACTTTAACCCGTACCCACGCCTAAACCCACACGCTGCTCTATGTTAAAATTTCCCCCATTATCTTTCAAGGTAGCTGGACATCAACCATTTTTCACTGGATTATAACATGGCAGTTAAGCTGTGTTTTCTTAATACTTTGTTATTAACACTTTTAACTGCACCTGGTTTTGTTACAGTGTCTCAAGCTACTGATGACAAATGCTTGTCTGACACTCTCCTTGACGATAAAGAAATATATGACGCTACATTCAAATTGATCGTGTCCCCACCGTGGAAAATCTTAGTCCTCTGCACAGCGTGTGTGTATATTTAATCTTTTCTTGTTTTAATTTTTTTTCTCCTCCTCTTCCCTTAATGTGCTAGCTCATGCTGCATACAGTTCATCAGGCAACTGGTGCTCCAATACTTACACTGTTAATTATTTTGTTTCCTTGGAAACAGATTACAAATTCTTTGCATTCTGCTTTTAGTGGCAGCTTTTAGACAATGGTAATCCTGTTATCGTACCATTGGCATAATTTGAAAGCTAATATCACTTCATTAGCATTTGAAATTGATATTTTCTTTGATGAAATATCTTTAATAATAAATTTGGTCCCACATTCCATTCAAAATTCCTATGTAGCCAAATGTCTAGCCCTGCAGGTTAAAAAAATCTTCCAAATTGCAGCAAAACTTCTGTGCCCAAGTCAAAACAAAATTTGACTTATTTAGTCATTACAAATTAGCGTTCCTGATTTGTTATTCCGTACATGGCATAAACATACCTGTTGTTATAAAACAAATTATCTCACTTACAATGAGCATGAGCAATGCCACAGGTTATCTACTAATAATTAAAAAGCAAACAATGCCCAAATACTACATCCCCCATAACTCACACTATTTGTAAATGGTATGGAGAGGGTATATAACACCAATGCATGTTGGCATGAGCTGTATGTTAGGGTACCAGGTCGCATTCACTGGCATCTGAGTCAATTAAGAATAGTAGATTCGTTTTGATGTGGATAATGCAATGCACATTAGAACAGGGAACATGAAATGTCTATACAACAAAGAGCTTCCATTAGCAATGGAGAAATGAAAATGAATTGGTTTGGTACGTGATTAGTGACCATTCCTTGACTGTTTCCATTCAGTTTGAATTTCCTATCAATAAGGTTAATCAAGCAAGGTGTGTAAAGGAGCTGAAATTGAATCTGACCATCATTATTGTGGCTGAACGAGATAAGTAGGCAAACTGAAAAACGTGAATGAGCACTTAAGTGACAAGGAAAACTGAATGAAGTAGTTGGATTTTTCTCATTCCTAGCAACTTGTGATGTATCTTCTTATGATAATTTTAGAAAGCATGAATTTGCTTTTTATCATTGTATTATAAGATCTATAACTGACCTCTATGGTTTCATGACATTTTAAATATTCCTTTACCTTTGATTTTTAAAAGTCATTCTAAATTCCTGTTCTGCTGTCATGAACATGGAATGATACTGTACCTGTGGAAGTGATTTATATTCCACAAATGGGTTTCCCTGATAATTCATGAGGCATTAAAGCCACAAGCACATTAAGGTTAAATGGAATATAAATCATACCTAATCAATCTTTGTCGTGTATTCTCTTTATTCCATACATTAAAAGCAAAATTATGTAAATTAAGTTTTAAACATAATAATTGCATGTGTTTTGGGAGTTTTAAATTTAGATTTTTGTCAACTCGAAGTCATGTAAGGGCTAATTAGCAGATGTTGTGATGCACAGTTCCAAATGTAAATGCCTTCATTAAATGTAAATTCCCATATTACAACAGTGACTACACTTCAAAATGTACTTCATTGGCTGTAAAGCGCTTTGGGACATCTGGTGGTCATAGAAGGCGCTATATAAATTCAAGTAAGTCTGTCTGTCTGTCTTTCTTTCTTCAAATGTCTCAATTAAGAAAAATACTGATTTGCATTGCAAAGAACAAAAAAGAAACAAAAAATAATTCATTAAAAAAATGAAAAATTACTTCATGTTGGTATCTAGATTATAAACATGTTGGCAAGAGTTTCCACTTTGGACACAAATTTTTTTTTGCTCAAGTTTCGGCTCAAACACATTTACATAGTGCCGAATGTAAAATCTCCCATGAGCCGGCGCAATCAGGCAGCGTTTTAGAACATAATTTTTTTTAAAAATTTGCATTAAAAAACATTCATTGATAAAAGTTTTATTAATAAAGCTGAAACTGGGTTTATCACAAAAAAATAAGCATTTTTAATCAGAGTCTAGTCCACCACCTATGAGTAACCTGAATTTTAACTCACTGAAAATGACTTAAATAAAAACTATGCAGAACCATTTACTAGTTGCACTGGTGTAGTCAGTTTAAGTAACTTAAAAATATTTAAAAGTTTTTAAAACGTGCCTAATAGAGTTCTTGCGTCTAAAAAAGAAAAGCTTAATTTTAAGAGCCTCCTTGAAGGCCCACAAACGGGCACAATTAGCAAAACCTTGTCATGGTGATTAATTTGATCTGGTGACATGGTCACTTTTGTGGGCAGGGCCAGCTTCCAGCACGGTGTTTTATAAATTAGCACAAAAGATCGCGGAAACTCGATTTGCGCTGGACGTAATTTGCGCTTTAAGTTCCTCGATCTTTTACACTGGTTTGGCCGATTTCGGGCCAACTGCGTTGAAAAAAAAAGCGTAACTTAGCGGAAACTCCTGCTCATTATGTATGTGTGTATTTCCTGTCCATAATAAAAGCAACATTTGGAACTTACAAAGAAATCCTGCAGGAACACAATATACTGGAGGTAAACTATCTGCACCTTCTAAATTGACCTCACACAAACCAAGCCAGGGTTCTTGTCTACAGCTAGAGTAGCAATTTTCCCTTGAAGGAACTTTAGCCAGTGCTTACTTAACATCAATTGGACTTTGTAGACTTAGTGGACCAGAAACACTGCACTTTAGCAGATTTTCTCCCAGTTTACCTTCTTTAGATCCACCCTTATTTCCTGATAATGCTCTTTTCCAATCTATTACCTTAGTCTTTGTCCTACAGAGTGCCGGGTTGATCGAGCGCGGCCTAGGAGAAGAAAAAAAAATTGACCAAAACCATTTCAGAAATTTAGGTACTTACCTCGGCAAGCTCCCCTTTAACTTTCGCCCCCAAAGCGCCCGGCCTCCCGATCAACGATTCCTGCAGCTGTCGGTGTCATCGCCCGGCGATGCTGCAGGGAATGGAACCAAAGTTCGGGTCTGGGGCGCTACTGGGGTGATGCGCATGGCAATGATGTCACGATCTCCGGGTGAAGGGGATCGTGTCGCAAAGTCTTACCGCTGCTGCAAACCTCTCACCGAAGTTCGCCGGAGTCGTTCATCTCGCCGTGCCCGGGTGGTAAATTGTTAGTGCCCCGTTATCACCTAATGGGAGGCACTAACCCACCGAATTTCTCCCCCAAGGGGTTCTACACCATCAATGTGCAGCTTATGTGCAACCACAAGAAAAGGTTTATGCAGGTGTGCGCCAGATTCCTGGGGAGTTGCCATGACGCTTTCATCCTGCGGCAGTCTAAGCTCCCTGATCTCTTTGGACCTGTAAGCAGACTTAAAGGGTGGCTGCTAGGAAACAAAGGATATCCCCTTCATACTTGGCTGATGACACCCATGAGAAACCCAACCAATGAAGCCCAACAGCAGTAAAACGAAAGCCATATGACAACCAGATGTGTCATTGAGCAAGCGATCGACATGCTCAAGATGCGCTTCAAGTACCTGGAAATATCTGGAGGCAACCTTCAGTACTCAGCAGCAAAGGTCTCTAGAATGATCATGGTGTGCTGCACTCTGCACAACATTGTGCAGCAGTGAGGACTGGAGCTGCAGGAGGAACAAGGCACTGTGCACACATCGTCTGCGAATGAGGAGGAGTAGGAGGAGGAGGAGGTGTAGAAGGATGGAAACCCCAATGTAGCATCAGCCACTCACATTGCTGCCCGGGATGCCAGGGATTCCCTCATAGCTGTAAGGTTCAGTTAGTTACCACCACTGGACCCATATAACAACCACATCCTACAGCCACTCTCATCCCCCCCCATCCCATTGACACAATGCAACCAACCAACGACCCATTGCACATCCCCCCATTTGTTCCCATCTATTCATGTCTTCCCATTCATCAATAAGCAACTGAAATGACAAGTTGCCACCCAGCAACCAAGGATGGGCAACACAGGAAAATTGTGCAAAGTAATAATTTTTATGTGATTCTTCTAAAGAATGGAAACTTAACAACATAACATTTTCTCATACACCCACGTGTATACCCTTGTGCAACTACAAAGCTTTACTTTTCATTTTCCTACTGTTCCTACGCGGCACAACCCCTGTGGCTTCAGCAGAGGTAGCGGCAGGTTGCTCAGATCCCTGCTCTGACTGCTGAGATGCTCGTGGCTGACGACCTCTGGGTTTTGGAGCCTGTGAGGGCCCCGCCAACAACTGCACCACCTGCACCTACGCAGGGGCAGACTCGGCCGTAGGAGAGGAGGCAGCATTTGGGCTACTGACTGAGGGGTTGCAATGAGTGAGAAGTGGGAGCACTATGAGCGGAGTCCCCACTTCCACGTTCCCTTTCACCATTATCCCTCTCATGGGCCAGCCACACTTCACTCCTACCACTCTGCTGGAGAGCAGCTTGGTGCAGATCAATGACACGCTGTAAGGCCAAGGCTAAGGTGTCTGTCATCCTATTTAAGGCGCCAGACATGTTGGCATCCAGAGGCTGCACGGCCATAGTCAAGGCCTGCATGGACTCATTTGATTGCCGTAATTGATGTTCCACGGAGTTGGCCATTCTATCCATGGAAGAAGACATCCTGGCAATGCCCTGCGACATCAACCCACCTATGCTTCAGGTGGGCTTCTCCATTCTCTCTGCTATCATGGACAGTGTGCATGGAAGGCTTGTTAGTACATTGCAGATTTTCTGATACCCCCCAATGTTTATCCTTTTCATCGACACCCCCGGGATACAGCACGTTTCCAACTGAGCAGAGTTTGGAGAGGGCTGCACCCTCCGACCTGGATTCTCCACAGCCGCCCCGCCATCACTGTCTGCTCTTGCTGACTTGTGAAGTGAGTCACCAGGCGAAAGTCCAACTATCTGACTAACTGGACCCACCATAAGAACATAAGAACATAAGAAATAGGAGCAGGAGTAGGCCAATCGGCCCCTCGAGCCTGCTCCGCCATTCAATAAGATCATGGCTGATCTGATCCTAACCGCCAATCTACTATCTATCACAGAACCATCTCCTGCATCTAACAGAATTGCACACACGAAATAGGAGCAGAATCAGGCTACACAGTCCCTGGGCCCGCTCCACTACCCACAGGGCCATGACCGATCCGAACCTAGACTCATGTCCAAATTCCTGCCCGCTCCCCGTAACCCTTAATGCCCTTTACTTCTAGGAAACTGTCTATTTCTGTTTTAAATTTAATTAATGTTGTAGCTTCTACAGCTTTTTGTGGCAGCATATTCCATGGACCTACCACCCTCTGAGTGAAGTAGTTCCTCCTCATCTCAGTTTTGAAAGAGCAGCCCCTTATTCTAAGACTATGTCCCCTAGTTCTCGTCTCACCCGTCATCGGGAACATCCTCCCCGCATCCACCCGATCCAACCCCTTCACAATCTTATATGTTTCAATAAGATCGCCTCTCATTCTTCTGAACTCCAATGAGTAGAGTCCCAATCTACCCAACCTCTCCTCATATGACCACCCCCTCATCCCCGGGATTAACCGAATGAACCTTTTTTGCACTGCCTCGAGAGCAAGGATGTCTTTCCTTAAGTAAGGACACCAAAACTGTATGCAGTATTCCAGGTGCGGTCTCACCAATACCTTGTACAACTGAAGCAATACCTCCCTATTTTTATATTCTATCCCCCTAGCAATGAAAGCCAACATTCCATTTGCCTTCCATAGTGCGAGTAACTGCGCTGGCACATGGTAAGCACGAGTCCTGTGATGGTTGCAAGCTAAGACTGTTGCAACTTATTATTATGAAGATGATCATATTTCACTTGCTGCTGAAATCAATTCAATATGACTGAGTGTTGTATGACATGTGTGTCGACAAAATTTAATTCTGTCACCAGGTAGCTAGGATCAGGGGAGGTGAAACGCCACTGATCTCCAACGCTTTCTCCTCTGCAGTTGTGAGCTGCGTGATCTGTGGAAGTCCACTTCCAGTTCTCATCCTCTTCCTAGTCTTCTACAATGAGGGAAAGAACAGACCTATGAGTGAGTGTAATGGCATGTGTTCACCCGATGGATTCAGTGCATTTGGTGAGGGCGACTATCAGGGAGAGGCATGAAATTGCATTAGGATGAGGGTGACTGGCAGTGGTGGATGGATAGATGGGGATATGAGGAAGTGCATGGAAAGAGAAGGGTGGGTGTGCTTGCAAGGTCTGATATGATGAAGTAGGCTTGACAAGGTAGAGTGGGGCTTGGGGTGATGTGTACAATGGGATGTAAGTGAATCTGCAACTGTACTCACCTTTCCTGACCTGGTTTGGTCATTAAAGCTCTTCCTGCACTGAATCCAGGAGCGTGGCACAATGCTCCTGCTGCTGATCTACTTGTCCACCTCCAGCCACACCATCTTTGTACCAGCAGCAGGTTTATTCCTTGCATTGCTGGGGAGGAGTATCTCTCTCCGACTCCTCACTGCCCCCAGCAGTACATCAAGCAAGGCATTGTTAAAGCGAGGTGCAGCCTTGCAGCGTCTTGAGTCCATCTTCTACAATTGCTGTCTGTGTGTCAAACCTCTCAACTCCTCCAAATTCCATCTTTGGATTGGTCCTTTAAATACTGGAGTTGAGAACGCGTCATGTGGGTCCGCACCACACCCATTTGATGTCAACCCTTGAAGTAAAATTATAATGAGGAGCCTGTGTTAAAATGTCACAGACAGATGCACTGAAATTACATTTGTGTTTCCCACGTGCATTCGGAGCACACACCACCATCCCCCCGCCCTGCTCCCATCGCTTTTAAGTTAATATCGGAGCCCATGTATCTGATTCCTTTCTGTCAATTTTGAAGTGTTACTCATCATCGCATAATTTTTTTAAATTAGTTTTTATGGGATGTGGGCGTCGCTGGCAAGGCCAGCATTTATTGCCCACCCCTAATTGCCCTTGAGAAGGTGGTGGTGAGCCACCTTCTTGAACCACTGCAGTCCGTGTGGTGAAGGTACTCCCATAATGCTGTTAGGGAGTGAGTTCCAGGATTTTGACCCAGTGACGATGAAGGATCGGCGATATACTTCTAAGTCAGGATGGTGTGTGACTTGGAGGGCAACTTGGAGGTGGTGGGGTTCCCATGCGCCTGCTGCCCTTGTCCTTCTAGGTTGAAGAGGTCGCGGGTTTGGGAGGTGCTGCCGAAGAAGCCTTGGCGAGTTGCTGCAGTGCATCTTGTAGATGGTACACACTACAGCCATGGTACGCCGGTGGTGGAAGGAGTGAATGTTTAAGGTGGTGGATGGGGTGCTAATCAAGCGGGCTGCTTTGTCCTGGATGATGTCGAGCTTCTTGAGTGTTGTTGGAGCTGCACTCATCCAGGCAAGTGGAGAGTATTCCGTCACACTCCTTACTTGTGCCTTGTAGATGGTGGCAAGGCTTTGGGGAGTCAGGAGGTGAGACACTCGCCACAGAATACCTAGCCTCTGACCTGCTTTTGTTGCCACAGTATTTATGTGGTTGGTCAATGGTGACCCCCAGGATGTTGATGGTGGGGGATTCAGCGATGGTAATGCCGTTGAATGTCAAGGGGAGGTGGTTAGACTCTTGTTTGTTGGAGATAGTCATTGCCTGGCACTTCTGTGGCGCGAATGTTACCTGCCCCTTATCAGCCCAAGCCTGAACGTCATCCAGGTCTTGTTGCATGTAGGCATGGACTGCTTCATTATCTGAGGAGTTGTGAATGGCGCTGAACACTGTGCAGTCATCAGCGAACATCTCCATTTCTGACCATTGATGAAGCAGCTGAAGATGGTTGGGCCTGGGAGACTGCCCTGAGGAACTCCTGCAGCGATGTCCTGGGGTTGTAATGATTGACCTTCAACCACCACAACTATCTTCCTTTTCGCGAGGTATGACTCCAGCCAGTGGAGCGTTTTCCCCCCGATTCCCATTGACTTCAGTTTTACTGGGGCTCCTTCATGCCACACTCGGTCAAATGCTGCCTTGATGTCAAGGCCACCTCACCTCTGGAATTCAGCTCCTTTGTCCATGTTTGGACCAAGGTTGTAATGAGGTCGGGAGCCGAGTGGTCTTGGCGGAACCCAAACTGGGCATCAGTGAGCAGGCTATTGCTGAGTAAGTGCTGCTTGATAGCACTGTCGATGACACCGTCCATCACTTTGCTGATGATTGAGAGTAGACTGATGGGGCGGTAATTAACCAGGTTGGATTTGTCCTGCTTTTTGTGGACAGGACATACCTGGGCAGTCTTCCACATTGTCGGATAGATGCCAGTGTTTTAGCTGTACTGGGACAGTTTGGCTAGAGGCGCGGCTAGTTCTGGAGCACAAGTCTTCAGCACGATAGCTGGGATGTTGTCGGGGCCCATATCCTTTGCTGTATCCAGTGCACTCAGCCATTTCTTGATACAGGAAACTCTTGTTTAACCGGCACCTAAATATCCGGAATTCTCTCTTAACCGGCAAAAATCTAACTCCGAAAACTCCTCTCAAATAACCGGCAATGTTGCCGAGTCCGAGTCCGAGTCTCCCGCGAATGCTGAGTTAGTCAGTGGGGGTAGTTCTCCAAAGTGCCACTACTCGGCCTCTTGGCGCTGTCGGAAGACCGAACACTGCAGTAACAGGAGTCTGATTCTCCTGCGCTGCCGGGAGTCTCTTCTGATCGGCCATTTTACTGTGTGTCTCCCGCGCTGCTGGTAGTCTCTTCTGATACACCATTTTACTGTGTGTCTCCCACGCTGCTGGTAGTCTCTTCCTAGCCACCATTGTTCTGTGTGTCTCTCCATCTTTATCGGGAATTATCTCCCCCATCTTGCATTATGGAATTCCCAAAAGCTGGTCCAAGCAAAAGGAAGAGAGTGGTCTTAACTTTAAAACAGAAAATTGAGATATGCCAATGACTAGAAAGGGGAGAGAAGCGTATCAACATTATGAATGAATTCAAAATCGGTTCGTCAACAATCTACGACATCAAATCGCAGAAGGATAAGCTGCTCAAGTTTTATTCAAGCTCGGAGACATCTAAGAGTGTAGAGAAACGGCGTACGCTTCGTAAGCCTAAGCTTGAAGAGCTGGATACCGTGCTTTATGAATGGTTTTCTCTTAAGCGTTCAGAGGGTGTTCCAATTTCCGGACCCATGCTAATCGAGAAAGCGAAGGATTTCTACGAAAGGATGGAGCTCACTGACAAGTGTGCTTTCTCCAAGGGATGGCTAACGTGCTTCAAGTTACGGCACGGGATATGACGACTCGATATTTCCGGGGAGAAGAAATCAGCTGATCACGACGCCGCAGAAGAATACTGCGATTATTTCAATCAGATTGTGCAGCAACATGATTTGTCGCCAGCACAGATATATCATGCCGATGAAACTGGCTTGTTTTGGAGGTTTTTGCCAGCATAAACGCTTGCTGGGGCTAGTGAGGCTAATGCTTCAGGTTACAAGAAAAATAAAGATCGTGTAACCGTGCTAACATGTGCGAACGCTGCTGGATCACACCGGGTTAAACTTCTTGTTATCGGGAAGTATAAAAATCCCCGTGCATTTAAAAATGTGAGGCACTTACCTGTTGAGTACAAAGCTCAAAAAAATGCTTGGATGGATAAGGAAATCTTCTCCGATTGGTTCCATCATATTTTTGTTCCATCTGTGAGGGAACATTTCCGTAAAATAGGGAAACCTGAAGATAGCAAATGCATTTTATTGCTTGATAATTGTAGAGCCCATCCGCATGAATTCCGAGTTGGTTTCGGGAAATATTTTCACCATTTATTTGCCACCAAATGTAACTTCTCTCATCCAACCCATGGACCAGGGCGTTATCCAAAATCTGAAGTGTCATTACAAGAAAGACTTCCTACGTAAACTGATAAGCCAAGATGATAATATTCAAGCATTTTAGAAGGAATACAATATTAAAGATGCCATCTATAATGTTGCATGTTCCTGGAACTTTGTGAAAGGTCACACTCTGAGGCAAGCCTGGCGCAAATTGTGGCCTTCTGTAATGTTTGCTGAAGGTTCTTCTTCAGAGGAGGAATTTCATGGGTTCAATGTTCGTCCCAAGAAGAGTACAATAATGGAAATGGCTGGCATGGTGAAAAATGCAGGCCTAGCAAACCCTCTACGTCACCTCAGTGAAAGTGATATCGAGCAGTGGGTTGATGCAGATAGAAAAGTTGGTGTTGTGCATATGCTAAGTGATGATGAAATAATTGAGAATGTTTCGAATCCAAAGAAAGAAAAGGAAAGTGAGATGGAAAGTGAAGAGGATGATATTTCTGAAGAGAAAAAGATTTCTTGGGCTAAAGCTGCAGAAGGATTTTCTTCAATCCTCAAATTTGCTGAAAGGCAGACTTGCTACTCTGCCCAAGAAGTTATGCAACTCCATATTCTTCATTCCACGTTTCTACAGAAAAGGCAAGAGTCCACTAAGCAAACCGACATCCGCAACATGTTTAAGAAAGCTTCCAAAAGAGTCGAAGCAGTGGAAGTGCCTGAAGAATCTGTGGAATCTGTGGAACTGCATGGACGTGATGACCCAGCTGGCACGGATATTTCTGATGAACCAGATGACTCGGAATAAGTGTACAGTCAACTACAGTACTGTATACAGTCATTTATAAGTTTTGTTTTACTGTTAAGTAATTAAAGAGTTATGGATTACCCTCAACTGGCAGTACTGTACTTAATCAAGCATCTTCCACCATCCATTTAACACAACATTCTGTAGGTGAGTACCCAAATACTGTATACTGCACATTTCTTGATTTTTTTATTTTTGTTTGTTAAAAATAGCCTCGGTAGATATAACTCTCCGTTATCCGGAACTTTTGATCAACCGGCACCACGCCGGTCCCGTCGGTGCCGGATACCAAAGAGTTTCCTGTATCAGGTGGAGTGAATCGAATTGGCTGAAGACTGGCTTCTGTGATGGTGGGGACCTTGGAGTAGGCCGATATGGATCATCCAACGGCACTTCTGGCTGAAGATGGTTGCAAACGCTTCAGCCTTGTCTTTTGCACTCACGTGCTGGGCTACACCATCATTGAGGATGGGGATATTCATGGAGCCTCCTCCTCCCGTTAGTTAATGGTCCACCACCATTCACGACTGGATGTGGCAGGACTGCAGAGCTTTGATCTGATCCGTTGATTGTGGGATCGCTTAGCCCTGTCTATAGCATGCTGCTTCTGCTTTTTAGCATGCATGTAGTCCTGTGTTGCAGCTTCCCCAGATTGGCACTTCATTTTTAGGTACACCTGGTGCTGCTCCTGGCATGCTCTCCTACACTCCTTATTGAACCAGGGTTGGTCCCCTGGCTTGGTAGTAATGATAGAGTGAGGGATATGCCTGGCCATGAGGTTACAGAATGTGGTGGAATACAATTCTGCTGCTGCTGATGGCCCACAGCACCTCATGGATGCCCAGTTTTAAGCCACAGAACACGATGGAGGGTGTGCTCAGTGTGAAGATGGGACTTCGTCTCCACAATGACTGTGCGGTGGTCACTGCTGCCAATACTGTCATGGACAGATGCATCTGCGACAGGTAGATTGGTGAGGACTAGGTCAAGTAGTTTTTTCCCTTGTGTTGGTTCTCTCACCACCTGTCGCAGGCCCAGACTGGCAGTTATGTCCTTCAGGACTCGGCCAGCTCGGTCAGTAGTGGTGCTACCGAGCCACTCTTGGTGATGGACATTGAAGTCCCCCACCCAGAGTACATTCTGTGCCATTGCTACTCTCAGTGCTTTTTCCACGTGCTGTTCATCATGGAGGAGTACTGATTCATGAGCTGAGGGAGGGCGGTAGGTGGTAATCAGCAGGAGGTTTCCTTGTCCATGCTTGACCTGAAACCATGAGAGTTCATGAGGTCCGGAGTCAATGTTGAGGACTCCCAGGGCCACTCCTTCCCAACTGTATACCACTGTGCCGCCACCCCTGGTGGGTCTGTCCTGCCGGTGGGACAGGACATACCCAGGGATGGTGATAGAGGAGTTTGGGACATTGGGAGAGGAGGTAGTTTAGTGCTGGTGATATGTCAAAGTCTCAATTAAAGTTGTGGGCCAACACATGATGAATGAATACATAATTATTGGAGTTACATTATAACCTTGCACTGGAATAACAGACCTTTCCAGTAAAAATTACAGTTGAATTTAGGGATACAAGGAAGCGGTTGGAGATCGTTTTGTCTTTGATTGAGACAGTGGGAATAGAGAGGCCGCATGAGATGACAAGTTTAAGGGGATTGGCATAAATATGTGTAGGAGAGTTTATATCGACAGAGAGATTAAGAGAGGACAGGTGGCCAGTGAAATCAGAGGAGTGAGTTGAGGTGGAGATTGAAATCACCAAGTCGCTCAGTCCAGAGGCTGACAGATGAAAGAAGGAAGGATGTCTTGGTGAGAAACTTGGGGTGGGCAGTAGCTGATGAGATATTACAGGAACGGTGAGAGCGGTGGAATAAGGTGAGCTGCGCGAAGGAGGAGAAGGTACAAGAGGAGTAGGGGGAAAGACCAAGGTGTGATTTGGTGATAAGGGCCACGCCACCAACATGGCAGTTTGAGCAGGGCAGGTGATGAAAATATAGCCAGTGGGACAGGACATACCCAGGGATGGCTTCAATAAGGGGCAAATGTTAGTCAAGTCCATGATCTCAATGCAATCTTCCACAATAAGGTAGGTCATGGATAACAAGAGCCTTGTTTGTGAGCAATCAGGCATTCTGGATGAAAATGCGGAGGGGGTGGTGAGTGGACATCTGGGCATGGATATTCCAGCCAGGAGAAAATGCTGGGATTGTTCTGGTCTGTCACGGAAGCTGAAAGAGATCACTGAACAAAAAAGTTTTATTTGGAACAAGACTTTGAAACATTTCCAATTTCAACAGAAAAGAGATTACCATTGCTCTTTGGATAGCTGCTGGAGGAAAAACAATTTGTATTTTTGCAAAGGTTTATTTGATCACTTGGGCTGCTTGGACTCAATCCAATCCTGGAATCTTAAATTTAATCTAGCCTGCATTTTTCTTTCCATGAGAGCTACTCTCCAAGTCCTAAAAGGTGGTTTCATACAAAAGGGGATACATTTGCAAAGTACACTAATATTGTCAACTGTTCCACAAACTTCTCTATCACGGATAAAAGACTTAAGACCATTTTTATCAGTTTTATAAAGCTCACCTGAAAAAATAAAGCACAGAATAGACTAAGCAGATAACTAACCATATGCTCGTACCCTGAACCATGCTACCAACATTTTTATGCAACACAGATTGATCAATTTTAATCACCTATTTCCTCCTATAACCATTTGCCTTGAAACATAGGAAAATAGGAGCAGGAGTAGGCCATTCGGCCCTTCGAGCCTGCTCCGCCATCCAATATGATCATGGCTGATCCTCTATCTCAATACCATATTCCCGCTCTCTCCCCATACCCCTTGATGCCTTTTTGAGAAAGTTAAACCAGCATTTGAACTTTACTTGTGGCTATCTACCCATTAAATATGTCAAAAGAATTATCATTGCACATCATCTAATTCATTTTTTAGTATAATTACAAGTACTGCAGATTCAGACTCAAATTCCAGTCTGAACTCTTGTACGTTTTGAAAAGGTGAGTAACTATGGATGAGATACCGGGCAGGCCTCTTTGCTGAATCACTGAGGTATAGGAAGAAGCCAGCAATAACTCATGATAATGATTCTGTTCATCTCCCCTGAGATTCTGGCTCTGATTTTTTGCCATTCATCTCTCTTTAATATCCTATGAGCCTTGTACCTGCTGTGAGCTGATATGCAAAATCCCAGGATTACCATATTGTTGGCAGGTTTCAGCCCACACTTGACTCTGGCCTTTGCTTTATTTTCATTTCATTTTTATTTCTTACATAGGTTTATTAGTGTTAGCATGGAGTCCACAAGAAGAGAGAATACACTGTGTTCCTGCAACCGCCCCCCCCCCCCCCCGCCGCCGATCCTCTCCTGTTGGCTTTTCTTCGATCTGAAGCAGCTCCTGAACTTAGACAACCAGACTGATATTTTAGATACTTTTGTTTTATTTGAAATAAGCCAAAAAATCTTTAACAAAAACAATCCTCATCAAACTGATTACAGCCACATTCCAATGAATCTCATTAATCTTGAAACTTCCACATACGTAAATTACTAATGTATTGTAATGATTATCTGAATATTACAGATAAAAAATACTCAAAGTAAAGCCAATCAAAGAAGACAAAAAGAAATCAGGCACGCTCCATTAAACATATGCAATCAGGGCTCTCAACAGGAGGCCTTACCCTCCAAGGGTATTCCGAGAGCACTTCTCCTACCTCCAATTAAGTGAGGAGCAGTGCATTAGAAGGCTCCGCTTTAGCAAGGATGTGGTCACCAAACTCTGCTATCTCCTGCAAAAAGACCTCAAGCCTCATATCAGAACGATCACAGCTCTCTCAGTGGCAGTCAAGGTCACCGTCGCCCTCAATTTCTTCGCCAGCAGTTCCTTCCAGTCTGCAACAGGAGATATTGTGAACATCTCGCAGTTCGCCGTTCATCGCTCCATCGCTGCATCCGGGAGGTCACAGAGGCTCTCGACAGTAGGAGAAGGACTACATTTCCTTCCCCATCACCAGAGAGAAGCAGGATGAATATGCATGATGGCTTTGCCAGGATAGCAGGCTTCCCCAGGGTGCAGGGTGCCATTGACTGCACTAACGTGGCTTTGCGGGCACCGCATAACAATCCTGATGTCTTCTGTAACGTACAGGCTACCACTCACTTAATGTGCAGTTGCTGTGCGACCACAGACAGCGATTCCTCAATGTGAATGTCTGCTATCCTGGCAGCAGCCACGATGCCTTTATTCTGTGCCAGATCGGTTTGCCAGCACTCTTCCAGCCACCAAATCAAGCTCGCGGATGGCTGGTCAGAGACAAGGACTATCCGCTCTCCACCTGGTTCATGACTCCCCTCCACAACCCCAGCACTCCTGCTCAGCACTCATATAATGAGAGCCACGCTGCCACCAGGAACATCATCGAGCAACTATCGGGGTGCTCAAGCAGCGGTTCTGCTGCCTTGACCACTCGAGAGGAGCCCTCCAGTACTCACCGGAGCGGGTGTCCCATTTCGGCGTGGTCTGCTGCATGCTCCACAACTTGCCCATCATGAGGGCCCAGCCCTTGCCAGCAGGGAATGCGGGACCACCTCAGGAGGAGGAAGAGGGAGACGAGGAAGAGGAGGAGGAGGAAGAGGGAGACGAGGAAGAGGAGGAGGAGGAGGAACAGGAGCGAGGGAAGAGGCAGCCACTCAATCGGCCTCATCAGATTGCTGTTCCAATAAATTAAACCCCAGATCCCTGTTGCTCACCACATCCCCACCATTCCATCCCTGTCGCAGGCCATCTAAGAACATAAGAAAGAGGAGCAGGAGTAGGCCATTTGGTCCTTTCAGCCTGCTCCGCCATTCATTAAGATCATGGCTGATCTTCTACCTCATCTGCACTTTCCTGCACTATCCCCATATCCCTTGATTCCCTTAATATTCAAAAATCTATCGATCTCTGTCTTGAATATACTCAACGACTGAGCCTCCACAACCCTCTGGGGTCGAGAATTCCAAAGATTCACCACCCTCTGAGTGAAGAAATTTCTCCTCATCTCAGTCCTAAATGGCTGACTCCTTATTTTGAGACTGTGACCCCTGGTTCTAGACTCCCCAGCCAGAGGAAACATCCTCCCTGCATCTACCCTGTCAAGCCCTGTAAGAATTTTGTATGTTTCAATGAGATCACCTCTCATTCTTCTAAACTCTAGAGAATATAGGCCTAGTCTACTCAATCTCTCCTCATAGGACAATCCCCCCATCCCAGGGACGAGTCTGGTGAACCTTTGTTGCACTCCCTCCTTAGGTAAGGAGACCAAAACTGTACACAATACTCCAGGTGTGGTCTCACCAGGGCCCTATATAATTGCAGTAAGACGTCTTTACTCTTATACTCAAATTCTCTTGTAATAAAGGCCAACATACCATTTGCTTTCCTAATTGCTTGCTGTACCTGCATGTTAACTTTCAGTGATTTGTGTACAAGGACACCCAAGTCCCTCTGAACACCAACATTTCCCAATCTCTCACCATTTAAAAAATACTCTGCTTTTCTATTTTTCCTACCAAAGTGGATAACTTCACATTTCTCCACATTATATTCCATTTGCCATGTTCTTGCCCACTCACTTAGCCTGTCTATATCCACTTGAGCCTTCTTATATCCTCCTCACATTCCCACCCAGCTTTGTATCATCAGCAAACTTGGTTATATTACATTTGGTCCCCTCATCCAAATCATTGATGTTGATTATGAATAGCTGAGGCCCAAGCACTGATCCTTGTGGTACCCCACTAGTTACTGTAAGGGATTTCGGGTGGCTCTGTGCTTAGCCTGGGTGCTAGTGTGGGGTTAGGCCTTGTTGCCTGTTCTGGTCTCCAGCCAGCCTGGTAGCACTAGACACCTGTGAGTGGTTCGACCCACTCGCCCTTACGGTTCTGACACTGGACTTAGGTGCGAGAGCAATAATGCAGAGAAAACTCAGGTAGACCCGGTTGAATAGTGCGAAATGGAAAATCTTTATTGCATATTATTCAAGATTACGAAATACATGTCATAAGCACAGATTAATGACAGTACAAACTTACATACATTTATGCAACTAGGTTTAGGGAAACGAGGAGCGCACGACACATCGTAAAAGGGGACACACATTATAATTATCCTTAAAACATAAACCCTCCCCTATCAATACCTGTCCTAATCTAGATCTGTAGGATCGAGACTCATGCTCACCACTCGTGATAACTCGGAGAATTCCGAAACTCTGCTCGGATGTTTTCACTACAGCACCTGACTATCCACGTGTTGATCAGGGGTCTCTGTACCCCACTTGTTTACTCGCTTCTGCTCCGGCTAGCAGGCTGGACCGTCTGCTGTCATGAAGATCTGTGTTGACCTCGGAACTCTGATAAAACTCAAAGAAGAGTCTTCCTATGCCCGACACCAGTTAGCCGGTAAAATTCAAAGAAGAGTCTTTCTGGACCGACACCAGTTGTGGAGTAGCCGATAGAATTCGAAGAAATGGTTAATCGATTTTCGGGCGCGGTCGGGGTTTACTGACCGTGGCGGCACGTGTAGTCGTCTTCTTCTCTTCTCATCTCATCTCATCTCATCTCCTCTCGGGCCCTCGGTTCCAACACCATTTACCGACTTCTCGGGATGGTGCGCCCGCTTACCGGCCTTCGCAGACCAGCTCTCCACAGATCTTCGTGGCAAGCCACGAGGTTGACTCCCGGAAAATCCACGGATCAGAGAAGCGAGTCAAAGGAATAAGAGTCGAGCGAATAAGAGCGCGAATAAGAGAAAGATGGACGTTTGGACACTACAGTTATAGTACTGTAATTCCTTATCCCAATCTTAATGTTCATCTTTTGTCATGTTTTGCCGCTCAAACTTCTTGTATGGGGTGGTACTTGTCGTTAATGGGTCTCGGTGATACTTGTAACTGTTTGAGTACCCGTTAATATTTCTCCCATTGTGGAACCGGCTAGGAGTCTCCCTGGAGGGATTTTGGGGGCCTCCGATTCTTGTTGTGAGTACCCGCGAACGGCTCTCTCATCGTAGAGCCGTGGGGAATTTGCGTTTCAATGTCTTTTGGATGGGCCCCTAATTGCCCAGTACAATAGCTCTCATTTGTGCATGGAAAAACCCAATTCCTAGCACTTATATTCCTGGCTTGGGTGTTAAAATGCAAAACGATCTCGTCTTGTCTTATCTCAATATGCTGAGTCCTGTCCGATCTTGCTGAAATGTTTATTGAAACGCCATCTTGTCTGCCTGCTGAAAATCTAGAACCTTCTGCCACGAGGCGTGGCGGCCATTTTACAGGCTGTTTGTGTCCGTTTTGAAACCTGACAGCATTTTGCTGAAATAAAGCTGTTTATACGAAACTGTGTCTCCTTCTCATTATTATGAAATCGCGATAATTTTGCGAATTCTACATTACAGCCTGCCAACCCGAAAATGATCTGTTTATTCCTACTCTCTGTTTTCTGTCCATTAGCCAATCCTCAATCCATGCTAGTATATTACCCCCAATCCCATGAGCCCTAATTTTGTTTTATAACCTCTTGTGTGGCACCTTATCGAATGCCTTATGAAAATCCAAATACACCACATCCATTGGTTCCCCCTTATCTATTCTGTTAGTTACAACCTCCAAAAACTCTAACAGATTTGTCAAACATGATTTCCCTTTCATAAATCCATGTTGACTCTGCCCAATCCTATTATTATTTTCTAAGTGCGCTGTTACCACGTCCTTAATAATAGATTCTAGCATTTTCCCTACTACTGATGTCAGGCAACTGGTCTGTAGTTCTCCGTTTTCTCTCTCCCTCCTTTCTTAAATAGTGGGGTTACATTTGCTACCTTCCAATCCACGGGAACTGATCTAGAATCTATGGAATTTTGGAATATGACAATCAATGCATCCACTATCTCTATAGCAACTTCTTTTAAAACCCTAAGATGTAGGCCATCAGGTCCATGGGATTTATCGGCTTTCAGTCCCATTAATTTCTCCAGTACTATTTTTTTACTAAAACTAATTTCTTTCAGTTCCTCATTCGCGCTAGACCCTTGGTGCTCCACTATTTCTGGGAAGTTTTTTGCATCTTCTTCCATGAAGACAGACACTCAGGGGATGATTTTATCAATGGGGACGTGATGGAGTTGGGACTGCTGCTTGTCGGGTTTTAGTCCTGCCTCCATCGACGTCCAGTCAGCCCACACTATTTTCCCTTGATTGACCTTGTTAAGTCCACCCAGCGGGCTTAGCAGGCCAATTAAGGGAAAGCTGGTGACAGAAAACATCAGCGTATGACGTTTCATCTGTCAAAATTTTTTGACAGATGAATTGTCATCGTTTGACAGCTCTGTGAAGCTGTCAAACACTGACAATCTGCCTTCTAAGTTGAGTCCTTGTACTCAAGACTCACTTAGAAAGCTTTCCTGAGCAGAAAGCAGAAGGCTGCTGCATTTAAGAATGCAGTGGCCATTCTGTTTTCTCTGCCGGTGAGATGAGGCAGCTCCGCAGCCTAAAGGGATGAAGCCTGGAGGAAGAAGCAAAGGTAAGTAATCTTATTAAAACACTTTAGACTCACATCACACACTTACCTCTCCACACTGGCACTCATCACTCACCTGCACACCAGACATTTCGGCCCCTCCGACCCCCGCAGACCCACGGCTCGCCTCGCTGACCCTGGCGAGGTTCGGAGCCGTCGGGAAGCCCACACTTTAGGTCTCAAAATAGGGATTAGCCAAAAAACTGCCTGTTAACTACCTGTTAATAGGCAGTTAATTGGCACTAATCCCCTTCCCGCCTTGAGGAGACAGGACCCGGCGTGGGTCGGGTACCCGCCTCCTGGGAAGATGGCACGGAGGTGGGTTGGGGGTGGGATGGCAGTCCCGGCTCCATACCCACCTCCCCAGGGCTGGCAAAATTGTCCCCAGAGTATTTGTTTAATTTCTCTGCCATTTCCTTATTCCCCATTATAATTTCTCCTGTCTCAGCCTGTAAGGGACCCACATTTACTTTTGCTAATCTTTTCCTTTTTACATACCTATAGAAACTTTTACAATCTGTTTTTATGTCTCTCATTAGTTTACTCTCATATTTATTTTCCCTTTCTTGATCAATTTCTTGGCCCTCCTTTGCTGAATTCTAAAACCTTCCAACCCTCAGGCTTACTACTCTTTTTGGCAACATTACAAGCCTCTTCCTTTGATCGAATACTATCTTTAACTTCTCCTGTTAGCTACGGTTGGACCCCTTTTCCTGTGGGGTTTTTGTGCCTTAAAGGAATGTATATTTGTTGTAAATTATGTATTAATTCTTTAAATACTAACCATTGCTTGTCTACCCAATCTACCTTAGCGCAGCGCAAAGCTGAAATAAGAGACGCCACAAAATCATCCAAAGCCAATTAATACATTTATCAACAATCAGTGAACACATATTTACAACAATAATATTAGCTATTCACCCTTGTACAATCCCTTAGTGCTCCTTGTTCAGTGCCTTTGCCTATTCTAGTGCTCCTGCGAAGTGTCGGCTCAGTGGCTGAAGGCTGCTGAGTGGCTGTACGGGAGACTTCAGATGGTCTTGCAGGACGCCCTTGACCAGCTCTGGGCCTGGAAGGCCCGTCTGTAGACTGCATACTGTAGAACATACCGTTGTTGTCCCCAAGGGGGTCAACGTCGCCGATGTCCACGACGCCCACCACCTGGTGTCCCATGATTTGCAGCACAGACAGTGGTTGGGTGTCGGCTTGTCCGCCTCTTGTGTGCTCCTGCTCCCTCCTGTTGTGAGTGACCTTGGCCTGCAAGAGAAAGGAAAGTGTGTGAGTGAGTGTGAAGCAATGATTTTGGGAGATGTGTCTGCCATAGAGTTGAATAGCTGTCATTGTGTGCAAGCTGTGAGATGCGTGTGTGAGTGTTGGTAGGTGGAGATTGTTGGTGGGTGAATGCTGGGGGTCTGGTACTTTGGGCAGTGTGTGAAGACTGAGGTTTAGATGGTGGTGTGTAGCGTTTGTTGAAGCATTGACTTACTCTGACCACCCGAGTGAAGTCGTTAAATTTCTTGCTGCACTGTGTGTGGGTCTTGGGGACCACAGTGCCGCCCGAGACCTGATAGGCTACCTCTCTCCACATGGCGTGGAAGACCTTGCGGCCAGGGCCTCCTGCCACTTGCTGGGTAGAGCACCGCCCTCCGTCTCTCCACAGCGAAGACCAACGCCTCCAATGCTTGGTCGCAGAATCTGCGAACTCTCTCCCTGGGCCGTTGATCTGCCATAATGACACCCCCTTCAGTGGTCTGTTTCTGTGCTGTATATCCTATGTAATCCTATGTAATTCTGGGTCTTCTGCTGCTAGCTGAGACAGCTGCAGAACGAGCAATGCTGAGAATGAGGTTCTGCAGCATGATTGAACCTCCCCTTGAAGAACTGGAAAGAGCCTGTGGCAATGATGACTAGCGATTAGACTGCACCTGAAATTGCTTAGCACTTTGAGTCTAACGCCACTGAGCTAGATCATTAGCGCTTGATTTAGTGCTACAGTCCTTTCTTCAAGCGTTAACACTTAATTTAGCATGCAGCGAGATTCATTAGCGCAAAACAAAAGAGACAAAGGGGATGATGGTGCAAGGCAAAAGGAGATGGTAATGGGGTCAGAACTGGAAAAAGTTGGAGATGGAACAGGTTTTTAAGCAAGTGTAAGGGCAGGGAAAGGGGGGAGGGGAAGAAAGAACAAAAGGTAAGGTCTGTGATAGGCTGGAAGGCCTTGCACCATCATCCCTTTTGTCTCTTAATCTCTCCTGCCTTCCATCCTATCACAGATTCTTTCCTCCCCTCCCCCCTTTCCCTGCCCCTACACTTGCTTAAAAACCTGTTCCATCTCCAAATTTTTCCAGTTCTGACGAACAGTCATTGACTCTGTTTCTCTCTCCACAGATGCTGCCTGACCTGCTGAGTATTTCCAGCATTTTCTGAGATTCATTAACACCTGGTGCTAAATCTCAAACTTTTCCTGGGTAATAATGAATTTCGCCCCCTCGGTTGCACCTAAAACATCTTAGCATGTTTCAAGAAAATGTTCAATGCTGGTTGCAGTGTGGTGTCGCACACTGATGTCATAAGAGGTACCCTACTGACTACCCTTTTCCCCAATCAATCTAAATTACTAATTTGAGTCAAGATCCTGTGTGAGGCCTCTGGCTTCCATTTGACTCCTCCCCAAGGGAAAGGGGAGTAGAGGGTAGTGGAAGTCACAGGTTGCTACCGTTGGACAGCTATTACATACTTTCTATTGGCTGAGTGAAAATAGTCATTGATAAAAATTTCAGAACATCGAGGGTTTTTTGGGCCAAAGGGTGAAAACAGGCACTAAATGGGTGCTGTGCTAATAAGACTCGCCTGTTTGAAAGGGATGAATTTTAAAGGCCAAAAACGGGTGGGTTGGGGTCAGATGTTAACTTTAAAAAAAAATAATTTTGGGTGGCAATTTAAATATTTTAAAGAGGCTGGCAGACTCTGACTTAACCTGCTTTGCAGGTTTTACAACCGGCGGCCAGGTTTCCCAGGCCTCAGGAAACCCAGGGGCTGAAGGGAGGCGAGGACAAATTCAGGGAAAAGGCAAGTGCCTTTCCATCACTGCTCGTGGGCCAGGAGGAGCAGGAGTGCTTCCCCCCACCCCCGGCCTGGTGCAGGAGTGCTTCCCCCCACCCCCGGCCTGGTGCAGGCGTGCTTCCCCCCAGCCCCGGCCTGGAGCAGGCGTGCTTCCCCCCACCCCCGGCCTGGAGCAGGAGTGCTTCCCCCCACCCCCGGCCTGGAGCAGGCGTGCTTCCCCCCAGCCCCGGCCTGGAGCAGGCGTGCTTCCCCCCACCCCCGGCCTGGTGCAGGAGTGCTTCCCCCCACCCCCGGCCTGGAGCAGGCGTGCTTCCCCCCATCCCCGGCCTGGAGCAGGCGTGCTTCCCCCACCCCCGGCCTGGAGCAGGCGTGCTTCCCCCCACCCCCGCCGACAGGCGTGCTCCCCCGGCCTGGAGCAGGCGTGCTTCCCCCCATCCCCGGCCTGGAGCAGGCGTGCTTCCCCCCAGCCCCGGCCTGGAGCAGGCGTGCTTCCCCCCACCCCCGGCCTGGAGCAGGCGTGCTTCCCCCCACCCCCGGCCTGGAGCAGGCGTGCTTCCCCCCACCCCCGGCCTGGAGCAGGCGTGCTTCCCCCCACCCCCGGCCTGGAGCAGGCGTGCTTCCCCCCACCCCCGGCATGGAGCAGGCGTGCTTCCCCCCGCCCCCAGCCTGGAGCAGGAGTGCTTCCCCCCACCCCCGGCCTGGAGCAGGCGTGCTTCCCCCCAGCCCCCCAAGCTCCACCCCCATCAGACTCCCTTCGAGGGTCGAGGATGGGACCCTCCTGGGATTGGACCCACCCTCGGGAACAGACACCAAACCCGCCGCCCCCTACCCTGGGGTTTTGGATCGGAACCTGGGGTCCTTGTGCATGAAACACAAAAAGTTAGCATGCAGGTACAACAAGTAATCAAAAAGGCAAATGGAACGTTGGCCTTTATTGCAAGGGGGTTGGAGTATAAAAGCAGGGAAGTCCTGCTACAACTGTCAGGGTATTGGTGAGACCACACCTTGAGTACTGTGTACAGTTTTTATTTAAGGAAGGATATACTTGCATTGGAGGCAGTTCAGAGACGATTCACTAGGTTAATTCCAGAGATGAGGGGGTTGACTTATGAAGAAAAGTTGAGCAGGTTGGGCCTATACTCATTGGAATTTAGAAGAATAAGAGGTGATCTTAATGAAACATATAAGATACTGAGGGGGCTCGACAAGGTAGATGCAGAGAGGATGTTTCCCCTCGTGGGGAAATCTAGAACTCGGGGGCATAGTTTCAGAATAAAGGGTCGCCCTTTTAGAACTGAGATGAGGAGGAATTTCTTCTCTCAGAGGGTCATATATCTGTGGAATTCTTTGCCCCAGTGAGCCATGGAGGCTGGGTCATTAAATACATTTAAGGTGGAGATAGACAGATTTTTGCAAGATAAGGGAGTGAAGGGTTATAGGGAGCAGGCAGGGAAGTGGCTTTGAGCCCAAGATCAGCCATGATCTTATTGAATGGCGGAGCAGGCTCGAGGGGCCAAGTGGCCTATTCCTGCTCCTATTTCTTATGTTCTTATATAACTACCTGGTCCTGCAGCCTGCTTCGGAGTTCTCCCCGTCTGACTGGAAGCCAAGCCTGTCAATCAGGCTGACTTCCGGGTGGGGAGCCTGTCAATGACAAAAGATGCACGTTGCATGCGGGGAAACCCGGACTTCTGGGTTTCCAGTCCGAAACTCCGCCTGCCCCCACCCCTGCGCCTACGTACCCCACCCCTGTTAATATCCAGACCAAAGTCTGGATTTAGCACACAATCTTGGTCCTAATTGTAGAGGGTGCACAGATTCAGATGTGGCACTGGAGGTCCTGGTGGAGGAGGTCCAGAGGAGGAGGGATGTCCTGTACCCACAGCGGGGAAGGGCATCACCTCATCCTTCTTGCCCTCTTCCCATGTCCTCTTCCCATTCCTTGTCTAGACTAAGGGGGACCCCTAGCAAGATGCCCATGGCCAAGTATTCCCTTTCTCTTGGTGATCCCTATAAGGTGTCCAATAAGGTGGAGTAACACAGTCCACTACAGTGGAGTAGTGAAGTCCTCAGAAAATTTGCCGAATAAATATTGCGAGAGTGTTGGTGAAGTCTCGACAAAGTGTCCAGAAAGTCTCCCGATGTGTTTCAGATGTCCTCTGCACAGTAAGTGAACATGAAATGGTGAGCATCCCTTTAAGTAGTGCTTGAAATCCACATCAATGCCTTGTTTACTCCCAAACAACTGGTTGCTGTTAGGAGAGGGTGTTAGGACAAGCGCTAGCAACCAAACTGCCGTGCAGCCTCCTTAATGAGCACTAGCAGGCATTTTAAGTGACAATCTGCACATTAATGAGCGTCCGGGCACCCATTCTTAGCGCATGCTTCAACTCCTTTACCAAGATGTTGTCTTGCGTTAAACACAGGCTGAACCAGCGTTTCAGCTCAAAACCCCATCTTGGCCATCTCAAAGGATCTTTAGCGCCTGAACGTGCTGCCAAAAATTACACCCCTCATGCCTTCACACTTGCCATAGCTGTTGTGTCGTCTGGTGAGATCAGTATAAGTACAAAAAGAGGGCCAAGAATTTGAAGATTGCATACTTTCAAAAAAAGGGGTTCAGTGATTTGAAACTGGACAATACTTTCACTAAAGCAGACACACTGCTTTTATTTTAGTCTATATCTAAATCACTAGAAGGCTTAATCAAAGATATAGATTTCTAAATTTAAAATTTGAATACTTGTTTTCCAATGTGGCCTAAGTGAAATTTCCACATGACCTCCATTTCCACAGCTGCCTCTAAAAACCTTGGTTTCCTTTTTTGCACCAAATACTTATTTTCCTTCCATCAATCCTTAACTTGATAAAGGCCAAATCTGTTCAAGACTTGGTTACAGCGTCCATACCTGGGAAAGTTCTTCTGCAACCTCTCTGATGCTCCTGGACAGGATAGAAGAAAGAGCTTGTTGATGATGAGCAAGCTTTCTCTCACTTCTTGCCTCCAGCCTCTCTCTCATGATTTTATTCGAATTACTGCAGTCAATGCTTATCTCAGCTTCCTCTTATTCCTTCCAACAAGATCTTCCTCCTCTCTACATCGTTAAAGTGCTGAAATCAGGATTCATCACACTATCTCATTTAACTTATTCTTTTCCAGAATCTTAAAAGTATGGAACTCCTCACTTACACAGAAAAGTGACCACTTGGGTAAGGTAGCACAGGGCACCTCTGGAACAGTGACCATCAGCACCTTCAGAAAAAGGAAGAAAAAATGTACACTTTTTTAATTCACTATTTTACATACAAGAGCCAATTCAGTGGTCCAGTAGAAGTGGAACTCGGATTGCTGCATTGCTACAATCTTTCACATAACTAAAGAGGGGATCTGACCTCACCGGATTCTAAAGTCAGCTCAGTATAACAACTTGAATCAGTTTCCTATACATATTCTTCATGATTGCGATAGGAGCAATGAATGGAAAGAGCAAGGAATCCTGAAAACGTAGGCAAAACTATTCCCTTTGATGTTTTGAATACTCTGCTGGAAGAGGGTAGCCATATTTGATGCTGTGGGGAATCCTCCTCTGCCCCACAATGTGCAGCAAGCATGGTAGGAGGTGGCTGACAGTGAATACTATCTCCCATCAGTATTGGGAACAGATGGGGAAGGAATTCTTAGGGCAAGGTAGGACTGCACACAGTATGATAACTCAAATCAAGTCTATGCCCATAGCATTGCATGCCATAAGCAGTGGCTGGAACATGGCGCTACATCAGTGACAGAACATGGGAAGCACTGGCACAATCACTGACATCTTAACTTTTGGGCTTCACTATCCATAATTTTTCAATTTGAACCTTGTCACTTAAAAATGCTTCTAATGTCACAATTAACTGTCACCAAGTCCAAATACCATCTGAAACTACTTACAAGCTGTTCAGTCATTTATTGACACATTGTGGAATGTACCATTCTGCGTGCCTACACAGGTTTGTCTGTTTTTCCGAGGAGAAGGTTACACCAAACTATAGAGAGGCAGACCAGGCCTGTGGTGACCCGGATAATGCTCAATTCTGAATTGGCATCAGGAGGTAGCGCTGCAAATTATGGGTGTCAAAGCAATAAGTGTGGGTGAGGGAGACTTTTGTGACTATTCAACAAGGCAAGTGTCCTCATTAACTAGTTTTTTGCTCCTGCTTTCAAACTCATTGCATTCACTAACAAGCACATCTGCGCAGCAGCAGCATGACACTCAGTGTATTAGTGTTGCTGCTGTGCACTTAACCACTTCATTAAGGCACCATGATAACAGCACTTCCATGGCAACAAACACATTCCTTTTCTCTGTGTGTAGTTATCTCCTAAGATGACATACATGTCTTCAGAGACAAGCATGAAGCCTTGCCATCTCGTGATCATGTGTCACATACTCGAGCTCGAGTGTGCAGGCATCAACTCAAACAGATCGCCTCAGGAGAATCAGACAGAGTGTCAGAAGCGAGTGCATGGTGAAATACACAGCACAAGCAGAGGTACCTGCAGAGGAACAGGAACAACCTGATTGGAGGGTTAGGCCCAGATGGCTCGTGTGGAGCATAAACACCGACACAGACCAGTTGGGCCGAATGGCCTGTTTCTGTGTTGTAAATTCTATGTAATTGTGTAAATTCTATGTAATTCCTCTGCAGCGGGACCCACAAATCCCTAACTTACAGGGGCTGCCTATAGAGGGAGCTCATTAATAAACAGAAATACTTGATGCAATCTTCTATGACTCTTCAGTGCTCCCTGAATGGTATGCCAGAAAGTACAGAAGTGCTGCTCTCACATCTGTGTAGTAATGCCAGTCCACCACAGAGCCAGTGGTGGCTCCATGGACATCTACGTGCCCCCCTCCCCCACCACGGATGGAAGTCTAAAGCACAGATGCAGTTCCCTCATCAACACTCATAATTCAGCCACAGCCAGGTCAAAAGGCTCCCACTGAAAACCAGCAAGTTGCTTCTACATTTACTCCACCCCACTGAGGTAGCAATTAGAGGGGGGCACAAGAATAGGCCAGAGACCCCACATACCCTCCACTTTCACTAAGGGCAGATATTGGGGAGGGAAACAGTAAGAGCACATACACAAAACAGTAGGTGGGAAATACATTGATTGCACCTTCTTTTGAATGCATGGTTATCCCCCGCTGAATGGGAAAATTGTGCAATACAGAGCAGATGGAGATAATTTTGGACAGCTATTTTTTTTTATTTGTTCCTGGGATGTGGGCATCACTGGCAAAGCCAGCATTTATTGCCCATCCCTAATTGCCCTTGAGAAGTTGGTGGTGAGCCGCCTTCTTGAACCGCTGCAGTCTGTGTGGTGAAGGTACTCCCACAGTGCTGTTAGGGAGGAAGTTCCAGGATTTTGGCCCAGCGACGATGAAGAAACGGCGATATACTTCCAAGTTCTCAACAAGTCATTAGCCAGGATTGCAGTGGCTATCTTTGTTTCTGTAGCAGCCACTATTGAGTTACCTATCAGGTACAACAGTACTAGTCCCATAAATGGTCTGAGAATCTGTGCTTGCACTGCCCAATATCCAAATACATGATTGTGTTACACTCCTGGGTTACAATAGTACTCCCTTGTGATCTGAATTAGGAATTTTTTTTGAACGTGCCTCTTCAATCTTTTTGTACGCGGGCTAAGAAAACACCTGGTAAGACAAAGCCAGATACAAATTGTTAAACTGCTTTATTTCACAACAAGGGAACGTACAGAGCAACAGTTGCGATCAAACTCACTTAATGCAATCAGTGCAACTTATCTTCATGTAATAATACAAAATCATAAGCATGCTACACTTCCCCACATCAATGGATCATCTTGCTTGACTTGGACAACATAATTCCAAACTATCCTCCTGCATTCTCCTTCTGAGCCTTTTGGAGGGTTACTCTCACCACTTAATTTTAACAACCTGACCGCCTGTAACTTTCTTTTTAGCTCCCTGTTCACAACCTTAAAGGAGGGCCTACATCAGACAATTGCTGCTGAGCACCAGTAGCCAGGAAATCCCAACTCAATGGGTATGAAGCGTTTATTGATTGCCAACTCAGGCGAACTAATGGATTATTATTTTCAGTCGTTGGGGAAATAACATTAAAGCTTATGTGGTTACCATTTCAACCATCTTTTGTCTCAGCGTCTTTTATAAACAGGTGTGAATACAAGTTGCATTAAAGCACAACCCTTTAGCATAATTTTTTTTTTCCCCAAATCCTTTTTGTGGAAAAATTATCACAACAAATCCCAACAGATGACAATGGCGAAGGCAGATCTGAAGACTCGAATCCTGGGACAAGGCCCAGTGGATACTAGACCTCTAAGGTGCAATTACACATTCCTTTCTTTGTCTGGACACGATCACCTCCTCTTCTTCCAAATTCAACACTACCATTGGAAATCCTAAAGGATTTTCCCATGCAATATATTATGGTTGCTGTTAGCAATAGCTTAGTGGGAACAGAAATCTTGCAATGCAAAAATGCAGCAGCAAACATCAGCAACCAGGTATGCATCAAAGATAATGCAGATACATCTATGTGAAAAGCTAAAGAAAACTTTAAATCAATACTGAGCGGTCAATCACACCCTTAAGAATCAGACTCCTTAATGGCAAAAGAGAAAATCCCAGGAACGACAGTTTCAGACAGACAAGCAGCTCTGAAAGTGTGAACTAGTGAAAATGATTGCTGTGTATGACTAATTCACTTATGATTAACTCAAATTAAGAGACATAAAGAGGCTGTGCACCGAGCCTCCAGAAATGTGTAGCTCACTGAACTTGGCATCCTGTGAATCAGATGGTTGGTTTTACTTTCCCAATTCAGTGAGGGTGAGATCTGGGAGCAACCCATCACTCAATCGGCTTTATTAGCTCCATATGCATTCTACATAGCTGTGGTGGTCCTGATTCTTTCCTTTTATCCTATCTGGTAGATTGTTTGGAAAATCCACAGGCTTTGTGAAATAATAGACAAGCAGGTAGCATAGTTACATTCAGATGTACTGTGGTCATCCTGGCTGTCATACAGGATGCTGGGAATACTGCTAATCAGTTAGGATTACCTAAATGCAGATTTGTGTTGCATGATTACTCAGCCGATCATGTAAATTGTTGCTTGTCTGCCATGTAAAATAGTTCCATGCAGACTTGTGTTTTCAACCCAGTTCTGGTTTTACAGACTAACTGCAAGACATTATTGTAAACATTCAGCTTTTTTGCCCCAGAATAATATGATTAATATGACTGCCTGGCAGGTCACTGGTTTTAAAGACAAATTGGCACTTAGGATAATTACATTCACATTTGTGTCATGTAGTTATTCGTCATGTTGAGCAGAATATTGATCGTGATGACAGCTTTCCAGTGAACTCCTGATACAGAGAAACTTCTGTTATAGTATAGAGAAATTATCTATTAATAAAACATATGGACGTAGCAGGGAAAGAACTCCTCTGCTCTCGATGTGTAGTAACATTGTGAATGCATTTAAAACAAACATCGCAACGAGAGTAATTTTTTTCTCCATAGTATGAGAGAGAGAAAGAAAGAGAGATAGAGAGAAAGAAAGATAGAGTACGATAGAGAAAGAAAGAGCGAGAAAGAGAAAGTGAAAGAGAAAGAGAGAGAGAGAGAGGTTTTAGATTGTACAATAGCACTATCTGAGACAACTTTTTCCCATTAATATATTCCAGCACTTAAATTTTAGAGCCTTTTATGGTATTCACTATGCTACAATGGGGTCATTGTAATCTGGCGATCCCAACAGGAGGTGATGCTCATATGGAGTGTATCTCAGGAAATCGTGCTGCACAGTTTGTGATTTTCCATCGATGATTTGCCAAGCAACACTCCCTGCATCTTTTGTCCATAAACAACACCATGCGAGCTGAACAAGTATTAATAAATACACAACAAGATGAAAGAAAGGGTTAATCCCCTGCTTTATTAATGTATATTAACGTTATCTCCCTGTGTTTAGGATGTTTGCAGTTTAGCTGTACATTGCATTAAAGTAAGTATAGAGCCAGTTTTTAGGGCAGTGGAATTGTTTCATTGCCTCATATTGACAGTGGGGTGGGATGTGCTGATCTGTCTTGTATTTGGAGAGATCCTTTGTTGGGGTAAAGATGAGGCATGTAGCAACCTATCCCATATGTTTTAAGGCAAGAGAATCTGCCTGCTATGCTTGTCCTGTCTGTGAAACAGCCTTATTGGATCTGCTGATGGGGAAGCCATTTCTCCACTTACTCAGCTATGTGTTTGAATCTGTGCATCCAGAGCTTTAGTTGAAGCTGGTCTGGTCTTATCTTCAATAAGTAGACCTCCTCCCCTTACAAAACACAGAAAACATCCAGTACAAACCCTGTCTTCAGAGGCGGAGTTCATTATTTTCCTAAAACAATCCTGTCACCAAAGTAGTGTGGCATTATGTTGTTATAACAATGACGTTATATTCACTGAATAAAAGTCGATTAGCTATTTCCAAAGAGATAAAAAAAAGACAGAAGAGTACTTCTTATCCAGCAGAGGGGGCAAATATGCAAGTTACATCACAGTAAATTTATACAGCTAGCTTTTGTTTTGTCAGGTATTGCAATTTATTAAGGGTACCATGCCACAAATGCTAAATTTTTAGCCAAACATGCCTTGACAAACTATTTGACATTTATCAGGAATTAGCTTTATTCATTTGAACCTCTATTGCAGTGATGCATTTTGGTAGAAAGAATGAGGAGAAGCAATATATATTAAATGGTACAGTGTTAAAGGGGGTGCATGAACAGAGAGACCTGGGGGTGTTTGTACACAAATCATTGAAGGTGGCAGGACAAGTTGATAAGGCTGTTAAAAAAAAGCATATGGGATCCTTGACTTTATAAATAGACTTGAGAGGTCGCACAACACCAGGTTATAGTCCAACAGTTTTATTTGAAATCACAAGCTTTCGGAGCTATCGCTCCTTCCTCAGGTGAAGTAAATTGGATACAGAATCGCCAGAGCATATATAGATGGAAAACAAAGCATGTGTACTTTACAATTGCAGACCAATAAATTAAATCATCCTGACTATCTGCCGAGGTGTGATAAAGTTAATTAAGTCAGCCAGGAAGGTACCACATCAAAAGACATAGCAAGATACAACTGAGACAATGAGGTGTAGTCGCAGGGGTTCTAACGTGTCAAAAGCTGCCGTCTGTATGTAAAACGAAAAGCTTTAAAAAAAATTTACTTTTTTACTGGGAAAATTTTTACTTTTTTACTGGGAATCACATCTGTGAACAAGCTAACGACGACTCGAGTCCGGATCACGTCATGTATCGTGACATAAACCCAAGATCCCGATTGAGACCGTCTTCATGAGTGCGGAACTTGGCTATCAGTTTCTGCTCGATGATTTTGCGTTGTCGTGTGTTTCTAAGGTTGCCTTGGAGAACGCTTACCCGCAGATCCGAGGCTGAATGTCCTTGACTGCTGAAGTGTTCCCCGACTGGGAGGTAACAATCCTGCCTGGCGATTGTTGCGCGGTGCTCGTTCATACGTTGTCTCAGTGTCTGCATGGTCTCGCCGATGTACCATGCCGCGGTGCATTCTTTCCTACAACGTATGAGGTAGACAACGTTGGCCGAGTCACATGAGTATGTACCATGTACCTGGTGGGTAGTGTCCTCACGTGTGATGGTGGTATCTGTGTTGATGATCTGGCATGTCTTGCAGAGTTTGCCATGGCAGGGTTGTGTGGTGTCGTGGTCGCTGTTATCCTGAAAGCTGGGTAATTTGCTGCGAACGATGGTACTTCTGAGGTTAGGCGGCTGTTTGAAGGCAAGTAGTGGAGGCGTGGGGATGGCCTTAGCGAGGTGTTTGTCGTCATCGATGACATGTTGAAGGCTGCGAAGAACATGGCGTAGTTTCTCCGCTCCGGGGAAGTACTGGACGACGTAGGGTACCCTGTTGGTTGTGTCCCGTGTTTGCCTTCTGAGGAGGTCTATGCGATTTTTCGCTGTGGCCCGTCGGAACTGTCGATCGATGAGTCGAGCGTCATATCCCGTTCTTACGAGGGCGTTTTTCAGCGTCCGTAGGTGTCCATCGCGTTCCTCCTCATCTGAGCAGATCCTGTGTATTCGCAGGGCTTGTCCATAGGGGATGGCTTCTTTAACATGGTTAGGGTGGAAGCTGGAGAAGTGGAGCATCGTGAGGTTGTCCGTGGGCTTGCGGTAGAGTGAAGTGCTGAGGTGTCCGTCTTTGATGGAGATTCGTGTGTCCAGGAATGAGACCGATTCTGAGGAGTAGTCCATGGTGAGTTTGATGGTGGGATGGAACTTGTTTATGTTATCGTGTAGTCTTTTCAGTGATCCTTCGCCATGGGTCCAAAGGAAGAAAATGTCGTCGATGTATCTGGTGTACAGCGTTGGCTGGAGGTCCTGTGCAGCGAAGAAGTCTTGCTCGAACTTGTGCATGAAGATGTTGGCGTATTGGGGTGCGAATTTGGTCCCCATGGCTGTTCCGTGTGTTTGGGTAAAAAAATGGTTGTCGAAGGTGAAGACATTGTGGTCAAGGATGAAGCGGATGAGTTGTAGGATGGCGTCTGGAGATTGGCTGTTGTTGATGTTGAGTACTGAGGCTGTTGCAGCGATGCCGTCATCGTGGGGGATACTGGTGTAGAGTGCCGATACGTCCATCGTGGCAAGGAGTGTTCCTGGTTCAACTGGTCCGTGGGTGCTGAGTTTCTGTAAGAAGTCTGTAGTGTCGCGACAGAAGCTGGGGGTTCCCTGTACGATGGGTTTCAGAATGCCCTCGACGTATCCAGAGAGGTGCTCACACAGGGTTCCATTGCCTGATACGATAGGACGTCCGGGTGTGTTGGCTTTGTGTATCTTTGGGAGGCAGTAGAAGTCTCCCACGCGGGGAGTACGTGGGATGAGAGCGCGTAGGATGTTTTGAAGGTCTGGATCGAAGGTCTTGATCAGTCTATTGAGTTGGCGGGTGTGTTCTTTGGTCGGATCTGCGGGTAGCTGTCTGTAGTGTTCCTGGTTGTCCAGTTGTCGGTATGCTTCTTTACAATAGTCCGTTCTGTTCTGTATGACGATGGCTCCTCCTTTGTCTGCTGGTTTGATGACAATAAATAGAGGCATAGAGTACAAAAGCAAGGAGGTTATGCTGAACCTTTATAAAACACTGGTTAGGCCTCAGCTGGAGTATTGTGTCCAATTCTGGGCACCACACTTTAGGAAGGATGTCAAGGCCTTGGAGAGGGTGCAGAGGCGATTTACCAGAATGGTACCAGGGATGAAGGGCTTCAGTTACGTGGCGAGACTAGAGAAGCTAGGATTGTTCTCCTTAGAGCAGAGAAAGTTAAGGGGAGATTTAATAGAGGTGTTCAAAACCATGAAGGGTTCTCTTGCCATGAAAACCATACAGAGTAAATAATGAGAATCTGTTTCTACTGGCAGAACGGTCAGTAACCAAAGGATACAGATTTAAGGTAATTACAAAAGAGCCAGAGATGATATGAGGAGAAATTGTTTTATGCAGCGAGTTATTATGATCTGTAATGAACTGCCTTAAAGGGTGTTGGAAGCAGATTCAATAATAACTTTCAAAAGGGATAAATACTTGAAGTGGAGAAAATTGCAGGGCTATGGGGAAAGAGCAGGGCAGTGCGACTAATCGGGTTGCTCGTTCAAAGAGCCGGTACAGGCACAATGGGCCGAATGGCCACCTTCTGTGTTGTAATATTCTATGATTCTATTACAACATAGGAACATAGGAACAGGAGTAGGCCATTCAGCTCCTCGAGCCTGTTCCGACATTCAATGAGATCATGGCTGATCTGCAATCTAACTCCATATACCCGCCTTTGGCCCATATCCCTTAATACCTTTGGTTAACAGAAAGCTATCAATCTCAGATTTAAAATTAACAGTTGATCTAGCATCAATTGCCGTTTGCAGAAGAGAGTTCCAAACTTCTACTACCCTTTGTGTGTAGAAGTGTTTCCTAATTTCACTCGTGAAAGGTCTGGCTCTAATTTTTAGACTATGTCCCCTAGTCCTAGAATCCCAAACCAGCGGAAATAGTTTCTATCGACCCTATCTGTTCCCCTTAATATCCTGAAAACTTCAATTAGATCACCCCATAACCTTCTAAATTCTAGGGAATACAATCCTAATTAGTATAATCTCTCCTCATAACTTAACCCTTGAAGTCCGGGTATCTTTCTGGTAAACCTAAGTTGCATTCCTTCCAAGGCCAATATATCCTTCCTAAGGTGTGGTGCCCAGAACTGCTCACAGTATTCCGGGTGTGGTCTAACCAGGGTTTTGTACAGCTGCAGCATAACTTCTACCCCCTTGTATTCTAGTTCTCTAGATATAAAGGCCAGCATTCCATTAGCCTTTTTGAATATTTTTCCTGTACCTGTTCATGACATTTTAATGATCGATGTACCTGAACCCCCAAGTCTCTTTGGACATCCACTGTTTTTAGCTTTTCACCATTTAGAAAGTACCCTGCTCTATCCTTTTTAGGTCCAAAGTGGATGACCTCACATTTGCTTACATTGCAATCAATTTGCCACAGTTTTGCCCATTCACTTAATCTATCAATATCCCTTTGTAATTTTATGCTTTCATCTACACTGCTAACAGTGCCGCTTATCTTTGTGTCATCGGCAAATTTGGATATATGACTTTCTGTGCCATCATCTAAGTTGCTAATAAATATTGTGAATAGTTGTGGCCCCAAAACAGATCCCCACAGGACACCACTAGTCACATCTTGCCAATTTGAGTATCTACCCATTATCCCTACTCCCTGTCTCCTGCCGCTCAGCCAATTTCCTAACCAGGTCAATAATTTGCCCTCAATTCCGTGTGCTTCTACCTTAGATAACAGTCTCTTATGTGGGATTTTATCAAATACCTTCTGGAAGTCCATATAAATAACATCCATAGACATTCCCCTGTCCACTACTTCAGTGACCTCTTCAAAAAATTCAATCAGTTTTGTCAGGCATGACCTACCTTTCACAAATCCATGCTGGCTCTCTCTGATCAACTGAAAAATTTCGAGGTGTTCAGTCACCCGATCCTTAATTATAGACTCAAGTAATTTCCCGATAACAGATGTTAGGCTAACTGGTCTATAATTCCCTAGTTTCCCCCTCTCGCCATTCTTAAAAAGTGGCGTGACATGTGCAATTTTCTAATCTAAAGGGACGGTTCCTGAATTGAGAGAACTTTGGAAGATTATAGTTAGGGCATCAGCAATGTGCTCACCTACTTCCTTTAAAACCCTGGGATGGAAACCATCTGGTCCTGGGGATTTGTCACTCTTTAGTGCCATTATTTTCTTCATTAGTGTTATTTTGTTTACGTTAATTTTATTGAGTCCCTGTCCCTGATTTAGTTTCCTTGGGATTTCCGGCATGCTATGCTCCTCTTCTACTGTAAATACTGAGGCAAAGTAATTATTCAACATGTCCACCATTTCCTTATTATCATTGACAGTATCATCACTTTCAGTTTTTAAGGGGCTTCTGACCACCCTCTTTTTCCTAATGTAACTGTAAAAATTCTTCGTATTGATTTTGATATCCCTTGCAAGTTTCTTTTCATACTCCCTTTTTGTAGCTCATACTCTGTTTTGTGACCCTTTGGCTGTTGTTTGTATCTTTCCCATTCGCGAGGATCTGTGCCATTTTTTGCATTTTTGTATGCCCTTTCCTTTAGTTTTATGCTGTCCCTTGCCTCTTTAGTTGTCCATGGCTGATTTTTGGCAAGTAGAGCTCTTGCCCCTCAGGGGCATAAACTGGTTCTGTATCACATTTAACATCTCCCACTGATCTTCTGTCGTTCAACCCATTAACAGATTTGTCCAGTTTACTGTGAACAGTCTCTGCCTCATCCCATTGAAGTCAGCCTTACCTAAGTCTAGAATCCTAGGGCGCGATCTTGCCAGCCCTGGGGAGGCGGTTTTGGAGGCAGGACTGCCGGAAAATGGCAGAATTTGGGGGTGGGTGCCCAACCCGCCTCCATGCCATCTTCCCAGGAGGCGGGTAGCCGTCCCGCACCGGGTCCCGTCTCCTTGGAGGCGGGAAGGGATTAAAGCCTATTAACTGCCTGTTAACAGGTAGTTAACAGGCAGAAAATAGGATTATCCCCCTTTTGCCCTCACAAGTGCGGGCTTCCCGAAGGCTCCGAAACCCGCCAGGTCAGCGAGGCGAGTACTGGGTCTGAGGGGGATGGGGGGGTGCAAAAGTGCACTGTGAAGGTAAGTGATGGGTGCAAGTGTGGAGAGGTGAGTATCTGAGGTAAGTGCAAAGTGTTAGAAAAAGTGTACTTACCTTTGTTTCTTCCTGCAGGCTTCAGTCGGTGTGTATGCGGAGAGTGTCGCACCTCCGCGGCAGAGATGACAGATGGCTGTTGCATTCTCCAATGCAACAACCATCTCATTTCTGTAAAAGAAAGATGTTTGATGAGGTCTTGAATTCAAGACCTCATCAAACTACAGAGAATGTCACTGTTTGACAGCTTCACAGAGCTGTCAAACGATGACAATTCATCTGTCAAAAATTTTTGACAGATGAAACGTCATACTTTGACGTTCTCTGCAACCGGCTTTCCCTTAATTGCCCTGCTAAGCCCGCTGGGCGGGCTTAACAAGGTCAATCAAGGGAAAATAGCGTGGGTTGGCCAGAAGTTGTTGGAGGCGGAACTGAAACCCGACAAGTGGGAGTCCCGCCTCCAAAAGCACCCCATTGGCAAAATCACCCCCTAAGTAGCTGTTTCGCGTTTCTCCCTTTCAAACGCTATGTTGAACTTGACCAGATTATGATTGCTATTGAATAAATGTTCACACACAGTTAGGCTGTTAACTAAATCTGGCTCATTACTAAATCTCATATGGCTTGCTCCCTTGTTGCCTTTAGGACATATTGTTGTAGAAAACTATCCCGGACACACTCAAGAAATTCTGACAGGTGCTAGTCTGCTTTTCCCAATCTATATGAAAGTTAAAATCTCCCATTAAACCCACTCTGCCTTTACTACACGCTTGTCTAATCTCTGCATTTATACAATCTAACACTTCACAGCTGCTACCAGGGGGCCTATATACAACTCCCACTAGAGTCTTAGATCCTTTCCTATTTCTTCATTCAACCCATAAAGTCTCCACTGCCTGCTTACCTCTCTTTAAATCCTCTCTTATCATTGAAGTGATTTCATCCTCAATCGCTAAGGCTACCCCTCCCCCTCTGCCATTTTCCCGATCTGTCCTGCAGACCTTCTAACTTGGCATATTTAGTTCCCAGTCCTGACTGTCTTGCTGCCATGTCTCAGTAATGGCTACCATGTCATACCCTGTCATTTAAATTCGCGCCTGCAGTTCATTCAGTTTATTCCTTATACTCTGTGCGTTTGTATAAAGAACGCTTATTTGGGCCACACACCCTAGCCTGCCCTGATATTTTACTTACATGTTTTTTATCTCTCTCTCCTGGCTTAATCGCTTTACATCTTTTAGTTTTCCCCTTATCTGTAGTGATTTACAAATGTAAATCTGTTATGTTATATCTGAAGTGATTTTGTAGTTGTTTACATTCAAGAATGGATAGTTCAGAAAATGGTAGCTGTGAATATCTTGTGCATGAAATCAAACCATGACTTAAGTGTATTCTATGGCCACGATTTTTCCTCGCGATGCGGTTTGTGGGCAGGACAGCTGCCTTCCGGGTTCCAATCCCGCCCCCAACGACGTCCGACGTACAGACGCGATTTTCCGTCAATTGGCCTTGTTACCGGCCAATTACGAGAAAGTCGGTGTCAGATGATGTCAGTTGATGACGCGTCATCTGTCAGTTTTCTTAAAGGGGCCACGCACAATTTTTTTTGACAGCTGATTTTTCAGTGTTTGACAGCATTCAGGTGCTGCAAACACTGACAATCACTGTACAAAGGTGAGCCCTTGCACCCAGGCTCTCCTTGACTCCCTCCTTAGGCTAGAACAGATGGCAGCTGCAGGTGAGGTTACAGAAGCGATCTGTCACTGGTGAGAGAGGTTCTCCCAATGAGGTGGGACTACACAAACAATTCCAAACTTGTCACCTACAGAAAAGTCTAAAAACATTAAAAATGATTTTCCCAACATTCTCTTACCTCTGAAACTCACCAGTGTACCATTGGATCCTTCACACCACTTCTGCAGCTGTCATCAATGAAGAAACATTACAGTAGACCCACAGCATGCCACACTTACCTGGCGTGGTGTCCAGACATCGGGAAACCCGCAGTAGACCTGTCAAAATTGCAAAAAGCCTCTTAACTGCCTGTTAACAATCTGTTAACAAGCAGTTAAGTGCCTATAATCTTCTTCCCGCCGCTAGGTGTCGGATCCATGCGCAAATCGGGGACCCGACACCTGGGAAGATTGTTCGGAGGCGGGATGACAGCGGGTTTCCGACCCCCTGTCAATTTTTGCGATTTTGCCGGATGTCCGCCTCCAAAGCCGCCCCCTGAGCGCTGGCAAAATTCCGGCCTATGTCTCAAGTATTGTCCATCTTAGAAGTCACTGAATTAAAAAAAAACGTACAACATGGCTCAGAACACTGTTCCATTATGTGTGAACTAACCAGTAAACAATTAAATGTGGACAAAAACAGATGCAATTCAACATTTTTGTTTCGTGCAAATGGATATTTCGTAGTGGGAGTAAGGAAAAGAGCGCTGCATGTTGTACTTTAGAAATGTTGCAAATATTTAAGCCCCATTAATGGGGTGCAACTTTCATGCATTTTTGCAGTGCTGCTCTGTCACGGGCTTCGATGTCCCAGCTATTAACTCCAACTCCGCAGTCAGCTTCAGATACTCCAACTACAAAGTGACAATGTTACTGATGATGGACTATTTTCCTGCCCAGAATGACAGTCTCCCTGCTGAGATCAATCACGTTTCAGACAAGATGTGAAACATTCTCATTGAAAACATCATTTTACTGCCAAAGATGGACAACTGTTCCCCTATCCAATGAATGCTTCTTTGCAACCATGGAAATAATAAACCATGGTTTCAAAAAGAGAACTGCTTTAGCAATGGAGCATGTCATCAGAAATGTTCCGGGTGCTGATGAATGCTGATTTTCTCTTCTGACTAACTAATTTAAACTTTAAAACCCTATACTGGAGGATTAATCCATCACTGTAGCTAATGGAATAGGAGAAAGCACAACAGTAAAGAATCAATATGAGAATCAAAAAAAAATAATCCTGAATCAAAACTGCCTCATGCATTTATCAGGGAGAAGAATTATTCTGATTGTTGTATCTAGTGAAATCATAAACACGTTCTTTTGGAATGTATTTACGATGTCACTACACATAGCGACCAGAGTTATTCTTTACCTACTGTGCCCATGTGCTTCATTAATACAGAATTTCAATATATTACGGAAGATTTTCAATATCAGGAGCCAACTAATTTAATGTAATCCAGATCGACAGATTAATGAAATGGAAATGTTGAAATCTGGTTGCAGCAACACTGTCTACTTCATCAAGTCAACACCCTAAAACAAATGGATACTGTTGCTAAAGGAGAAAAAAAGATGATTTTTTTTGCTAACTGTGGCTATAAGTATAGTTGTCCTTTACTTTAAACTACACCAGATAACAAAGGCCTGAATGAAAAACGAAATTCAATTATAAAGTCGATTTGAACTCTGCCTGCCCGGCAGGAATGGTATGGCCAGAGGGTTAAGGTGGCGTCCCTGACAGTTTCCCAATCCCACCATTTTACGTTACCTAGTAAGAGAAGATATAGGTACGGGAAAGCAATCAGCGGAGACTCTATGGTTAGAATTGAGGAATAAGAGAGGCCTTAAAACTATAATGGAGTTGTCTACAGGCCTCCTGATATCAGCAATGAAGTGACAGAATGGAGGGGAAATTCAGTTGGTTAGCGCCTCCCATTGGCACCTCCGGGGGGCGCTAACGACTTATCGCCTGGGCGCGGCGATCTTAGTGCCGCCGGCAAAATTCACCTGGTGGTTTGTGGTGGTGCTAACCACTACCGCCACGATCTCCTGCGCCCGGAGATTGTGACGTCATCCAGCCGCGCATTGCCCCGGTAGCGCTCCGGACTGGAAATTCATTTTCGCCCCCTGCCTCAGCGCCTGCCGTTAGGAACGTCAGGTAGAGGAGGCGGTTTGCAGTCGGCTGGGAGTTGCAGGAGCGCTATTTAAAGGCGTGTGCTTCCTGTTTTTTTTGTCGGCAAACAATGCTGCCTTGTCACTTTGACAGAAGCAGACAGGCGTTTTGACCCATTTGAGGTTTTCCTACTTGAAGGCGTTTTGCTCCTGACAAAAATTTATCAGGTTCATTTGTCTTACTTTTGATACTGCAACATTTCCAACACTTAATGGGGGCTGTACTGGCACGGGTCATCGCCCTCCAGCTTCACCGTCGGAGGCAGCGGAGGCAGAGAGAAAGATTGGAAAACGTGGCCAGAGGGAGGAGGGCCAACAGGGCTCTCAACAGGAGGCCTTCCCCTCCCAGCGTATTCCGGGAGCAGTTCTCCTACATTCATCTCTCAGAGGAGCAGTGTTTTAGAAGGCTTCGCTTCAGCAAGGAGGTGGTCACTGAGCTCTGCCACCTCCTGCAGCCAGAGCTCCAGCCTCAGCTCAGGACCAGGACGTCTCTCTCAGTGGCAGTGAAGGTCACAGTTGCTCTCAATTTCTATGCCAGTGGCTCCTTCCAGGCTTCAACAGGGGATATTGCAAACATTTCACAGTTCGCCGTCCATTGCTGCATCCGGGAGGTGACAGATGCTCTGTACAGAAGGAGAAGGGAGTACATCTCAATCCCCTTGACCAGAGACAAACAGCATGAACGCTCATGTGGCTTTGCAAGGATAGCGGGCTTCCCCATGGTTCAGGGCGCCACTGACTGCACCCACGTAGCATTACGGGCACCTCATCACAATGCAGAGGTGCTCCGCAACCGCAAAGGCTACCACTCTGAACATGCAGTCGACCACAGACAGCGCATCCTCGCCATCAATGGCCGATATCCTGGCAGCAGCCACAATGCACTCATCCTGCGACAGACCGGTGTCCCAGCACGATTCCACCCACCACATGAAGCTCGTGGCTGGCTGTTCGGAGACAAGGGTTTTCCACTCGGCACCTGGCTGATGACACCCCTCCACAACCCCAACACTCCTGCTCAGCACACATACAATGAGAGCCATAGCGCCACCAGGAACCTGATCGAACAGACTATTGGTGTGCTAAAGCAACAGTTCCGCTGTCTTGACCGCTCTGGAGGAGCCCTGCAGTACTCCCCTGATCGAGTCTCCGTTTTCATTGTTGTGTGCTGCATGCTGCACAACCTGGCCATTCTGAGGGCCCAGCCATTGCCACCAGGGATTGGTGGACCACCTCAGGAGGAGGAGGAGATGGAGGAGGAGGATGAAGAGGAGGAGGAGCAGCACCAACATAGGAGGGAGCCACTCAATGTTGCTTCTGCAAAAGCCATTCGTGAACGCCTCATTACACAGCGCTTCCAATAACTGTGATAGCACATGGCCTTTGCACAGAACAACCACATCATTACAGCCAACTCGCAGCTCCTATCAAATGAGAAACATCACAAAATTTGCTACGTCGAAATAAACATTTATTATTCTGCACAACTCTCTCTTATCAAACACAACCAATAATAAACAATCACAACAATTTATGAACAAACACAACTGGTTCTTAGCAAACGGAACTATTTCTTACCAAACTGAACAATATATTTACAAACACATTGGGGTAGAAATTAGGTCGCGCCCCATTTGGGGCGCAAATATCGTCCGGACGCAAATATTAGCGCCTGGCGCTAATTATCGGCACTGACGGGAAACTTCACTTTTACCGCCCCGGGAGGTGAGTGGAGCGCTAAAGCAGGCGCTGCACACCTCTCTTAAGGCGCAAAGGCCGAGCAGTGAGGCGCTAACTCGGAGCGCTGGCGAAGCTCATGTAATGTCAGTCAGCAATGGAACACACACACAATGGCACGGGCCAGTTCTTAAAGGGGATGGTTAATCTTGCTTTCCATCCACATCCTGTTCATTGCTGCCTTGAATCTCGGCCTGGAGAGACTTGCACATCAAATGTGCTGGAAAGAACAATGGAGAGCAACAGGCAAAGAGCTCAGAGTGCAGCTCCCACGGTCTCTGCTAAATCGATACAAGGAATGGCAAATCAAAATGAACCTGCAAAGTGCTGCTCAGTACCCAAAACTCCTTCACACAACATTGAATCTCTCCAGAAGTCTCTCCCTCTCTCTCTCAGAATGCGTAGTTCAAAAATGCCACCAACAATAAAAGACAGGAAGAGGCCCCCTTTAAATAGCGCCCCCCCCAGCCCCACAGCGATTGATAGCGTTCCAGTCTTCTGGTCGTTGGAAGCGCCAGGCGGTAAGGCAGGGGGCGCCACTCAATTTCCGCTACGGGGCGCCCCAAGGGCGTTGCACCATGGAATGACGTCACAATCTGCGCGCGCAGGTGGTCGCAGCGGTAAGTTTTAGCGCCGCCGCACAATCTCAAGTTAAGTTCTCGAGCGGCGCAAACATCGCTGCGCCCGGGCGTTAGCGGCTTTGCGCCCCATTAGCGCCCTCTTAAGGCGCTAACGGGTGGCGCAACCAAGTGAATTTTTACCCCATTAACTTTTGTAAACACACTCCCCCCATTTGCTTTTAACATTTTATTTACTGGACCTTCCTCAATGATGTCCCTCCCCTTTGCAATTCCCCCGTCCCAACCCTACTGCTCCTCCGTAATGTGGCCCCAGTGGCTGCAGCAAGGCTGATGGAAGACTGCTGAGTCTGGGAGCCAGAGACTGCAAATGGCCTTACAGAACACCCTCGACCAGCTCTGGGCCTGGAAGTCCCGGCTGCAGATTGTACCAACTCAGCATGGGCAGCAGCAGTCTGGGCTGGCTGGGTTACAGGCTGCGGCAAGTGCAATGTGGAGTTCAGCGGTCGGAGCAGGAATGCTGTCATCCTGAGAGAGGACAGTACCTTCCTACTCAACCAACACACTGCCATTTCCCCGGGGCAGAACCTCAGCATCCAGAGCAATCTGCTCGAGCACAGATTGCTGGCCTGCTGCAGCACCGTGAGATTCCCGGTGGACAGTGGGTGACCCAGCGACGATGGCAGCAGTCAGTATGTCTGAGATTGGATGCCACCAACCACCGAATCCATTCTAGCACTAAGCCGCTGCATTGCCTTGGCCTGTACTACAGTAGCTGCCACCTCACCCATGACACGCGGCATGAGGTCTGGGGCCCACGGTCTCTCTGCGAGTCAACCATCCTCTGCAAAGTACCAAGGATGGGTTCGATGGTTTGCGCAGTGATGAGAGCAATGCTGGAGATGAACTCCTCCACACTCCTAGCCAGTGCATCCAGGCTCTCGGGCACCCTTGCCATTGCACCCATGAGCTCAGTATGCATGCTCATCACCTGTGTGGTCATCGCCTCCACATCGAGGTCCTCATCCGAGTTCTGAAAGCAGAACTTGTGCGCACACTCACCCTCCGGGGAGATGGCCCCGAGCTTCCTTTTCCCCATGGCGTTGCTGCAGCCCACTGGGTCCCTGAGCTTCACCCACATCAGAGCCATTTCCTCTGCTCCCCTCCAGCAACCGCGTGGCCCCATTATCAGATGTCTCGTCCTCGGGAGACACATGCAGTGAGGTTCCGGCTTGGTGTTCCTCCTCCTCCTCTCCCGCGTCGCTGCTACTGGGAGGCTGAAGGACAGGATGGTCAGATGGAGGCTGATTATCTGAAAGGTACAAGAGTGGGTTTAACGTGAGGGGAGGGGGGCAGGAAGGGAGCAAGGAATGGAGACCGTATAGTTAGATGAAAAGTGGGAAGGGCTCGTGTTGTGAGGGGCAAGTGGTATGAGAGAGGAGAAAGAGATGATGAACATACCGTTGCTGTCTTCAAGGGGGTCGACCTGTCTGACTGTCACAGCGCCCACAACCTGGGCCCCGATGCTGCTGCGCACTCGCTCCTCCAGCCGTGTGAGGGGGTGTAGCGCCGCCTGACCTCCTCCCGTGCATTGCTGCTCCCTCCTGTTATGAGCAAGCTTGGCCTGCAAGAAAAAGGACAGCGTGTGAGTGAGTGTGCAGCCATGTGTTTGACAGATGTGCCTACAATAGTTGAATAGCTGTTAATGTCTGCAAGGCGTGAGATGTGGATGTGACTTTTAGTAGATGGTGGGTGAGTGTTGGGGATTTGGCGGTTTATACCGTATGTGCACAGAGTGAGGTTGAGATGGTGGGATGTCGAGGTTTTTGAAGCATTTACTCACCCTGACCACCCGAGTGAGGTCGTTAAACTTCTTGCGGCACTGGGTGTGAGTCCTGTGGACCACACTTCTGGCCAAGATGTACTGGGCCACCTCCCTCACATTCTTCTGAACTTCTGCGGCAATGGCCTCCTGCCAGTGTCTGGGAACAGCACTGCCCGTCGGCATTCCACAGCCGCAACCAGAGCCTCCAATGCCTGGTCACTGATCCTGCGAGCTCTCTCCCTGGGCCTCTGATCAGCCATGAGATTTGTGCTTGATGGATTGCAGCTCCTTGCAGGCCCAGGTCACAAGCAGCAAGAGTGAGGCTGTGCAGCATGATTGAACCTCCCCTTTAAGAACTGGAAGGCGCCAGTCTGAGTACTTGTAATTGACAGCGCCAGAACTTGAGTAGCGTCTGCAGTAGCGCCCCGCTCCCCGATGTTAGCGCCCTAAGAGAAGTGTGTTGCGCTTGATTTAGCGCTCCATTTCCCTCTAGGGGCGCTAAAGCTGAGTTTCGCGGTCGCCGGCGCTAATTAGCGCCGGGTGCTAAAATTTGCGCCCGGGCGACGATAACGCCCCAAAATGGTCGATACCAAATTTTTCCCCAAATGTATTAATTCAGAGATTAGAGAGGGTTGTAGCAAAAGCAGACTTGTTTTAGTGGGAGACTTTAATTTGCATCCAGATTGGGAAAGTCAGAGTAACTCACGTCAGAAAGGTAGTGAATTTCTTGAGTGCATTCAAGATAGTTTTCTGGAACAATATGTTCTAGATCCAACAAGCGGGCAGGCCATACTAGATTTAGTAATGAGTAATGAGCCAGACTTAGTTAATAATCTAACAGTAAGGGAACATTTATCTAACAGTGATCATAATATGATTGAATTTAGTGTTAGGTATAAAAAGGAGAATCGTAACTCAGTTACTAAGATTCCAAATATTGGTAAGGCTAAATTTAACGGGTTGAGGCAGAGATTAATGACAGCAAACTGGTCAAAACTGTTATTGGGTAAAACTACAGATGAACAGTGGGAGGTGTTCAAAAAGGAATTCAGCTGAATACAAGACCAGTATATATACCTCAAAGGGGAAAGGACTCTACTTACCAAATTAAACAGCCATGGTCGACAAAAGAGGTGAGAGATAACATAAAATTAAAGGAAAGAGCATGCAAAAGTGCAAAGAATAATGGGGTGAAATTTGCAGTCGGAGGCGTACATCCGGAGTACGCCTCCGACCCGAAAAAAAACCTGAACCTACCTGCTGGCACCGGGCTTCGGAGTCTTCGGGTCCTGGGCCTCCAGGCATGCACCTGCGTAAAGGCCCACGGATCCCAGGGACGCAGACGGTTCAGAAGCGTCCCTGAGATCATGTGGGCCAGGTCAACCAATTAAAAAGGGGGATTTGTCTTAAGTTTATGGGGATCTATTTACGAACGGAAACCCCATAAGCTTATGAGGAATCCCCAACTCAATAAATAGTTAACACAGCTGAAATAAAAATAATGTTCCCATGTTCAAAATTAATTAAAAGTCCCTTTAATTAAGCATTTAAAATAAAAATTTAATTAAAAAAATAATAATTTTAAACATTTTAATCCAGGCCAAAATTTAGAAAATCTAATTTTTTTATGTTTTTGTATGTTTTAATCATTTTTTTAAATTTTAATTTAACATTTATTTTAACCCTTATGCTGCTTTTTACCAGGCATAAGGGTTTTGTAGGCATTTGCTGGGCAGTAGTTGGGAAAATAGCCCAACTCTGTGCCAGCGAAAGTGTTTTTGGGGCGTATGCAGATGATCTGTCCAGGCGAACCTTGACAGATCGCAAGTTCCGGGTTTTCACGTGTGCACAGCGCATGCGGACACCCGGAACTTGCGGGGCCTTTTACAAGGCTGACGACGGTGTACGCTGTGCGTATGCCACCATTGACTATGAAGGTATGCGAGCGGAATTGAGTAGAGTGGATTGGGAAAATAGATTAAAGGGTAAGACGATACATGATCAGTGGTGTACATTTAAGGAGTTATTTTACAACTTCCAAAAAATATATATTCCACTGAGAAGAAAAGGGTGTAAAAGAAATGACAGTCATCCATGGCTAAGTAAAGAAATTAAGGATAGTATTCGACTAAAAACAAGGGCTTATAAGGTAGCAAAATCTAGTGGGAGGATAGAGGATTGAGAAAACTTTAAAAGACAGCAAAAAATAACAAAAAGATTGATTAAGAAAGGGAAGATAGATTATGAAAGTAAATTAGCAAAAAATATAAAAACAGATAGTAAGAGTTTTTATAGTTATATAAAAAGAAAAAGGGTGGCTAAAGTAAATGTTGGTCCCTTAGAGGATGAGACCGGGAAATTAATGGTGAGAAATATGGAGATGGCAAATACACTGAATGAATATTTTGTATCAGTCTTTACAGTAGAGGACACTAAGAATATCCCAACACTGGACAAACAAGGGGCTATAGGGGGGGAGGAGCTAAACACGATCAAAATCACTAAGGAAGTGGTACTCGGTAAAATAATGGGACTCAAGGCGGATAAATCACCTGGACCTGATGGCTTACATCCTAGGGTCTTGAGGGAAGTGGCGGTAGGGATTGTGGATGCATTGGTAATAATTTTCCAAAACTCCCTGGACTCAGCAAAGATCCCGGCAGACTGGAAAACTGCTAATGTAACACCCTTATTTAAAAAGGGCAGTAGACAGAAGGCTGGAAACTATAGCCTAACATCTGTGGTAGGTAAAATTTTGGAGTCCTTTATTAAAGAGACAGTAACGGGACATTTGGATAATCATAATTTAATAGGACAAAGTCAGCATGGTTTTATGAAGGGGAAGTCATGTTTGACAAATTTGCTGGAGTTCTTTGAGGAAGTAACACACAGGGTGGATAAAGGGGAACCAGTGGATGTGGTGTATTTAGACTTCCAAAAGGCATTTGACAAGGTGCCACACAAAAGATTATTGCTTAAGATAAAAAATCACGGGATTGGGGGTAATATTCTGGCATGGATAGAGGATTGGCTATCTAACAGAAGGCAGAGAGTTGGGATAAATGGTTAATTCTCAGACTGGCAATCAGTAACTAGTGGTGTTCCGCAGGGGTCAGTGCTGGGTCCCCAACTCTTTACAATTTATATTAACGATTTGGAGGAGGGGACCGAGTGTAACATATCAAAGTTTGCAGATGATACTAAGATGGGAGGGAAAGTAGTGAGTGAGGAGGACATAAAAAATCTGCAAGGGGACATAGACAGGCTAAGTAAGTGGGCAGAGATTTGGCAGATGGAATACAATACTGGAAAGTGTGAGGTTATGCACTTTGGCAGGAAAAATAGTAGAGCAAGTTATTATCTAAATGGCAAGAAACTGGAAAGTACTGAAGTACAAAGGGATCTGGGGGTCCTGGTGCACGAAACTCAAAAGGTTAGTATGCAGGTGCAGCAAGTGATTAAGAAGGCCAATGGAATGTTGGCTTTCATTGCTAAGGGGATAGAATATAAAAATAGGGAGGTATTGCTTCAGTTGTACAAGGTATTGGTGAGACCGCACCTGGAATACTGCATACAGTTTTGGTGTCCATACTTAAGAAAAGACATACTTGCTCTCGAGTCAGTACAAAGAAGGTTCACTCGGTTAATCCCGGGGATGAGGGGATGGACATATGAGGAGAGGTTGGGTAGATTGGGACTCTACTCATTGGAGTTCAGAAGAATGAGAGGCGATCTTATTGAAACATATAAGATTGTGAAGGGGTTGGATCGGGTGGATGCGGGGAGGATGTTCCCGATGATGGGTGAAACTAGAACTAGGGGGCATAGTCTTAGAATAAGGGGTTGCTCTTTCAAAACTGAGATGAGAAGGAACTATTTCACTCAGAGGGTGGTAGGTCCATGGAATATGCTGCCTCAAAAAGCTGTAGAAGCTACATCATTACATAAATTTAAAACAGAAATAGACAGTTTCCTAGAAGTAAAGGGAATTAAGGGTTACGGGGAGTGGGCAGGAATTTGGACATGAGTCTAGGTTCGGATTGGTCATGGCCCTGTGGGTAGCGTAGCGGGTCCAGGGGCCGTGTAGCCTGATCCTACTCCTATTTTGTGTGTCCAATTCTGTTAGGTTCAGGAGATGGTTCTGTGATAGTAGATTGGCGGTTAGGATCAGATCAGCCATGAACTTATTGAATGGCGGAGCAGGCTCGAGGGGCCAATTGGCCTACTCCTGCTCCTATTTCTTATGTTCTTATGTTCTTATGTAAATTCAGGCCCAATGTAGATCCAGCAGACTGGTAGAGATGTAAAGAACAGCATAGGGAGACAAAAAGGATAGTAAGACCTGCAAAAAATAATACGAAAAGAAACTTGCGAGGTATATCAAGATTAACACAAAAATGGGGTGAAATTTGATAAGGCCCGAAAATGGGCTTGGGCACTGCGAGATATGCCCGCGCCCGTTCAGAAAGCGCAGGCACCACATCAGTTTGGTGCTGCCTGCTACAGGAAACTTTCGTTTATCCGGCACCCAAATATCCGGAATTCTCGCTTAACCGGCAAAAATCAGGTAAGTTTTATTGTACAGACAAGACCCCGATTCTGACCTTTCGCCCCCACGAAAGGGGGGTCAAAGTTCTTCCGACTCGGACCTGTCACAGCTACGGAGGAAAAAGCCGGAGTCTCGTTTACTTTCCCTCTCCGGGTCCCAATTGTTAAGCCTGTGGCCGTGCACGGGGCTCTCGTACCTTGGTAAGTATAGCTCTCTGTAATCCGGCACTTTCGATCAACCGGCACCACGCCGGTCCCGTCGGTGCCGGATAAACGAAAGTTTCCTGTAATTAACATGATATGAGTTCACAGTCGAGCAACTAGTGCGCTGCAGACAGGCTGTGTGCTCAGCAGGGGACCCAAGCTCGCGTCGCTGGAGTGAGGCTGCCTTTACTTAAAGCTAGCCTGCTCCTTTTCAAGGCAGTCTGTAGCTCTTAAAGCTGAACTGTCTTCTGCACATAAAAAGTGCTAAAAGTGCTTCAGCACTAACACAAATGGTTCAACAGGCCAGGGAAAGGGTCACCCAGGGTCTCGGACGCAGCACTCCAGCTTTGTGCAGGGGGTCAACACTGGAAGAGAGGTCCTCTACCCACAGGGAGCCAGGAGGCCCTCCAGAAAGAAGGATGTGGAACCAGATCACCGAGGCCGTCACTGCCAGCAGTGTCGCCCCAGGACATGGCTCCAGTCTGTAAGGGTTTCTCTGAACCTGTGGGATTCGTGTGGCTCTGTGCAGCCTGGATGCTAGTGCGAGGTTAGGCCTTGTTGCCTGTTCTGGTCTCCAGCCAGTCTGGGAGCACTAGACACCTGTGAGTGGTTCGACCCACTCGCCCTTACGGTTCTGACACTGGACTTAGATGCGAGAGCAGTAATGGAGAGAAAACTCAGGTAGACCCGGTTGAATGGTACGAAATGGAAAATCTTTATTGCATATTATTCAAGATTACGAAATACATGTCATAAGCACAGATTAATGACAGTACAATCTTACACGCAGTTATGTAACTAATTTCAGGGAAACGAGGAACGAACGACACATCGTAAATGGGGGCACACATTACAGTTATCCTTAGAACTTAAAACCTCCCCTATCAATACCTGCTCTAAGCTAGATTTGTAGGATCGAGATTCATGCTCACCACTCGTGATAACTCGGAGAATTCCGAAAACTCTGATCGGATGTTTTTCACCGCAGCACCTGACCACCCACGTGTTGATCAGGGGTCTCTGTACCCCACTTGTTTACTCGTTTCTGCTCCGGCTAGCAGGCTGGACCGTCTGCTGTCATGAAGATCTGTGTTGTCCTCGGAGTTCCGACTCTACTCAAAAAAGAGTCTTCCTGTGCCCTCGCACTGATGCGATAGAATTCGAAGAATAGTCTTCCGATGCCAGTTGGGAAGCAGTTACCGATTTATCGAGCGCGGTCGGGGCTTACTGACCGTGACGATACGTATTGTCGTCTTCTTCTCTTCTCATCTCATCTCATCTCATCTCATCTCATCTCATCTCGGGCCTTCGGTTCCAGCACCGTTTACCGACTTCTCGGGATGGTGTGCCCGTTTCAAGGCTTCACAGCCCAGTTCCACACAGATCTTCGCGGCAAGCCACGAGGCAGATCCGGGCGGATCGTAAAGTTCAACAGTCTTTAAAGCTGCAAGAGGCAGAGACACGAGGCAAGCAGGAACAAGACGGCGAGTCAAGAGCACGAGCACCAGGATAAGAGCCAAGAGGATAAGAGAAAGATGGACGGTTGGAGCTTGCAGTTATAGTGCAAAACTCTTCCTTTTCCCGCCCAACCTTAATGTCTTTTCTTTTGTTAGGGTTTTGGCGCTCAAATTTCTTGTATAGGGTGATCTCCGTTTTAATGGGTTTCGGGGATACTCGTAACTGTCTGAGTACCTGTTAAGATTTCTCCCATTGTTTAATCGGTCGGTGTTCTCCCTGGAGGGGTTTTGGGGCTCCCAAATGTTTTCTGTAACTACCCGCTAACGGCTCTCATCGTAGAGTCGTGGGGATTTTGCATATTAATGTCTTTGGATGGGTTCTTGATTACTTGGTACAATAGCCCTTATTCGCACCTGGGAGACCGATTTCAGTATTTATGTGTATACTGCAAACCCATGATGTCTCGTGTATTATCTTAAATGTGCTTAGTCTTGATCGATCTCGCACAAATGTTTATTGGAACGCCATCTTGTCTGTTTGTCGAAAAGTCTAGAATGTTCTGCCCCGAGGCGTGGCGGCCATTTTACAAGCTGCTTGTGTCCACTTTGAAAACCTGACAGCATTCTGCTGAAATAAAGCTGTTTGAACGAAACTATGTGTTTTCTCCTTATTTATAAAATCGTGATATATTGCGAATTCTACAGTCCCTCCTGTTGATGCAAATAACTCCGTTTATCGTATCAAAAAATATTGTGGTGAGCAATATTATCTCGATTTCTCCAGATCTAGAAAAATTAATCCCCATAACTTAAACTATCTAGGGTCTTTGCGTCGTCCTTATTTCCCAAGGAAATTACATTCTTATAACACCGCAGGCATTATTTGCCTTTAAACGTACACCACTTGTTTTCCTTCCAGGCGTAACCAGGCCGATGCCTCTCGTATCACCTGTATATTCACATTTTTTTATTTAGGGAAAAGAAAAGCAAAACAAAACCAAACAATCATCTTCAACAACAACACCATCACCAAAATAATCAAAACCAACTCTTAAACATGTCGAGTTCCAAACGTAATTACAGTTTCTAAAAAATCACGATCGATTACACCACTTCCGAGGTGCACGTGGCAAGCGGGAGTGACGCCATTTTCCGATTACACGGTGCTTTCATCGTGCACGCGCACGTAACGTTCTCGCCACTCTCCCGTGTTTTCGTTGTTGGTGAGGCGTTTGCCTCTCTTACAATGTACGACCAATAAGTATACCACAATAAACACTTGGCATACAATTAAAATGTGGGAGGCTATTCTAATCCAGGAAGGCACTTCAATGTTGGTGAACAGATTCCACCATGGTGGAATTACTATGTCCAGAATGTCTGTCCCTATTTCGACAGTTTTCTGCTCTAGTGTGTAAAAATGTTTTTGTGACACCGTGACGGCTTTTAAAAGCTTGGTGAGGTGTTCAGGGAGAGGGGGAATGAGGTATCCGAAATGCGCGACGAATCGCTGCAGGTCGGTGAAGTTCTCTTTTACGGTGAGATGAACCGTGGATGGTTCAGGGATTGGGACAATTCGCTGTTGTGCTACTTGAACTTCCGCCCTGGGTTTGAAACAGAAACTGCTGTCACTCACCGGACACCGGCTACGGTTTCCATGTTGGTAGTGTTGCGCTGCAGTGGTAACACAATATGTTCCACCCCCGATGTATGCTACCTGCGTAGGCGCATGATCTTGTGCCATTGCCTCCATGGTGCAATTCATGGACTTGGCACCAGCCGTTCTGAACCCGCACTGTGGTGTTAAAAAAGCATTCAAGTGCTGGGGACACAGTATTATGTGTGCTCCCCGGCCACGACAACCAGAGAGATCTGTACCTGTCATCGTTTGCTCCCAGCGGATGACGTAAGGTGGAACCGCTGCATAGCGAATGTGGGCTCCCCGCTGAATGACACCAATGTTCTCTACCCGATACACCGGGGCGGGCTTTGCTGTGTCGCCCAAAACCGGCATACGTAATACTATACCCATAATGGTATGGTTTGATCGTCCGCAGTCCACGGGGACTGGGTATGCTTCTGAGGCTAGCCTGAGCTGGCACGGGCTTAATGCGTTCTGAAAAGGGTGGAGCGCCCGCAGGTGTTTGTTACTTATCCAGGACGGGACCAAACCTTGTTTTAGATCCTCCAAATTACTGCGGCCCTCGCCCAGTAACCACGCCCCGTAAAGCACGCACACCTCGTTCTGCGCAGCTTGATCGGATGCATTCCGATCTTCCCTAATCAGGGCATTTACCGTTCTCGCGTGTTTCTCTAGTTCAGCTATTATTTCTTTTAAATGGAGAGTCATGGCTTGGTCCTCGTGTAACCCGGACCCAACCACCTTATTTTCATCTGTGAGAATGTCTTTCAATTGTGTTTTTAAGCCATTAATCTGGGTCTGCAGCTCCACGCTGTCTAGAGCGTTGACCACAGATGTACCTGTGTTGAAAGCAGTGAACGCGTCGTTCACTACACCCCTTCTTTGCCTCCCCACCTGACCAAAAACTTCATGTGGTGCGGTGTACAAACTTGTTTTATCAATTTCCGCGAAATCGAATTCGTAAAATTGTCTGAACATCTTGGTCAACAGGACCTGATATAACTGTTCCGTCTTTTTGGGGCACCACTCTGGTAACCGCACCTCGGTGAGATTTAAAATCACCGAGGCCACCGCGTAATGTACCCCCTGAAATAGTATCTGGTCTGTGGGGACCAGTACCAAACCATTCCCGGGTCCCTTACTGGTTTTAGGGCACCCTTCTTCCTTAGCTAGAACCACCGGAATCGTGGGCGGGGCTTTGCGTGGGCGCGTAATGAGTTCAGTGGCATTTACCGGGATCGGGGAGAATGGGGCCCCGCACCCCCTGGTGCTCGCATCCCACCTCATCCCCTGTCCGTTATCCTGCCATTGATTAATGAAAAATATGGAGATGCCTTTGGGTCAAACGTACTTTGACCCCCACATACATACATAGATTCCCTCATCCGGTTCCCACCATTTGTCCCAACAGACTCTCACTTGTCCGTTTGTCCCCGTAGTTGTCCGATGGGTATTATTACCCAGTCGTTCCCACTCGACCGAAGAGTTCCTCATGTTTTTGCTCAGCTTTCGCAGCCACCACCATCGGCTCAATGGGACATTCCCACTACAAGTCAAACAAATCCGTTTGCCGACGGTGACGCTGATCCTGGGTGCGATGATCCTTACTTTGGGGCACAGTAAAGAAGTCTCTTGGTAGGCAAACCCCGATGTGCTGGAATACTCAGTCGAGTTCGTTCCCAGCCATCCTGGCCACCTTCCCTTGTGGAAATAGGTGGTGGTCTGCTCAGCCTCCCGTCTTCCGGTCCCATCCACCGCGATGGGGGCCGTGTCCCCGGAGCATCCAAACACCACGACATCCTTGGTGCGGCCTCGATAGGCCAATCCACATCCGATTGCCGCGAGCAATACTAGGATTCGTTCCATCCTTCCTTGGTTCCTGTGATCAGATAGAATGAGGTAGCCAGCCTCGCAAGAGTCTCTGGCTTTTGTGAAGGGTGAGCGGGTCCCCTGACCTCGCCTCACGTAAACTTCAATGTTCGCTGGATAAACTTTAACTAAACCTATCTCTAAAACTCCCATCATTTTACTTCCTTAAACAAAATTAAACTACCGGCTTAAACCGATTTAAAACTATAACCTCATAACCTTATCTAAAACTATAAACTTATACTTAACCTTAAACTTATAAACTTAGAAACTTATCCTAAACTTATTACTGTACAGCGCCGCCCGTTCCCAGGGCGTCCCCTTTAAATTCTGAAAAGGCTGCCGCGAGCTCTTCCCGACGGTGGGAGGGCACTGACCCCTCCCATTGATCTGCCGCAGCCTGTTGCTGCTGTGCTGGGACTGGGCTCTCCCTGGGCTGCCGTAACCTTGAGCCTACGCCTTGGGACAGTCTGGGGACTTGACCATACCTTCCTGGGCTGGGGTATCCGACCTGACCTACGGAGAGTTACCGGGGGCAGGAATCCCAGGACCGACGGACCGGGTTCCGAGACTTCCACCGTGGCGACCTGTGGTCCCACCACAGTCGCTGGCTCCGCCTCCCCTGACTCCGCCTCCCTGACCTCGGGACTTGCAGCTTGTGGCACCGCCCTGCTCGGCCCAGCAGGCGGCCCTTCACTCGCAGTCCCTACCTCCCCCGAGGGCAGGACGTTCAAGGCGGGCGGCTCGGGCTCTGAGGTTTCCACCGTCACGCCCTGTGGTCCCACAGCGGCTGGCTCCGCCTCCCCTGTCTCCTCCCCCTGTGTTCGGGACCTGCAGCTTCGGTTTCCACCCTGTGTGGATCTCTATCTGCAGCCCCTGTCCCCCCTATACCTGAATCGGGGGCGACCCTTTCGTCCTCCGATTCCCACTCTTCACTACCTTCACTATCCTCATCTTCGTTGAGTTCCTGGAACTCTCCCTCATCTGACTCCCAACCCCACAAAAATGTTTCACAATTTTCCAGGATGTCTCCTTCCCTGATGCAAGCTGCTTTGCCTGCCTGTGTGCCCTGTGGTCCTACCTGGGGCTGCGAGTCCCCACTCGCAGGCTTTGCCCCTGTGGTTTTCCCTTGTGCACCTGGCTTGTACAGTTTGCACTGGTTTACGTGGAACCACTTAGTGCGCCGAGGTACTTTTACGGCGTATACCATGGGACTCGCCTTATCTACTATGTTGTAGGGTCCCATATACAGTGGTTCCAGACTCCCTACTCTGGCGTAGTTTCTGACCATAACCTGGTCTCCTACTTCCCACTCCCGCGTTTTGCGGGGTTCCAGCAACAGGCGATTGCCCTGATGCTGCCTTCCCATGTTCCCAGCCGCCTGCTCATAAACCTGCTTCAGGCGCTCCAAGAGGGTCTGGGCGAACTTGTCCCTGCTTATCTCTTGGAGCTGACCCTCAGTGAGCACCGGCGCTAGCACATGGGTGGGGGTTCGCATGATCCTCCCAGTCATCACCTCGTGCGGGGAATACCCCGTACTTTTCGACTGACTGGCCCGGACCCCCATGAGGACTAAAGGCAGAACTTCCGCCCATTTTTGGGGCGAGTTCCTAGTCTCTTTCCTCAATTTCTCCTTCAGGGTCCGGTTCATGCGTTCAACAATCCCGGATGACTGGGGATTGTGTGCTACGTGCCATTTCCCTTCAATGCCCAAAAGCATGAGGGTGTTCTGCATCACCTGGCCGGTGAAATGACTCCCTTGGTCTGACTCCACAAAACGGGGGAGTCCCCACCGCGAGAACACTTCCCTGACCAAGATTTTTGCAGTACCCAGTGCCGTAGCTGTTCGACAGGGGAAAGCTTCCACCCATTTGGAAAACACATCCACCAAGACGAGGCAGTATTTATAGCCTCCCTGGGTGGTGGGCAGGGGCCCTATATAGTCGATCTGTATCGACTGCCATGGTCCCTCTACCCTTCTTACGTGCCCCATGGGCACTTTCCTTTTCTGGGGGTCTGGGTTGTTTGCAGCACTCACGAGACAGCTTGCACAGAACTCGCGGACCTGTTCCCTGAGCCCCGGCCACCATCCCGCTTGCTCTACCCGTTGCCAGGTAACCTCGGGCCCGGGGTGCCCTGCCCCTGGTCCCTCGTGAGCCAACTGGAGGAATTCCCTCCTGTGCTGCTGCGGCACAACCCACTGCTCTTCGTGGAACAGCATGCCTTCCTTAACTGAGAGGGTTGCCGTACTGTACGGACCCTCTACCTGCTTCCCCTCAGCAATGGTTTTGAGGGCTGCTATTTAGGACGGGATCCTGGTTCTGGACGGTCTTAAGGTCTAGGGGCAATGCTACCCTGGTGTTCCCGGGATTCCCGTCCCTGCCTTGGATCGCTGCCATGGGTCTGGGCCCATAGGGGTCCCAGAAAATGCCGTTGCGGGCACCTTCCCTGGCCAGCGCATCCGCCTGCTGGTTGCCCTCCCCACGGGGCTCTGTGGAGGAGTGAGCCTTCACCTTATGGATGAAAATCTCCCCTTCCTCCCCTACTGCTGCTAGGATCTTTTCCAGCAAGGGCTTCACCGTTAAAGGTCGCCCGTCCGCGGAGGTGTATCCACGGCGGGACCAAATGGCCAGGTATTCCGTACACGAATTGCATGTGAACATACTGTCCGAGCAAATCGTGTATGGGGTTGGGAAAATGTCTGGGTGGGTAACGACGTACACCACTGCAGACAGCTCAGCCTGCTGCGCGCTCATGGTGCTAGGGAGCTTGATCGCCAGGGCAAGGTTTGCCGGAGGGTCATAAACTCCACACCCTGTGAGTCGTTCGCCAGCAGATACTGTGCTGGAACCATCAACATAAATCTCGCGCCCAGTGGGATGTATCCCGGCCCGCAAACCTATGTTGACTTCCCACACCCCTTCCACCGAACACCGGTGGGCTGTACCGGGATATACCAAATTGGCCGCAAGCCTGGGCTCGCAAAGACCTTTAACTCTAAGATCCATCTGGGAAAGAAGAAGGGTCCAGCGCGCAATACGCACGCTGCTTACGGTCCCATCTTTAATCCTCCCATCTAGAAGCATCTTAGTTGGTGTGTGATGGGTGAGGAGAGTGATGGGAGAGAGCCCTGTGAAGATTGCTGATCTTTTCACAGCCCAATGCGTGGCTAAAAGGTGCCTTTCGCAATTGGAGAAACTTCTCTCCACATCCGTTAACACCCTGAACGAATAGACAACCGGCCTCAGCTTGCCGTGGCGCTCTTGGAGCAGCACAGCGCTCAAGCTGTCCCCGCTGGCAGCTACCTCCAGGAAAAACTCCTTCCCCCCATCTCTGGCCCCTAAGGCTGGCGCGGTCTGCAGATCCCTTTTTAACTTCTCGAAGGCTGCTTGGCAGCCCTCGTCCCAAGACCACTCCACTCCCTTATGGAGGAGTCGGAGCAGCGGCGCCGCTGTGGCCGCATAGTCTTCGATAAAATCCCTGCAGTAACCGGTCAGTCCCAAGAAGGACCTCACACCCCTTATAGTGTTGGGAATCGGTAACTCTTGCACCGACTCCCTCCTAGCCTTATCTATGGCTTTTTCCCCAGCACGAATGGTCAGCCCCAGGAACTTTACTTCCTGCTGACCGATACGTGTTTTCTTAGGGTTCACTTTAAAACCCTTTCTCGCTAGCAGCTCCAATAACTCGGCCAGCAGTGGTCCATGCTCCTCCCTTGAATCTGTAAATAGGAGCAAATCATCCACGTACTGCACTATCTGATTGGGCTGACTAAACTCCTTTAAACTTCCTGCCATACACTGATGGAAAATACTGGGGCTGTTGTAGAAACCCTGTGGCAGACAGTTCCATGTGTACTGTTGTCCTTTGAAAGTAAAGGCAAACTCGTACTGGTCCTCTCGCCGCAGCGGGATGGACCAAAAACCGTTCGAGATATCCAGCACCGTGAACGTGGTCGCGGACGCTGGGATACTCCCTATTAGGTCAGCAACTGCTGCTACCGTGGGCGCGCAGGCGGGAATGTTACTGTTAAGGACTCTGTAGTCCACCGTGGCCCTCCACGAATTATCCGGCTTCCTAACCGGCCATAATGGGGAGTTCACGTGTGTGGCTATCGGCCTCAACACACCCTGCTGCACCAAGGAGGACATTGCTGTCTCCATGTCGGGTTCTGCTTCTTTGGGGAAGTTATACTGTTTTTGGGGCCGGGTCATGGGGTCCCCATCTACGCTGACCTCAAACCCGGTAACCCTCCCACAATCGTGCTTGTGGGTTGCAAACGCGTGCATATTATCTGACACGTACGTTTGCATGTCCGTTGGGACATCCGCGACCATAAGCCCGAGGTCGTAGCCTCCGGATGGCTTCATGGTACACAGGACCCCTGTTTCTTCCTCCCCCGGAATTACCACTACCTCGCCTTCTTCACTCTTAGCCCCCCAGAGACAGTGATTTCTGAGGTCCACGAGGATCCCGTGTCCTGATAGGAGATCGGACCCGAGGATACCTCTCCCACCCCCCTCCTGCCATTCCATCAGTATGCACTTCCACTTAATGTGGAGTGCTCCTAAACGAATGGATAGCGGAAGGGAGAACGCGCCAGCCTGTTCTTTTCCCGTGAACCCCGCTAATGTGAATGGGACCTTGGTGGATAGCGGTGATTCAAAAGGGCTATCTGTATGAATCACGGTGCAAGAAGCTCCCGTGTCCAACAGATAACTACCCTTCTGTTTCTCTACCTCCATCTCCACCAGGGGTCGCTTCCATGCATCATAGCTGAGCGGACACAGGTAGACGGGCTGCGCGGGCTCTAGTCATTGGGTATTATTAGACGGGCCTGTGGCACCTGCGGGGCCGGTAGCAACCGCCACTTTTCCATGCGCACTCATGAGGTTACGCATGGCTCCCAACACTGTTTCGATCTCGTCGGGAGGGATGGGTGCACTAGCTTCCCTAACAGAGACAGGCATCTGGGCTCGGGCTGCGGGATTTTTATCCCTGGAATCCTTCCAAGGGTTCCTGCAGTTCTTGCGCCAGTGCCCTGTCTTCCCACACCCGTAACAAGCATTACTTGCCTGCGGGGCACAGTTACCCTCCTGATGCCACTCCTTTTGAGCCGGGGCTGCGGGTCGTACCTCATGTACTTTTCCCTTAAGGGGACGTGTCCCCATACCCCTGATATTACGGTACCCTACCGTGAGTCGATTTAGGACCGACTCCTCTGTAGTGGCGGGGTCAGTGGGATCAAACCACGCTTTTGCCTGCTCTCTGACGGCTGGCAAACTGTTGGCTACTATACACCTGAGCCAATGAGTTAAACCGATGCCTTCCACAGCGTCGCGCTCTGGCGCACCTGGGCAGCTGCGCTGGTATACTGGCCACAGCCTGTCGGCGAAAACCTTCGGGGGTTCTCCCTCCATCTGCACTGTCTGTCCCACTCTAACAAACGGACCTTCATCGTCCGTCCCCAATACTTCTAGGACCTCATTTCTTAGTGCCTCATAGGTCTTGGTTCCCCTCTTGCTCTCGTCCGAGAGACACTGAAGGATCGAACTACCCAATGAGAATAGCAGCATCTTTGCTGTTTCCCCATCGTCGCAGCCGTTAATGGCTGCGGTTTGCTCTATCTCCCTAAAATGTACGGAAGGGTCGTCTGACTCGGCCAGCTTCCGTACGTGACTGATCATAACCCTCAGCTGGTGTGAGCTGTGAGGCAACACAAGCTGGTTGAGGAGATTCCCTTGTTCCCCATCGTCTCTGTTCGGGCCCCTTTTTATGCCCGTGACCGGACACAACGGTCCCTTTTCCACTTTTACCTCAGTGGGCTCTTTCGTTTCTTCTACTACTTTCTCCCTTACCCAGGTTTCCGAATAGCTGGGTGGCGCGGATGGCGTAGTGGCTAATACTTCCTCTGCTTTGCTTGGTGGGAATTTCTGAAACTCCTCATCCACTAGCGGCTGGTGTGCTGACGGACTGATAAGGCACACCATGCCGTGTGCTTTGTTCACGGCCCTTTTAAGGTGCTCTATCTCCTTTTGGCAGACGCTGTGATCGGCCCCCTGATACTTATCCTCATCTTATATGCCGCCCTAACCCCCGTTAAGCTCTCTTCCTGGACTTTTATTTGGGCAGCTTGGCGGGCACATCGTTCCTTTAGTCTGCCCTCACTTAACTTTGCCTCAGTGACTTGGCACTCGAGGTAATCTATTTTTGCTTTATGGTGGCTGGTGACTACCTGGCGTTCTTGGTGCAACGCATTTAAATTCCTAATGAGCAACTGCCCCCCAGTGACCTTCTCGTCCATTTCCTCCTCTAAATGCCTGATCCGAGCTGCTTGCGCTGTAATGACCTGGTTTGAAATTTGGACTTGCCTTTTATAGCACATTAACCAGACCGCTTTCTCGACTGTCTTTTTGTGTTCCTTACTATCTGTCCACCTCTCGGCTGCCTCTAGTGGACACTTATCCGCTAGCAGGTCACTTATCCATTTCTTAGTTAAATTTACTTTTCCGAACACATAATCTGCTATTCTCTCTTGCATGACATTTCGTCCAACCATACCAAAGTCTAACACATTACCCTCTCGCTGCCAGTGTCCTGCCACGGTCGCCATTTTCTGTAAGGGTTTCTCTGAACCTGTGGGATTCGTGTGGCTCTGTGCAGCCTGGATGCTAGTGCGAGGTTAGGCCTTGTTGCCTGTTCTGGTCTCCAGCCAGTCTGGGAGCACTAGACACCTGTGAGTGGTTCGACCCACTCGCCCTTACGGTTCTGACACTGGACTTAGATGCGAGAGCAGTAATGGAGAGAAAACTCAGGTAGACCCGGTTGAATGGTACGAAATGGAAAATCTTTATTGCATATTATTCAAGATTACGAAATACATGTCATAAGCACAGAATAATGACAGTACAATCTTACACGCAGTTATGTAACTAATTTCAGGGAAACGAGGAACGAACGACACATCGTAAATGGGGGCACACATTACAGTTATCCTTAGAACTTAAAACCTCCCCTATCAATACCTGCTCTAAGCTATGAACGTATGAACGGACACCGCGCAACAATCGCCAGGCAGGAGGGTTGCCTCCCAGTCGGGGAACACTTCAGCAGCCAGGGGCATTCAGCCTCGGATCTGCGGGTAAGCGTTCTCCAAGGCGGCCTTCGAGATACACGACAGCGCAAAATCATAGAGCAGAAACTGATAGCCAAGTTACGCACTCATGAGGATGGCCTCAATCGCGATATCGGGTTCATGTCACGATACAGAACGTGACTTGACATCATGGCCGGTCTTCCCAGGGGTTTTTTTTTTAAAAAGACTTAACACAAGAACACAAATTGACAGGATATGCAGCCAGCAGGTGGTTTGACACGTTGGACCCCCTGGGACACATCTCATTGTCTTGGCTGTGCTCTTTGTTGTAGGGAATAATGTGAATAGATTTTGTCTGGGTTTAAATTGTGAATTCTGGGAGATTCTCTCATTGCTAACTTACCTGACGAAGGAGCAAACTGCTTCGAAAGCTTGTAAAATTAAATAAATCTGTTGGACTATAACCTGGTGTTGTGCGACTTCTCATTTTTGCTCTAAGCTAGATTTGTAGGATCGAGATTCATGCTCACCACTCGTGATAACTCGGAGAATTCCGAAAACTCTGATCGGATGTTTTTCACCGCAGCACCTGACCACCCACGTGTTGATCAGGGGTCTCTGTACCCCACTTGTTTACTCGTTTCTGCTCCGGCTAGCAGGCTGGACCGTCTGCTGTCATGAAGATCTGTGTTGTCCTCGGAGTTCCGACTCTACTCAAAAAAGAGTCTTCCTGTGCCCTCGCACTGATGCGATAGAATTCGAAGAATAGTCTTCCGATGCCAGTTGGGAAGCAGTTACCGATTTATCGAGCGCGGTCGGGGCTTACTGACCGTGACGATACGTATTGTCGTCTTCTTCTCTTCTCATCTCATCTCATCTCATCTCATCTCATCTCATCTCGGGCCTTCGGTTCCAGCACCGTTTACCGACTTCTCGGGATGGTGTGCCCGTTTCAAGGCTTCACAGCCCAGTTCCACACAGATCTTCGCGGCAAGCCACGAGGCAGATCCGGGCGGATCGTAAAGTTCAACAGTCTTTAAAGCTGCAAGAGGCAGAGACACGAGGCAAGCAGGAACAAGACGGCGAGTCAAGAGCACGAGCACCAGGATAAGAGCCAAGAGGATAAGAGAAAGATGGACGGTTGGAGCTTGCAGTTATAGTGCAAAACTCTTCCTTTTCCCGCCCAACCTTAATGTCTTTTCTTTTGTTAGGGTTTTGGCGCTCAAATTTCTTGTATAGGGTGATCTCCGTTTTAATGGGTTTCGGGGATACTCGTAACTGTCTGAGTACCTGTTAAGATTTCTCCCATTGTTTAATCGGTCGGTGTTCTCCCTGGAGGGGTTTTGGGGCTCCCAAATGTTTTCTGTAACTACCCGCTAACGGCTCTCATCGTAGAGTCGTGGGGATTTTGCATATTAATGTCTTTGGATGGGTTCTTGATTACTTGGTACAATAGCCCTTATTCGCACCTGGGAGACCGATTTCAGTATTTATGTGTATACTGCAAACCCATGATGTCTCGTGTATTATCTTAAATGTGCTTAGTCTTGATCGATCTCGCACAAATGTTTATTGGAACGCCATCTTGTCTGTTTGTCGAAAAGTCTAGAATGTTCTGCCACGAGGCGTGGCGGCCATTTTACAAGCTGCTTGTGTCCACTTTGAAAACCTGACAGCATTCTGCTGAAATAAAGCTGTTTGAACGAAACTATGTGTTTTCTCCTTATTTATAAAATCGTGATATATTGCGAATTCTACAAGTGCCCAAAGAAGTTTCGTAGCTTCAGACCACTGGTCAAGGTCAGTGAATGCATCTTCAAAAGCCATCTCCTACCAACTGCACCACTATCCTCACACACTTCTCAATGCATACCCCCCTCCCCCCCCAAATCACTCACGTTCCAACAATCTCTACCAAACACAAGGCTCACCTCACATTCCTAGCTTCACTTCACCCCCTTGGAGGAGACTGTGCAGCCTTTCTTGGCAGGGGCATGGCTGAGCCCTTGGCCAGCAGTGGGGCTGAAAGAATACAAGATGCCGGTATCCTCATACTTTATCCTTCTTCTCACACCCCACTTCCCCCTCATCCCACAATATCTTCTGATTTACAAGCTGCACATGGTGTAAGAATGCACCTCTTGCTTTACGCCCATCCCTTCACCACAACCCTACCCTTGTGCCTTCCTCATTTCAGACACCCAAGAAATCCAGCCTGACCAGGCAGTAGTTGACCAATAAGAGGGAGAGGAGAGTGAAGAAGAAACACCGTCACGCGATTTCACACTCCCAGCCATCAGCTCCTCAAGGTCGACCAGCAAGGCCATTTGCAGTGTCCCCCATTGAAAGTCAGCAGCCTTTCACCAGCCAAGCTGCAGCCACTGGGGTAGCACGGCGTGACTTCACTAGGATAGGCAAAGGCACATGGGAAGACTAAGGGAATGCACAAGGGTGATGAGTTGATTTTATGATGTAACGTTGGATGCATATATGGATAAAGTTGGATTGGAAAGTTTGCTTTGTGGTGGCTTTTATTTCAGCATTGTGGCCAAGCAGAAATAACAACAGAAAACGCTGGAAAAACTCAGCAGGCCAGGCAACATCCGTGGAGCGAGAAAGAGAGTTAACGTTTCAGGTCGAAACCCTTCGTCGGAACTGAGAGAGCAAGAAATAAACAGATAAAAATGCAAGGGGGAGGCTGGGGGGAGGAATAAAAGAACAAAAGGGATGGTCTTTCGTGAGTAGAGACATTGAGAGATGCTCAAGGCAAGACGAGATGGTAATGGGACAGGTTGAGAAACAAAAGGTAAGGTGTGAAATGCTGGCAGAATCAGAGACAGCTGCCGTGGGGGGAGAGAGAGAAAAAAAGGAAAAAGGCACGGACCAAAAGAGTGGATAAAATGTATACATATGTGGTAGGGGCCGGGGTTATGATCTGAAATTGTTGAACTCGATATTGAGTCCGGAAGGCTGTAAAGTGCCTAAACGGAAGATGAGGTGCTGTTCCTGGAGCTTACGCTGCGCTTCCGTGGAACAATGCAAGAGGCCGAGGACGGTGAGGTCTGAGTGAGCGTGGAGGGGTGAATTAAAATGACAAGCGACCGGAAGCTCGGGGTCACCCTTCCAGACTGAACGGAGGTGTTCCGCAAAGCGGTCATCCAATCTGCGTTTGGTCTCCCCAATGTAGAGGAGACCACATCGTGAGCAGCGAATACAGTATACTAGATTGCAAGAAGTACAAGTAAATCGCTGTTTCACCTGGAAGGGGTGTTTGGGGCCCTGGAGAGTGGGAAGGGGGGATGTATAAGGGCAGGTGTTGCATCTCCTGCGCTTGCACGGGAAGGTGCCGGGTGAAGGGGAAGGGGTGCTGGGGGTGATAGAGGAGTGGACTAGGGTGTCTCGGAGGGAGCGGTCCCTACGGAATGCTGAAAGGGGAGGTGAGGGGAAGATACGTTTGGTGGTGGGATCACGTTGGAGGTGGCGGAAATGGCGAAGGATGTGGAATGTGGAGGCTGGTGGGGTGAAAGGTGAGGACAAGGGGAACTCTATCGTGGTTCCGGGAGGGAGGGGCCGGGGTGAGGGCAGAAGTGCGGGAGATGGAATGGACACGGTCGAGGGCCGTGTTGACCACGGTAGAGGGGAATCCTCGGTTGAGGAAAAAGGAAGACAAGTCGGAAGCACTGGTATGGCCAAGCAGACTCTGTGATGGCCAATAACAGAGAGAAGGTAAGGTGTGGGACAAATATTGAAAGGGGATTTGGGGTTGTGTTCAGTGGTACTGCAGGCGAATGATTCGATCCCAGAAAGGGGCTGTCTGGGTTGTATCCTTCCTTCTGCTTCCTCCTCTTCTGCTTCCTCCTCTTCTGCTTCCTCCTCCCTCTGAGCAGCTTGCCCACTTTGCTGCCTCTGCTTCATCTCCATGTGATGTTGCAGCCCAAAGGGGGACTGCAACGAGAACCGCCAAAACTGGGAGCAAGTGGTCTTCTCAGAGGCCTTCTTTTAAGAGCCCAATCTTGCAAACGTCCAGCAGCACTCCCTGCATACTTTAACAACTTTTTAAATATATTGCACCAAACCACTACTTCAATAAAATGTAAAAAACAAAGTCCAAAAGCAAAAATCTCAACTTACCTGAAAGATGTGCGTGTCTCTTTGAGAAGCGCTGGCAGCATCTCTGTTGTCCTGCTGCACGTGCGTTCTTCTGTGCATGGTTTGGAGGGCAGTATCAAGAGCGGCGACGTCGAAAATCACAGATCGTGCATCAATTGAGGTGTTGCATGCTGATTGACGTCACGAACTGCATCATTTAAATGTGGGCAGCGAGTGCAGGCAACAGCAACACTGCCGACCTGCCCAAAATGGCAGTAGCCACATTCTGCGCCGGAAGTGGGTAGAAGTGAGGCGGCCGCCATTTTTTCCAGCAAAAGGGGCCTTAACGGCCGGCGCTAAACCTCCCAATTTCGCGGCCAAAGTTTTTTCAAGTATATTATAATTATAAGGCCCTTTAAAAATAGAAGTTGGCAATATTGCAAATGAAAATAAGGAAATGGCAGACATGTTGAATAATTACTTTGTATCAGTCTTCACAGTAGAGGAAGAGGATAATATACCTGACATTCCAGGGAAATTAATAATGGATCATGGACTGGAACTCACTAAAGCTATCGTAAGCAGGAAAACAATATTAGAAAAAATAATGCCACTAAAGACCGTCAAATCCCCAGGACCTAATGGTTTGCAACCGAGGGTTTATAATGGAAGTAGGAGAGAAAATTGCAGATGCTTTAGCCATAATCTTCCAAAGCTCTCTCGATTCAGGAATTTTCCATTAGATTGGAAAACTGCAAATTATTTAATTATCCATTATTTAAGAAAGGTAAGAGAGAGAAACCAAGAAATTATAAACCTGTTAGTCGAACATCTGTTGTGGGGAATTTATTGGAATCTATAATTAAAGACAGAGTGACTGCGCACTTAGAGAAATTAGAGCTGATTAAAGAGAACCAACATGGATTTGTAAAGACGAGGTCAAGTCTAACAGATGCAATTGAATTTTTTGTGGAAATAACTAAAGTAGTGGACAGTGGAATGTCTATGGATGTAGTTTATGTGGACTTCCAGAAGGCATTCAATAAGGTTCCACATAAGAAATGGTTAGCTAAAATTAAAACTCATAGAATTGAAGGCAAATTATTGACCTGGTTAAGAGATTGGTTAGGCGGTAGAAGACAGAGTCTGAAATTTTCCGGGGTGTCAGCGGGTGGGATCGGTGGCAGGTTGGGTGGGAAAATGATTTATTTTGACAGCGGGTCGGGAACCTGCTGTGAACCCGCTGCAATGCACCTTTCCCAATGTTGGGTCTGTCAGCGCTGAGCAGACCCGACTGGCAGCGGCGGGCGATCCAATTAAACTCATTGGCATCTAGTTGACAGACGATTAACAGGCTTTTTTAACTTATCTTTTGACTTTAACTTTATGGCCACGGGAACCACATTGTTCGGGGACCATGGCTGTCAATCTGAGGTGGGAGTTCAGTTGCCATTGCTCCAGCTGATTACTTGACAGCGTCAAATGTACAGTGAAAGCTCCCACCTGACAGATCATCACTTTCCTCAGCCACAAGCTGTTTCTCGGCCCATTTCCAGCACAGATTCTGCAGGCTTTCCACTTTCCACTCTGCATCCACTCTTATCTCATTGGAAAAACTCTCTCACCATTGACAGACTGCTTCTGTCATCTCTACTTCACCTGCCATCTATTCCATCAACATGGGTGCCCTTTATACTGTCTCACCTTAGTCCTCAGAATTCCACCACAATCAGCCCCAACACCAGCAGCACCAGGCACACATGCAGCACCAACAACAACCAACACCAACCTTCACTGTAATCACCTGATGATGCACAGGACACAGGGCATCAGCATCCGAACACATTGCTGCCCGGGAGGCCAGGGATGGCCTCACCATAGCCAGATTTACTTCACTTGATGCTGTACACCCTGGCTGCCACATGATGCGCCAGGTTGGCACCACTCCACACCAACACCATAAGGCATCCTACAATGTCCAAGACATTCCTTTCACACTCACCATCATTGCGGGATGTACCGTTATGTCTCACCATTCACTGAAACTCACTAAGCCACTTCCAAAGGTGCACACAAATCTATCCAAGAACGCAAAGTGTTGAAAATAAAGGTTTCAATGTTTGACAGCACATTAACAGAAACTTTACATGAACATTGGATAAAACACCCAAGTGGCTACCCTTGTGTGTTGTTACTTGGTATGATTGGACTAGGATGAGGGTGAGTGTGGGGCTGAATGGCCTCCTTCTGGGCTGTATTATCCTATGATTCTATGATAAATGAGATTTCCTGGTGAAAAGATAAAGAACTTTTAGACCTTCTCAAACCTTACATGATAAAAATGTTCAGATATTAATCTCATTAGAGTCGTGTTCTGAAAAAAAGAGAGAAATTCTAGTTAAAGCATCTGTTCCTCTTGTGTACACAATTAACACTGGGAGCTAAATGGTTCCCTAATGTGCACATTGTATTTGCCCTGCTGTTTCAGATTAATCTGTAATCTGAAATGAATTTTATCCCTCCCAACACACGCCCGACCGCCCGCACACACACATGCCCACACACACATGCCCATACACACGCCTGCACATACACACGGCCGAACACATGCCCACAAGCATAGAGCCACACTCGCCCACAGGCCCGCATGCACGCCCGCACACACTCACGAATGGCCACACTCACGCATGCCCCCATGCACGCCCGCACACACTCACGCATGCATGCACACGCACACACACGCATGCTCACCAGCACGCCCACATGCACGCACAGACGCCAGTACACACACCGCATACAAACACGCCCACCCACATACGCTAGCATGCACACACATGCCCGCACACTTACCCACAAACACACCCACCTACCCACATCCACATACCCACATACACACCCAAAGATCAGGCCCATTCATTGATAACAGTGCACCCACATTAGCACAATTAAGATCCAGATGCCCAGGGTCTGTTTCATTGCTCTAAAATCCATATGGCAAAGTTTATAAGCACACTCATATTCTTCCTTCTATTTCTGAAGTGGTTTGCGGCATTAGAATGAAATCCAGCAAGAGATTTACTGCAGAAATACGTCCTCCTGAGAATTTGTGTGATTGTTAAATGTGTTGCAGTCTTTCCAGAGCTCGAAAAGACAGTATCTGTTTTGAAGGACTAAATGGATTCTATTTCAAAACTATCTGAAATTAAATCTATACCTTTTAACTAACTCCTTCCTTCCAAAAAGTTTGAAATAGCATTCTTTAAAAAAAATCAATTTAACTGTTGAAAGTATCCCCACACAAAAAAATTGCAGTCAATTGCAGTATTACTTTAGTACAGTCATCTTCTTTGATTCGATTTCATGAAACCACTGCAAAGATTGTGTGTAGAGGCTGAGGTTTTGTGATTTATAAAATCTGATTTTAGATAGACCAGTCCCACACATTAACAAAAGGGTCGGTCAGGATGCTGCAGCTGGTGGATAGGCAGCAAGTACCTCTAGATGCCATGTGTTGCAGAACTCATTTTAAAATGTGTAACTAAAAAAAATGGAGAATTTCACTGTATATTAACCTTGCATGAAAGTCATTTTTAGAAAAAAGGACACAAAAGGTTAGAGATCTGCAAAAACAAGGTTTTTGGGGAAAAAAAGTAGATAATAACCTTTTTGTTATATGACACAATTACTAATGCAATTATACTCATAAGCAGTCTGGTTATATATCTGTCACTGCACATCATATTAATAAGCTATAATTTATGAAAAGTAATTTGTTGAAGATCTCGGGCTGAGAATGAATAGCTCAGCCAAGAAAATTGAATAAATGCATTTCATAATGTCTCAGTGAAATGCCAGTGAGGAAATAGAATTTCAGTCTGCTTGTAATATTGATTGTTACATTTCCATGCCTTGGCAATGACAGAAGGTTACCTATGCAGTTAAAAGGCCACTGGTGCCAATCATCTTGTTTCCAGCAGCCTGAGTAAGAAATCTGATCTCTTCAAATTGAGAAAACCTCAATCAAACAAACCCTGAGAGAATAGCACTTTCTTGCTTCCTCTCCCTCTCTCTCTCTCTATCTTGGCTATGTATTGGTTAATGCAATAAGAAACACAGCGTGATAACAACTCCTTTCTTCCTAGTATCAGCTGGCAATATAAATCTCTGGGCAGATTTTGTTGAAATGACTGGCAGGACATGTGATGGATGTGTAGACTGCTTTCTTAGGGTTTTTCCATTTTTCCGTTGACAATTCTGATATCTTCTTGTGCACTGTTAGAGTGAAGTATATTTTGCTACAGTACAAATACTGTAGATCTTTACCAATCTGCATGTGCTGTTTGACTAAGGTCAACATCGACATTTGGCATTCTCTGTTAATGTCAACCGTGCAACCTAAAATTCTTGACCGCACCAGGGCCCCAAAAGAACCTGGGATAGTCTGGGCTACTGTTCAAAGTATTGTGTCACTGGGTACTTATAATAGTTTCACTTCTAATTTATAGCACTGTATTTGATCTTCTCACAAGATTTCCAAATTTGGTCTTTTTCACTGACCATTGGAATTCACGATTTATTGACATACACTCCTAGACCAATAATTATCCTGTCACTAGTGCAGGCAAATCTACCTTTTTAACCTCTTATCAAGTATATGCCTGGTCACAGTCTTTCCCCTCTCTTCGTGCCTCTGAACCTTTTCACATTTTGTTGTTCCTCCCACTAGCCTTGTTTTTCCCCCCACATCCTGCCCCTGCAGTCTTCTTGATCTTCTTGCCAAATCTGCCCATCTTGCTGCCATTGTTGGGAAATATGACCATTACAGATCCTCTCTTTGATGTATTTAAGGAGAAGCTAGATAAGTACATGAGGGAGAAATGAATAGAAGGACATGCTGATAAGGTGAGATGAAGTAAGGTGGGAGGAGGCTCATGTAGACCGTAAACACCAGCATAGACCAGTTGAGCTGAATGGCCTATTTCTGTGCTGTAATTTCTATCTAATTCTATGTAAATAAAATTGGAAAAAAATATTTTCCTAAGTTAGAGTTAGAGTTGTCTGAGGGTAGTGTTGAGGGTTAGAGTAAGCCTATTTCAGAGGGCGACAATTTTCTTGAAAACGAGTGCTTATTTCACATGAATTCACCCAGGGCATGGAGAACAAATGGTATGGGGACAATATATATGTTAAATGGAAGAATTCCTAGGTTTGGGCAAGTATTTTATAAAATGACAGGTTGTATTTTCTGAAAAATTTATGAATTGACCTTATTTTGTGACTATGACCAAGTCGTTATGATATCCCAAATGTTGCAGGGATGAGGTCAAGAAGTTTGAGAGGTTGGGTCAACTGTTGTGGGCATGGTTAAATGTTGCATGGGTGGGGTGAAAGGTTACACAGGCTGGGCTGGGGGGGTGGGGGGGCGGAGGTGGATAGTGAAATGAGTGCCCCTTCTTAAATGCCACTTTAACCATGGAACTACACAAATCTGTTATTGATCCTTTTCCATTCAGGTAATGTTTAAAGTGAGAGTTTAAGGAGTCCAACCTAACCGTAGTTCAGGAAGACGAATATTGGTAGGACTCAACAGTATCCACCATGACTCTTACTCTCGTGACCCACAGTGCATTATTTGGCATTGATCTATATTACCCAAATCTAATCAGGTTTCTAAGGAAGGGTGATGCCATCACATGTTACTTTCCTTAATAACTTACTTGAAATAACAAGCCATACAATCTAAATGAGATGAATATTTCTAACAGCATCAATCGGAATTTGTTTCTAAAGTTACGCCTCTCAGTGAGGTTTTGACACTTTCCATTGCTTTCATAAATTATTCATTGTATTGTTCGTTTTTTTCATCCTGCTTTTGAGCAGGTAGAGCTCTTATTTTCACTTGAAAGGCATCCTTGCCGACACCCTCGAACAGTCTTTCATTATTAGCATTATACAGTAATTCAGCTCTGTCTGTAAAGTGGCACTTATAAATAATACAACTGCTTTACAATGTGGCTGAATAAGCTCCACAGAGTACAGTCAATTAATGAGGACCTAAACCAAGGGGGAGTATGGGCTGAATGGTACCAAACGAAGGCAAACGACAGCAGTTACTTACTTATTATTAACAATGTGTCTTTTCTGCAGATGAGAGACAATTGAGTTGAGAACATAATGGATTTGAAAACCATTTCAATGCAGTGTTTCCTGGGCTGAGTGATATTTGGCAAATGGAAGAATGGAGACGAAGTAGTTACATTAGAAAAACTAAAAGAAAGTTTACATTTTATTCTAAATTGCAGAAATACTTTAATGTAGCTGGAAGTATTGGGCAGCATCCGTGGTTTTAGCTGCGGGCAGTTGCATTCCGGAAATAATGTTGGGATGTGTCCGCCCGCACATTTTCGGGCCTTCTACTTTTACTAGATTATAACTGGGGGGCCAGTTTTCGGCAGGTGAGTTTTAATGCCAGTTTAACACACATTCGCTGCAGCAAAAATGAGGCGCAGGGCATTTTAATTCCAGGGCCTCATTTAAATGCCAGCGGCCAACAACTCACCTGTTCGGGGTGGGAATTCGATGGGGCAGCGGTGCAAATTCGTGTGGCTCAGAGGTTGCCCGTCAAGAGCAGATGGGATCAGCTGCCAGGCCATCCTGCGAGAGTCCCCCACCACCGGGAGGAGGGGTGCGATCGTGGCAGTGGAGACCCGAAGGGTCACTCCTGGTCCTCCTGGCCCTACAAGGAAATTTAAAAAAATTAACTTAACTTTAGGGTCTGCTTCTGGCTCTGATCCTTTTCCACGCGGCTATTTCCCGCTCAGGCCTATTAGTAATAATTGCAGTCAGGTCCCAATGATATCATCGGGACTCAACATGCTTTGGGTGGGTGTCATAGAGTCATAACGGCACAGAAGGAGGCCATTCGGCCCATTGAACATAAGAACATAAGAACATAAGAAATAGGAGCAGGAGTAGGCCAATCGGCCCCTCGAGCCTGCTCCGCCATTCAATAAGATCATGGCTGATCTGATCCTAACCGCCAATCTACTATCACAGAACCATCTCCTGCATCTAACAGAATTGCACACACGAAATAGGAGCAGAATCAGGCTACACGGTCCCTGGGCCCGCTCCACTACCCACAGGGCCATGACCGATCCGAACCTAGACTCATGTCCAAATTCCTGCCCGCTCCCCGTAACCCTTAATGCCCTTTACTTCTAGGAAACTGTCTATTTCTGTTTTAAATTTATTTAATGATGTAGCTTCTACAGCTTTTTGTGGCAGCATATTCCATGGACCTACCACCCTCTGAGTGAAGTAGTTCCTCCTCATCTCAGTTTTGAAAGAGCAGCCCCTTATTCTAAGACTATGTCCCCTAGTTCTAGTCTCACCCGTCATCGGGAACATCCTCCCCGCATCCACCCGATCCAACCCCTTCACAATCTTATATGTTTCAATAAGATCGCCTCTCATTCTTCCTCCGTGCTGGCTCTCTGTAGAGTAATCCAGTCAGTCCCACTCCCCCGCTCTATCCCCGTAGCCCTGCAAGTTTATTTCTCTCAAGTGCCTATCCAATCTCCCCTTGAAAACATTGCGTGTCTCCGTGTCCTTGCCTGCTGCGGTGAAAATCCTGGCAGGTCAGCTCGCAGCGGCACCAGGGTGGGTAACTGACCTGAAGGATTTTAACTGCCCGCCCACCTGGTTTCCGTCGGGCGTGTAGAGTTAAAATCATCCCACAGAATGTTAAAAGCAAGCAATGACCTCAAGTTTCCTCAGTATGTGATCCTAGCTGCTAAACTAGGATCTTGCCCGCCAATGCCCTCCAGCACTAACCCTGCTGGCGAGCTTGTGCAGTCAGTAGTTGGGCACCTCATTTACATGCGACAGGTGGGCGCAAGTGGCGCTTCTTGTGAATTTCTGGCACCTGCCCACCAACGTTCCCGCTAAGCTGTGCGGCCGCGCAACGGTCTGGATGTCCTGCGCAGGCCGCTCTGTGGCTTTTACGTGGAAGAAACTGCGTACGCGCAGCCAGTTAAAGGGACCACGCACAAAAAATAAATTAGAGGGCACATTGCTGCCCACCCATGGCTGCCAGAAACAGTGGTGCTCACCCACCCTTGGGTGGGGTGGGCAAGTTACCCGGGCACCCTCTCCTGATGCCCGCCACATATCCTGAGTAAGGGCACCAAATAATTCTAAACAAAACTAAAAGCTTTCTGTGGGGGTCCAGGCCATTTACTATAGGGAAATAAGAATGGGAGTAGGCATTCAGTCTCTCGAGTCTGTTCCGCCATTCAATCAAATCATGGTCAATCTGTAGCTCAACTCAATTTATCCGCCATTGATCCATATCCCTTGATACGCTTACCCAACATAAAACTATCAGTCTCGGTCTTGAAAATTTCAATTGACCCACCCAACAGTTTTGCCCACTCACTCAAACTAAATCCCTTTGTAACTTCCTGCTCCCATCTACACAATTAAGTGTGCCTCTTAACTTGGCCTTATCTGCAAATGTGGATATACAGCTCTCTATTCCTTCATCTAAGTCACTGATATATATAAAGAAAAGCTGAAGCCCAGTACATTCCCTTTATTCCAAGACACTGTCTCCTACCTCCCAACCAATTACTAACCCATGTCATAAGTTTACCTCCCATACCATGCACTGTCAGTTTTGATAATCTATTGTGCAGAACCTTATAAAATGGCTTCTGGTGGTCCATCTAGACAACACCAATAGATTTTCCCTATCCACCATGTTCATGACCTCCTCCCAAATTCGACTAGATTAGCCGGACATGACCTATCCTTTACAAATCCATGCGGACGCTCTTTGATAAGCTCATACCTGTCCAAGTGCTCAGGCACTTTGTCCCTAATGATAGATTCCAGTAACTTCCCCGCAATTGATATTAAACTGACAGGTTTGTAATTTCCTAATTTCTCCCTCCTTCCCTCCCCTCTTAAATACTTGAGTGATATTTGCAATTTTCCAATCCAAAGTCACAATTCTTTGATTGAGAACTTTGGAAAAATAAGACTAATGCATCTGCAATTTTCTCACTTAGTTCTTTTAATACTCTGGGGTAGAAACTATCAGGACCTGGAGATTTGTCGATTTTAAATGCCCTTTATTTCTCCTTTGCCAATTTTTTACTTATAATAAATTCAATAAGTTCCTCCCCTTGACTTATTTTTAGGTTCCCTTGTATCACTGTTATTTTGTCTTCTTCCTCTACTGGGAAAACGGATACGAAGTATTCATTTAACAAGTCTACCATTTCCTTATTGTCCATTAAAGCCTTGCCTGCATCTGTCTTTAACGGGTCCACATTCTAGCTTATCATTCTCTTTCTCTTTAAAATATTTATAATAATTTTTACTGCTTGCATTGATATTCCCTGCAAGTTTATATTTCATATTCCCTTTTTGTAACTTGTACTACTTTCTTTATGTCCCTTTTACAGCTCTCCCAGTCCATTGGCTTTCCATTTTCCTGACCCTGGACATCACCTTATGTGGCATACCAGCTTCCATTAGTATGTTGGGCCCCTGTTATGAATTTGAATTACTTGGGGTGGGGTTTAAGTCATATTAAATGTTAAAATGTACAATTACAGTATACAATTGCAGTGCATTTGTAGAATTTACTTTTATGATGGATTTCAAAATGTTTAACTGTGACAGTCAGTAGACACAAAAGTGCATACAATAGCTGACGAGATGGCCACATTTAGGTAAGTGGGCTTTGTTCATTACAGTCAAACCTTGTAAACCATGCTTAACAAAGAGGATTTCAGTATTTTTTTAAGTACTTCCAGTGCACTCCTACAGCAAGAACAGAAATTATAGAAATCCAGACATAACAGTCTTTTCTGGGAGCTTCTCCAGGGTATATACTCATCCCTCTAGCTATTTTTAGTTAACTTCAGTGAATGCCTTGATAAAGGTTTATTTATAGAATCAGAAAATCATAGAATGGTTACAGCACAGAAGGAGGCCATTCGGCCCATTGAGCCCATGTCAGCTCTCTGCAAGAGCACTTCAGCTAGTCCCATTCCCCCATCCTTTCCCCGCAGCCCTGCAATTTTTTTTCCTTCAGGTACTTATTCAATTCCCTTTTGAAAGCCATGATTGAATCAGCCTCCACTACGCTTTCATGCAGAGCATTCCAGATCCTAACCACTCGCTGCATAAAAAAGTTTGTCCTCATGTTGCCTTTGTTTCTTCTGTCAATCACCTTAAATCTGTCCCCTCTGGTTCTTGACCCATCCACCAATGGGATCAGTTTCTCACTATCTACTCTGTCTAGACCCCTCATGATTTTGAACACCTCTATCAAATCTCCTCTCAACATTCTCTGCTCTAAGGAGAACAAGCCCGGCTTCTCCAGTCTATCCACGTAACTGAAGTCCCGCATTCAGGGAACCATTCTTGTAAATCTTTTCTGCACCCTCTCTAAGGCCTTCACATCCTTCCTAAAATGCAGTGCCCAGAATTGGACACAGTACTCCTGTTGAGGCCGAGCCAGTGTTTTATAAAGGTTCATCATAACTTCCTTGCTTTTGTACTCTATGCTTTTATTTATGAAGCCCAGGATCCTGTATGACTTTTTAACCACTTTCCCAACCTGCCCTGCCACCTTCAACGATTTGTGCACATATATCCCTCCCCCGGTCTCTCTGTTCATGCACCCCCTTTAGAATTGTAACCTTTTGTTTATATTGCCTCTCCTCGTTCTTCCTACCAAAATGTATCACTTCGCAATTTTCTGCCTTAAATTTCACCTGCCACGTGTCCGCCCATTCCAACAGCCTGTCTATGTCCTCTTGAAGTCTATCACTATCCTCCTCACTGTTCACTATACTTCCAAGTTTTGTGTCATCTGCAAATTTTGAAATTGTTATCTGTACACCCAAATCTAAGTCATTAATATATATCAAGAAAAGCAGTGGTCCGAGTACCGACCCCTGGGGAACACCACTGTATACCTTCCTCTAGTCCAAAAAACAACCGTTCACCACTACTCTCTGTTTCCTGTCACTTAGCCAATTTCGTATCCATGCTGCCACTGTACCTTTTATTCCATGGGCTTCAACTTTGCTGGCAAGCCTATTATGTGGCACTTTATCAAACGCCTTTTGGAAGTCCATGTACACCACATCAACCGCATTGCCCTCATCAACCCTCTCTGTTACCTCATCAAAAAACTTGATCAATTAGTTAAACATGATTTGCCTTTAACAAATCCATGCTGGCTTCCCTTAATTAATCCACACCTCTCCAAGTGACTGTTAAGTTTGTCCCTAATTATTGTTTCAAAAAGCTTCCCCACTCCTGAGGTTAAACTGACTGGCCTGTAATTGCTGAGTTTATCCTCACACCCTTTTTTGAACAAGGGTGTAACATTTGCAATTCTCCAGTCCTTTGGCATCACCCCCGTTTCTAAGGAGGATTGGAAGATTATGGCCAGTACCTCCGCAATTTCCACCTTTACTTCCCTCAGCATCCTAGGATGCATCCCATCCGGTCCTGGTGACTTTTCTACTTTAAGTACAGCCAGCCTTTCTAATACCTCCTCTTTATCAATTTTCTATCCCATCCAGTATCTCAACTACCTCCTCTTTCACTATGACTTTGGCAGCATCTTCTTCCTTGGTGAAGACAGATGCAAAGTACTCATTTAGTACCTCAGCCATGCCCTCTGCCTCCATGCGTAGGTCTCCATTTTGGTCCCTAATCGGCCCCACCCCTCCTCTTACTGCCCGTTTACTATTTATTTCTTATAGAAGGCTTTTGGATTTCCTTTTATGTACATGGCATATCTACTATGTTCCAATAAACAATCCTCAATTTAGACATATTGAATATGTAGAAATAACTTGGTAAAGGCTATGTGCTCTAACAAAATAAACTGAACATTTCTTTTGCATCAGGACAATGCTTAGAAAAAGAGTTTGCTCTGAAACTATGAAAACACCTGCTGTGCACAACACCGCCACCCTCACCACCAACTTGTATCTCTATAGTACCTTTAACGTAGTAAAATGTCCCAAGGGGCTTCACAGGAGCGTTAGCAAACAAAATTTGACACCAAGCCACATAACAAAACTTTAGGGCAGACGACCAAAAGCTTGATCAAAGAGATAGGATTAAGGAGCTTCTTAAAGGAGGAGAGAGAGGTCGAGGGGTGGAGAGGTTTAGGGAGAGAATTCGAGAGCTTAGGGCCTAGGCAGCTGAAAGCAAGGTCACCAATGGTGGAGCAATTAAAATCAGGGATGCTCAAGAGGCCAGAAATGGAGGAGCACAGATATCGCGGAGGGTTGTCGGGCTGGAGGAGATTACAGAGATAGGGAGGGGCGAGGCCATGGAGGGATTTGAAAATAAGGATAAGAATTTTAAAATCAAGGCGTTGCTTAACTGAAGCCAATGTAGGTCAGTGAGGACAGGGGTGAACGGGACTTAGAGCGAGTTGGTACACGGACAGCAGAGTTTTGGATGACCTCAAGTTTACGGAGGGTGGAAGATGGGAGGCCGGCCAGGAGTAGACTGGAATAGTCATGGTTAGAGGTAAGAAAGGCATGGATGAGGGTATCAGCAGCAGATGAGCTGAGGCAGTTGCGGTGTCGGGTGATGTTACAGAGGTGGACATAGACAGTCTTAGTAATGGCGCGGATGTGTGGTCGGAAGCTCATCTAGGGGTCAAATACGACACCAAGGTTGCGAACGGTCTGGTTCAGCCTCAGACAGTTGCCAGGGAAAGGGATGGAGTTGGTGGCTAGGGAACGGAATTTGTGGTGGGGACCAAAGACAATGGCTTCAGTCTTCCCAATATTTCCTCCAAAGAGAAGCCATTGCAGGTGATTCTCTGGCTACGACTGGATAGATAAGAATGGAACCAGGTGAGTGCAGTCCCCCCTAGCTGGATGACGGTGGAGAGGCGTTGGATGAGGATGGTGTGGTCAACCATGTCAAAGGCTGCAGACAGGTTGAGAAGGACAAGGAGGGATAGTTTACCATTGTCACAGTCACATCAGCAGTAGTCTCAACCATACCCCCCTCCACCAGAATTACCTGAACAAAACCCTGTGAAAAAAGGTGGGTCAGGTCACCACAAGAGAAAAAGGGAGAAACACATTCCACCCTCCCTTCCCCAAGGTCTTGCAAAGACTCAGCCCAACAGCATCCAGATGTAGAGAGGTTCTATCATACTCCTTGCCTGATCACATACCTCCCCCCTCACTCACAGCCTCTGCTAACAAACTACCTTAATTTTAGAAGCATGAAATATTGCCAAAATATGCCTAACCACACCAACAAACCTAAGGTATCAAAGCATGTCCTGATTGCCTCTATAAATACCATGTGATCAAAATGCACAAAAACCTGACCAAATGTAGGGCGCGATCTTGCCAGCCCTGGGGAGGCAGGTATGGAGGCGGGACTGCCGGGAAAATGGCAGAATTTGGGGGCAGGTGCCCAACCCGCCCCCAACCCACCTCCGTGCCATCTTGCCAGGAGGCGGGTAGCCATCCTGCGCTGGGTCCCGTCTCCTTGGAGGCAGGAAGGGATTACAGCCACTTAACTGCCTGCTAACAGGTAGTTAACAGGCAGATAAGAGGATTATCCCCATTTTGCCCACACAAGTGCGGGCTTCCCGAAGGCGCTGAACCTCACCAGGGTCACCGAGGCGAGTACTGGGTCGGAAGGGTCCAAAAGTATGCTGTGGAAGTAAGTGATGGGTGCAAGTGTGGAGAGGTGAGTATCTGAGGTAAGTGCAAAGTGTTAGAAAAAGTGTTCTTACCTTTGTTTCTTCCTGCAGGCTTCAGTCGGTGTGTATGCGGAGAGTCTTGCACCTCCGCGGTAGAGATGACAGATGGCCGTTGCATTCTGCAACGCAACAACCATCTCATTTCTGCAAAAGAAAGAAGTTTGATGAGATCTTGAATTCAAGGCCTCATCAAACTACAGAGAATGTCAGTGTTTGACAGCTTCACAGAGCTGTCAAACGACGACAATTCATCTGTCAAAAATTTTTGACAGATGAAACGTCATACGTTGACGTTCTCTGCAATCGGCTATCCCTTAATTTGCCTGCTAAGCCCGCTGGGTGGGCTTAACAAGGTCAATCAAGGGAAAATAGCGTGGGTTGGCCACAAATCGATGGAGGTGGGACATCGACCCGCCGAGCAGCAGTCCCGCCTCCAACGCGCCCCCATTGACAAAATCACCCCATAAACTCTGATAGAAGTCAATTTAAAGACAAATGAACTCAGTGTATTTCAAGTACAGTGTTTTATTACCATTTCGCTTTGGTCAAACAGCACTGACAAGATCACTGGATGCTGGTGCAGTGAAGGCACTACACTGCAGCTTTTCTTTCCCTTAAAAAGATTGCATTGGACAGCAAAGAGTCCTTATCCACAATGGGACAAGAGTCCAGAAAGGTATCTGTGCCAGTTTTAGTACATATCTGTTTGATATCTGGGGAGGAGGAGAGTAGAAATGACCATAAACTTGCCAGTTTAGTGTGTGGGCGTTCCTTTCCAATGCACAGAGACAAACATGGCAGCACATAAACAAGGCACAAATCAATATAAGTCAACAGAATGTGGTGCACCAGAGGTAAGATTGCATATTCCCAATTCTGTCATCGCGACTAACCTGGTATAAGTGGTGGGAACACACTCATTGAATATCAGGATAAAAGATGCCACCTCCTCTGCTTGGATTAGTTTGTGGTTGTGAACTAGGTTGCTTGAAATACCAGGTGAAAAATCTGCAGTTTAAGTTGGAACTGAGAGCTTGTATACAAAGGGGAAGGAAATTAAATATAATTTAATATGTGCTGGTGTATGAACTGTTCCTAATACAGTCCTCACTATAACGCCTGGGCAGAAATCACAATGTGATCATCCAGAAGTTTATGAATAGCATATCATTCTCAATTTGTCTGAAATCTAGGTTATCCATACTATCTAGTAACCTCGAGATTCTCCTGGACTCACCACTGATTTTCAGGGATCTCATTAGAAAGCTTCAAAAGAGGCAAAAGGTGTGCTCAATGAGAGTGTTATACCCTGGTTATACCCGATCTGGTTAAATGTGCATCAGTTAACATGATGGAATGTGTAAATTAAAGTATGTGCGAACAAGAGTTCTGGGGGCGATTTTCACCACCTTCTTTAGGCGCTAAAGAGCATCCGAGGTATCCAAGATTGGGTCTTGAGCTGAAATACCGGTTTAGCTCACGTTTAGCGCAAGACGCCCGCGCCCAAACAGCGTCGAAAACATGTCCAACACCAGACTGGCTCAGGGGCTTTAAAGGCATCCTTCGGCCATAGCCTAAAACAGGTGCTGAATAACCTTAAATATGTTAATAAGGAGCCTAATGCCTATTTTAGGACCCAAACCGGAAACTGGTTCACCCTGAATGCAGCAGGCGTCTTGCCTGCTGCGTTCAGCATTACTCGGGATATATGTGGCAAAACCAACAATCTTAAAGGGATCGTAACGTTCTGACGAAAGGTCATTGACCTGAAACGTTAACTCAGTTTCTCTCTCCGCAGATGTTGCCTGACCTGCTGAGTATTTCCAGCATTTTCTGTTTTTTTTTCAGATTTCCAGCATCCGCAGTATTTTGCTTTTGATCTTAAAGGGACTGTTGGAGGCCGCCACCAAACAGGTAAGTTTAAAAAAAATATTTACCTGAATGTTAAGCCAGGAGGAACAGGTGCGCTGCTCCCGGCTCCATATTAAAACTGTGGGCCGCTGATAGCCACTGCTCGCCCACCTCCCGATTACCTCACCTCTCCCGCCATCCCCCCCCCCCACTCCCCGCCCAACTCACTTGAGGTGCTCGGCTGGCTGGAACGTTGGCCAGCCAATTTCACTTAAATCCGCCACCCCACCCCCATGACCAGCAATCTAGTCATAGGGCTGGATTTTGCCAGGCCCGAGGAGGCGGGTTTGAAGGCGGGTCAGGTGGGAAAGTTGCTAAAAATGGCGGCAGGCTCCAATCCCACCCTCAACCCGCCTCTGCGCAACTTTCCCAAATGCGGGCTTGCAGAATCCGTTTCAGTCACATCTCCAAGAGGCGGGATGTGCCCTTAAGGCACTTAACTACCACTTAAGTACCTCTATAATCCCATTTTGAGAGGCCTTTCAGAGTTTACCACATTTCTCGTGTGTTGCACGTCTCCCCTGGAACACGCCAGCTAATCCTGTCGGGTTCACAAGTGGTTGGCTTACTAACAGCTGCAGCTCCACCATAAAAACGGAGTTTTCCACAATGATCATTTGCAGGTGGCAGAACTTTCTTTTCTCAGGTCTTGGAGAACTTTTAGCAGGCCTACTCATTGTGGAAGTTTTGAAGCTGAGATCCATCTCCTGTGTGACCTCCTTGGAAACCCCTCTCCCCACCTTGACTGAGCGCTTCTTCAACTGAGGTATATACCTGCAGCATGGGAACCATTTATTTCCTTTCCTCCTGGACCTCAGATTCGGACGAAGACCAGCCGCGGCAGCAGCAGAACCCTGAACAACAGCAGCACCAACAGCAGGAGCAACAACAGGAGCGGCAACCTGCTGCTCACCCACCTGAAACTGCACAGGCCAGAAGGTGCCAGCGTAGGAAAGGACATTGCCACAGGAGATACCCCCAAAACAGGGTTTACAGACAGAGGATGAGCTACCTCAACATGACTGAGCAGCAGTGCCAAAGGAGGCTGAGACTTTTGCGAGAGGTAGTGGGTGACATCTGCGCAATGCTGCAGCAAGACCTGGAGCCCAGAGGAGCGGGTGGACACCCCTTACCAGTGGGCGTCAAAGTCACCACCGCACTCAACATTTTTGCTTCAGTCCCATTCCAGGGATCAACAGCGGACATCAATGGCATCTCCCAGGCGGCCACACACACTTGCATCACGCAGGTAACCAATGCTCTCTTTGCCAAGGCGCACAATTACATCAACTTCTCCAAGGATCAAGCAAGTATAACCGTGCGTGCGGTTGGATTTGCTAATCTGGCAGGCTTTCCAAGGGTGCAGGGCATCGTAGACTGCACACATGTGGCCCTTAAGGCACCCCATCACAATCCAGGTATTTTTGTCAACCGCAAGGGCTTCCACTCCCTCAACATGCAGCTGATGTGTATCCACAAGAAGGAAATTTTCCATGTTTGCACCAAGTACCCTGGCAGTTGCCATGACTCGTTCATCCTGCGGCAGTCTAGTGTGCCTCCGCTCTTCATTCTGCCAAACTAACTTTGCGGATGGCTACTAGGAGACAAGGGCTATCCCCTGAAGACGTGGCTAATGACGCCATTCAGGAGCCATCCAACGAAGCTGAGGAGCGCTACAACTCCAGCCACATTTCCACCAGATCCATCATCGAGCAAACCATTGGCTTGCTGAAGATGCGATTCAGATGCCTTGATAGATCAGGTGGAGCCCTGCAGTACTCAGCAGCCAGGGTCTCCAGAATCGTCGTGGTCTGCTGTGCACTTTACAACATGGCACAGCATCGTGGCTTGCAGCTGCCTGAGGTACAAGTGGCTCATCGCATAGCCTCCTCAGATGAGGATGAGGATGAGGAGGAGGAGGAGGAGGAGGATGAGGAGGAGAGCGAGAACGAAGACATTGCGGAGGCGCATCAACCAGCAGCAGCAGCACGCAAGAATATTGCTGTCTGGGATGCAAGGGATGCACTCATCTTGGCCAGATTTGCTTAGTCTGCCCAATCAAACACATTTGGCTCGCACCTTCTTATCACACCATCGACAATGGACAAGAAACTGCGGCTTCCTATCACTCTGACCATGATACTGACAATTCCAAGTCGCCCTGAGCCCTCAGTGTGGAAGTCCCATTTATGAAATGACACAGTCCACAACTTAACAGTTTGCCATCAATTCATTTGATCACATTCAGTCAAGGATGGCATTTCAGAATTAAACACAACAGAACACCCAAGTGACTACCCTTGTGACTACTTGTGCGTTATCTTCCTCTTACGCATGCTCCTATGTGGTGCTTCCCCTGTGGATTCAGCAGATGTGGAGGCCCCTTGCTCACTTTCATGCTGCTCCTGCCTTGACACCTTTGGCGGGCGTCCTCTGGGGTTGCGAGCCTATGAGGGCTCACCAACAGTCTGCTGCTCCTGCGGCTGTGCAGGGGCTGAGACGCCCATCTCAGTTGGGTGAGGACTCTGGTGGGGCTCTGACTGAGGGCTCGGCAGTGACATGGTCGTGTGAGCACTTGGAGGGGAGCCCCCACTTCCTTGTTCTCTGCCGCCAGCATCCCTCTCATGGGTCAGCCCCACTTCAGAGCTAGCAAGTGGCTTGACAGCACCTTGCTGAACTTCAGGGGGGCCATGAGGACCCGTTTCTGCACTGGCAGTCCTACTCCAGAGGACTTCCATGAAGCTCTGGTTTCTCTGCTCAATAGCTGACCATCGCTCCTCCAGAGTTGTCAGTCTATTCTGAACAATGACCATGTTTTCAATACCCTGGTGACTTAGCTCCTCCATGGCCGTAGCCATCCTCTCCTCTACCGTAGCCATCCTCTCTTCTACAGTAGCCATCCTTACCACGGAGGTCGCCATTCTTTCCACGGAGGTTGCCATCCTTTCCGTGGTGATGCGTTCATGCGCCAATGCCTCCACAAAGGCTCTGCTCATGTTAGCGATGGACTCCTCCATCCTCTCCACACTCGCAGTGACCCTGGAGACAAAACCTGCCAGAGACTCCTGCACCTGTTCCTGGAGTTCCATCACCGCTCTCCTTCTGGATGGACCCGGAGGCACAGGATCGGCATGCAGCTGAGCCGAGCTGGGAGCGCCCTGCGGCCTACGACGAGGACTCTCCACTGCTGGTCCCTGTCTCCACCATCTGCTGATGCTCACTTGTGAGCTATGATACACAAGGTGACAACACTACTCTATGTCCCGAAGGTCCCACCGAGGTGTGAGTGTCTGCGCTGGTGCTGGGTGCGCTTAATTTTGGTGACGCTGCGCCCTCAGAGGTTGCAGCTTCCTCTGAGGAGTCTTCTGGATCAGGCTGTTCCTCCTGGACAGTGGGGAGGGGGGTTGTCGATGGTCCTGTGGGGGAGTAAAGGAAAGAGTTAGACGTGTGATATAAACGTTGCATACACATGGAATTGTGCAGATGATCATAAGTCAATCTGTTAGAGAATCAGAATCAATATCAGTCACTCATGCAATGTAAATGAGAGAAATGCAAATCTATCCTGTCACCAGCTTGCTCTGATGCGCCCGTCTGACCGTCCCCCACTTGCACATCCTCCTCGGCTCCCATGATCTCAAGGGCCACCTCCTCTGCGCTGGTGAGCTGGGCTATTGAGGGTGGCCCTCCTCCTGTCTTCGCCCTTTCCCTCTTATTGTGATATCTCTTTTCCTGTAATGAGGGACACAAGTGGAGTTTGAGTGAGAATGATGGAGTGAGTGTAGAGAATCCATAGCATAGATGCTTAGAAGGACACAAAGATGGAATGAGGTCCCAAGACCAAGGGCCCTCCCTGTGTGTTGTAAGTTGTTGTCATAGCATAACAGTGATAGGGAGTGTGAGGGCAGCATAGTCAAATAGTTAAGTGAATGTGTACATAGAGAGAGAGGGAATGGTTAAGGGTGCAAGGGATATAAGGGTCAAGTGGGATGTGGAGGAGGAGCTTGACAATGCAGAGTGCTGGTGATGAGAGGCGATGGGGAGTAGATTGAGGGTAATGGTGATGTCATACTCACTTTTCCTGTGCGGATAAGGTTATTAAACCTCTTTCTGCACTGCAGCCAGGTTCTGCTGCACATTGATATGGCACTGACCTCCTGTGCCACTTGCAGACACACAGCTTTGGTCTGTTGGGGAGGTTTTTTCCTCCCAGAGGAAGGAAACAACACCTCTTTCTGAGCGCTGGCTCCTTCCACCAGAGCTTGGAGGGAGTCCTCCTCAAAGCGGGGTTGACATCTGTGCACCACAAATCCCTTAGAACAATCCCAAATAAAATTTGTAAGGCAGAAAATGAACCAAGGCTGCTTGAAGCCCTTAAATGCAGCTGCATAAATGACGTCATCAGAGGCGAGTTCCAGGACCAAAAGACTCATTGGGCCAGGGGTTCACACACGCTGGGAAGCAATTGCCTAATTAGGGCAAAATCGCTCAATTATCCCACCTGACATCGGAGGCGGGAGCGGGAACCGCTGACCACCTGACCCGCCCCCAACACGCCCCCAATGGCAAAATCCAGCCCATAGAGTCATAACGGCACAGAAGGAGGCCATTCGGCCTATTGAGTCCGTGCCAGCTCTCTGTAGAACAATCCAGTCAGTCCCATTCTCCGGCTCTATCCCCGTAGCCCTGCAAGTTTATTTCCCTCAAGTGCCTATCCAGTCTCCCCTTGAAAACATTGATTGTCTCCGCTTCCACCACTTCCGTCGGCAGTGAGTTCCAGGTCCTTACCACTCGCTGCGTAAATTTTTTTTTCCTCACCACCCCCCTGTATCTCTTGCCCAAAAACTTAAATCTGTGTCCCCTAGTCCTTGCACCATCAACTAGTGGGAACACCCTTTCCCCGTCTAGCCTCCAAACCCATCATAATCTTGTACACCTCTATCATATCACCCCTCAATCTCCTTTGCTCTAATGAAAACAAATCCAGCTTCTCCAACCTGTCCTTGTAGCTCAGATCCCCCATCCCCGGAACCATTCTGGTAAATCTCCTCTGCACCCTCTCAAGGGTCTTCACATCCTTCCTAAAGTGTGGTGACCAGAACTGGACGCAATACTCCAGTTGTGGCCTAACCAGCGCTTTATAAAGGTTCAGCATAACCTCTCTACTTTTGCACTCAGTACCTCTATTTATGAAGCCCAAGATCCCATATGCTTTGCTAACCACTCTCTCAATATGTCCTGCCACCTTCAGAGACCTATGCACATCAACTCCCAGGTCCCTCTGTCCCTGCACACTCTTTAAAACTGTGCCATTAAGTGTATATTGCCTCTCCCTGTTCCTTCTGCCAAAATGCATCACCTCACACTTCTCTGTATTAAATTCCATCTGCCACTTGTCTGCCCATTCTGCTAGCCTTTCTATGTCCTGTTGCAGTTGATTGATTTCATCATCACTGTTTGCCACACCCCCAAGTTTGGTGTCATCGGCAAATTTAGAAATTCTACTCTGTAATCTAATATCCAGGTCATTTATATATATCAAAAAAGCAGTGGCCCCAGCACTGACCCTTGGGGAACACCACCGTCTACCATCCTCCAGTCTGAAAAACAGCCATTTACCACAACTCGCTGTTTTCTGTCCTTAAGCCAATTCCTTATTCAAGCTGCCACTGACCCACCTATACTCATCGACTGGGCATCCACAGATGATTTTACATGGACTGCATCTGCCACAACCCAAGGCCTAAGGAATAAATTGAAATAGAATACTCATATCAGTGGGTCAGGTGGTTTCATTCCATAGTCATCACGTTTTATTACAATTCAAGTTGCCAGTATTATCTATTGTCCGATATCTCACTCTATATCTGGCTCAGTTGGTAGCACACTCGCCTCTGAGTCAGAAGGTTGTGGGTTCAAGTCCCACTCCAGGGACTTGAGCACATAAAGTTAGGCTGACACTCCAGTGCAGTGCTGAGGAAGTGCTGCACTGTCGGAGGTGCCGTCTTTTGGATGAGACGTTAAACCGAGGCCCCATCTGCCCTCTCAGGTGGATGTAAAAGATCTCACGGCACTGTTTCGAAGAAGAGCAGGGGAATTATCCACGGTGTCCTAGCCAATATTTATCCCTCAATCAACATAACAAAAACAGATTATCCGGTCATTATCACATTGCTGTTTGTGGGAGCTTGCTGTGCGCAAATTGGCTGCCGCGTTTCTCACATTACAACAATGACTCCACTTCAATTGGCTGCAAAGTACTTTGAGACGTCCGGTGGTCGTGAAAGGCGCTATATAAATGCAAGTCTTTCTTTCTTTCTTTAAAGACCATAGGGTCAGTAGTGGAATGAATTTAAGAGATTTAAGTTGGGTCTTAGTGAAAGTTAGTTCTCAAAAAGTTCTATGCTTTTTTTGCTTGGTAGTATTGTTGCAATGGACCCGTGTCGCTAGTTCACCTTTCTAGCGACAGGTTTTTACATTGTGAGGAGAATGGTGTGAAATGTTCCTTTGAGACAGAACTGGACATTATTATTGAAGTGATGTTAATCCCATGTAGCACAGCAATGCCTCCAGCATCTGGTACAGTTAATAAAGGACTTCTGTGTACTGTCACTTGATAATGGCAGTAGAATGTTCCATTTCTTCATAGAAACCCCAAAGGTATTGATGACTACAACAGTGAAAGAACTTCATATTTGCTGTCAAACACAATACATAAGGATGAACCATTTCATGCACAGAATACTGTATCACTAGCCTTTTATCATTATACACCAGCTGCTCTAAAAATAGACAAATATAATTTTAACCCTTGTGCTCGAAGATCTATCTATTTTGGTTATTAGTGCCCATGCTCAATTTCAGATGGAGCAGGTAATTAACAAAAATCAAATTAGTTACTCACATGAACACATGCCACTACACACTATAATATAGCTGGTATAGACAAAGCAAGCATCGCTTAGCAGGATGCAGGGCTATAGGGAAGATGTTAGAAGCTATTATTAAAGACATTATAGCAGGGCACTTAGAAAAGTTCAAGGTAATCAGGCAGAGTCAACATGGTTTTGTGAAAGGGAAATCATATTTAACCAATTTATTGGAGTTCTTTGAGGAAGTAATATTTGCTGTGGATAAAGGGGAACCGGTGGACGTACTGTACTTAGATTTCCAGAAGGCATTTGATAAGGTGCCACATCAAAGGTTATTGCGGAAAATAAAAGCTCATGGTGTAAGGGGTAATATATTGGCATGGATAGAAGATTGGCTAGCTAACAGGAAACAGAGAGTAGGCATAAATGGGTCATTTTCTGGTTGGCAAGATGTAACGAGTGGTGTGCCACAGGGATCAGTGCTGGGGCCTCAACTTCTTACAATTTATATAAATGACTTAGATGAAGGGACCGAAGGTAAGGTTGCTAAATTTGCTGATGACACAAAGATAGGTAGGAAAGTAAATTGTGAAGAGGACATAAGGAGGCTACAAAGGGATATAGATAGGTTAAATGAGTGGGCAAAGATCTGGCAAATGGAGTATAATGTGGGTAAATGTGAAATTGTCCATTTTGGCAGGAAGAATAAAAAAGCATATTATCTAAATGGTGAGAGATTGCAGAGCTCTGAGATGCAGAGGGATCTGGGTGTACTAGTGCATGAATTGCAAAAGGTTAGTATGCGGGTACAGCAAGTAATTAGGAAAGCTAATAGAATGTTATTGTTTATTGTGAGGGGAATTGAATACAAAAGTAGGGAGGTTATGCTTCAGTTATACAGGGCATTGGTGAGACCACATCTGGAGTACTGTGTACAGTATTGGTCTCCTTATTTAAAGAAGGATGTAAATGCGTTGGAAGCAGTTCAGAGAAGGTTTACTAGACTAATACCTGGAATGGGCGGATTGTCTTATGAGGAAAGGTTGGACAGGCTAGGCTTATATCCGTTGGAGTTTAGAAGAGTAAGAGGTGGCTTGATTGAAACAAATAAGATCCTGAGGGGTCTTGACAGGGTGGATGTGGAGAGGATGTTTCCTCTTGTGGGAGAATCTAGAACTAGGGGTCACTGTTTAAAAATAAGGGCCTAAAAATTCAGTTGCTTAGCGCCTCCTGTTCGCGCCCTAAGAGGGCACTAACGGGGCACAAAGCAACTAGCGCCCGGGCGCGGTGCCGCCAATGCCTCCCGCGAAATTCAGCGGGATGTTAACGGCGGCGGTAACTGTTAGCGCCCCGCGGCGCTGTGCTACCGGCAATGATGTCATCGGCATACACAGCGACCCGCTCGCGCCCCGGCCGCAATCTTCGGTAGCGCCCCCGACTTCGGTAGCGCCCCGGACGCTATGTCTGACGGGGTCAGGGGGGCCTACCTGCGGCCAGGGTGGTGCTAATTAAAGGCAAAGTGCCAGGCGGCCATTTTTGTTGCTGGCCGCCTGTCAGCACCTGCCCCCGTTGCCGTCCCCGGCCTCCTAACCAGCCCCCCCGTGGAGTGCTGGTTGTGCTCGGTGATCCCGGCACTTCTCTTGAGTGCCGGGCTCTTTTGCCGGTATTCCAATTCCTGGTGGCCCAGCTGGGCCCCGGGTCGTGCAGCGCAAGGCCCCTCCCCTTTAAGAAGGGGAGGAAGGCCTGCAATACCGCGGCGCGATGTGCCACAGCGCATGGCGCTGCGTCACATAGCGCCGCAATATTCACTCGCAGCGTCCCAAGAGGGAGGCGGGGCACTTCCAGTAGCGCCCCCCCTTCCATCTTGGGGCACTACCGATGAATTTTGGCCGCGGGGGCGCTAATTTTTCCGGGAGTAGCGCCCCGGCGAAGTTAGCGCCCCAAAGGGGGAGCGACTCAATTTTTCCCCCAAGGGGTCGCCCATTTAAGACAGAGATGAGGAAAAAAAAATTCTCACAGGGGGTCGTGAGTCTTTGGAACTCTCTTCCTCAGAGGGCGGTGGAAGCAGAGTCTTTGAATATTTTTAAGGCAGAGGTAGATAGATTCTTGGTAAGCAAGGGGGTGAAAGGTTATCGGGGGTAGGCGGGAATGTGGAGTAATCAGATCACCCATGATCTTATTGATTGCCAAAGCAGGCTCGAGGGGTCGAGTGGCCTACTCCTGCTCCTAATTCGTATGCTCGTATGTATTCTTGTATTTGGCAGGCCACCCACAGGGCCTCGTACCTTAAGCTCTGTTTTTTTTTAATTTCCTGAGCCAAGCCTGTCCATAAAGAGAGATAGAACTTATAACACTTCTGCTGGAACTTTCAACTTAGGCAGAGATGTAAAATGGGCAATATCAGATTGGCTTCAGATTATACACCCTGCCCAATTTTCCATACCATCCAAATGGACAGGAATTATAACAGACAGCCAATTCGATTATCGCATGGTTTACATCCCTGCTGAAGTTGAAAGTTTCACCCTTAATCTTTTTGTCTCCTATGATGCTTTTCATAAAGCAGAAACCTTTCTTCAGCAATATACAGGAATCAGAGATAATTAGATAAGTGACATCATTTCCTGTGCTTCCATACTCACACGTGGATTATTTCAAATGAACCTTCAGTCTTCCTGTTCCCATAGCAACCAGGGTTCCAAAATATATAGAGGATATCCATACACATGTACATAGAATTAATATCCAACACTAAAGGAACAGTTTAAAAACCAACATTCAACTAACATTGAAACTGATGTTAAGCCTCATAAATTCATTCCCTTCTGATTCATAAGCCTTAGACAAAGATATCAAAAGGCAGACAGCACTGACCACCTGAACTGTAATAACAAGGTTGTTATAAAATCAATTCTTTCTAACTGAAAGTTAACTGGACATGAATGCATAAGTCTAAGTTATGCAAGAATAGTCACAAAGTGATTTCTGCGCAATTTGGTAAACAATAAGAATTAACTCATATTAAGTGAGCATTTTACTACTAATACTAAACATATTGCAAACAGATATATTAAACATATTGTAACTCATTTAATATGCTAAAGATGTAATTTAAGATTAAGAATAAAGGACTAATCTAAAAGTACAAAGTCCTCTAGACAAGTTAGTACGTTTTTTTCTGGCCAATATATTTTCTGTTTCAAAAAGAATAGGAAGAATTATAGAGAACATCGGGTTCCCAACAAACCAAATGTCCCATCAAACGCACTTAATCTCATCTCAACTCAACTTTCTTCTTTGCTCAGCCGAGGATTCCCTCAACTGAGGTACACAGGACTCTCGACTGGGTCCATCCGGTTTTCTATGCTTCAGCCCTCACTTATTCCCTCTACCCTCCAAAACCATGACAGGGTTCCCCTTGTTCTCAACTTCCACCCCACCAGTCTTTGCATTTGACAGATCGTGTTCCACCATCTCCAACAGAATCCCACCATCAAACACATCTTCCCTTCCCCTTTCTGCTTTCCAAAGGGACTGTTCCTTCATTAATACCCTGTTTTACTCTTCCACCATCCCTACCAACAGCTCTCCCTACCCTCGCACCTTCCTGTGCAAATACAGAGATGCAACACTTGCCCAGTCACCTCCTCCCACACCCCAATGTCTAGGACCACAAAAATTTCTTCTAAGAGAGACAGCAATTTACATGTACTTTCTCCAGTGTAGTATACTATATTTGCTGCTCACAGTGCACTCTCCCCTACTTTGGAGAGACCAAATGCAGATCAGGTGACCACTTTGTTGAACATTTCCATTCTGTCCACTCTGTTGCTTGCCATTTCAATACCCGTCTCAGTCCCACTCTTACTTCTCTATCTTTGGTCTTCTACCCTGTTCTAATGAAGCTCAATGAAGTACTTCATTGGCTGTAAAGCACTTTGGGACGTCCGGTGGTCATGAAAGGCGCTATATAAATGCAAGTCTTTCTTTCTTTCAACACAAGCTTGAGGAACTGCACTTCAATTCAGTATCCCGTCCCCGCCTTCTCTCCGTAACCCTTAACCCCTTTTGCCTGTAGAAATATATCTAATTCCCTCTTAAATATATTTAATGAGCTGGCGTACACTGCCCTCTGTGGCAATGAGTTCCACAGGTTCACCACTCTCTGAGTGAAGAAATTCCCCCTCATTTCTGTCCTAAATGGTTTAGCCCTTATCCTTAAATTATGTCCTCTAGTTCTGTTCTCACCCGCCAAGGGAAACATTCCTTCTGCATCTAATCTGTCTAGACCTGTCAGAATTTTATACACTTCTATGAGGTCCCCTCTCAATCTTCTAAACTCCAGTGTGTACATCCCTAAACTACATAGTCTCTCCTCATAGGTCAATCCCGCCATTCCTGGTATCAGCCTGGTGAATCGCCGCTGCACCCCCTCCATGGCAAGAACATCTTTCCTCAGATGAGGCGACCAAAACTGTACACAGTACTCGAGGTGTGGTCTCACCAGTGCCCTGTACAGCTGCAGCAAGGTATCCCTGTTCCTGTATTCCAACCCTTTTGCTATGAAGGCCAGCATACCGTTTGCCTTCTTGACCGCCTGTTGCACCTGCATGCTCGCCTTCAGTGACTGGTGTACAAGAACACCCAGGTCTCTCTGTACTTCCCCCTCTCCCAATTTATTGCCATTTAAATAATAATTTGCCCTCCCGTTCCTGCACCCAAGGTGGATAACTTCGCACTTGTCCACATTATAGTGCATCTGCCATTTATCCGCCCAATCACCCAGTCTGTCCAAATCGCTCTGGAGCTTCCTGGTCTCCTCCTCTGAGCCCACCCCCCCTCCTAGTTTAGTGTCGTCTGCAAATTTGGAAATGCTGCATTCGACTCCCTGATCCAGGTCATTAATATAAATTGTGAACAGCTGGGGACCCAGGACAGATCCCTGTGGTACCCCACTTGTTACTGCCTGCCATTCAGAAAATGAGCCGTTTATTCCAACTCTCTGTTTTCTATCTGACAGCCAGTTCTCTATCCACGTCAATACTTTCCCCTTTATCCCATGAGCTTCAATTTTCCATGCTAATCTTTTATGTGGGACCTTATCGAAGGCCTTTTGGAAGTCCAGGTACACCACATCTACTGGCTCTCCCCCATCTATTTTACCAGTTACTCCCTCAAAAAATTCCAATAGATTAGTCAAGCACGATTTACCCTTTGTAAATCCATGTTGACTCTGTCCTATCCTGTCCCCATTTGCTAAGTGCTCGGCTATTTCATCCTTAATGATGGACTCCAGCATTTTGCCCACAACTGATGTAAGGCTTACAGGTCTGTAATTACCTGCTTTTTCCCTACCCCCCTTTTTGAATAGTGGGGTAACGTTAGCTACCCTCCAATCCATGGGCACTGTTCCCGAGTCTAATGAATTCTGAAATCTCCTACTTTTCCTTCAGTGTCAGCTGTGGCTCAGTGGGTAGCACACTCACCTCTGAGTCAGAATTGGTTGTGGGTTCAAGTCCCACTGCAGGGCCTGTTTTGCACTATCACCCAAGGTCCCACTCCAGGGACTTGAGCACATAAATCTAGGCTGACACTCCAGTGCAGTGCTGAGGGAGTGCTGCACTGTCGGAGGTGCTGTCTTTCGGATGAGACGTTAAACCGAGGCCCTATCTGCTCTCTCAGATGGACGTAAAAGATCCTAAGGCACTATTTTGAAGAATAGCAGGTGTCCTGGCCAATATTTCTCCCTCAATCAACATTACAACAACAGATTATCTGATCATTATCACATTGCTGTTTGTGGGAGCTTGTTGTGTGCAAATTGGCTGCCGTGTTTCCCACATTACGACAGTGACGACACTTCAAAAGTACTTCATTGGCTGTAAAGCGCTTTGAGACATCCGGTGGTCGTGAAAGGCGCTATATAAATGCAAGTCTTTTTTTTTCAGCAGGAAGTGCTGGCAATGTGGGATGGGTGTGCTGGTGCTTCTCGGTGGTGGGGCTGAGGGAAGAGTGGGTTGATGCTTTGGCCGGGGGACCTTCTGTCGAAACACTGTACTGGCGAGGCAGTTTTAACACTTGAGATCAACCTGCTTTTTTCTCATTGATGTCAATGGAAAAGAAAATTAGGTGTTGTGCAAAACGGGCTGCGGATTCGCTATCGCCTGTTTTGCGTTATCACCCAAGGTGAATTTATATTTTGGTGACTGTGTGTATTTATGTTTGTTTTCCCTTTGTTCTGTTCTTTTATAAACTTTGACAAAGGGTCAACATCCTGAAACATTAATTCCTCTTTTCTCTCCACAGTTTCTCCAACGTTTCCAGCATTTTTGATTTCTGTTTCAGATTTTCAGCATCTGCAGTATTTTTCCCCCTGCAATGCAATTCCTCAATCACTCTGTTTTTGCCAACTTCCATTATCCATGACTTCCCAAATCCAATGCAATGAATTCAAAATCTTCATTGTCTTCAAATCCCTCCACAGCCTCACCCTTCCCTATCTCTGAATCTCCTGCAGTTCTATGTATTTGTACATACTGTCCACTCTTCTGATTCTGGCCTCTTTGGCATGCCCCACTCCCTCTGCTCCACTTTCAGTGGCAGAGCCTTCAGCCTTCTAGGCCCCACATCCTGGAATGCCGTCCTTAAACCCCCTCTGCATTGCTACCTCCTCCAAAAGGGCTTCTTAAAATCTAGCTTTTTAACAATGTTGCCTCCCCTAATTGTTTACAACAGCTTATTATTTCTGCTCACGTCTCAATAAGCATCTTGGATGTTTTACTACATTAAAGTAGCTATGGGAGGAGGCTCCTGTGGAGCATAAACACCGGTATGGACCAGTTGGGCCAAAAGGCCTGTTTCTGTGTTGTACATTCTATGTAATGCTATGTAATATAAATGTAAGTCATCATAATCTTTGATTATTTTCCTGCTACAAGAACAGCATTGTTACTTTGATATTTGATTTAATCAAGCTTGACAATGATCCATCAGGCAGACAGAAAGCTGTTAGTAGAAAGTAGAGAGCTCCTACAGTGCTACCTGAAGCTTGTTTGGCGCTGCTACAAAAATAGATGATGACGCAGTGCATCATGAAGCTAAGAAAGCAATTAGGGAGATGAAGCAGGATCAATGGGATGCATTCATCCACAATGGTGTGCAATTATACAAAAATGATTCTGAATTGTTCCTCTGTTGGCTAAAGTCTGTTGTCAATCATGGTTGAAAGGGTTTCTCTAGGCTAGTGCCAATTACTGACAAGTCTGGTGCTCTCCAGCAAACCTGTGAGAACATCCTCAGTGTCAGAAGACAGCACGGAGTTGGCCTCTGACCCAACAGGCTGTATTAAGGATTCAACTGCATGGGGGTTGGAAAAGCTATGGAAATGCACTGTGCAGATAGAAGGCCTTAATGAATCACTTTGGTGCAAGAGAGTGGACTCTACAGTGTTGACAGCTTGCCTCGACAGGCAAGGATGGAATTTCTGCTGAATTCCTAAAAGCCTCTTTAGTGGAGCGGAGGAAGAACAGTTGTGGTCTTGGAAATCAGTGTCAGAAATCATAGAATAGCCTTAGAGCTGCCCTTCGGAGGCTGAAGCATAGCTACTGTTTGAGGCAAGTATACCCTTGGTGTTCCAGAGCACAGTTGTAGTTTCTATCCCAAAAAGCAAAAACCGACTAAAAGCAAAAACTGAGTGAAAACAAAAAACAGTCACGAAATCTCACTCATATGAACAGATGTTACCGCGATTCTTTGAGTTGTAGCAGCTATAACAGATGTTTTGAAGGCCTGTAGAGTAATCAAAAGTGAAGAGGTTAGATTTCTGTCTTGCGAAGAATGTGTTGGGCAGGTTGTGGGCAGGTCGTCAAATGTCATAAGCCTCATGCAGCCCTCCTGAAACAGTTGAAGCTATGGAATATCTTGCTAAATCTTAAGAGTTTACCTGGGATGTCTACTCCAGCTCCAAGATCCCAGAAAGGGTAGATGGGAGAATCCACTGGAGCAACTCCTCTCAAAAAAAGAGTGAGGCAAAAGTGTTCATGGTCACGTAATCTATTAGATAGTTTCCTGGACGCACAAGAGAATGATGTGACAAAAATGGCGTATTTTTGTCCATAATTTATGGATTTACTCTTTTACTGTGTTTCTTAGTTTAAAAGTAGGTGTCCTGAATTTCTGTGGGGTTCTCCTGATCTCCCACCATTTTTAGTCATTTTCGCCATTTCTCAGGGGGTTCCACCAATCTCCCACTGGAGAAGCCCATGGGAATTCCAGGCATGGTTGTTTTAGGAAAGGTACTATCCTCAAAATGGCTTCTGCAAATGGATGCTGGAAGAGTGTCCTTTATTCTTTTAGCTCTTCATGAAGTACATAAAAACGTAGTTGATTACAAACAGAAATTTGTGTCTGGAAAAACAAGTCACCAGGCACCCAAGGTCTAGAAACAATTAATGTGCTTTACCAAGCTTAAAAGTGACAACTGAATCTAATCAAAATAGCCTTATCAGACACTAAAGGTACCTTTGTTATATGTTGTGGAGCTGTTTGATTAAAGAGCCTCTTTCTTCCAGACTGGCTTTTTAAAGCAAGAGGGTATTTCAACAGGATACTCAGGGCCAATTTTAACCCGGGAACAGCGAGGACAGATGGTTAAAATGTGGCCAGGCTAACACATTCAGGGTGCAGACCAGGTGCAATGGGTCTCTGCCCCTTTTTAAGCCCTGTCCATTAACCCTGGGAATTAGATACACCGATATTTATGGGCAGATGGGGAGGATGCGGGGGAGGCTGTAATCAGCGAAGAACCCAGTATGGCCGAGGACATGGAGGCCCTGTCGATTTCAATGTAGGGCCTCATTTAAATACAGTGATAAAGTCTCCCGTCCGACAGTTGGCCAGATTGACAACCTGGCTGGTGAGCAGGTGGCAGGAGGCCGCAGCCGGAGACTGTGGGGACCCCAGCAGTTAGTGGGCCTCAGAGCCATGATCGGGGGGGGGGGCGGAGGGGGCGGAGTGGGGAGGGCTATGAATGTAGCTGTGATCGGGTATCGGTGGTGGTGCGGGGGGCAGGGCTGTGAATGGGGCTCCAATCAGGGGGAGGGCGGATCTGGTCACGATCGGGTGGAGGGCGAGTCTGGCCGTGATTGGGGGTGGGGGGGTGTCTGGCCTGGTTGAAGGCAGTCCCAAGGCTTCTTTTTAAGGCCCGGAGGAGCAACAGAATCTTCTTCTGGCCCGGGATTTTGCCAGAAGGTAAAGCCGTCACTGCCCCTCCACTCAGGCCTCTGGTTGATGCTGCGGATTGGGTCCTGATGACATCATCGGACTCGATCTGCATATTTAAAACAGGACCCCGCTTCCTTCCTGTGAGTGTCCTGCTTGCCTGTTGAAAAGAGCAGGTTAATATGGGGTCATGCTGGGACGGAAGCAAGATTGGTGGGGTTAACTGATCTCCATTATTTTAATTTTCCCTCCTGACCGGTTTCCAGCAGGTGGGGGACGTTAAAATCAGGGTCAGAGGCTCTGTAGTGTCAGGCTGGGATAAGATTTTGGGTAGTGTCCAACATGAGTCAATGCTTAAACCACTGTTGGCACTAATTCACAAATGATTCACAATTATACATTTGCCAATTTGTTACCAAAACTAAAAGAGGGAGAGCAATAAAGACAGAGCATGTTGTTGCTCCTGCCATAGCACCAAAATAGCCTGAACCAAAGTCACAAGCAATGTTCTCTGTTACTGTAAAATTCTCACCCTCATATTTAATTTCCTCATGGCTTTGCCCTCCCTATATCTAACCTTCTCCAGCCCTACAACCACACCCCCAAACTCTCTCTTTCTTTAACTTTGGCCTCTTGTACACCCCTGGTGGCCATGCCTTTAGCCACCGAGATCCCAAGTTCTTCAATTCCTTCCCTAAACCCCTCCTCCTCATTTTAGAGGTTCCTTAAAACCCAGCTCATTATCCAAGTTTTTGGTCACCCCTCCTAATAGCTCCTTCTTTGGCTCAGCTTCCATTTCTGATTATGCTTCTGAACAATCTTGGGACATTGTTCAGGGTATTAGCCAGATAAGACAGTAAAGATAAAAACATTGGCAGTTATTCAAAATTTTATTGGATGCAATGATGGGACATTTAGGGTACTAGGAGGATGAGCTTTGAAGGGGTTAATGACCTTTTCTTGTCACTATGTTCTTTCCCTTATGTTTCAATTGTGCTTATACTATATATTAAGACAGTTTTACTAATAAACTTTAATATATCACATGGATTCTCTACACTGCTCCAACCTTATGTGCTGTATCTGGGATCCTGCAACACTATCCCTATTATATTCCACACTGTTAATTATCCTACCCCCCCCCCACCCCGCCCACCCCAGTTAGTGCCTCCACTGGGCATGAATCCTATTCTCAACCTCTCATCACTCACATGAAACATTTTTTAAAATTTGTTTTTGGGAATGGGAAATGTATTGCCTATCCCTAGTTGCCATAGTAACACAGTAATAGTTTCAGACAGTGGAAGACCATTGGTCCGTCTCGCCCACCTATCGATAGTATTACCTTGGTAGCTTTCTAATAACCCTCAATCCCATTTGTTGACAAGAGCCTGTCTAGTTCCTTCTTGAAACCCATTAAGGTTTCTTGTTCCACCACTTGTACTGGGAACCTATTCTACATTAGGGTTGCCAACTCTGGTTGGATGTATGCCTGGATAGTTCATCACATGACCTCCTGCCTCCAACTGCCATGCCCACTTAACCATCTATTTTCCCCCATCTCCAATATTTTTATAACTAAAAAACAAAAGTGTTTAAAGAAAATGAAAAAAAACAAATTCTTTTAATGTCCTAATGATTTTTCACCTGGGCTGGTCACAGCAGTGCCCAGGAGATTAATCTGTCATTTCTGCAGACTCCGAGACAATCCTGGTTGGTTGACAACCCTACCATCCTTTTCATAAAAAAAGTTCCTTCTGCATTTCCTATTTTGTTCTGTTGTCCTTAGTTTGTAAATAAGACCTGTTGTGCTTAAATTCTGTACATAGCAGAAAACTTACTTGGATCCAATTTGTTCACAGTCAATATTTTGTTGCTGGGCCAAATCAGAGGACATCAAGGACTGGAGTCACGATAAAGCCAGACTGGGTAAGGTTTGCAGATTCCCTTCTCTGAAGGGCAATAAGGAGCCAGTTGGATTTTTATGACAATCTGGCAGCTTTATCACCAGTAAGATAAACATTACACTAATGTATCTGATGAAAACTTCTTCCACCAAATGCTCTGCACCAAGCCCCTGCAGATCTTCATCATTTTTCTGAGACACTAGCCCAGGACTGCAGAGGAGTGGGCTTTTTTACAGAGGCCGGTGTCGGGAGCAACAGGAGAGAACAGTATTTAAACTCACTTTCGCGGGCTTTTTTACAAAGGCTGGTGTCGGGAGCAACAGGAGACAACAGTGAGTATTTAAACTCACTTTCGCAGGCTTTTTTACAGAGGCCGGTGTCGGGAGTAATAGAAGAGAACAGTGAGTATTTAAACTCACTTTCGCAGGCTTTTTTACAGAGGCTTACCAATCTCACAGACCGGCGGCGGCATTCCAGAGCCATGTCACGATTCAAAAAGTGATGCGGGCAAGAGGAAGCAGCTGATTGGGTGAGTACAGCCAGGTGAGTATTTATACTACTCTATACTTTGACAGTTAAGGTTAATAGTTTATAAAGTTTAGAAGGTCTTAATTTTTGTGGTTATAGTTTCTAAGGTCTGTGTTGTGTAGCAGGGAGTGCTAGTAAACAAGGGCCCTTGAGTATATCATTTAATTGTGTAATTAGTAGTATTGATTTGATTTAACATAATTTAAATTAATTAAAGGATAAGTCATGGCTGCACAGCTCGGCCCCGTGGCATGCTCCTCCTGCACTATGTGGGAAATCAGGGACACTTCCTGTGTCCCTGATGACCATGTGTGAGGGAAGTGTATCCAGCTGCAGCTACTGGCAGACCGCATTGCAGCACTGGAGCTGCGAATGGATACATACTGGAGCATTCGCGATGCTGAGGACATCGTGGATAGCATGTTTAATGAGTTGGTCACACTGCAGGTAAAGGCTGCACAGGCAGGAAGGGAATGGGTGACCGCCAGGCAGAGGAGTAGGCGCAGGCAGGTAGTGCAGGGGTCCCCTGTGGCCATCCCCCTCTCAAACAGATATACCACTTTGGATATTGTTGAAGGAGATGGCTTATTGGGGGAAGGCAGCAGCAGCCAACTTCTTGGCACCATGGGTGGTTCTGCTGCACAGGACGGGAGGAAAAAGAGCGGGAGAGCTATAGTGATAGGGGATTCTATTGTAAGGGGAATAGATAGGCATTTCTGCGGCCGCAAACAAGACTCCAGGATGGTATGTTGCCTCCCTGGTGCAAGGATCAAGGATGTCTCGGGGCGGCTGCAGGGAATTCTGGAGGGGGAGGGTGAACAGCCAGTTGTCATGGTGCATATAGGTACCGACGATACAGGTAAAAAACGGGATGAGGTCCTAAAAGCTGAATATAGGGAGTTATGGAGGTAAATTAAAAAATAGGACCTCAAAGGTAGTAATCTCAGGATTGCTACCAGTGCCATGTGCTAGTCAGAGTAGAAATAGGAGGATATTTCAGATGAGTACGTGGCTGGAGGAATGGTGCAAGGAGGAGGGAGTCAAATTCCTGGGACATTGGAACCGGTTCTGGGGGAGGTGGGACCAGTACAAACTGGACGGTTTGCACCTGGGCGGGACCAGGACCGATGTCCTAGGGGAGTGTTTGCTAGTGCTGTTGGGGAGAGTTTAAATTAAAATGGCAGGGGGTTGGGAACCTGTACAGGGAGACAGAGGAAAGGGAAGCAAGGATAGAAACAAAAGACAGGAAGGAGAAAAGCAAAAGTGGAAGTCAGAGAAATCAAGGGTGTAAATCAAACAGGGCTACAGTAAATAATAATTCTAAAAGGACTAAGAGTGTTAAAAAAACAAGCCTCAAGGCTTTGTGTCTTAATGCAAGGAGCATTCGTAATAAGGTGGATGAATTAGCTGCACAAATAGATGTAAACGGATATGATATAATTGGGATTACGGAGACATGGCTCCAGGGTGACCAAGGCTGGGAATTCAACATCCAGGGGTACTCAATATTTAGGAAGGACAGGCAAAAAGGAAACGGAGGTGGGGAAGCATTGCTGGTTAAAGAGGAGATTAACACAATAGTAAGGAAGGATATTAGCTCTGATGATGTGGAATCTGTATGGGTAGAGCTGAGAAATACCAAGGGGCAGAAAACGTTAGTGGGAGTTGTATACAGACCCCCAAACAGTAATGCTGAGGTTGGGGATGGCATTAAACGGGAAATTAGAGACGCGTGCAATAAGGGCACAGCAGTTATCATGGGTGACTTTATTCTACATATAGATTGGGCTAACCAAATTAGTAACAATACTGTGGAGGAGGAATTTCTAGAGTGTATACGGGATGGTTTCCTGGACCAATATGTTGAGGAACCAACTAGAGATCAGGCCATCTTAGACTGGGTATTATGTAATGAGAAAGGATTAATTAGCAATCTTGTTGTCCGAGGCCCCTTGGGGAGGAGCGATCATAATATGATAGAATTCTTCATTAAGATGGAGAGTTAGTAGTTGACTCAGAGACTAGGGTCCTGAATTTAAATAAAGGAAACTACGATGGATTGAGGTGCGAGTTGGTTAGGATGGATTGGGGAGCGTTACTTAAAGGGTTGACGGTGGATAGGCAATGGCAAACATTTAAAGATCGCATGGATGAACTACAGAATTTGTTCATCCCTGTTTAGCATAAAAATAAAACAAAAAAGGTGACTCAACCGTGGCTAACAAGGGAAATTAGGGATAGCATAAGATCCAAGGAGAGGACATATAAATTGGCCAGAAAAAGCAGCAAACCTGAGGATTGGGAGCAGTTTAGGATTCAGCAAAGGAGGACAAAGGGATTAATTAAGAGGGGGAAAATAGAATATGAGAGTAAGCTTGCAGGGAACATAAAAACTGACTGTAAAAGCTTCTATAGATATGTGAAGAGAAAAAGATTGGTGAAGTCAAGCGTAGGTCCCTTGCAGTCAGAATCAGGGGAATTTATAATGGGGAACAAAGAAATGGCAGTTCAATTAAATATATACTTTGGTTCTGTCTTCACAAAGGAGGACACAAATAACCTCCCAGAGATGTCGGGGATCATAGGGTCTAATGAGAGGGAGGAATTCAATGAAATCAGTATTTGTAGGGAAATGGTGTTAGGGAAATTGACGGGATTGAAGGCTGATAAATCCCCAGGGCCTGATAAGCTACATCCTAGGGTACTTAAGGAAGTGGCCCTAGAAATAGTAGATGCATTGCTGGTCATCTTCCAAAATTCAATAGACTCTGGAACAGTTCCCATGGATTGGAGGGTAGCTAATGTAACCGCACTATTTAAAAAAGGTGGTAGAGAGAAAATAGGGAATTATAGATGGTAAGCCTGACATCAGTAGTGGGGAAAATGCTAGAGTCCATTATAAAAGATGTAATATCAGAGCACTTGGAAAACAGTGACAGGATCGAACAAAGTCAACATGGATTTACAAAAGGTAAATCATGCTTGACTATTTTACTGGAATTTTTTGAGGATGTAACTGGTAGAATAGATAAGGGAGAACCAGTGGATGTGGTGTATTTGGACTTTCAGAAGGCTTTCGATAAGGTCCCGCATAAGAGATTAGCGTGCAAAGTTAAAGCACATGGGATTGGGGGTAAGGTACTGACTTGGATAGAGAACTAGTTGGCAGACAGGAAGCAAAGAGTTGGAATAAATGGGTCTTTTTCCGAGTGGCAGGCAGTGACTAGTGGGGTACCGCAGGGATCGGTGCTAGGACCCCAGCTATTCACAAAATATATTAATGATCTAGACGAGGGAACTAGATGTAATATCTCCAAGTTTGCAGATGACACAATGCTGGGTGGGCGTGTGTGCTGTGAGGAGGATGCAGAGAAACTCCAGTATGATTTGGACAGGTTGGGTGATTGGGCAGATGCATGGCAGATGCAGTATAATGTGGATAAATGCGAGGTTATCCAGTTTGGTGGCAAAAACAGGAAGGCAGATTATTATCTGAACGGCAATAGATTGGGAAAAGGGGAAGTGCAACGAGACCTGGGTGTACTTGTGCACCAGTCGCTGAAGGTAAGCATGCAGGTGCAGCAGGCGGTTAAGAAGGCAAATGGTATGTTGGCCTTCATAGAGAGAGGATTCGAGTACAGGAGCAAGGAGGTCTTGCTGCAGTTGTACAGGGCCTTGGTGAGACCACACCTTGAGTATTGTGTGCAGTTTTGGGCACCTTATCTGAGGAAGGATGTTCTTGTCATGGAGGGAGTGCAGCGAAGATTCACCAGTCTGATACCGGGATGGCAGGAATGACGTATGAAGAGAGATTGGGTCGATTAGGCTTGTATTTGCTAGAGTTTAGAAGAATGAGAGGTGATCTCATTGAAACTTATAAAATTCTAACAGGACTAGACAGACTAGATGCAGGAAGGATGTTCCCGATGGCGGGGGAGTCCAGAACCAGGGGTCACAGTCTAAGGATAAGGGATAAGCCATTTAGGACTGAGATGAGGAGCAATTTCTTCACCCAGCGAGTGGTGAACCTGTGGAATTCTCTACCACAGAAGGCAGTTGAGGCCGATTCATTAAATATATTCAAGAAGGAGTTAGATATATTTCTTAAGGCTAAAGGGATCAAGGGATAGGGGGAGAAAGCAGGGACAGGGTACTGAATTTGGATGATCAGCCATGATCTCATTAAATGGCGGAACAGGCTCAAGGGGCCGAATGGCCTACTCCTGCTCCTATCTTCTATGTTTCTATGTTTCTATGACAACATTACCTCCCACCTACAGCCAAGCACATAACAGTACTAGGGCTCTCTGCTGATTCTAAACAGTTCATGCTGTGTGTGTGACAGTGACGCATGTAATTTTAAGTGCGTATCTGTTGATTTTCTTAGGTCGATTTTGGGCTCACTTCTCTGTTGTACCTCAGGCACATGTCTAGGTGGCCTGTGTGTCAATCTGGCTCTGGTTCAGGACAATGCTTATCTCCAGTTAAAAATAATGAGTAAGCCAAAGGCTCTTGCCAGAGCTACAGTAGTGTTGACAGACAGTCTGAAGTGGTGACCTATTTTTCTGCAGGCTGTCCTGATCTGGTGTGTAAAGAATAAACAGAAATTTCAGCATACCGCCCACCAGTCATTTTATAATCAAAATACAACGCATTCTTCTAGCCGTCAGGGCACCTAAACAGGAAATTAGTCGAATATCAGCCATATGCTTTGTAATATGTGTACTGCTGAAAAATACATCAAAATCTATAGAGACCCAAACATACTGAATATAATGACAGTGTCTCATTAATAGGTTAACATGTTTTATTAATTTATGCATCATTTATGAACCTTTTCTCATACATAGCCAAAGTACTAACAAGAATATCAGTAATACAGCAATGTGAATTATTAACTCTTTATAAATTGAAAGTATATTTAGTCTATGTTATTAGTTGTTACATGGCTTGTAAAACAAGAGTCACACACGTTCTATAATGCAATCATAACATTTTACACATAAATGCATTTACAGGCAAAGTTATTTATTCTAAATAAAAATAAAAATGAATGTGCATTTATATAGCGCCTTCCATTTCCTCAGGACATCCCAAGGAGCTTCACAGCCAATGAAGTACTTTTGAAGTGTAATCACTGTTATAATGGAGAGACATGCAGCAACCAATTTGTGCATAGCAAGGTTCCACAAACAGCACCAAGATGAAAATGACCAGATAATCTGTTTTAGTGATGGTGGTTGTGAGATACGTGTTGGCCAGGACACTAGTAGAACTCCCCTGTTCTTCAATTAGTGCTATGGAACCTTTAACATCCATCTGAACAAGCAGATGGAGGTCTCCATTTAATGTCTCATCCAAAACACGGCACCTCCTACAGTACAGCAGTCCCTCATTACTGCACTGAAGTGCTATGCTGGATGACATGTTCAAGTACCTGGAGTGCAAATTAAACTCAGGACCTTCTGACTCAGTGTTGAGTGATACCATTGAGTCAAGGCTGAAGCAGTATTCAAGGTTTTTTTTGGGACAAAATCCTGAAACTCCCTCCCTAACAGCGCTGTAGGAGTACCTTCACCAGATGGGCTGCAGCGGTTCAAGAAGGCGGCTCACCACCACCATCTCAAGGGCAATTAGGGATGGACAATAAATGCTGGCCTTGCCAGCGACGCTCACATCCCATGAACAAATAAAAGAAAAATTGACTGATCTCTCCTGTGGTTACATTAACAGAAGAGAGGGATAAGGATATGCAACTACATTCACACCACCATTTCAAAATTAGAAGAATATACTTAGTAGAAAAGAAAATAATCAGGTAATTGGCTTATTCACATTGTGTCAATAACATGGTATGAAGAAACTGTTGGCCTGGTTACTTTGATATTTATGTCCAATTGCTTCAAGTTGAAAATATCACTAATTCTACCAACACATGGCAACACCATACTTTTCAAATAAAAGCACGCTAGTGCTGGTTCTGAAATAAAGTCATACTCACAATGTTTAATCAGACTATCTAATAACACAATCTTACTTTCACTCAGAAGACATGTCAGTTATCAGAGCAGGGAGATAAGAATAATTTTCTTGAGGGCACGATCTCAGGGTATTAATTACGTTCACTTTGTACAGCATTTGGTAACTACATCTGAAGGTTGTCAAAAAGGAGGCAATCACAAGGATGCTATACATATAAGACTGAAATATACTTTAAATTTATGAACCAAATTAAATGTAGTGTGTATGTGCTTTCTCATTTTTCACTTTCTGTTAGCTCATGACAGCTAATACACTAAAATGTGATGGTAATTGCTGCTGAAGTCCTGACTTAGCTCTACTTCAACCTTAGCTGGGGTGTGTTTTTAATATATCAATGTATTTTCCAGAGGATATTCCAAAGCAATCAGAAAATCATGAAAAATGTAAAATGTTACATATTATTTCAAATTAAAGAAATGTAATGACATTTTAAATTATTCCAGTCAATTTCGTAGAACTTAGTATGGCAAGTTCATTTTTTTTACTGATCACTGTGGCAATTCGTAGGTTTAACTAAATTTCTGTTAAAAAGGGAAGCATGAGAAAATAATGTCAACCTGTTATGCACACAATTGCTGCCTCTTCAGAAAAATAAATATTCTTGATCATGATTCTTTTTCCTCACTTTCCTCCCCTTGCCCTTGTCCTGATAGCAGTCACACATAACCTGTATCATTCCGCAGGTACTGGCAGGCCTCTAGTACCTCACCCAAGTATACTCATCATATGTGAATCTGGATAGTGACTGGTGACATACTATTGAATTATGGGGAGCATCGTATTCACCTCCAGTCCTGTCCTCACCTGACAGTCACACCAATGCACTTCAGGTACGGTGACCCAGAGGAAGAATCATGGTTATTTTCACCTCCCAGCCTGGGAATGTTGAGAGTATTGGGTGATCACTTTGCTAAACACCTCCGTTCAGCCCGCAAGCGTGACCCCTGAACTTCCGGTCGCCTGTCATTTTAATTCTCTGCTCCACTCCCACTCTGACCTCTCTGTCCTTGGCCACGTACACAGTTCCAATGAAGCTCAACGTAACCTTGAGGAACAGCACTTCATCTTTCTATTAGGCACATTACAGCCTTCTGGACTTAACATCGAGTTCAACAATTTCAGACCATAACCTCTGCCCCCATTTTTTCAGACGGCAGCTGCTGTTCATGATTCTGATATTCCCATTTACAGCTGCTCTCGACCCATCTTTTGTTTCTTTACTTGTCCCATTACCATCTCCTTTCGCCTTACACCATCATCCCTTTTGTCATTTAATCTCTCCTGCCTTCCGCCCTATCACAGACCTTCCCTTTTGTTCTTTCCTCGCCACCCCCGCCCCCACCCCACCCACCTTTCCCTGCCTCTGTACTTGCTTAAACCTGGTACATCTCTAAACTTTTCCAGTTCTGACAAAAGGTCATCGACCTGAAACATTAACTCTATTTCTCCACAGATGCTGCCTGACCTGCTGAGATTTCCAGCATTTTCTGTTTTTATTTCAGACTTCCAGCATCCGCAGTATTTTGCTTTTGTAGCAATACTGAGAGCAATTGTTGGACTCTCAACACTTCATCAGCTGAGATTGTTTAACTCAGCACAAACTACCATTTAAACCGAGGACCTTCCTGGTCCGTACGGATCAGTACAAAGACACACGGTACAATTTCCTACTTAGTAAACAGTGGTAACCTTCACTACAATTCTAAATATCTTCAACACGTGCAATAACTCATTATGAAAGCTATACATCAAATTAATTTCATTCACTGTGTAAGCCTATTACTGATCTTCCAGTGAAATAGCATTGTTGAAAATGCAACAACTTAATCTTCCTGTGATCAACACATCAAAATATGAAGTCCATAAAATGCTATCAGAGGCATTAAATTTCATTATTATAGTAGAGACAGAAGTAGACAGTCTTTGCAATGAAGAGGATATGAAGTTGGAAGTTCAACTCAAGGCCGAACAGGATGCTGAGATTGCAAACAGTATGGTTCAGTCTTCCCAATATTTAGCTGGGGAAAATTGTGGCTCCTCCAAGCAACCTGAAAACAGAGGCAGTGGAGGTAAGAGAGGTGGTGGAGAGGTAGAGCCGAGTGTCATCAACATACATGTGGAAGATGATCCCATGTCCATGGGTAACACAGCCTGCCGATGAAAAAGAAGGGTACCAAGGATGGATACCTGGGGACACTCAAGGTGATGGTGCAGGGATGGGAAGAGGAGCCATTGGTAGAAATGATCTGGCTACAATCAGATAGGCAAGAGTGGGACCGAGAGAGGGCAGTACCATCAAGCTGGACAATCAAGGCAAGGCACTGTTGGATGTTATTGTGATCAACCTTGTAAAAGGCTGCTGATAGGTCAATGTCACAGTTGGAGAATGCCATTTATGACTTTGGTTAGCACCGTTTTGATGCTGTGAAGGAATGGAAATCTGATTGAAGAGATTCAAATAGGGAGTCACGAGAGATGGCCACAGATCTTGGAGGCAACTCATTTAAGGTCTTGAGAGGAAACAAAAGTTGGAGTGGGATTTTGTAATGAGAGTTTGAGGCTAAAGTTTTTGATGAGGTAATGATGCCATTTTTGAAAGGGAGGAGGAACTAATTACAATGCCTGTTAGCTAGGAAGGAAAGTTGGGTAGCCAGCGGTTTAGTGGGAAGAGGGTGAAGGGAACAGGAGGTGGATCTCATGGACAAGATGTGTTCAGAAAGGACTTAGGAGGGGAAAGGAGAGAAACTAGAGATAAATGAGGGTTCAGAGAGGAATGCATGAAGTGCTCAGGCATATCTTATTGCTGAGAGTCTAAATATATCACGATATTTCAGCATTAGCTGGTTTTTGCTTTACAACTATATAACAATGTTATGAACGATATATTAAATGTTTAAAATTGCAGTACAGTTGAGCAAGTTTTGCTTACAGTTTGTGTGTAATGTATCACTGCTTATCTCCAGCTTTGAACGTACAGGCTGTGCTTTTTGCTATTACTACAGACATACAACTTGTCCTTCACAGGAATTGGTGTCGTAGCATGAATAGTCCTATTGCTTCACCTTTGGGATGCCTAAGGCTATTTTTGGTCATTGTCTTATTTCTTGTATGTTTCTTGTCTTAAGTTTAACAAACCTCACATATTTTCTCTCTCTATTGTTGTACTTTTCACTTTTTATTCAGAGACTTGAGCTATTAAATAAAACAGCCTGCAAGATTAAATACTTGGGGGGAAAAATTGAATCGCGCCCCCTTTGGGGCGTTAACCGAAAAAATTAGCGCCCCTGTGGCCGAAGTTCATCGATAGCGCCCCAAGAGGGAAGCGGGGCGCTACTAGAAGTGCCCCGCCTCCCTCTTGGGGCGCTGCGAGGGAATATCGCGGTGCTACGGGCGCTGCGGCACGTCGTACCGCAGTACTGCAGGCCTTCCTCCCTTTCTTAAAGGGGAGGGGCCTTGCGCAGCGCGACCCGGGGCCCAGCTGGGCCACCAGGGATCAGAGTGCCGGCAAAAGAGCCCGGCACTCCAGAGAAGTGCTGGGCTCACGGAGCGCAGCCGGCATTCCGCGGGGGGCGGGCTGCAGAGGAGACCGGGGATGGCAACGGGGGCAGGTGCTGGCAGACGGCCAGCAACAAAAATGGCCACCCGGCACCTCGCCTTTAATTAGCGCCACGCTGGCCACAGGTAGGACCCCCTGACACCGTCGGACATAGTGTCCGGCGGTAAGTCATGGGGCGCTACCGAAGATCGCGGCCGGGGTGCGAGCAGGGCGCTGCGCACGGCAATGACGTGATCGCTGGCGGCGCAGCGCCATGGGGCACTAACGGTTACCGCCGCCGCTGCTAACCTCCCGCTGAATTTCGCGGGAGGCGTTGGCGGCGCCGCGCTCAAGCGCTAGTTGCTTTGCGCCCTGTTAGCGCCCTCTTTGGGCACTAACGGGAGGCGCAAAGCAACCAAATTTTTCCCCCTTGATCTTTGTTAATCTTCCAATTCTCACTCTTGAAACTTTCCTCAGTTGAGAATACCTACTTCCAAAACACTTTATAACATTTTACCACTTTCCAAAACTTTCTCAATTAGTTGGGCACAGAATTACTTTTTTATACTGTTGACTTAGTTAAGTAAATCTCCTTTCAAACTACATCATTATTAGTGACCAAACAAGGGATTAATGCAGTCACATGGATCCATTCTAACATGTCAATTAGACAGACACATGTATATTGGTCAGAATTTAATTAACGTGATCAAATCCAAACTTCTAATTAGGTACTCAACCCCATGACTTTTCTCAGTAGCTAAATCAAACCAAAGAGGTACCCCTGTCTGACATCAACTGTATGCAAGGAAACTCTTTGTTATTCTTATCTATTCATCCAATGTATCTCATTAATTCATTTAAAAGGTTAATAACTTTGACGCTTCTATGCTCACCTGTCACCAATTCTTTAATGAGGAACTTCTGGTGATTCCTAATGACATCTTTGTTTGCCTCAGTTTGCTATGAAGTCTTGGTCAGCTATCCCAGAATTCCAGTATTAACTTTTTAGTTTTCCCAAAATTCAGTAGTGTGATTTAAAAGGGCCATTTGACCTCCAGCACCATGAACAGCAAATACAATACACTAGATTGGAGGAAGGGCATGTAAAGTATTGTCTCATATAGATAGAGTGTTTGGAGCCCTGAACAATAGTATAAGAAGTGCTGAAAGTGGAGTCATCAGAGGCAGATATTAGGAAGAGTATGTTTTTTGTGCATCCACCTCCCCTTGCTCTAGAATTGGTGGCAGAGCCTTAAGTCATTTTAGCCCTGAAGTCCTTTCACTTGTTAACTCACGTAGCCCACTTAAAAGCCTCCTCAAAACAACCACGGACAACCACGTTTGCAGTAAGTGCCTGCATCTTGAGGAACTTCAGCTCAGAGTTTTTGAGTGGGAGTCTGAGGTGCAGACATTACGGGGCATCAGGGATGGGGAGAGTTACCTGGACACTTAAGGGGCAGTCACACCCCTTAGGTTAGGTAGTGGTACAGGTCTGGTTAGTGGTCAGGGACAGGAGGGTGTGACTGCAACTCAGGCAGGTAAGGGGACCCCAGGTGCAGTGCTGGAGGAGCCATAGAAACATAGAAAAATAGGAGCAGGAGTAGGCCATTTGGCCCTTCGAGCCTGCTCCGCCATTCAATATGACCATGGCTGATCCTCTATCTCAATACCATATTCCTGCTCTCTCCCCATACCCCTTGATGCCTTTTGTGCCTCAGCCTTTGCCCTTGTCCAACAGGTATGAGGTTCTTGCTGCCTGTGTGGATGAGGGAAAAGCCTGTAGGATGGATGAGCAAGCTGACCGTGGCACCATGGTGCAGGAGGCCACTCAAGTGGGGGGAGTGAAAGGGAATGTAGTTGTGGGAGGGGACAGTATAGTCAAAGGGATAGATACTGTTCTCTGCAGCCGCGACCGAGAGTTCCGAAGGTTGTGTTGCCTGCCCGGTGCCAGGGTTAAAGACATCTACTCGCGGCTGGAGAAGAACTTGGAGTGGGAGGGGAAGGAGCCCATTGTCATGGTCCATGTAGGAACCAATGACATAGATAGAACTAGGAATGATGTTCTGCTGAGGGAGTTTGAGGAGCTAGGTACAAATTAAAAAGCAGAATCTCAAAGGTAATAATCTCTGGATTGTTATCTGAGCCACGCGCAAATAGGCATAGGGACAAACAGATTAGAAGGTTAAATGCGTGGCTCAAAGAGTGGTGTGGGAGGAAGGGGTTTTGGTTCATGGGGCACTGGCATCAGTACCGGGGAAAGAGGGAGCTGTTCTGGTGGGACGAGCTCCACTTAAATCGGGCTGGGACCTGTGTCCTGGTGAACTGAATAACTAGGGCAGTAGACAAGGCTTTAAACTAATGAAGGGGGTGCAGGAGGATTCAGGAAAGAGTAAATTTAAAAGCAGCGAGAGAAATGTCAAGGCTCTAGAGCAGAGTAGAGTTTTGGGTAAAAATAAGCAGAGTGGGTCAGGAAGGGACAGAGAGAGTAACAAAGGTACTCCAAAAACCCTGAGAGTTCTAATCATTAAAAACTGCCACATACCCAAATTTCTTTGGCTTACTGCCAAGACCTCAGAGATCCTGAGCCAGGCACAGAGGCCGGTTTCACTGAACACCCCTGCACTGGGCCACCAAGCAAAATTTTCAGGAAGAAAATGAGATGAGTGGCCAGGATTGCACCTCCCACCTCATTGCAATCTCAGTGATGGGCATTTACTTAATGCAAGCACAGGTGTTGCTCCAGTCACCCAGGGAAGCCCTGGAAATCCTGGGGCAATGTATAAGAGATAGACAGCTGGCAAAATGGGTCTCTGGTTCTTGTTTCTGAACTTTGCACATGGGGAAATAGGTGTTCCCTGGCGGGGGAAAGGGTCAGGAAGATTGCACCAAAACACCTTTTAGGTAGGGTTGTCAACTCTGGTTTGATGTATTCCTGGAGATTTGATCATGTGACATTTGATTACATGGCATTCGATCATGTGACACTTCCTGATGCTTAATCACATGACATTTGATCACAACATAAATACAAGCTTATAAACACAAGTTGTTGTTGTTATTGTTGACATTTGATCACATGACATTTTCCCACTGTTTGCAAATGTTATTGCATTTACCTTAGTTGAGTATCACCAAGACCCAAATAAAACATTCGACTTTTTGTTTTATAGTGAGATGAATAACATAATTTATAAATCAAAGAAAGAACACAAAAGAATAGAAAGATTTAAGGATAAATAATGTTTAAATAAAAACTACTTCTGTGATGTTTCTACAGTATCGACCACAATGAGAAACACCAAGTAAATTCCACTGATTCAACAAAAACATCATCGATGTAAGTAACTCCGAACTAAAGTTTTCATACAATTTTATGACATTTTACAATACACAGCAAGTTCTAAAAATAATGGCACGGAATTTGCAGTACCGATGACGACGAGCTGGCAGCGCTCGCCATCATTCCGCCTTTGAAACTGACTGCAAATTCGGGATTTGGCGCATGCGTAATTCAATTCCCTAACTCCCACACCCCACCATTGAATCCCAGCTTCAGGGAGGTGAGGCTCAGTCCTCAGAGAGAAGCAGTGAAGCTGCCTGACTCCAGAATTGGCGGTGGGTAGTAACAGCGAATGATATTACCCCATTGAAACCGACCGCAGCTTCAGGATTTAGTGCATATGCATCCTAACGCGGAGCTCCTGAAGTTGCAGTCAGTCATTCTCTGCTCCAACACTGGCTGCACACTGGCCCGCCCGCCTCACATCCCCACAGCCGGCAATCAGTGTAATCAGGGAAATTGATGAAAACTTCGACTTTTCCACGGTAATACCGCTGTTAAAAAGCCCATTAAAAGTTGGACCCTTTTGGATCAGGTGTAACTGGGGTTTTAACAGTGTATTGACTGCTAAACAAAGGATTTGACCCTGAAAAATGTATTTTCATTTTGTGGCGTGTCAAATAATCCATTTTAATAAATATTAAAATTTTTAAGAAACTTAAAAAAAACTCCTTTTTTAAAAAAGTTTGTTCATCTTTATTTCAGGTTTGCCTTTTCCCCACGTGGGAGCCCCCAATCTTTGTTTTGCTCTCTCTAACATTTTTAAAAAGTTAGAATCAAAGGAGCTTACTCACTTCTTGGTTTGCTGTCTTTGCGAATTCTGCATTGTGATTGGCTGCTTAGACGCTTGTTGCCGTCACAGCAGCTCGCGCTAGGGATTCCCCATTAATTTGCATTGATTTCAACTGCACGTCGGAAAAGCCGAGCTTCTCACCACAGAGATCGCGAGATCTTTGTGGGAGGCTTACTTCGGGGCCAAATTATGGGCCATTATACAACAGTGCACATCACAGGCCAACATGAACTCCCCCCCTCCCCAGTTTGCACTCTCAGGACTCACGGAGTGTCCAGGCGAGTTCAATTGGCCCTGATCCTCCTTCTTAGGCAGTCCCTCGGAACCGAGGATGACTTAATGCCGTCATCCTCACAACCAGTAATGAAGCGATGTTTCCGAATAGCAGGGGGACCAGCAGGGCTCAGACAACATGGGGTTCGGTTGGAAGCCACGACAGCTGGGGTACTGCGCATGTGTGAATCGTGCATACCAGGACCGTTTCTCCGGAGTCTCCAGCAGCAGCGCTCGGGAGACAAATCGCCCATTCCGGTAGACTCCCACTTTTGGGAATCCTACTTTTGCGAACCACATTGCTTTAATACAAAAGTGGTAGTTTAACTGCAACTTTATACTGGATGAGAAAATTCTACTTCAGTCTTCATCAGGGGCAGCTTTTACCTTGTTACAATCAGAGCAGTCATCCTTGATCACAGTGAGGGTTTTCAAATAATACAAAAGGCAGATACTTTAAGTTTTCAGTTTTTCAACTTTAGATGGTCAACTATTATTTGGGAATACAATAGCAGAATACTGCGGATGCTGGAAATCTGAAATAACAACAGAAAATGCTGGAAGCACTCAACAGGCCAGGCAGCATCCGTGGAGAGAAACAGAGTTAACGTTTCAGGTCTGTGACTCTTCATCAGAACTGAAAAAGGTGAGAGATGTAACAGATTTTAAGCAGGTGCAGAGGCAGGGAAAGGGGGAGGGGCGGAAGGAATTGAAGGAACAGTCTGCGCTAGTGTACGAGGCAGGAGAGATTAAATGTTGCAAATGGGGATGGCAGAATAATCAACAGCCACCTGAAAAATGGGGGCAGGGGTTATAATCTGAAATTGTTGAACTCAATGTTGAGTCCAGAAGGCTGTAAAGTGCCTAATCGAAAGATGAGGTGCTGTTCCTCGAGCTTACGTTGAGCTTCATTGGAAAAGTGTAAGAGGTCGAGGACAGAGAGGTCAGAGTGGGAGTGGAGCGGAGAATTAAAGTGACCGGCGACCGAAAGCTCGGGGTCACCCTTACGGACTGAACAGAGGTGTTCCGCAAAGGTGTTAGTTGGGAAGACTGAATCTACCAAGATAAGGACTTCAAATTATACATCCCATCACCCTATATCATGGCAAAAGATCTAGAGGGGAGATGAGGAGAGATTTTTTCACTCAGAGAGTTGTCAGGATCTGGAACGCTCTGCATGAAAAGGTGGTAAAAGCTGATTCCATAAATAATTTAAAAACGGAGTTGGACAGATACTTGAGGATGAGGAACTTCCAGGGTTACAGACAAAAAATGAGGGTGTGGGACTAAGCATGACTGCTCTTTCAAAGAGCCAGCACAGGCACGATGGGGTGAATGGCCTCCTTCTGTGCTGTAAGTATCTATGATTCTATGATTCTAGATAATATACATGGCTTCTACAATAGACAGGTCTGGCCATCTCATATTCTGATGTTTATGGATTACTGTGCCCCCTGGTTACTGTCTCATCAATCTTAGTCTTTAGTTATTGTCAGGTTGGCATGGCAAAAGCATTACAACTTCTTTTTTCATATCAAAAATGGATTTGGTCTTACAACCTGCGCTGTACATTCCATGTGAATTAATCACTGTTATGCTGCTCAATCCTTAGAATTTATAGCTAGCGGGCAGCCAGAGTCACTTCTGGCTGTGACCTCTTCGATCTGATTTTGCTGTACTGCTTTTATTTTGCACTTTCTTTTAGGTTGCAATTTTTCTACAATTTTTATATATATTTGTTCTCAGAATGTGGGTAATGCTGGCAAGGCTGTAATTATTGCCCATCCCTAATTGCCCTGAAAAAGTGGTGATGGGCAGTCTCCTCGAACTGCTGCATTCCTAGTGGTGATGGTGCTCCCACAGTTCTTTCAGATAGAGAATTCTAGGCGATTAAACCAGCAACAATGAAGAAACAGTATTATATGTTCAAGTCAGGATGATGTGTAACTTGGAGGATTGATGATGGTATTCCGATGACATTGCTGCTCTTGCCCTTTTTGGTGTTAGAGGTCGTAGGGAAGGGAGGTGCTGCCGAAAAAGTCTTGGTGACCTATTGCAGTGTTATTGTTTTATCTTCAGTTACTTCACTGCAGGAAAAGTATTTTGGGAGGAGGATTAGTGGAGAGGATTGTACACTGTGGTAAAATGGACTTTTGCCTATGTTGGATTTCTGTTCTGCTATAATTAGCTAGTAAGGGGATAAATCAGTAACACCCTAGGTATTTCTCATCATTTCAGTCCAGACATATAGGCTACAATATTCCTTATATTTGCGGATTGATAAAATTGAGAATAATGGGAAGCTGCAATTAACTGGAATGGTCGCATTCATTGACAGCCCCGTCGGGTCATTAATAGAGATTGCTTCCACTTAATGCTGATGAATGGCCATTTTGGTTGAATTAAATCTCGAGAGGTGTATCTGCTACCTTTGTTTCAGAGTTTGAAGGTGTAGAATTCGCAAATTATCGCGATTTAAAAATAATGAGAAAGAGACATACAGTTTCGTAAACACAGCTTTATTTCAGCAAAATGCTGTCAGGTTTCAAAACGGACAGAAGCAGCCTGTAAAATGGCCGCCACGCCTCGTGGCAGAAGGTTCTAGACTTTCAGCAGGCAGACAAGATGGCGTTTCAATAAACATTTCAGCAAGATCGGACAGGACTCAGCATATTGAGATAAGACAAGACGAGATCGTTTTGCATTTTTAACACCCAAGCAAGGAATATAAGTGCTGGAATCGGGTTTTTCCATGCACAAATGAGAGCTAGTGTACTGGGCAATCAAGGGGCCCATCCAAAGACATTGATACGCAAATTCCCCACGGCTCTACGATGAGAGAGCCGTTCGCGGGTACTCACAGCAAGAATTCGGAGGCCCCCAAAACCCCTCCAGGGAGACTCCTAGCCAGTTCCACAAGGGGAGAAATATTAACGGGTACTCAGACAGTTACAAGTATCACCGAAACCCATTAACGACAAGTACCACCCCATACAAGAAGTTTGAGCGCCAAAACATGACAAAAGCTGAACATTAAGATTGGGCGGGAGATAAGGAATTACAGTACTATAACTGTAGTGTCCAAACGTCCATCTTTCTCTTATTCCTTTGACTCGCTAGAGAACTCTTGACTCTTATTCTCTGATCCGCTGATTTTCCGGGAGTCAACCTCGTGGCTTGCCGCGAAGATCTGTGGAGAGCTAATCTGCGAAGGCCTGTAACCGGGCGCACCATCCCGAGAAGTCGGTAAACGGTGTTGGAACCGAAGGCCCGAGAGGAGATGAGATGAGATGAGAAGAGAAGAAGGCGACTACACATGCCGCCGCGGTCAGTAAACCCCGACCGCGCCCGAAAATCGATTAACCACTTCTTCGAATTCTATCGGCTACTCCACAACTGGCCCTGGAAGACTTTTCTTCGAGTTCTACCGACAACTGGTGTCGGTCCAGAAAGACTCTTCTTTGAATTTTACCGGCTAACTGGTGTCGGGCACAGGAAGACTCTTCTTTGAGTTTTATCAGAGTTCCGAGGTCAACACAGATCTTCATGACAGCAGACGGTCCAGCCTGCTAGCCGGAGCAAAGCGAGTAAACAAGTGGGGTACAGAGACCCCTGATCAACACGTGAATAGTCAGGTGCTGTGGTGAAAACATCCGAGCAGCGTTTTGGAATTCTCTGAGTTATCACGAGTGGTGAGCATGAGTCTCGATCCTACAGATCTAGATTAGGACAGGTATTGATAGGGGAGGGTTTTTGTTTTAAGGATAATTATAATGTGTGTCCCCTTTTACGATGTGTCGTGCGCTCCTCGTTTCCCTAAACCTAGTTGCATAAATGCATGTAAGTTTGTACTGTCATTAATCTGTGCTTATGACATGTATTTCGTAATCTTGGATAATATGCAATGAAGATTTTCCATTTCGTACTATTCAACCGGGTCTACCTGAGTTTTCTCTGCATTATTGCTCTCTCAGAACCGTAAGGGCAAGTGGGTCGAACCACTCACAGGTGTCTAGTGTTACCAGGCTGGCTGGAGACCAGAACAGGCAACAAGGCCTAATCCCGCACTAGCAGCCAGGCTAAGCACAGAGCCACGCAAACCCCTTACAGGAAATGGTGACCACGAAGGGACACTGGCAGCGAGAAAATAATGTGTTAGACCCTGGTATGAATGGGCAAAATGTTATGGAAGAGAGAATAGCAGATTATGTTTTTGGAAAAGTTAATTTGACTAAGAGATGGATAAGTGACCTGCTGGTGGATAAGCGTCCGCTAGACGCAGCCATCAGGTGGACAGGTAGCAAGGAACACAAAAAATCGGTAGAGAAAGCGGTTTGGCTGATGTGTTATAAAAGGCAAGTCCAGCTTTCGGACCAGGTCATCGTAGCGCAGGCAGCTCAGATCACGGGTTTGGTGGTGGAGATGGAGGAAAAGGTCGCGGGGGGGCAGCAGCTCATCGCGTCCTTAAATGCGTTGCATCAGGAACGCCAGTTAGTCGGCAACCACCATGAGGCGAAAATAGATTACCTCGAGTGCCAGGTCACTGAGGCAAAATTAAATGAGGGCAGAATAAGGGAACGATGTGCCCGCCTAGCTGCTCAAATAAAAGCCCAGGAAGAGAGCTTAAAGGGGGTTAGGGCGGCATATAAGATGGCCCTCGAGGATAAACATGAGGGGGCCGATCACAGCGTCTGCCAAAGAGAGATAGGGAACCTTAAAGAGGCCCTGAATAAAGCGCACGGCATGGTGTGCCTTATCAGCCCGTCAGCACACCAGCCGCCGGTGGGTGGGGAATTCCAAAAATCCCTACCAAACAAAGCAGAGGAGGCATTTGCCACTGTGCCCTCCGCGCTACCCAGCTATTCGGCAACCTGGGTAAGGGAGGAAGTGGTAGAAGTAGAGGAAGAGGTCCCCGAGGTAGTACAGCCCCCTGAAGTAGTAGTGAAGCCGGGACCGTTGTGCCCGCTTACAGGTATCAAGAGGGGCCCGAACGGAGACGGTGGGGAAGCGGGGAATCTCCTCAGCCAGCTTGTGTTGCCACACAATGCACACCAGCTGAGGGCTATGATCAGTCACGTACGGAAGCTGTCCGAGTCAGACGACCCTTCCGTACATTTCAGGGAGGTAGAGCAGACCGCAGCCATTAACGGCAGCGACGATGGGGAAAAGGCAAAAATGCTGCTGTTCTCATTAGACAGCTCGGACCTACAGTGTCTCTCAGACGCGAGCAAAAGGGGAGATCATACCTATGGGGAATTGAGGGACGAAGTCCTGGAAGTGTTGGGAGCGGACGATGAAGGTCCATTCGTTAGATTGGGACAGACAGTGCAGATGGAGGGAGAACCCCCGAAGGTTTTCGCCGACAGGCTGTGGCCAGTATACCAGCGTAGCTGCCCAGGTGCGCCAGCGCGCGCCTATTTGAACGGCGTCGGTTTAACTCATTGGCTCAGCCGTGTAGTAGCCAACAGTTTGCCAGCCGTCAGGGAGCAGGCAAAAGCGTGGTTTGATCCCACTAACCCCATCACAACTGAGGAGTCGGTCCTAAATCGACTCACGGTAGGGTACCGTAATACTAGGAGTACGGGAGCGCGTCCCCTTAAGGGAAAGGTGCATGAGGCACGGCCCGCAGCCCCGGCTCTAAGGGAGTGGCATCAAGAGGGAAATCGCGTCCCACAAGCCAGTAATGCTTGTTTCGGGTGCGGAAAGACAGGGCACTGGCGCAAGAACTGCAGGAACCCTTGGAAGGAGTCCAGGGATAAAAATCCCGCAGCCCGAGCCCAGGCGCCTGCCCCCGATAAGGGAGCTGGTGTGCATATCCATCCCGATGTGATAGAATCAATGCTGGGAGCCATGCGGACCCTCATGATTTCGCAAGGAAGGGTGGCAGTCGCTACCGGCCCCGCAGATGCCGCAGCCCCGTCCAACAGTACCCAATGACTAGAGCCCGCACAGCCCGTCTACCTGTGTCCGCTCAGCTATGATGCGTGGAAGCGACCCCTGGTGGAGATGGAGGTAGAGAAGCAGAAGGGTAGTTATTTGTTGGACACGGGAGCTTCATGCACCGTGATTCATACGGATAGCCCCTTTGACTCACCACTGTCTACCAAGGTCCCATACACATTAGCGGGGTTCACGGGAAAAGAGCAGGCTGGCGCGTTCTCCATTCCGCTCTCCATTCATTTAGGAGCACTCCACACCACGTGGAAGTGCATACTGATGAAATGGCAAGAGTGGGGTGGGAGAGGCATCCTCGGATCAGATCTCCTATCGGAGCACGGGATCCTCGTGGACCTTAGGAATCACTGTCTCTGGGGAGCCAAGGGTGGAAAAGGCAAGGTAGTGGTAATCCCGGGGGAGGAAGGTAAAGGGGCCCTGTGTACCATGAAGCCATCCGGAGGCTACGACCTCGGGCTTATGGTCGCGGATGTCCCAACGGACATGCAGACGTACATGTCAGATAATATGCACGCGTTTGCAACCCACAAACACGATTGTGGGAGGGTTACCGGGTTTGAGGTCAGCGTAGATGGGGACCCCATGACCCGGCCCCAAAAGCAGTATAACTTCCCCAAAGAAGCAGAACCCGATATGGAGACAGCAATGTCCTCCTTGGTGCAGCAGGGCGTGTTGAGGCCGATAGCCACACACGTGAACTCCCCATTATGGCCGGTTAGGAAGCCGGATAATTCGTGGAGGGCCACGGTGGACTACTGAGTCCTCAATAGTAACATTCCCGCCTGCGCGCCCATGGTAGCAGCAGTTGCTGACCTCATAGGGAGTATCCCAGCGTCCGCGACCACGTTCACGGTGCTGGATATCTCGAACAGTTTTTGGTCCATCCCGCTGCGGCGAGAGGACCAGTACAAGTTTGCCTTTACTTTCAAAGGACAACAGTACACATGGAACTGTTTGCCACAGGGTTTCCACAACAGCCCCAGTATTTTCCATCAGTGTATGGCAGGAAGTTTAAAGGAGTTTAGTCAGCCCAATCAGATAGTGCAGTACGTGGATGATTTGCTCCTATTTACGGACTCAAGGGAGGAGCATGGACCACTGCTGGCCGAGTTATTGGAGCTGCTAGCGAGAAAGGGTTTTAAAGTGAACCCTAAGAAAGCACGTATCGGTCAGCAGGAAGTAAAATTCCTGGGGCTGACCATTCGCGCTGGGGAAAGAGCCATAGATAAGGCTAGGAGGGAGTCGGTGCAAGAGTTACCGATTCCCAACACCATAAGGGGTGTGAGGTCCTTTTTGGGACTGACCGGTTACTGCAGAGATTTTATCGAAGACTATGCGGCCACAGCAGCGCCGCTGCTCCGACTCCTCCATAAGGGAGTGGAGTGGTCTTGGGACGAGGGCTGCCAGGCAGCCTTCGAGAAGTTAAAAAGGAATTTGCAGACCGCGCCAGCTTTAGGGGCCATAGATGGGGGGAAGGAGTTTTTCCTGGAGGTAGCTGCCAGCGGAGACAGCTTGAGCGCTGTGCTGCTCCAAGAGCACCAAGGCAAGCTGAGGCCGGTTGTCTATTCGTCCAGGGTGTTAACGGATGTGGAGAAGAGTTTCTCCAATTGCGAAAGGCATCTTTTAGCCACGCATTGGGCTGTGAAAAGATCAGCGATCTTCACAGGGCTCTCTCCCATCACTCTCCTCACCCATCACACACCAACTAAGATGCTTCTAGATGGGAGGATTAAGGATGGGACCGTAAGCAGCGCTCGAATTGCGCGCTGGACCCTTCTCCTTTCCCAGATGGATCTTAGAGTTAAAGGTCTTTGCGAGCCCAGGCTTGCGGCCAATTTGGTATACCCCGGTACAGCCCACCAGTGTTCGGTGGAAGGGGTGTGGGAAGTCAACATAGGTTTGCGGGCCGGGATACATCCCACAGGTCGCGAGATTTATGTTGATGGTTCCAGCACAGTGTCCGCTGGCGAACGACTCACAGGGTGTGGAGTTTATGACCCTGCGGCAAACCTTGCCCTGGCGATTAAGCTCCCCAGCACCATGAGCGCGCAGCAAGCTGAGCTGTCTGCGGTGGCGTATGTCGTTACCCACCCAGAAACTTTCCCAACCCCATACACGATTTGCTCGGACAGTATGTTCACATGCAATTCGTGTACGGAATACCTGGCCATTTGGTCCCGCCGTGGATACACCTCCGCGGACGGGCGACCTTTAACGGTGAAGCCCTTGCTGGAAAAGATCCTAGCAGCAGTAGGGGAGGAAGGGGAGATTTTCATCCATAAGGTGAAGGCTCACTCCTCCACAGAGCCCCGTGGGGAGGGCAACCAGCAGGCGGATGCGCTAGCCAGGGAGGGTGCCCGTAACGGCATTTTCTGGGACCCCTATGGGACCCGGACCCGTGGCAGCGATCCAAGGCAGGGACGGGAATCCCGGGAACACCAGGGTAGCATTGCCCCTAGACCTTAAGACCGTCCAGAACCAGGATCCCGCCCTAAAAGCAGTTCTCAGAACCATTGCTGAGGGCAAGCAGGTAGAGGGTCCGTACAGTACGGCAACCCTCTCCGTTAAAGAAGGCATGCTGTTCCGCGAGGAGCAGTGGGTTGTGCCGCAGCAGCACAGGAGGGAATTCCTCCAGTTGGCTCATGAGGGGCCGGGGGCAGGGCACCCCGGGCCCGAGGTTACCTGGCAACGGGTAGAGCAAGCGGGATGGTGGCCGGGACTCAGGGAGCAGGTCCGCGAGTTCTGTGCTAGCTGTCTTGTGTGCGCTGCAAACAACCCAGACCCCCAGAAAAGGAAAGTGCCCATGGGGCACATCAGGAGGGTGGAGGGACCATGGCAGTCGATACAGATCGACTATATAGGGCCCCTGCCCACCACCCAGGGAGGCTACAAATACTGCCTCGTCTTGGTGGATGTGTTTTCCAAATGGGTAGAAGCCTTCCCCTGTAGAACAGCTACGGCGCTGGGTACTGCAAAAATCTTGGTCCGGGAAGTGTTCTCGCGGTGGGGACTCCCCCGTTTCGTGGAGTCAGACCAAGGGAGTCATTTCACCGGCCAGGTGATGCAGAACACCCTCATGCTTTTGGGCATTGAAGGGAAGTGGCACGTAGCGCACAATCCCCAGTCATCCGGGATTGTTGAACGCATGAACCGGACCCTGAAGGAGAAATTGAGGAAAGAGACTATGAACTCGCCCCAAAAATGGGCGGAGGTTCTGCCTCTAGTCCTCATGGGGATCCGGGCCAGTCAGTCGAAAGGTACGGGGTATTCCCCGCACGAGGTGATGACTGGAAGGATCATGCGAACCCCCACCCATGTGCTAGCACCGGTGCTCACTGAGGGTCAGCTCCAAGAGGTAAGCAGGGACAAGTTCGTCCAGACCCTCTTGGAGCGCCTGAAGCAGGTTTATGAGCAGGCGGCTGGGAACATGGGAAGGCAGCATCAGGGCAATCGCCTGTTGCTGGAACCCCGCAAGAAGCAGGAGTGGGAAGTAGGAGACCAGGTCATGGTCAGAAACTATGCCAGAGTAGGGAGTCTGGAACCACTGTATATGGGACCCTACAGCATTGTAGATAAGGCGAGTCCCATGGTATACGCCGTAAAGGTACCTCGGCGCACTAAGTGGTTCCACGTAAATCAGTGCAAACTGTATAAGCCGGTGCGCATGGGCCAACCACAGGGGCCAAACCTGCGAGTGGGGACTCGCAGCCCCGGGTAGGGCCACAGGGCACACAGGCAGGCAAAACAGCCTGCATCAGGGGAGAGGACATCCTAGCAAAATGTAGGATCCTTTATTGGGGTTGGGAGTCAGATGAGGAAGAGTTCAAGGAGCTCGACCAAGATAGTGACACAAGCGAAGAGGAGCTGGAATCGGAGGACGAAAGGGTCGCCCCCGATTCAGGTAAAGGGAAGATAGGGACTGCAGATGGAGATCCACACAGGGTGGAGGCAGAAGCTGCAGGTCCCGAACTCAGGGGGGCGGAGCTAGGGGAGGCGGAGCCAGCGGCTGTGGTGGGACCACAGGACGTGGCAATGGAAGCCTCAGAACCCAGTCCGTCCGCCTTGGAAGTATTGCCCTCGAGGGAGGTAGGGACTGCGAGTGAAGGGCTGCCTACTGGGCCAAGTAAGGCGGTGCCAGAGGCTGCAGATGCCGAGTTCAGGGAGGCAGAGTCAGGGGAGGCGGAGCCAGCGGCTGTGGTGGGACCACAGGTCGCAACGGTGGAAGTCTCGAAACCCGGTCCGTCGGTCCTGGAGTTCCTGCCCCCGGTAGCCCCCCATAGGTCAAGTCGGATACCCCAGCCCAGGAAGATATGGTCAAGTCCCCAGAGTGTCCCAAGGCGTAGGTTCAAGGCTAAGGCAGCCCAGGGAGAGCCCAGTCACAGCGCAGCAGCAACAGGCTGCGGCAGATCAAAGGGAGGGGTCAATGCCCTCCCACCGTTGGGAGAAGCCTGCGGCAGCCGCCACAGAATTTGAGTAGGCCGCCCTGGGAACGAGCGGCGCTGTACAGTTCATAAGATAAGTGATAAGTTTTAGTTTGTAAGTTTTATAGTCAAGTTTGATAAGTAAAAGAAAAATGATGGGAGTTTAGATTAGGTTTAGTTAAAAGATCTATCCAGTGCACATGTCTTCTTACGTGAGGCGAGGTCAGGGGACCCGCTCACCCTTCACAAAAGCCAGAGACTCTTGGGAGGCTGGCTACCTCATTCTATCTGATCACAGGAACCAAGGAAGGATGGAACGGATTCTGGTAGTGCTCGCGGCATTTGGATGTGGATTGGCCTATCGAGGCCGCACCAAGGATGTCGTGGTGTTTGGATGCTCTGGGGACACGGCCCCCATCGCTTTAGATGGGACTGGGAGGCGAGAGGCTGAGGAGACCGCCACTTATTTCCACAAAGGAAGGTGGCCAGGATGGCTGGGAACGAATTCAACTGAATATTCCAGTACATCGGGATTTGCCTATAAAGAGACTTCTTTGATGTGCCCCAAAGTGAGGATCATCGCACCCAGAGTCAGCGTCACCGTCGGCAAACGGATTTGTTTGACTTGTAATGGGAATGTCCCATTGAGCCGATGGTGGTGGCTACGAAAGCTGAGCAGGAATATGAGGAATTCTTCGGTCGAGTGGGAGCGATTGGGTAATAATACCCATCGGACAATTACGGGGACTAACGGACAATTGAGAGTCTGTTGGGACAAATGGTGGGAACCGGATGAGGGAATCTATGTATGTATGTGGGGGTCGAAGCACGTTTGCCCCAAAGGCATATCCATATTTTTCGTGAATCAGTGGCAGGATAACGGGCAGGGGATGAGGTGGGATGTAAGCACCAGGGGGTGCGGGGCCCCATACTCTCCGATCCCGGTAAACGCCACTGAACTCATTACGCGCCCACGCAAGGCCCCGCCCACGATTCCGGTGGTTCTGGCTCAGGAAGACGGGTGCCCTAAAACCAGTAAGGGACCCGGGAATGGTTTGGTACTGGTCCCAACAGACCAGATACTATTTCAGGGGGTACATTACGCGGTGACTTCGGTGATTTTAAATCTCACCGAGGTGCGGTTGCCAGAGTGGTGCCCCAAAGAGACGGAACAGTTATATCAAGTCCTGTTGACCAACATGTTTAGACAATTCTATGAGTTTGATTTTGCAGAGATTGACAAGACAAGCTTGTACACCACACCACACGAAGTTTTGGGTCAGGTGGGGAGACAAAGAAGGGGTATTGTGAACGACATGTTCACCGCTTTTAATACAGGAACATCTGTGGTCAACGCTCTAGACAACGTGGAGCTGCAGACCCAGGTTAATGGTTTAAAAACACAATTAAAGAACATCCTCACAAGTGAAAATAAGGTAGTGGGGTCCGAATTACACGAGGACCAGGCCATGACGCTACACTTAAAGGAAATTATAGCTGAGCTGGAGAAACACGCGCGTACGGTAAATGCCCTGATTAGGGAAGATCGGAATGCATCCGATCAAGCTGCGCAGAACGAGGTGTGCGTACTATATGGGGCGTGGTTACTGGGCGAGGGCCGCAGTAATTTGGAGGATTTAAAACAAGGTTTGGTCCCGTCCTGGATAAGTAACAAACACCTGCAGGCGCTCCACCCTTTTCAGAACGCATTAAGCCCGTGCCAGCTCAGGCTAGCTTCAGAAGCATACCCAGTCCCCGTGGACTGCGGACGGTCAAATCATACCATTATGGGTATAGTGTTACGTATGCCGGTTTTGGGCGACACAGCAAAGCCCGCCCCGGTGTACCGGGTAGAGAACATTGGTGTCATTCAGGGGGGAGCCCACATTCGCTACGCAGCGGTCCCACCTTACGTCATCCGCTGGGAGCAAACGATGACAGGTACAGATCTCTCTGGTTGTCGTGGCAGGGGAGCACACATAATCCTGTGTCCCCAGCACTTGAATGCCTTTTTAACACCACAGTGCGGGTTCAGAATGGCTGGTGCCAAGCCCATGAATTGCACTATGGAGGCAATGGCACAAGATCATGTGCCTCCGCAGGTGGCATACATAGGGGGTGGAACATATTGTGTTACCACTGCAGCGCAACACTACCAGCATGGAAACCGTAGCCAGTGTCCGGTGAGTGACAGCAGTTTCTGTTTTAAACCCAGGGCTGAAGTTCAAGTGGCACAGCAGCGAATTGTCCCGATCCCTGAACCATCCACTGTTCATCTAACAGTAAAGGAGAATTTTACCGACTTGCAGCGATTCGTCGCGCATTTCGGATACCTCATTCCCCCTCTCCCTGAACACCTCACCAAGCTTTTGAAAGCCGTTGTGGTTTCGCAGAAACATTTTTATTCCCTTGAGCAAAAGACCGTCGAGATAGGGTCAGAGATTCTAGACATAGTAATCCCACCGTGGTGGGATCTGTTCACCAACATTGAAGTGCCTTCCTGGATTAGAATAGCCTCCCACATTTTAGTTGTATGCCAGGTGATAATTGTAGTGTACCTATTGGTCGTGCACTGCAAGAGGGGCAAGCGCCTCACAAAACAGGAAAACACGGGAGAGTGGCGAGAGCGTTACGTGCGCGTGCACGAAGAAAGCGCCGCGTAAACGGCCAGAGTGACGTCACTCCAGTTTTTCCATGTGTGTCTCGAAATTGTTTACTGATTGTTATTTTTCTTAGAACCTGTAACTAAGTTTGGAACTCTATGGGGAAAAATTCAGTTGGTTGCGCCTCCCGTTAGCGCCTTAAGAGGGCGCTAATGGGGCGCAAAGGATCTAGCGCCCGGGCGCGGCGAAGTTTGCGCCGCTCGCGAAATTAACTAGACATTTTGCGGCGGCGCTAAACACTACCGCCACGATCTCCTGCGCCGGCAGATCATGACGTCACTCGAGTGTGCAACGCCCCGGTATCGCCCCGGAGCGGATATTGAGTGGCGCCCCCTGCCTTACCGCCTGACGCTAGCAACGACAGGTTGAGGGGAGCGTTCTGCAGTCATGAAGGGAAAGGGGGAGCGCTATTTAAAGGTGACTGCTTCCTGCCTTTTATTGTTGGTGCCATTTTTGAACTACGCATTCTGAGAGAGAGAGGGAGAGACTTCTGGAGAGATTCAACGTTGTGTGAAGGAGTTTTGGGTACTGAGCAGCACTTTGCAGGTTCATTTTGATTTTCCATTCCTTGTATTGATTTAGCAGAGACTGTGGGGGCTGCACTCTGAGCTCTTTGCCTGGTACTCTCCATTGTTCTTTCCAGCACATTTGATGTGCAAGTCTCTCCAGGCCGAGATTCAAGGCTGCAATGAGCAGGATGTGGATGGAAAGCAAGATTAACCATCCCCTTTAAGAACTGGCCCGTGCCATTGTGTGTGTGTTCCATTGCTGACTGACATTACATGAGCTTCGCCAGCGCTCTGAGTTAGCGCCTCACTCCTCAGCCTTTGCGCCTTAAGACAGGTGTGCAGCGCCTGATTTAGAGCTCCACTCACCTCCCGGGGCGTTAAAAGTGAAGTTTCCAGTCAGTGGCGATAATTAGCGGCAGGCGCTAATTTTTGCGCCCGGACGATATTTGCGCCCCAAATGGGGCGCGACTGAATTTTCCCCCTATATGTTTAAGAGTTGTTTTGATTATTTTGATTTGGTGTTGTTGAATTATGGTTGTTTGATTGTTTGGTTTTTCTTTTCCTTGAATAAAAAAAAAAACACATGCATATACAGGTGGTGCAAGAGGCATCGGCCTGTTACACATGGAGGACAAACACGCGGTGTAAGTTAAAGGCAAATACTGCCCACAGTTTTATAAAATATAATTTTTCCCTGGGAAATAAGGACGACACGGAAACCCTAGATAGTTTTAAGTCAAGGGAGTATTTGGATATGGAGAATCGAGATAATGTTGCTCACCACCACTTTTAATTGATACGATAAGCGGAGTTATTCGCATCAACAGGAGGGACTGTAGAATTCGCAAATTATCGCGATTTAAAAATAATGAGAAAGAGACATACAGTTTTGTAAACACAGCTTTATTTCAGCAAAATGCTGTCAGGTTTCAAAACGGACAGCAAGCAGCCTGTAAAATGGCCGCCACGCCTCGTGGCAGAAGGTTCTAGACTTTCAGCAGGCAGACAAGATGGCGTTTCAATAAACATTTCAGCAAGATCGGACAGGACTCAGCATATTGAGATAAGACAAGACGAGATCGTTTTGCATTTTTAACACCCAAGCAAGGAATATAAGTGCTGGAATCGGGTTTTTCCATGCACAAATGAGAGCTATTGTACTGGGCAATCAAGGGGCCCATCCAAAGACATTGATACGCAAATTCCCCACGGCTCTACGATGAGAGAGCCGTTCGCGGGTACTCACAGCAAGAATTCGGAGGCCCCCAAAACCCCTCCAGGGAGACTCCTAGCCGGTTCCACAAGGGGAGAAATATTAACGGGTACTCAGACAGTTACAAGTATCACCGAAACCCATTAACGACAAGTACCACCCCATACAAGAAGTTTGAGCGCCAAAACATGACAAAAGATGAACATTAAGATTGGGCGGGAGATAAGGAATTACAGTACTATAACTGTAGTGTCCAAACGTCCATCTTTCTCTTATTCCTTTGACTCGCTAGAGAACTCTTGACTCTTATTCTCTGATCCGCTGATTTTCCGGGAGTCAACCTCGTGGCTTGCCGCGAAGATCTGTGGAGAGCTGGTCTGCGAAGGCCTGTAAGCGGGCGCACCATCCCGAGAAGTCGGTAAACGGTGTTGGAACCGAAGGCCCGAGAGGAGATGAGATGAGATGAGAAGAGAAGAAGACGACTACACGTGCCGCCGCGGTCAGTAAACCCCGACTGCGCCCGAAAATCGATTAACCACTTCTTCGAATTCTATCGGCTACTCCACAACTGGCCCTGGAAGACTTTTCTTCGAGTTCTACCGACAACTGGTGTCGGTCCAGAAAGACTCTTCTTTGAATTTTACCGGCTAACTGCTGTCGGGCACAGGAAGACTCTTCTTTGAGTTTTATCAGAGTTCCGAGGTCAACACAGATCTTCATGACAGCAGACGGTCCAGCCTGCTAGCCGGAGCAAAGCGAGTAAACAAGTGGGGTACAGAGACCCCTGATCAACACGTGAATAGTCAGGTGCTGTGGTGAAAACATCCGAGCAGCGTTTCTGAATTCTCCGAGTTATCACGAGTGGTGAGCATGAGTCTCGATCCTACAGATCTAGATTAGGACAGGTATTGATAGGGGAGGGTTTTTGTTTTAAGGATAATTATAATGTGTGTCCCCTTTTACGATGTGTCGTGCGCTCCTCGTTTCCCTAAACCTAGTTGCATAAATGCATGTAAGTTTGTACTGTCATTAATCTGTGCTTATGACATGTATTTCGTAATCTTGGATAATATGCAATAAAGATTTTCCATTTCGTACTATTCAACCGGGTCTACCTGAGTTTTCTCTGCATTATTGCTCTCGCACCTAAGTCCAGTGTCAGAACCGTAAGGGCGAGTGGGTCGAACCACTCACAGGTGTCTAGTGTTACCAGGCTGGCTGGAGACCAGAACAGGCAACAAGGCCTAACCCCGCACTAGCACCCAGGCTAAGCACAGAGCCACGCGAACCCCTTACAAAGGGGGTGTTCACAAGCTTCTCCTCACAGTTTTTGATTGACACTTATTTCTGAGTTCTTTGCAAAGAGAGCAGTGGGCCTGATAGGCTGGAGCACTCAGTGATTGACAGCTTGGTGGAGAGAGATTTCATCTCACTGACTGATACTGGCAGTTTTCAGTCAGGGAGAGAGTGAGTAAAAAGGCAGTGTGTTTGCAACATGCAGACATCAGCTGTAAGGCTGAGTTGTTCAAAGTTCAATGTCAGTCTGGCAAGTCAAATCAGGCTAGTTTAAAGTTGCAGTAAGTAAACATATGGTTGAAGATCCATGTTTTGACAGCAAGTTTTTTTTATTCATTCCTGGGATGTGGGCGGCACTGGCAAGGCCAGCATTTAATGCCCATCCCTAATTACCCTTGAGAAGGTGGTGGTGATGTAAAGGAATAGCCATATTTCAGAAAAATACACCATCCTATGAAAGAATTTTGATTATTAAAACATGACAAACTGGGTTTAAAAATCTGGAAGCCTTAACAAGCTAAAGCTGTAAATACAGGCTTCTGAGATAAGATGAGTCATTAACACAAAGCTGTAAACACCATTCAAGCTTTTGAAATGGGAATTGGTTGTTGACACTGAAACAATGGCCCTGTTGAAGCAGCAGGGTTGGAGCTTCCAAGACGTCTGCAGTTTGGAAAGAACACAATAGCTATACCCAGTTTAAAGTGTTATAAACTAACACTTCAAACAGAAACACAGAACATTAAATAACCATATGCCTTCATAAATATGACATCAAATGAAAGACAGGAGACATAAGTCTGTTATACAACTAACTGAGGCAAATAAGAATTGCATAGATCACCCTGGTTGAAGTGTTTTTAATTTACATGTTGTAAAAGATAGAAACAGAAGACTTTGTAAATATGACATCAATAGATGCACCAAGCAATCACACTGTGTTTGTGTTGAACTTGGAACAACTAGAGACACAAAGTCTGCTTATAACCAGCTGAGGTGAGTTAAGAATTGAATAGAAGACCTTCATAAGAATGGCATCAAATAGATACCTCTGTTATAACCAGTTTTTATGATAAGTTTTGAACACCTAAAGGTAGAGACACAAGTCTGCAAGCTAACAGCTGAACTGACAGTAAGAATAGAAAGAAGTCCACAGAAATATAACTAGAGATAATTAGCTTACATCAGCAGAAAACTTCAAAGGATATACCACTAAAAAAGGGTATAAAATATGGGACTTTCAAATAGGAAGACAGAAGTCGCTGGAAGGGGCAAGTGATTCTCAACTTCAGAGGCAAGCTCTGTAAGTGTTCAACTCTTGGAGTCTCGGGTAATCAAAGGTATTTTGATTTTGGTAGATATCCTGGATTAAGATTAAGTAGAAATGTAAAAATGTAATGAAGTTAAGATTTGAGAATAAGGATCTCTGAGAATAAGAATTGTAAGCTATTTGTATTTTGAACTGTTAATGTTGCGGCTGAATCACCAACTGTTAACTACATGTCGGTTCTTTAATAAATCTATATATTTTTAGAATTGTCTTACATAGTACTTCTGTATCAAACTCGCAAACTCAATCTCTGTACACTCTTTGGTGAGGAGTTGCAGAATTCTGGGGGAGTTTTCCAGACCCTCATAATATCCGGAAGGTTACAGTCTAGTTAAACTTATTAAAAGTGCTATCTGGAGGACGGTAACATCTTCAAGTCATTCCGTTCCTTTAGGGAGAGATAGTCTGGACCTTTAGACCCAATTAAGCATCTTATAGGATTCAGCTATCTCTAACTTTAGTTGAAGGTGAACGTCTGGGGAATACGCCTGATCTGGGGTACCCCGAAAAGGGCTAGGTCTAGTAATTATCCCTTCAGTGAGTCACCTTCTGGAACCGCTGTTAATGCCATTGAATGTCAAGGGGTGGTGGTTAGACTCTCTCTTGTTAGAAATAGTAATTGCCTGGCACTTGTGTGGCACGAATGTTACCTGCCACTTATCAGCCCAAACCTGAATGTCATCCAGGTCTTGCTGCATGGGGTATGGTCTGCGTTTGCAGATGACACAAAACTTGGAAGTATAGTGAGGAGGATAATCATAGACTTCAAGAGGACATAGACAGGCTGGTGGAATGGGTGGACACGTGGCAGATGAAATTTAATGTAGAAAAATGCGAAGTGATACATTTTGGTAGAAAGAATGAAGAGAGGAAATATAAACTAAAGGATATAATTCTAAAGGGTGTGCATGAACAGAGAGACCTAGGGGTATATGTGCACAAAATCATTGAAGGTGGCAGGGCAGGTTGAGAAAGCAGTTAAAAAAGCTTATGGGATCCTGGGCTTCATGAATAGAGGTATAGAGTACAAAAGCATGGAAATTATGATGAACCTTTATAAAACACTGGTTCGGCCTCAACTGGAATATTGTGTCCAATTCTGGGCACCACACTTTAGGAAGGATGTGAAGGCCTTAGAGAGGGTGCAGAAAAGATTTATGAGAATGACTCCAGGGATGAGGGACTTCAGTTACGTGGATAGACTGGGGAAGCTGGGATTGTTCTCCTTAAAGCAGAGAAGATTAAGAGGAGATTTGATAGAGATGTTCAAAATCATCAGGGGTCTGGACAAAGTAGATAGCGAGAAACTGTTCCCATTGGCAGAAGGGTCAAGAACCAGAGGACACAGATTTAAGGTGATTGGCAAAAGAGTCAAAGGCAATGAAGCATTGATGAAGCAGGTTGTGATGGTTGGAGGTCAATCATCACAGCCCCAGGACAATGCTGCAGGAGTTCCTCAGGGCAGTGTCCGAGACCCAACCATCTTCAGCTGCTTCATCAATGACCTGCCCTCCAACATAAGGTCAGAAATGGGGATGTTCGCTGATTACTGCACAGTGTTCAGTGCCATTCGCAACTTCTCAGATAATGAAGCAGTCTATGCCCGCATGCAGCAAGACCTGGACGACATTCAGGCTTGGGCTGATAAGTGGCAGGTAACATTCGCGCCACACAAGTGCCAGGTGATGACTATTTCCAACAAGCGAAAATCTAACTACCGCCCCTTGACATTTAGCGGCATTACCATCACCGAATCCCCCACCATCAACATCCTGGAGGTCACCATTGACCAGAAACATAAATACTGTGGCAACAAGAGCAGGTCAGACACTAGGTATTCTGCGGCGAGTGTCTCACCTCCTGACTCCCCAAAGCCTTTCCACCATCTACAAGGCACAAGTAAGGAGTGTGATGGAATACTCTCTATTGCCTGGATGAGTGCAGCTCCAACAACACTCAAGAAGCTCGACACCATCCAGGACAAAGCAGCTCGCTTGATTGGCACCCCATCGACCACTTTAAACATTCACTCCCTCCACCATCGGCGTACCATGGCTGCGGTGTGTACCATCTACAAGATGCACTGCAGCAACTCGCCAAGGCTTCTTCGGCAGCACCTCCCAAACCCGCGACCTCTACCACCTAGAAGGACAAGGGCAGCAGGCGCATGGGAATACCACCAACCTCCAAGTTCCCCTCCAAGTCACACACCATCCTGACTTGGAAGTATATCGACGTTCCTTCATCGTCGCTGGGTCAAAATCCTGGATCTCCCTTCCTAACCTTCTCAAGGGCAACTAGGGATGGGCAATAAATACTGGCCTTACCAGTGATGTCCACATCCCATGAACAAATAAAAAAAAAGCTAAAGACGGTTGGTCCTAGGACACTGCCATGAGGAACTCCTGCAGCAATGTCCTGGGACTGAGATGATTAGCCTCCAACAACTACAACCATCTTCATTTGTGCTAGGTATGATTCCAGCCAATGGAGAGTTTTCGACCTGATTCCCATTGACTTCAATTTTACTAGGGGTCCTTGATCCACACTCAGTCAAATGCTGCCTTGATATCCAGGGCAGTCGCTCTCAGCTCACCTCTGGAATTCAGCTCTTTTGTCCATGTTTGGACCAAGGCTGTAATGAGGTCTGCAGCCGAGTGGTCCTGGCGGAACCCAAACTGAGCATCAGTGAGCAGGTTATTGGTAAGTGTCGCTTGATAGCACTGTTGACAACACCTTCCATCACGTTGCTAATGATTGAGAGTAGACTGATGGGGCAGTAATTGGCTGGATTGGATTTGTCCTGCTTTGTGGACAGGGCATACCTGGGCAGTTTTCCACATTGTTGGATAGATTTCAGTGTTGTAGCTGTTCTGGAACAGCTTGGCTAGAGGCGCGGCTAGTTCTGGAGCACAAGTCTTCAGCACGATAGCCGGGATGTTGTCAGGGCCCAAAGCCTTTGCTGTATCCAGTGCACTCAGCCGTTTCTTGATATCACGTGGAGTGAATCGAATTGGCTGAAGACTGGCTCCTGTGATTGTGGGGACCTCAGGAGGAGGCCAAGATGGATCATCCATTTGGCACTTCTGGCTGAAGATGGTTGCAAACACTTCAGCTTTGTCTTTTGCACTCACGTGCTGGGCTTCAACATAATTGAGGATGGGGATATTCATGGAGCCTCCTCCTCCCGTTAGTTGTTTAATGGTCCACCACCATTCATGACTGGATGTGGCAGGACTGCAGAGCTTTGATCTGATCCGTTGATTGTGGGATCACTTAGCCCTGTCTATAGCATGCTGCTTCTGCTTTTTAGCATGCATGTAGTCCTGTGTTGCAGCTTCCCCAGCTTAGCACGTCATTTTTAGGTACACCTGGTGCTGCTCCTGGCATGCTCTTCTACACTCCTCATTGAACCAGGGTTGGTCCTCTGGCCTGATGGTTATGGTAGAGTGAGGTATATGCCGGGCCATGAGGTTACAGATTGTGGTGGAATACAATTCTGCTGCTGCTGATAGCCCACAGCACCTCATGGATGCCCAGTTTTGAGCTGCTAGATCTGTTCTGAATCTATCCCATTTAGCATGGTGGTGGTGCCACACAACACGATGGAGGATGTACTCAGTGTGAAGACGGGACTTTGCCTCCACAAGGTCTGTGCGGTGGTCACTGCTACCAATACTGACAGATGCATCTGTGACAGGTAGATTGGTGAGGACAAGGTCAAGTAGGTTTTTCCCTCGTGTTGGTTCTCGCACCACCTGCCGCAGGCCCAGTCTGGCAGTTTTGTCCTTCAGGACTCGGCCAGCTTGGTCAGTATTGGTGCTACCGAGCCGCTCTTGGTGATGGATACTGAAGTCTCCCACCCAAAGTACATTCTGTGCCCTTGCTACCCTCAGTGTTTCTTCCAAATGATGTTCAAAATGGAGGAGTACTGATTCATCAGCTGAGGGAGGGCAGTAGGTGGTAATCAGCAGGAGGTTTCCTTGCCCATATTTGACCTGAAGCCATGAGACTTCATGGGGTCTGGAGTCAATGTTGAGGACTCCCAGGGCCACTCCTTCCCGACTGTATACCACTGTGTCGCCACCCCTGGTGGATCTGTCCTGCCTGTGGGACAGGACATTCCCAGGTGATGGAGGAGTCTGGGACCGTGGCTGAAAGGTATGATTCTGTGAGTATGACTATGTCAGGCTGTTGCTTGACTAGTCTGTGGGACAGCTCTCCCAATTTTGGCACAAATCCCCAGAAGTTAGTGAGGAGGACTTTGCAGGTTCAACTGGCCTGGGTGTGCCGTTGCCGTGTCCATAGTCGGTGCCAAGGTCGATGCCGGGTGGTCCGTCCGGTTTATTCTTATTATTGTTTTTCGTAGCGGTTTTGTACAACTGAGTGGCTTGCTAGGGCAGTTAAGTGTCAACCACATTGCTGTGGGTGTGGAGTCACATATAGGCCAGACCAGGTAAGGACGGCAGATTTCCTTCCCTAAAGGACATTAGTGAACCAGAAGGGTTTTTATGGCAATCAGATAGTTTCATAGTCACCATTACTGATACTAGCTTTTTATTCCAGATTTATTTAATTAACTGAAGTTAAATTCCACAGCTGCTGTGGTGGGATTTGAACTCACATCTATGGATCATTAGTCCAGGCCTCTGGATTACTCGTCCAGTAACAACCACTATGCTACGATACCCATAAATTGCGCCATTCTTATTTTGTATGCTGAGGTGTGTAGAGAAATCTATATTCCCACGTGCTAAACTGTGTACTATTTATTCATCTAGTTTATAAAAATACAATACACTTATTGGTTGAAGCCTGCATCTCAAATTGATAATAGTGTTTCACTAGTATGCCATCCGTAAAGAGAGAACGGTCACGTGGTGATGCGCAGAGTAAGGGTCCTATGTTACAATCTCTGTTTTTCTAGATATTGGGGAGAAATAAGGTGAATTGCAGTATGTAGGAGATATAAGGTCTTCCTATGGGAGTGGCTGGTGACACTGAACATTAGAACATGCCTAGTGTAAATACCCCAAAACTGTGAAAAACACTCATCATAAGGGAGCTGACGCAGAGCCAAGAAAAGGAAAATCAGGCTAATACCTTTGGAACCAAAATATCAAGTTTCGTGACCAGCCACAATAAGTCTGAAAGAGAGAGACTTCTGGCCGCCCAATCATCCCATCAGAAATCCTGGGCTCAGTTAATTTTAGTATCACTGGCCCACCAACAATTGATTACTTATTCAAGAGGCCCAGAAAATATGTGCTGGGGGAGGGGGGAGGGAGGGAGATGGAGCAAATACTTAATGATTCAGCTGAAGATTTAAAGCTGGACTATTCTTAAAGCAGAACTAGCAGGCAACAAGCTAAAGGCATGGATCCAAATAGGATCAGCAAGAAGAGAGTCTCAAACTTCTTAGAGTGATGTAAATATTCTTCTAACTGAATATTCTTCCCTCTTCCCGATCACTGTCTCAGGTTGAAGCTGATTATTCACAACACCACCGCTCTAATTGACCTGAGCTGAGCTGAGCTTCTAACGCTGCGTCCTCTTCATCACAAAGACCGCCTACTTTCACCCGCCTTCGCCCCTGCCTCAATCCATCTGTAATCGTACCTGGACATGTTGGAAGAAGGCTGCATGTAGAGATTACAATTCCCCACAGACCTGAAAACTCCTTAGTAACAGGGATGGGCCAGCCTTGAACTTTTTCACTGCTGGCCCTTTCCATATAACAGGGGAGATACCTGACAACTCTCCTAACTTGCTGTGCACAGTTCCATTATTCAGGTCACAGATGTCTTGCTTGGCCTGGCCTCTCAATTCATTTATTTTACCCTGGAGAAGAGACAGCACTCAGCAGTCTGTCTTTTCTGTGTCGCATTTCATCCAGGAGTGTCTGAAGGTCGGCCTCATTAAAATTGTGCCCTCTTCTGTTTGGGCTCCTTCCTGTGCCCTGCTCCATTCTTTGGCTGCCTCTGCCCATTCTTCCTGTGGAAGTCATTCTTTAAAAATGCCACAAAATCTCAAATGAACCATGCGTTACAGCTACCTGACAGCCTACATAGTTTTATAAAATGTTTATGACTGCTGCCTCCCCAGCCTGCCACTGGAATCTTCAACCATTCTAGACTTTTTAAAGGTTGCACTCTGAATTCCCAAATGCCACCGTGCCCCCCCCCCCCATCCCCCGCCCCCACTCTTTAATCCCATGTTATACGGGAGTTGCTTTCAGCCAATGCCAGTGAGTATGTAAATCAGCTGACCCTGTGACTTACAGCGGGATCAGTGCTTGGGTGGGGCAGCGGTGGAAACCCAAGTTCAGCAGCATAACATCGAGGCCAATGGCCACCTGACCAATACTGTTGTCGTACTTACCGTTGTGAATAGGATGAGTATGCTTTGCTGGGCACCTGACCTGAGAACCCACTGCAGCTGGATGGAGTTCATCCCTCCGGAGCTGATTTTGGTAGCTTCCTCACTTGTGAATTACTTAAGCGATGCACTTTGGAAACCCTGAGTTGTGCGAGGCAATAAATTGAACGAACATAAAGGTCATGGCTGAGACATTTATTGGTGCTTGAAAGCTGCTCTGTTTTTGCACTGAGTAAACGCGAGGATTCTGAAGGTGAAATGACACTGAAAAGCCAATAAAGGCCAATGCCCCAATAGGGGTAAAAATGGCCTGTGATCCCTGGGCACACCTGCACTGATAATTAGTCTGACCCTGGAATCTGTGGGAACCACTCACTAAATAATTCAAATGTGCTTCCTGCATGTATTGCCTGTGTGCACTGAGTGCTGTGGGGTGGGAGATGAGTCAGGAATGCTGCACTGGCAGCTGTGAATAAAACAAAACTAAAATCTAAAAAAAAATAATCAGTGCAGTGGGATGACTTCACTCACCTTGGCCCTGGGAATGGTGTAAAGATTCACCCGGGACCAGGTAACTTCATAGGGTATCGTAAACTTAGATGAAACACCACAGCCTGAGGAAATTTAAAACTTACCCACTGGATTCCACATAGATCCCTCCGTTGCCAATTTTAACCTACTCTGCTTAACAGGTGGCACGGGCACTGGCCTGGAACGGGTGGAGTCCTACTGACCAGTGTCAGCCGTGGTGCAGAGGGAAGCACTCTGGCCTCCTAGTCAGAAGGCTGTGGGCTGAAGTCCCACTCCAGACACTTGAGCACAAAAATCTAGGCTGACACTCCAGTGCAGTATCGAGGGAGTGCTGCACTGTCGGAGGTGCTGTCTTTTGGATGAGACATTAAACCAAGGCCCCGTCTGACCTATCAGGTGGACGTAAAAGATCCTGTGATACTATTTTCGAAGAAGAGCAGGGGAGTTCTCCCCGGTGTCCTGGCCAATATTTATCCCTCAACCAATATCACTAAAAAAAAAAACCAGATTATCAGGTCATTATCACATTGCTGTGGGAGCTTGCTGTGCACAAATTGGCTGCCGTGTTTCCTTCATTACAACAGTGACTACACGTCAAAAGTACTTCATTGGCTGTAAAGAGCTTTGGGATGTCGTGATGTCGTGAAAGGTGCCACATAAATGCAAGTTTTTCTTTCTTTAAACATGCAGATCGAGGTACAATGATGTCATTGGGCCCCGACTACGATTTTCACTCAGGCCTGAACGGTGAAGCCACTGTGGCTTCCCACCAGGTGAAAACAGTGGGAAGAGGATCTGGGACCAGAAGAGGTCATTTCAGGTAAGTTTTTTTTTTTACTTTCTTTGTGGGGCCAGGAGGAGCAGGAGTTCTTCTCCGTGCCCCCACAAGGCATGTTTTTGCCTCCCCTGTCCTGAGTTCCCCCCTCTTCCTTCCCGCAAACTCTCCTGAAACCCCGTCCCTGCAACATACCTATTTGCCGGCGAGCCTGTCTTTGATACCTGTTGGTGGTGTCCTGCTGTCTGATCTTCCTGTCCTGCCGCCTGATCTTCCTGTCCTGCCGCCTGTACTTCCTGTCCTGCCGCCTGTACTTCCTGTCCTGCCGCCTGATCTTCCTGTCCTGCCGCCGGTACTTCCTGTCTTGCCGCCTGTACTTCCTGTCCTGCCGCCTGTACTTCCTGTCCTGCCGCCTGATCTTCCTGTCCTGCCGCCTGTACTTCCTGTCCTGCCGCCTGTACTTCCTGTCCTGCCGCCTGATCTTCTGCTCCTGCCGCCTGATCTTCCTGTCCTGCCGCCTGATATTCCTGTCCTGCCGCCTGTACTTCCTGTCCTGCCGCCTGATCTTCCTGTCCGGCCGCCTGTACTTCCTGTCTTGCCGCCTGTACTTCCTGTCCTGCCGCCTGATATTCCTGTCCTGCCGCCTGATCTTCCTGTCCTGCCGCCTGTACTTCCTGTTCTGCCGCCTGATTTTCCGCTCCTGCCTGCTGGCCAGCCGTCGCTATCCGCCCCTTTTGGATGAGCAACTGACCGGTGGCATGCAAATGAGGCCCGTGGGTTAAAATTGCCCGGGCCTCACATTGCCGAGGTCAAGCAGGGTGGGGGTTTTACACCTGTTCTGATCCCGCCCACCTGACTCCCGCTCCATTTTAAAATCGGACTCAGCTCTTTTTTTCCCTTTTGACAGGCGTGCCACAGAACAGTGACTGTCGCGACGATTGACACGATTTGAACAGAAGTGGTGCTGTATCATGGCTCTGAACTGCAGCAATATCAAATTTTATTTCACTATACATCAAGAAAAAATGAATGCCAAACTAAAGGAGATATCAGCAGGGGTGACCAAAAGCTTGGCCAAAGAGGTAGATTTAAAGGAGGAGAAGGGTTTAGGATATAAGGAGCGATTTCCAGACCATGGAATTTACGTGGCTGAAGGCGTGGCTGCCAATGGTGGGGCGAAGAGGAGGCGGGGGGAGGGGGGGGGGGTGGGGGCGGAGGTGGTGGGGGGGGGGGCGGTGTGCATGAGGCCGGAGGCAGAGGACTGGAGAGTTCAGGGGAAGGAGGGGTTGTAAGGCTGGATATTCTCCCGTTATAATCTCTGGAAATGTCTAGATGTAGCAGGATAATGTGGGTATTGGGGAGATGGTGCGCTAGTGGTGGAAATGAGAGAAACCGTTAAAGATGACTAGAATCCACTCGGTCATCCAAGTAACAGTAGAAGATGTCATGATGATTAGCCAGTATGCCATTCATCAAAGCATATTCAACAATGATACAAGGTACCAAGTTTAGATAAAAACTTGATGGGGGGAAAATTGCAGGGCTATGGGGAAAGAGGGAAAGAGCAAGGGAGTGGGACTAATTGGATAGCTCTATCAAAGAGCTGGCACAGGCATCCTTCTGTGCTGTAAGATTCTATAGGAACTTATAACAGTATATATTATATATATATTTATGTTATAACTGCAATGTGATCATGGATGTGAAAGAACACTCCACATACTGTTATGGTACAGTGCTAGACTGAGCACAGAACTGACATGATTCATTGTATGCATTAAGGCATATCCTGTTGAATATGTGCACCTTTTATATGTTTGCAGCATAACAATTAGCTTTGCAAGATTTTTTTCCCCCTGAAGCACTTTTCTTTTGCCTTGTAATTTGTCATTGAAAAGACAGGGAGAACATCGTATCTCTTGCTCTGCTCTACTTCTGTTCTACTTTAATAACCATGAATGTGTGAGAATCCGAACCTATGAAAACATAAAGTATTCTGATCACCCACCCCGCTCCCTAATCAGCGGGAACTGTTGAATTCTCAACAAGTGAACTGAGATAAAGATTCCATTGCCAAACAAAATTGTGATTATCACAGAGAAATCTTTATTTCATGTTGCGAATTGGAGAATGCCTGGTTCTTGCCAATGGGGGAACTAGAAATCTGTATGTCTCCCAGGTCCAGCACTCAGAACAGGCATCAAGAAAAGATAAGTTATCAGTTCATTGTTACACGGAAATTTGAAAGTTGAGAACAGATAGGGGAAATTTATGCATTTAACATCGCTCTAAAAGGAACAGGCAGGTTGTTCCATTATTTTAATTTTGAGCTGGGTGCCTTTGGCAATGTTGAAATTGCATTAGTTCTGCCTGTTTCATCTAAAATTTTGGCTACTATGGAATATCCATTTTTTTAAATTCCAATAAAGGGGGCCACACTATTGGTATTTGTTATATTTGACAGATGGTTCCAGTTGGAGATAAGTTAAAGGACATAATCTTGATCAAAATGACAAATTAACACTGCATACTAAATTCCCTTTGTAAGATTCTATAACAGATACACATTTTTTATGATACTGACCATTATACAATAGAATGGAAGGTGGTATAAAACAATGGAATAAGCTGAAAAAAAGGCCCTGAAATTTCTGGGTTTCCCATCATTAATGTAGAGCAGAATCCCTGTCTGCCCTAGTTTCAAGCTGCCGAACATGTCCCAAAGGCCAGGGATGAGATGATTTGCATGGCTGGGACAGGTACATCAGCAACGTCTTCTCCAAATTCCCAGCTGGAGTGTTGAAGTGGCATCATGCTGTTTTGATGGCAGACAGCAGTCCCGGCTAAGGCCCAAACAAAAACATCCTCTTCTCATCATCTTTCCCCAATGGAGCAAATAATCGTCTTTGCAAAGGTAATCGATTCCCTCCAATTTCTTCCCTAATAAAGGTTTTGGTGCCTCCTAAAGCCCTCAGTGGGACTCATAGCTGTGCCTCCTTGATATACGAGAGGTGGATAGCAGATTCACCCATGGCCCACCCAGTGGGATTTATAGAACAATTGCAAATGGGGTGGAATCCCAGAATACCTGGGTTCCAAGGACCACCCACCTTCCTCAACATAAATCAGGCTTTCTGCCCTCTCCGTCCCCAAAATTTGGGGGTATGAACTTTTATTTATCTTTTTCAGACAAGAATTTTTCCATAATCCTCCAACAACACAAACTTCCAACAACAATTTTACTGGATGCTTTAAGATCATCAGGATCTGCCTTTTGGAATATATGGCTCAGAGTTGCCAATCCTCCTGAATTGGTTTAGGGTCTCCCGGATTTGAGGATTGGGCTCCTGGGCACTATTACTGGCAACCTGGGAGAAAAGTACTTTGCATTCTTTGTCTGCACCTGTGCGCGTTCACTACGCGCAGGTCAGGGACAGGCTTGAACTGCAGCCAGGGAATTCACAGTTATGACTAATTCAATTTATCAATTCCCTGCTGCAAATGCAATTCTTCCCAGCACCGATCTTAATGGAATCCGTTCCACAATTCTGGGGCTTAATGGTGAATGCCCCAACCCAGAATACAACTTATCCATTATAGAGGAAACCAGCACACAGCTGCAGAATGGGCTCTTTGTATGTTGGCTCCTGAGTTTAGTATGTTTTTTCTACATTCAACAGCCACTCTGTTGACAGAGAATTAGTGAGTTGAAACCTGGCATGTTAAAAAAAATCCACTGAATATAATATGTCATAAGGAAGTGTTACATTTCAAGAAAGAGAGTTTCAAAATTGCAGAGGAGCACTTAAAGTCACTCTTGGAAAAAGGAAGTAAAGGTTTCTTCAAGAGACTGCGAATGACTTCAATGGGCAAATTAGCAGCAGACTGTTGTACTTAGTGCCATGATATCTGAATGATGAAGCTGACTGTCTTTTTCTTGAGCCGCCTTCAGATGCCATTGTGTTTGACTTTGTGAGATGGCCACTTAACTATTAAAGTAATGGCCAAGAATGTTAAATCTGCTCTGAATAGCAGGAAATAAGTTAAGCAAAGCATTGAAATTGCACAGCCTAATTAACTGATAACACTGTTTCTCTGATGTTGAAGGACAATTTTATATTTCAGGTGCTAGATCCCAAGCATTTACTCTTGTGTGGAAATAATGTCTGAGTTTTGAGATCAGAAGCAAAGATTAAAGGACAATCCAAGTTTCTCAGATTGCATGCATCATCTACTTGTGTAGGTTAGGTTAAAAATTGTGGGTTAGTAATGCAATAACATTTGCAAACTGCAAGCAAATGTCATGTGATCAAATGCCACGTGACCGGATGTCACATGATCAGCAGTCACATGATCGGATGACATGTGAACAGGCATCCTGGAATACATCAAACCAGAATTGGCAAGCCTAAGTAGTGTCCATCTTCCCTTGGGTTTTGAAAGAATCCTTCTATCTCATATATTTTTCCCCCTCTTTCCTAATTCACCTGCATATTTCTCAATTAAATTATGTAGATAAAACCAAAAAAATGGCCCATCTCCAGAAGAGCTCATGGAAGAGTTGCTCTTCCTTTCCTGCCCTCGGGGGCACCCTTTGCCAAATATATTTTTTCTTCGTGCGGAGCTCTTGTGTTTGGAGTTGTTCTTTTCAACAGGAAGAGAATGCCAACCCAACAATTGCACACTGTGTTTGCACTACATATGTTTGAAAATCAGATCCAACATTCTATTGTTGCTGCTATTACATTTGTATTTTCTGTATTTATACCATCGGGAAAATGAAACACAATTTTTTGAAATTGACAGATATATAACGCTAGATATTAAAAGAAAAATTTGTGAAATTTGCATCTTCGCAGACTTCCAGCAATTCCCTGTACTGTGGGAATAAAAGTGAATGGCCCGGAATTTGTGGTCAGCAGTGAAGTGAAGGCGTTCGCCGCTCCCCCCGAAGTACGCTCCGCACAAGGCTCTCGTGATCCCTGTGTCGACAACTTCGGGTTTTCCGATATTCAATTCAAATCAAAAAAGTATAGTGGGGTAAAAACAGAAAATGCTGGGAATACTCAGCCGGTCAGGCAGCATCTGTGGAGAGAGAAACAGAGTTAACTTTTCAGGTCGATGACCTTTCATCAGAACTGAAAAAAGCTAGAGATGTAACAGATTTTAAGCAAGTGTAGGCGCAGGGAAAGGGGGGAGGGGAGGAAAGAACAAAAGGGAAGGCTGAAGCATTTGCAACCATCTTCAGCCAGAAGGACCGAGTGGATGATGCATATCAGCCTCCTCCTGAGGTCCCCACCATCACAGAAGCCAGTCTTCAGCCAATTCGATTCACTCCACGTGATATCAAGAAATGGCTGAGCGCACTGGATACAGCAAAGGCTATGGGCCCCGACAACATCTCGGCTGTCGTGCTGAAGACTTGTGCTCCAGAACTAGCCGCACCTCTAGCCAAGCTGTTCCAGTACAGCTACAACACTGGCATCTATCCGACAATGTGGGAAACTGCCCAGGTATGTCTGTCCACAAAAAGCAGGACAAATCCAATCCGGCCAATTACCGCCCCATCAGTCTACTCTCAATCATCAGCAAAGTGATGGAAGGTGTCATTGACAGTGCTATCAAACAGCACTTACTCACCAATAACCTGCTCACTGATGCCAAGTTTGGGTTCCTCCAGGACCACTCGGCTCCAGACCTCATTACAGCCTTGGTTCAAACATGGACAAAGGAGCTATATTCCAGAGATGAGGTGAGAGTGACTGCCCTTGACATCAAGGCAACATTTGACTGAGTGTGGCACCAAGAACCCTAGTAAAACTGAAGTCAATGGGAATCGGGGGGGAAAACTTTCCACTGGCTGGAGTCATACCTAGCACAAAGGAAGATGTTTGTAGTGGTTGGAGGTCAATCATCTCAGCCCCAGGACATAGCTGCTGGAGTTCCTCAGGGCAGTGTCCTAGGCCCAACCATCTTCAGCTGCTTCATCAATGACATTCCCTCCAACATAAGGTCAGAAAAGGGTATGTTCACTGATGACTGCACAGTGTTCAGTGCCATTCGCAACTCCTCAGATAATGAAGCAGTCTATGCCCACATGCAACAAGACCTGGACGACATTTAGCTTGCGCTGATAAGTGGCAGGTAACATTCGCGCCACACATGTGCCAGGCAATGACTATCTCCAACAAGCGAGAGTCTAACCACCACCCCGTGACATTCAACGGCATTACCATTGCTGAATCCCCCTCCATCAACATCCTGGGGGTTACCATTGACCAGAAACTTAACTGGACCAGCCACATAAATACTGTGGCAACAAGAGCAGGTCAGAGGCTGGGTATTCTGCAGTGAGTGTCTCACCTCCTGACTCCCAAAACCTTTCCACCATCTACAAGGCACAAGTAAGGGGTGTGATGGAATACTCTCTATTGCCCGGATGAGTGCAGCTCCAACAATACTCAAGAAGCTCGACACCATCCAGGACAAAGCAGCCCGCTTGATTGGCACCCCATCCACCACCTTAAACATTCACTCCCTGCACCACTGGCGTACTATGGCTGAAGTGTGTACCATCTACAAGATGCACTGCAGCAACTCGCCAAGGCTTCTTCGGCAGCACCTCCCAAACACGTGACCTCTACCACCTAGAAGGACAAGGGCAGCAGGCACATGGGAACACCACCACCTCCAAGTTCCCCTCCAAGTCACACACCATCCTGACTTGGAAGTATATCGCCGTTCCTTCATCGTCGCTGGGTCAAAATCCTGGAACTCCCTCCCTAACAGCACTGTGGGAGTACCTTCACCACACAGACTGCAGCGGTTCAAGAAGACGGCTCACCACCACCTTCTCAAGGGCAATTAGGGATGGGCAATAAATGCTGGCCTTGCCAGCGATGCCCTCATCCCAGGAATGAATAATTAAAAAAGAAAGTCTGTGGTAGGGTGGAAGGCAGGAGAGATTGAATGACAAAAGGGATAATGGTGCGAGAAAAAGGAGATGGTAATGGGACGAGGAAAGGAACAAAAGATGGTTCTAGAAGAGGTGTAAATGGGAATATCAGAATCATCAACAGTTGCCATCCCAAAAAATGGGAGCAGAGGTTCTGATCTGAAATTGTTGAACTCAATGTTGGGACTGTAAAGTGCCTAATTGAAAGATGAGGTGCTGTTCCTCGAGTTACGTTGAGCTTCATTGGAACAGTGTAGGAGGCCGAAGACAGAGAGGTCAGAGTGGGAGTGGAGCAAAGAATTAAAGTGATAGGCGACGGATGCTCGGGGTCACGTTTGTGAACTGAATCTGCGTTTGGTCTCCCCATTGTAGAGGAGACCGCATCGTGAGCAGCGAATACAGTATACTAAAGTGCAAGAAGTACAAGTAAATCCCTGTTTCACATGGAAGGAGTGTTTGGGGCCCTGACAGTGGGAATGGAGGAAGTAAAAGGGCAGGTGGGAAGGGGAGTGGGTGTTGGGGGTGATTGAGGAGTGGACCAGGGTGTCGTGGAGAGAGAGGTCCCTTCGGAATGCTGAAAGGGGAGGTGAGGGGAAGATGTGTTTGGTGGTGGGATCACGCTGGAGGTGGTGGAAATGGTGGAGGATGATCCGTTGAAAGTGGAGGCTGGTGGAGGTGAAGTTGAGGACAAGGGGACCCTATTGTGGTTCTAGGAGGGAGGGGAAGGGGTGAGAGCAGAAGTGCGGGAAATGGAACAGACACGGTCGAGGACCCAGTCAACCACAGTGGAGCGGAATCCTCGGTTGAGGAAAAAGGAAGACATATCAGAAGCACTGGTGTGGAAGGTGGCATCGTCAGAACAGATGTGATAGAGACAGAGAAACTGGGAGAATGGAATAGAGTCCTTACAGGAAGCAGGGTGGGAGGAAGTGTAGTCAAGATACCCGTGGGAGTCAGTGGGCTTATAGTGAATATTGGTTGATAGCCTATCCCCAGAAATGGAGACAGAGAAGTCAAGGTAGGGAAGAGAAGTGTCAGAGATGGACTATGTGAAGGCGAGGGAAGGGTGGAAATTGGAAGCAAAGTGAATGACATTTTTTAGTTCAGGGTGAGAGCAGGAAACGGCATCAATACAGTCATCAATGTACCAGAAAAAGAGTTAAGGGAGGGGACCTGAGTAGGACTGGAATAAAGAAGTTCCATATATCCCACGAAAAGGCAGGCATAGCTAGGACCCATGCAGGTTCCCATAGTAACACCTTTTATTTGGAGGAAGTGAGTGAGTTAAAAGAGAAGTTGTTCAATGTGAGAACAAGTTCAGCCAGGTGGAGGACGCAGTGGTGAATGGGGACTGGTTGGGCCTCTGTTCAAAGAAGAAGCGGAGCACCCTCAGGTCATCCTGATGGTGGATGGAGGTGTAGAGGGATTAGACATCGATGGTGAAAAGGAGTCTGTTAGGGTCAGGAAACTGGAAGCTGTTGAAATGGCGGAGGGTGTTGAAAGAGTCGTGGATGTAGGTGGGAAGAGACTGGACAAGGGGAGTAAAAAGAGTCAAGATAGAAAGAAATCAGTTCCATGGGGCAAGAACAGGCTGAAACAATGGGTCTACCAGGGCAGTCCTGTTTGTGGATCTTGGGAAGGAGGTAGAAGCAGGCAGTGCGGGGTTGGGGAACTATTAGGTTAGAGACCGTGGAGGGACGATCTCCAGAGGAGATGAGGTCAGTGACTCCTGGCCAAAAAAGTGGGCGTGGAGGCGAAGGCAACGGAAGAATAGCTCAGCATCGTGCCAAGCTCGAAATACAGTGGGGAAGTATAGTGGGGATCCTCTTGTGCGAACTGCTGTGATATCAACAAACTGTCTAAGCAGCCAATCAAAAGGCAGAATTCTCACAGGCAGCGCACAAGGAAGTGAGAAAGCTCTTAAAATTCTAACTTTTTTAAAACGTTAGACAGAGCAAAACAAAGATTGGGGCTCTCACATGGGGAAAAGACAAACCTGAAATAAAGATGGACAAACTTTAAAAAAAAATGTTAAAACATTTTTTTTTAAAAGGTTTCTTAAAATTTTTTATTTTTATTAAAATGAACAAACTTCACACTGCACAAAATTAAAATTAGTTTTCCAGGTCCTTAACATTTGTTTAGCAGTAATGACGCTGTCAAAACCCCAGATACACCTAATCCCTTCGTGTTTAACTTTTAGTGGGAAATTTAACAGCATACTTACTGCAGAAGAGCCGAAGTTTTCGTCAGTTTCCCTGATTTGGTTGATTACACAGGTTGCCAGCTGTTTATGTGTGTGGGTGGCGGGGGTGGGGAGCGGAGGTTGGGTGGGGGGGGAGCACAGCGCAGCCTGTTTCGGAGCTGTCAACGACAGACCGCAACTTCAGGATTTCCACATGCGCCAAATCCTGAAGTTGCGGTCAGTTTCAAAGACGGAATGACGGCGAACGCTGCCAGTTCACCATCATCCCGACCGCAAATTCTGGGCCAATGAATTCATGAATGAGTGAATGACTAAAATTGTTGCCTTCTGTACTTTATGTTGCTGTGTCACTTTCAAACATTCTCATTTTCTTTACTTATTTTATACATTTATACATTTTTCCCAGACATTAGTAAAAATATTTGGGATATTTTACTTCATTATATAAAGACAAATGTGAGGATTTGTATGAATTAGCTCCTTACCAGAAAAGGTATAAAAAATATTTAAAGCAAATAAGCAATAAATATACAACAGTAATTTACTGGTGTTCCTCCTTTCTAATTATATGCAGAAAGTGATCATTTAAGAATCAGAAGTAAGGACAGCCCATGCAATTGGATCTATAATAGAGCAATAATGTGTGTTATGTCCTGTAATGTCAAACAAATTCACCAGTTAATTCCCCCAAAGTTAAACTCATGATGATATTCCTCAATCCTCTTTCTTCTCAAAGTAGAATGTTGATTCAACATTGCACATCCTATACTGGATCTCTGTGTTTGAAAAGACTGCATGACTGCTGATGGAAGAATTGAAGTGAATTAACCTGCTGTGGTAGACTTGGTGACTCAATGCCTGAGTCCAGCAAGTCAACTCAGGCATTCTATGTAATGTAACAGTGCTCCAGGGCCCTGTTGATGATTGATTAACCACCCTTTATGAATAATGGGACTTGGAGGGGTAGACCTGCCACAGGGAACGACAGGGTAGCTTGATTCTTCCCACTCAGTTTAAATAACCTTGCAAGCTAATGCCCTAATGGGTAGGGTAGTCCTAATTGGACAAAAAGCCAAAAGGTATCAGTCCACTGTGTTGGTACTGAGTAATTTTAGCAGGTTAAACTTCTGCAGTAAATCTGTCTATATTTGGAGTCTCTGAGTCTTAGCATTTGTCAATTTGTTCCTAAACTCTCTGGATTTAGATAAATGGGGTGTGTCCCTGTGGGGAAGAGAGTGCATACTCCGTATCTGGCAAATATAACTTCTACAGGTGCTGATTTCTTGATAGCTTGGTTCAGAAACTCAAACATGGTGATGGTCATAGGTTTTATTTGCATGTTTTAAGGTCCCTGGACTTAGATTAGTGGGGTGTGCACTCTGCACCAGGCAAAAAGAAACTTTACCCATGCGAGTTCTCAATAACTTGTTTCAAGGCGCATGAGCACGTCAGATACTCAGCTAACTAAAAAAAAAAAGCAAACAAAGCTGATAAATTTATTATACAGGCCCATCATGGACGTTAAGTTCAACAGTTTGATCACCAGAAATGGGCTCAAACACGACTGGTCAGAATCAATCACGCAAAGACTGACAGGTCAAATTGCAGAGGAGAAGAGAATTGCATTTTGAGTGTTTCACACAAGACACTGAACGAAAGTGCTATCTGTCTGTCCGGCTGCATAAGGGAAATCCCAGCATCTTGATCACTGCTCACCAATAACAAGAAAACACAAAAGTAGGTTCAACCTGAAATGAGCCTATGCATTACATTACTGAATCCTTTTTTCCTCTTACCATTTATTATCTTGTTTTTATTATTTTAAAAATATTTTTAATATTCAAGCCTTGTTGTATAAAACAGATGTGTGAAAATTACACTTTTCCAGGAAAAATAAGAAAAAAGTACATAAAAAGCCTGCATAAATATAGTGAAATATGTCACAAAAGAAGTTGTTCAAGATCTGAATCAGTTAAATCTTTAAGTCAATATGTAGATATAAATAAAAACAATAGAAAACAGACAACTTTGTTGCCCTATTATCAAACTTATCAATGGCATCGTACCATCTATCTGCTATTAGAAAAAGTGGTGTATCCCCATCACTAGCTATGTCACCACTGCTAACATGCAAGGCACACCAGCCCACTTGTATGCACAGAAAGTCAGAAACATTGTCAGTTTGTTCCAAATTCTATGTTGGGCATGGTTTTGAAGAATAAGTTGGCCAACACCATAGGAATCAAGCTCTTTAGGTAAATAATTGCTACCATTTGAATCACCTTTCATGGAAACAGTGCCTGGATTGGAATTTAATTCCATTTGCTACTTCAATGCCTTGGGCAGGCAGACTGCTCCTTAATAACTGGCTTAGTTGGCACTTCACCGTTGTGTGGTAATCCAGAGGCTGTTTCCAACTGTGGAAATTATGACTGATTACAGCAGAAGTAGCGTTGGCACAAGAATAACATTCTGTATTAACAATGACTGGGCAGTAATATTACTGCAGGCAGGATTATTCTATAGCATTTCTTTCTTTTCAAAATTCTTGTAACAATTTTTCTATTTGTGTTTGACACACCTGGACCAGCTATTTAATTGCCCACAGAAACCAAATGGCCTCCAGTGAGCCTGAAGACAACACTGGGATGCTTCTACAAGGGTAGATTAATTGCCCATTTATTGTCAATGAGTAGAAGATCCAGCCTGGTCTTTCTTACTGTGTATGTTGAGAGATATAACAATTTCTTAAGAAATTTCTTGTACAGCAAATTTAGAAGCCGAGGATTAGCAGAAAAAGTCTGTTTACATATGCACAACAGTCAACATTTCAATATTTTAAGCAAAAATTAATATTAAGAACAATCTGAACCATATAGGGATAAATTAGAGATAGTGGGGACTAAATTGGACAACCGCCGAAAACAGGCACGGGGCTCGCGATGCACGATTACCCCGCGTCCGTTCAATGTGAGGCAGGCAGCACGCCAACTTCGTGCTGCCTGCTCATTACTATGATTGTAGCATGCAGCCAGCGTTACAAGCTGTTGAGTGGCTGCAGCAGGGGTCCCAAAATCATGAGAGGCTAGCACGAATTAAAGCTAGCCCGCACTACTTAAAGCCAGCCTGGACCTCTTAAAGGGGAGGTGCATTGTGGTTGGAGCAGGTGCTGGAAGACTTCGGATATGGAAAAAAACTGAATAATGATACAATATGGGAGAGAGTGTGCGCCATGGTTCTCGGACGCTGCATCGGAGACATTGGTGGAGAAGGTGGAAAGGAGAAGGGAGTTGTTGTATCCACAGGGGGCCAGCAGGCCCTCCAGACAAATGTTCAGAAGGCAGTGGGACCAGATAGCAGTGTCAAAGCTCAGAGTCAAGCCCCGAGGACCTGGATGCAGTGCCGCAAAAAGTTTAATGACCTCACACAAGTTGGCAAGGTCAGTGAATTCATATTCAAATTCCATATCCCAACAACTGCACCACCAGCCTCAGCCACTGCTCAATGCACCACACCCCCATCACTCACCTACCAACAATCTCTATCAATCAGGACTCATACCTCACATTCATAGCTGCAATTCACCCTCACACACTTAGCACTGCTGCAAGCCTCAGACTCACATCTCACCGCTTGCACACACTGCCAGCTATTCAACCATTACAGCCACATCACCCAAACATATTGCACCACATTCACCAACACACTTCTCTCTCTCTCTTGCAGGACAAGGTGGTGCACAACCGGAGGCAGCAGGAGATAACTGGCAGGGGACAGGCGCGCCTGCATGTCCTTACCCTTCATGGAGGACATGGTGCTTGCCATCATTGGTGCGGCCATTGCTGAGGCGATAGAAGATGACGGTATCCTCATACCTAATCCTTCTTCTCACATCCCACTTCCCCCTCATCCCACAATCTCTTCTGATTTACAAGTTGCAGATGGTGTAAGCATGCACCTCTTGCTATCCCCCCTCACCTCAACACAACCTTACCCTTGTGCTTTTCTCCTTTCAGATACCCAAGAACTGCCACCTGGCCAGGCAGTGGTGGAAGAGCAACGAGACACTGGTGATGAAGAAACACCATCGCTCAATTTCAGACTCGTAGCCACCAGCTCAGATATTGACACTGTGCGTAATCTAGATGATAGCATAGAGACGGGATCTGCACGTGGTTAGACACCGGGCATGAGTGGCCTGCAGCCAGGCCAGGGGGCAAGGGTTGCGCAGGTGCCAGCTCGCCAGAGGGTGAGGTCACACACGAGTTCTGCTGCAGAGCACACAGATGAGCACTTCAATGTAGTCGGCTACAGAAGTAGGCTGATGGGTATGCACAATGAAATGCTTGGTGCATTGGCAAGCCTGCCAGAAAGCCTGCATGCAATGTCAAGGATTATGGAGGAGTCCAGCACCAACTTGGCACAGGGGTTTGCGCAGAACGTGGAGTCCATCCTTTCCAGCATGAAAGTGGTGGCCAACTCCATTAACACACTTGTGGACCCAACCATGATCCAATGTCTGATGGCCGATGTCCCAGATTCTATTGCAGCACAAGCAGCAGCCACCCAACATCTGGGTGCTACAGTGGAAGCTCAGACTGCTGTCATGCAAGCTCAGCTGGCTGCCATGCAAGCTCAGATTGCTGCCATAATGGCTGTGTTTACCGCTGTTGAAAGGGCCTTGCAGGGTCTCACAGCAGCCCAGCAATCTGTCCTCCAACAGATTACTGGGATTTCTGAGGCACCGCCCCGGGGAGTGGCAGTGGCTCCATGGAGCAAGAACCTGCTGGCCTCTCTCAGGATGACAGCATTCATCCTCCCACCCCTGCTACTCCGCCAGTGCCCTTGTTTTATGCCTGTCAGCCAGCCCAGACTGCTGCCGCCCATGCCGAAATGGTGCAGTCTGAAGCCAAGCCTTCTTGGCCCAGAGCTGCCAGAGGTCATCCTCCAAGGCCATCTGCAGTCTCCCCCACTGAAAGTCAGCAGCATTCCACCAGCTATGCTGCAGCCACTGGGATACCATCGCATAGGAACACTAGTGTGATTAGTTTATGTTTGTATGCAATATGGCATGGTTTCATTTATAAATTTGGTTTGGAATGTTTTGTGTTAGCTTTTATTTTTGCATTGTGGGCAAGCAGATGCTGTGATGGTCAGTGACAGAGGGAAAGTAAGGTGTGGGACTGTTGGTGAATGGGGAATTGGAGTCACGTTTACTGGTATCGCAGTTGGATGAGTTGTTCATGGACAGCCCAGCTAGAAATGGGCTGTCTAGGTTGCCTCCTCCCTTCCTCCCCTTCTTCCTGCTCCTCAGCTGCTCGTCATATGGCTGGTGTAAGGGCTGTACCCTTATGATGGTGAGGTTGTGCAGCATGCAGCAGACCACCAAGAATCTTGACATCCACTGTGCCAAGAGTGCAGGGCAATGTTCCATTAAAGTTGCCATATGGCAGCGCAGCGCTCTGCAGGTCCCGCGTAGCCGGGGAGCCGGCTTCTAAATAGTAAACCGTGCATGCGAAGAATTTTGAATGGCCCGTGTGGCCTCTTTAAGGGGCTGCGCAGGCAAAAAAAAATTAGAGGTTACATTGCTGCAGGGCTCCTCCAGAGCAGTCCAGGCAGCGGATGCGTGTTTCAGCAAGCCAATGGTCTGCTCTATCACATTTCATGTGGCAGCCTAGCTTTCGTTGTATGCATGCTGCCCATGTGTGCATGGGTTGCGCACCGGAGTCATAAGCCAATCATCAACAGGTAGCCCTTGTCTCCCAGTAGCCGCCCTTTGGTTTGTCGTGGTGGCTCAAGTGCAGCTGGTACAGCGGACTGCCGCAGAATGAAGGCATCATGACTGCTGCCAGGATACCGGGCATTGACCTGCATGATGCTCTGCCTATGGTCGCACACCAACTGGACGTTGAGGGAGTGGAATCCCTTTTGGTTGCGGTAAATCTCAGAGTTGACATGCGGCACCCGCAAAGCGACGTGCGTGCAGTCAATGGCACCCTGCACCATGGGGAAGCCTGCATTCCTCATGAAGCTGCATGCTCACTCTGCCTGCTGCTCTCTGGCAAGAGAGAATGAAATGTTTGAATACAGAGCCTCAGTGACCTTCCTTACGCAACAGTGGATGGCAAACTGCGAGATGTTACAAATATCTCCAGCTCCAGCCTGGAAGGAGCCAGACAAGTTCATGGCCACAATCACCTTCACAGCCACTGGCAATGTGGTAGTCACCCTGATCTGAGGTTGCAGTTGTGGCTGCAGCAGGTGGCAGATTTCAGTGAGGATGTCCTTACTGAAGTGCAGACGTCTCACACGTTGTTCCTTGCTGAGGTTCAGGTCGGAGAATTGCTCGCTGAGTACTCTGGGCGGATATGGCCTCCTGCTGAGAGCCCTTCTCCCCCTCCTCCTCCTGCCTCTTCTAGCAGCTTACCCTGCTCTGCGTGGCCTCTGCTCATTCTCCCAGTCATGATGTATTCCAACGGGAATGACTACTACTGCATCCATGTCTAGGAGCAACTGGTTTGTGCAGAAGCCTTGAAGTCAGGACAACGTCCTTCAGCACCTGCCACACCACTCCCTGTAGACTTTAGCAACTTTAAAGAACTGTAGAAAGCACCAAACACTTGCACAATCGTAGCAACAGCCAGTAAAAAGAAAATAAATACTTGCATTTATATAATGCCTTTCACGACCTCAGGATGTCCCAAAGCTGCTTTACAGCCACTTAAGTACTTTTGAAGTTTTTGTGATGTTGATTGAGGGATAACTATTGGCCAGGACAGCGGGGATAACTCCCCTGCTCTTCTTCGAAATAGTGCCATGGGATCTTTTACATCCACCCGAGAGAGCAGACAGGGCCTTGGTTTAACATCTCATCCAAAAGACGCCACCTCCAACGGTGCAGCACTCCGTCAGCACTGCACTGGAATGTCAGCCTAGATTGTTTTGTGCTTAAGTCTCAGCAGTGGGACTTGAACCCACAGCCTTCTGACTCAGAGACGAGAGTGCTACCACTGAGCCACAGTTGATACAGTAGAAATCAATCAGCAACTAACCTGTAAGTGGTTGATGATCCCTTTAAATAGCACTGGTGGGGGAGTCCTTCCTGCTGCTGAACGTGTGTTCAGATGTGCGAGCTTAAGTGAGGGCATTAGCTGGAGCATTAAACTTCAAAATGGCAGTGCTGGTGTCAAATCAGCGTTACAAATCAGCATGCCAATGCCCTCACCAATATGGCATCTGATGCGACTTGCGGACGCCATTTTGAACCTCTAAGGGCACACATAGCGCCCAAAATACGGGCACTACGGATTCAAATTTTGCGCTCAGTGACTATTTGAAAACAATGTGCTTTCAATTATTTAAAGTTTAAATAAGAATATTTTATACCCATAGCCTTTTGAGAGTCATTTAAAATGAAATAATTTTTGTTAGAATTAGTCTGTTTATCGTCAGTTGTTCCTGCCTCCCTCTCAGTCAGTAGAGTGACAGACATGGTCAGCATATTGCATCTGTAACTGTTCCATGGGTAACCTTTGAACTGGGGAGAAGCAATGTGCAAATGCAGCCTGCTCAGCCCACACCCGCGGAAAATTATTTAAGTTCACGTAATAAACAATATTATTTTTAAGTTATTTAAATTGGTAGATGTTTAGTGATAAAATTGCAAATTTCTGTGCACAACGGCAATGAAGCAAAATATAAAACAGAGCTTCTCAAAAAATTCTTCCTAACAGCAGCTTCAAATCAAAACAGACATCACATTTTAATTCATGAACCTCACATATTTCATCACTGAAACAAATTACATTTTGAAGCTATCCTACTGAATATTTCCAAAAATGCTTGTACCTGAGCTTTTAAAAGAATCTTAAAAAAAGGATAAAGAGCATCAATACTATTATCACATCCAGATGAAATGCCACGTAGCCAGATTATGATTTGATACGTGGTCAAGTACAGATTTTGATGAAGATTGTGTGTGGAAGATTGATGAAGAAGCAGAAGAGGCCAGGAAATAAACTGTTGTGGCACAAGCCACAACTTTAACTTAATGGCAGAGACGGCCTAGAAGCTGTAGAGCAGATCAGGTAAGATGCTTCATTGAGTTGTCTTAGGACAGGAGGGAAGAGGTTTAGGGCGTGAAATTGATCTTGGGCGGCAGTGCAAAATGATCGATATTAATTCGGCAGCTTATTTTCCACTCCGCCCTTTTTATTTTAAACCACAATGGAAAAGAAAACCAGGCCGTCGATTCTCTACAGCCCATTTTGCAATATCGTCCTGGAGCAATGTAACCCAGACGAGCACTATTAAGAATCTGGGGCAGGAAATTACTTTTTTGGTCAGCATTCAATAAGACTTCAACTATGCCAGTGGAATTGATATTAACCACATCCGTGAGGCAATAACTGCATCCGTGATAGCAAGGAGATTTATTGATGAGCAAATATATTTAACATCAACTTAAAATTTAAAAGGTTCACTGTTATTTATTAACAGCACAAGCAGAGTCTGGTATAAAGAATTGCAAAAAAATGTCCACTTGCAGCCGACCCAGAATTTTTTGATTTTAATGTGAGTCTTGGGCCCACAATAGTAGTGGTTAACACAAATGTCAAACATAACTCACATTTGGAAACAATTGCATTGGGTTGCCAGATTCACTATATTCAAAGAAGTGCGGAGATGAAAGAAAAGAAAGACTTGCATTTATATAGCGCCTTTCACGACTACCGGACATCCCAAAGCACTTTACAGCCAATTAAGTAATTTTGAAGTGTGGTCACTGTTGTAATGCAGGAAACGCGGCAGCCAATTTGCGCACAGCAAGCTCCCACAAACATCAATACGATAATGACCAGATAATCTGTTTTAGTGATGTTGATTGAGGGATAAATATTGGCCAGGACACTGGGGATAACTCCCCTGCTCTTCTTCGAAATAGTGCCTTGGGATCTTTTACGTCCACCTGAGAGAGCAGACAGGGCCTCGGTTTAACGTCTCATCCGAAAGACAGCACCTCCGACAGTGCAGCACTCCCTCAGCACTGCACTGGAGTGTCAGTCTAGATTTTTGTGCTCAAGTCTCTGGAGTGGGACTTGAACCCACAACCTTCTGACTCAGAGGTGAGGGTGCTACCAACTGAGCCACTGGCAGATGAAAAGACCATTTCATGCGGAGATAAGATTTAGGTAACTCTCCCCAAATTTAAGTTTGATACTGAGTATGACTGTTTAAAACTGTCCACTAAAGCATAAAGCGGCGCTGGTTGTCAAAGTTCATTTTCAAACACATTATTTGTTTACCTTTGGGTAAACTGTACTATGAACAACCCCATCTTGCTGCCGATAATTTTCCACAGAAAGCGTTCTGACAGTGTGTAATGAAAGGTATTCCTTTGCTGTAAGCTAAGAAACAGAGCTGGATACTATTTAAAAAATAAATAAAACATTGGCCATGCTGTCCACAATCCTTCAAAAAAATATTTTTTTGCCATGCTGTCATCATCTGTTTGATGGAGTTCCTGATTCCTCACAGAAATGAGTTGATACAAAAAGCCATCTGTCTTACCTAGCGCTCTGAAAAGTTTAATTGCAGTGTCAGTGAAATGGCGTGTGTGTATAAATGCAATCTGTGCAAAATGTTTGCAAATTCAGGCCTTGGTGACAGTAATCAAGAAGAAAGATCGTGTCCCTTGGACAGAGGCATTATTCTTCCTGATATCAGCATACTTGACACGGCCATTCTCTAATTCATGAACTGCTAACATTTTCAATGCCTTGAAGCTTCACATTAATTTTGCATACGACAAATCAGTTGCTAAAATACTTTGCTTTTTTTGTCTTTGAATAAATCAAAACAAACGCATCTCACACATCTATGAGCAGAGCACTGAATTCCCAATGAGGTTCGGATCACACATTATTAATTTAATGGGCTTGTCAGATGTCACCTCATGTACGAATTCTGAACCCAGGTCTGTTTGCCTCAGAGACAGCACAACTGTCATTTGTATCAGAATGGGTAGCTGTTACGGATTCCTGTATGTTCTCCCAGCCAGTATGCTGTTATTGCTTCTCTGGAGAAGTCATGTATAGTGGGACAATCATTCATTAATCAACAAGGCATGCTCCGTTAGCACTGTGTTTCATTTGCAAATGTTTTTTTCCATAGCAACAACTGAATGCGTTATATAATCTAATTTCCGCAATGATTTATACTGGAAAGTTAAGTAACCCTTGCAATCCTGTGAATTTCAGTAATCTCCCTTACTTTCTGTAGGAATTGACTGGTTAATTTCTGCTGCATTTGTTTTATATAGAAAGAGTAAACCTAGGTCTAAATTCTGTACCAATGTGCCTCCAGCCATTATACATCATGAATTACATATGTGTATAACATACATATTTTAATGATGTGCAATCATCAGAATGTATCTTTCTTACAGTCAGCACATGACATTTTTTGCTTCTTGGTAAAGCGTGGTGAATTCCATTTTTTTTTGCCTAATTGGAAAGTGAGAGTTCAAATTCTAAAATTCAACAAAAATGTACACTCTTCCTAAAACAGGTATGACATTTAGTATTATTGATTAGTTTGTTGATCACTGTCGGAAAAGATTTAGCCTGAATGAGACTACAGTATATGGGCTGTGAATTGAGTGATAATTAGACCATCAGACTCATACTAGGTGGTCCAGGATCTGTTGGGGTATTCGAACTCCCTGTATCCCTGGCCTGCTTCTCCATGCAGCTTCATTTGAAAAGTGTATTCTGGCTTTTCAGAAGCTTTCCCTCAAAAGCTTTGCTGAAATCTAAATATTTGCACCTGTAACCTCCGAGCGAGTTCTTCTCATATCCTGCCATAATGTTGGCAGAAGTTTGGGGGAAACTGCCAGACAAACAGCCATTTGTGCTCTTGGACATTCTCCCCCATAGCATCTACTCAGTTTGCCTTAAGGCACTGTGGGAGTACCTTCACCACACGGACTGCAGCGGTTCAAGAAGGCGGCTCACCACCACCTTCTCGAGGGCAATTAGAGATGGGCAATAAATGCTGGCCTTGCCAGCGACGCCCACATCCCACAAACGAATAAAAAAAAAATCTTAGCCCACTGAAATTGCATTAAACGAGGGTTAAAAGCTTCTCCATTTTTTATAGCACACTCACAATAAAGCTTATTTTATTCCGTGCTTTCTGTAAGATCGGATGTATTCTAGCTATCATTCAGTTGAAGGAATAGCCAATCAGAACATATCTGTAGCAATACTGCTGAGCCACTTGTTAATCTGCTCATCATGCAATTAAGGAGCTCAAATTTGCAAAGATTGTCTAATGTTGATCTGTAGTACACATACCGCGAGTGGTTTCTGTTCTGATTAGCTCAGGTGTGGGAAATCTGATGTACAAACAAAAATGAAGAATAGGAATAAAAAGTGCTAATCCATCGAGCCTGTCAAATATCCAGGAGATCCTGAAGTAGTTTATGTCTACACTCCCAGATACTCTGTCTAATTTTTTGAGGATTTCTACACAGGATATTTTCTCAGATACAGCATTGCCATCCACTTCAATAAATGGACCTCACAGCCCCGATGATCCAGAGTTCGCCTCGACCTGCCTAATATCTAGGTAAATAATAGCGAGAGGTAGGGAATGCATTAGACAATGCGTGCCAGCTACAAGATTGTATTATGCACTACCAAGTAATTCTCCTATCTTCAAAAGGCAGCGTCTATCAGACCAAGGCTTGACTTGTAACCCAATAAATTTTTAAAATTCAAATAAAAGAGGTAACTAGTATAGCACAGTGAACCATGCACCTTTCCATCATCCTTCATAAAGACACCACTCACTAACTCTACAGATGGGGGTAGAAAATCGTCCTGGGTGGTAGCGCAACACAAGCGATAATGAATCAGCGGCCCATTTTACATGTGGGTGGGGGGGGGGGGGGGTCAGATACCCAGTGCAGCGCTTGTCCAGGTTATCTCTGCACAGCTCGGAGGAGCACTCCTGTTCCTTCCTGGCACTACAAACATAAATAAAATTTACCTTGGGGTCTTCTCTTTGGTCGGACAGCCAGCTAAAACTGGGCTGTGTGTGCACAGCATACACTTCACCCAGTTCAGTCCTAAAATGGCAATTGGGTTTGTAAGTCACATTAAAAGGGCATACTGCCTGAAAAAGGCGAACGCTTTGGCTGCCCAGCGGTAGACCCCTTTTGAAGATGACGAGACCAGAGCGCTGGTGTAAACGGGACAGGAAGCAATTTATACTAAAAAGTTGCTGAGTTGGCGAGATGGATGCCAAATGGACAGGGAAGTCAATATTATTACATTTGCATTCTGTAATATTTGTATGCAAGAAATGTCAAAGACACACAGAGGGCATGGGTACGGGGAGGGTGTCAACTAGCACTCACAGAAAGGCTATGGTAGGGATCTCAATGATTTGAAAAGGAAGAGAGGTAGGATCTCAAACACAGAAATAATGGCAGAATCTCAGATATGGAGCAGGTAAGAGGAAGAATTTTAGAGATACTGGGCAGAAGTATCTTGAGTGAGTGAGGGGAGATCTTGGTGATATTTTGAAGACAAAAATAATGCATAGAACAAGAGATCTATGAGCTGTGACTGGACAGGAGTCATAGAGTTATAACAGCACAGAAGGAGGCCATTTGGCCCATCGAGTTTGTGCTGGGTCTGTATGGAGCAATCCAGTCAGTCCCTTTCACCGCTCTATCCCCATAGCCCTGCAAGTTGATTTCCCTCAAGTGCCTATCCAGTCTCCCCTTGAAAACATTGAGTGTCTCTGTTTCCACCACTTCTGTCAGCAGCGAGTTCCAGGTCCTCACCACTCGCTGCGTAAAAAGGTTTTCCTCACATCCCCCATATCTCCAGCCCAAAATCTTAAAGCTGTGTCCACTAGTCCTTGTACCATCAACTAGTGGGAACAGCCTTTCCCCGTCTAGCCTATCCAAACCCGTCATAATCTTGTACACCTCTCTATCAAATCACCCCTCAACCTCCTTTGCTCTAACGAAAACAAATCCAGCTTCTCTAACCTGTCCTTGTAGCTAAGATCCCCCATCCCCGGAACCATTCTGGTAAATCTCCTCTGCACCCGCTCAAGGGCCTTCACATCCTTCCAAAAGTGTGGTGCCCAGAACTGGACATAATACTCCAGTTGTGGCCTAACCAGCGCTTTATAAAGGTTCAGCATAACTTCTCTACTTTTGCACTCAATACCTCTATTTATGAAGCCCAAGATCCCATATGCTTTGCTAACCACTCGCTCAATATGTCCTGCCACCTTCAGAGACCTATGCACATTAACTCCCAGGTCCCTCTTCCCTGCACACTCTTTAAAACTGTGCCATTAAGTATATATTGCCTCTCCCTGTTCCTTCTGCCAAAATGCATCACCTCACACTTCTCTATTAAATTCCATCTGCCACTTGTCTGCCCATTCTGCTAGCCTTTCTATGTCCTGTTGCAGTCGATTGGTATCATCCTCACTGTTTGCCACACCCCCAAGTTTGGTGTCATCGGCAAATTTAGAAATTCTACTCTCTATTCCAATATCCAAGTCATTTATATATATCAAAAAAAGCAGTGGCCCCAGCACTGACCCTTGGGGAATACCACTGTCTACCATCCTCCAGTCTGAAAAACAGCCATTTACCACAACTCGCTGTTTTCTGTCCTTAAGCCAATTCCTTATCCAAGCTGCCACTGACCCACCTATTCCATGAGCCTCAATTTTGTTAACCAGCCTTTTATGCGGTACTGTGTCAAACGCCTTCCTAAAATCCATGTAGACAACCTCCATTGCATTCCCTTCATCAATCCTTCCTGTTACTTCGTCAAAAAATTCAATTGGGTTAGTCAAACACGATCTGCCTTTACAAATCCGTGTTGGCTCTCCTTAATTAGCTTAAACCTCTCCAAGTGCCTGTTAATTTTTTCCTTGATTATTGTTTCTAAAACTTTACCCACCACTGATGTTAAACTGACCGGCCTGAGTCGGAGCGAGCGGACCTGCGGGAGGAACGGAGTCGGAGACCGGGGATAAAGACAGCGCGGAGCAGAGGCCTGCGAGTCTGAGCAAGCGGACTACCTGCGAGCGAGACAGTCGGCAAGCGACACAACGAAGGAGTGATGTCAGAATTCAAAGGCGTCGCTGGCACAAGGGAGCTGAGAGGTGAGTATAGGGTGAGTATTTGTGGTAAGTTTTTTTTGTTCTGTTTTCCGTATATTTCTGCTATGTAGTTCATAGCCTATCTAATAGAGGGAGGTGCTGATTGGTGGGTAGCTGTTGAGTGTTCTTGTTAAGTTTATTTCTGCTAAATTACCTCCATAGTCTGGTAAATAGAGGCATGGCAGGGCAGCTCAGTCCCGTGATTTGCACATCCTGTGCCATGTGGGATATCCTGGACGCTTCTTGCAGCAACTCGAGCTCTGGGTTTTGGAGCTTGAGCGACAGCTGGAGTCACTTCAGTGCATCCACGAGACTGAGAAATACTTGGAAAGCATGTTTCTAGAAGTGGTCACCCCGCAGCCTCAGAATGTGCAGGCAGAGAGGGAATGGGTGACCACCAGACAGAGAAGGAGGACCAGGCAGCTAGGGCAGGAATCCCCAGAGTGCATCTCGCTCGCTAACCGGTTCACAGTTCAAGAAACTGGTGGGGTGATGGCTCCTCTGGGGAGAGCAGCCAGAGCCTGAGTGGGGAGGGTGAACAGCCAGAGGTCGTTGTCCATATCGGTACCAACAACATAGGCAGAAAGAGGGATGAGGTCCTGCAGGCAGACTATAGAGAGCTAGGAAAGAGATTAAAAAGCAGGACCTCAAAGGTAGTAATCTTCGTATTACTCCTGGTGCCACGTGCTAGTGAGTACAGGAATAGGAGGATAGAACAGATGAATGCGTGGCTGGAGAGATGGTGCAGGAAGGAGGGCTTTATTGGGGTCATTTCTGGGGAAGGTGGGACCTGTACAAGCCGGACGGATTACACCTCAACAGAGCCGGGACCAATATTCTCGCGGGGAGGTTTGCTAGTGCTGTTGGGGAGGGTTTAAACTAGCTTGGCAGTGGGATGGGCACCAGCATGTAGGAGTGGAGGGGAGGAATGGGGTACATGGAAGAGTGAGTGTGTTGGATGGTACTGGAGGGCAAGGTAGTGCTGGAGGTGGAAGAAGTATCATATTAGATAGGAGCAGACTAAGAAAGACTACGAAAAATTCAAAAATTGGTTTAGAATGCATGTACATTTTGAATGACCCTGGAGTCGGGTTTGGAGGAGTGTGGGGGGTTAAATTTGCGGGGTCGGGGGTCCCGACCCCATCCCGACTCCATCCCACCTCCACGCAATTTTGACAAAATCAGTCGTGGGGTTCCCGACTCCGTCCCGCCTCCAAGAGGCGGGAGAGGCCATTAAAGCCCTTAACAAGCCCTAAATTGGGTCTGTAATGCCATTTTGAAACGTTTTAGCTAGTTTAACCCTTTTCTGACGTGAAGTACGCCTGATGTGAAACACTCCAGTGAAACCTGGTGGGAGCACAAGTGGATAGCTGACTATCAGCTGCAGGTCCACTATTACAACGGAGCTGTGATGAAGGTAGTAGTATTGGGTCTGAAAGTCGCCTCTGATGCTGCTGCATTGAATGTCTTCAGAGACTGCCGGGACCTTTGCTGTGAGAGGACTGGGATGCAAAAAAATTCTCTCTCTCTCTCTCTCTCTCTCTTGAGACTGAAACCACTAATTAGTTCATGGGTTCCCACATGCTGGAACTCAATTGCCCAATTAAGTGAAAATTGCATCATTCATCCACATTAATCTGGAGTCACACGAAATGCGGATGACACGACCCCAACCCGACCCCAAGATAAAATCCAGCCCATAATGTGTGGTGAGTAAGGTTGGTGAGCTACAAGCACAATTAGCCGTGTGGCAATATGATGCTGTGGCAATAACGGAAACGTGGCTTAAAAATGGTGAGGACTGGGCACTTAATATTCAAGGGTAAAGGTGTTCAGAAAAGATAGGGAAGGAAAAAAGGGAGGTGGGCGGCAGTGCTGATTAAGGAAGACATTGTAGTGTTGGAAAGGGAGGATGTTTTTGAGGGGACATGGACAGAATCCATTTGGTTAGAGTTGAGGAGCAAAAAGGGTATGATCACGCTATTGGGGGTATTCTACAGGCCTCCAAATAATGAGAGGGAGGTAGAGGAGCAAATCTGCAGGGAAATCACAAAGATATGCAAGAGCTATAGAGTGGTGATATTGGGGGACTTTAATTACACAAATATCGATTGGGATAATGCTAGGGTAAAGGGAAAGGAGGGGGAGGAACTTCTGAAATGTGTTCAGGAGAATTTCCTTGACCAGTATGTTCTTGGCCCAACTAGAAAGGAGGCATTGCTGGATCTGGTGCTGGGGAATGAGGTGGGCCAGGTCGACCAAGTTTCTGTGGAAGAACACTTGGGTACAAGTGATCATCGTATCGTAAGATTTAAATTAGCAATGGAGAGGAGCAAGGAATAATCTAGAGTGGAACTTTAAACTGGAATAGGGGTAACTTCAATGGGATGCAAAAGGATCTAGCCAGGGCAAAATGGAACCAAAGACTGACAGGAAAAACTGTAACGGAACAACGGGTGATCTTTAAGGAGGAGATGTTCCAAGTACAGACTAGGTACATTCCAACAAGAGGGAAGGGTAAGGGAACCAAAGCAAGGGCTCCTTGGATGACGAGGGAGATAAAGAAGATGATGAAACAAAAAAAGAGGGTGTATGATGCATGTCAGGTGAATTCTTCAAGGGAGAACCAGACCAAATACAATAAGTTGAGAGGAGAAGTGAAGATTAAAGTAAGATTGGCAAAGAGAGAATATCAGAGTAGAATGGCGATTAACATAAAATGGAACCCAAAAATCTTCGACCGGCATTTAAACAGTACGCAGGTAGTAAGAGGTGGGGTGGGGACTATTAGGGACAAAGAAGGTGATATATGCTTAGGGGCACAGGGCAAGGCTAGATAATCAATGAGTACTTTGTATTGGTGTTTACTAAGGAGGTGGATGCCGAAAAAATATCAGTCGAAGTGGAAAAGGTAGAAGCAATGGAAGGAGTGAAAATTGATAGACAGGATGTACTAGCAAGGCTGGGTATGCTTAGAGTGGATAAGTTGCCTGGTCCAGATGGCTAGCATCTCAGGTTGCTAAGGGACTTGGGGGAGGAGATAATGGAAGCACTTGCCATAATTTTCCAATCTTCCCTAGATGAGGGAGAGGTGCCTGAGGATTGGAAAATGGCAACTGTGAAACCATTCTTCAAGAAAGGATGTAAGGACAATCCATTGCTAATCTAAATCTTATGATACAATGATCACTCGTACCCAAGTGTTCTCCCACAGACACTTGGTCGACCAGGCCCACCTCATTCCCCAGCACCAGATCCAGCAATGCCTCCTTCTTAGTTGGGCCAAGAACATACTGGTCAAGGAAATTTTCCTGAACACATTTCAGAAATTCCTCCCCCTCCTTTCTCTTTACCCTCGCATTATCCCAGTCAATATTTGGGTAATGAAGGTTCCCCAATATCACCACTCTATGGGGTAAAAATTGGGTTGCTTTGCACTTCCCGTTAGCGTCCTCCTGGGGAGGCGCTATTTAAAGGCGAGGTTAGGGCGGCCATTTTTGTTGCTGGCCACCTGCCAGCACATGCCTGCGCTCCCGTCCCCGGCCTCCTGAACGCCCCCGCCCCCCCGGGGAGTGCTGACTGCGCTCCAAGAGCCCGGCACTTCTCTTGAGTGCCGGGCTCTTTTGCCGGCACTCCCGATCCCCGGGGGCCCAGCTGCACAAGGCCCCTCCCCTTTAAGAATGGGAGGAAGGCCTGCAATACGGCATGGCGCTGCAGCACGTAGCACCGTGATATTGACTCGCAGCGCCCCAAGAGGGATGTGGGGCGCTTCCAGTAGCGCCTCGCTTCACTCTTGGGGCGCAACCACTCAATTTCCGGCGCGGGGGTGCTAATTTTTCCGGAGCGCTACTCAATTTTTAGCCCTATAGCTCTTGCTTATCTCTGCAATTTCTCTGCAGATTTGCTCCTCTACCTCCCTCTCATTATTTGGAGGCCTGTAGAATACCTCCAATTGCATGATCATACCCTTTTTGCTCCTCAACTCTAACCAAATGGATTCTGTCCATGTCCCCTCAAGAACATCCTCCCTTTCCAACACTACAATGGGCCAGAAATTCGGCTCCCTGGCTTCCCGTGGGTGCAAGGATCACGCGCGCCCCTACCTACCGTGCCTGCCGTTGACCTCTGGGCCCACAGGGACTTCGGTTCCTGGGCCTCCTGCAGCTGCCGGTGCGCAGTGCTTGTGTATCCCAGGGGCGTAGTTAGTGCGATGCGTCCCCTGGGATCACGTGGGCCATGGAGAGCCAATGGCAGCAGACCATCTTTCATTCATAGATTTGACAGGAAGACCTGTCAAATCTATGAATACAGATCGGCCCCAAAACATCCCTAAAACTACAAATAAATTTAAAAAAACATCACATTTTTAAAATAACTATAAATTACATTAATTAACTATGTTAAACAAAAATTTAAATTTTTGAAAAAATTAATTACATTTTTTAATGGGGCTAAAACTAAACTTACCTTTCTTTAAAGTAATTAAAAAAGATAAATCTGTGAAAAAAATGTTTAAATTTTAATAAAATCAACGCTTACCTTGTTAAAAGAAAGCCTTGCGCTTCCTTTTTAAAAGTGTATCTTCTCCGTGCTTACCTTCACGGAGGAACCTGTAAAAAAATCCGAAGTGCGAGGCGAACGCGCTGGCCCTCTGGCGTGCGCATTCGACCTCTGAACCCCTTTCCTCAGGGGAACGGAAGTGCCGGTTTCCCGCGCATGCGCAGTGCATGCAAGAAACCGGCACTTTCGTTCCGTCCACGGGTGAGTACACAGTGCGTACTCACCCGACAACAGCCGAATTTCTGCCCCAATGTATTCCTTAATCAGCACTGCCACCCCACCTCCCTTTTTTCCTTCCCTATCTTTTCTGAACACCTTGTACACTTGATTATTAAGTGCCCAGTCCTGACCGCTTTTAAGCCACATTTCCATTATTGCCACAACATCATATTGCCACACAACTAATTGTGCTTGTAGTTCACCAACCTTATTCACTACACTTTGTGCGTTTACGTACATGCATTCTAAACCCATTTTTGAATTTTTCATAGTCTTTCTTAGTCTACCAGGAGAGGGAATTTTTACCATTAAGATCTATGTAAGCAAGATCTCATTGGGGTTGAGAATTCCAATATAACATACTTGGCGATGAAAGTTCAGAACTAAGTTAACCCTCTGTGGCAGACTCAATAATCAAATATAAAAACAGAAAATGCTGAAAATACTCAGCAGGTCAGGCAGCATCTGTGGAGAGAGAAACAGAGTTAACGTTTCAGGTCGATGACCTTTCATCAGAACTCTGATAAAAGGTCATCGACCTGAAACGTTAATTTTGTTTCTCTCTCCGCAGATGCTGCCTAACCTGCTGAGTATTTCCAGCATTTTCTGTTTTTATTTCAGATTTCCAGCATCCACAGTATTTTGCTTGTGTATCAGTAATCTAGTACCTGCACTAGGCAAATCTGCAGTACTCCAAAATAGTGTTGATAATTGACCTTCAAGGCTGGTTCATTAATGCAACTTGGAGGGGTAGACCTGACACTGGGAGCTAGAACCCCTTGCACTCGGCTCTAGATAACCCTGAAAGCCAATGCCCCAACCAATATGGTGATCTTAGCTGGACAAGCAGCAGAAAGCTTATTCATGCTTTGTATGAGTATGCTGCACAATTTTAGGTGGTTGAACTCCAGCAGTTCCTCTATGCACACTTGGGCAGTTCCTAAATCTTGCCTGTGTCAGTCTATGCCTAAACTTATGGGACTTCAGTAAGTGGGGTGTGTCCCATTGGGGAGAAGGTACAGTGAGATGGGGCAGGGAGAAGGTAGGATGAAGGAAGACAGAAGAGGATTGGACACTGGGAGAGAGAGGGGAAGGCAGTTTAAGTAGCACACAAATAATGTACACCTCCCTTTTTGGCTACCTATACAAATGCATTAAAGCTGCTCTAGGAGATGCATATGACACATACACCAGTGCCAGTTTTCATGCGGTATGCATCTCCTAATATCACAGTCAGTCGTTTGACAATCTTGATTGAATAATGAAAGAGTATCTTTTATAATCATTTTCTAAAACTGCATCTTATTGGGATGCTGATACAAAGGAGGGGGAGTCTTAAGCTATGTTAATATTGCCAGCAATTGCTATTCTGAGAGAGATCTGCATGTACTGAAGCAGCAAAGTAATGGTGTTAATTTAGAATTCTGAATGAAAGAATGTGAAGGCACGCACCATAGACTATCCACTAAATATTGGTTTCCATTTCCCTTGTGATATGTAACAATTCAGTTCTGTCTCCCACACAGCTGAAATGCAAAGATGAGACGTTTTTGAGGGAAATCAAGCATAGATTTTTTTTAATGCAAAATGGTGTTTATTTTCTCAGTTTGATTGAATAAACTACCACACTTCTAATGACTTTTTAATAGATTTTAGAAGAAAAAAAATCCTCGTTAAAGAAATTGAGTAATAGAATAGAGATACCTATCATGGCATTTTCACTCCTGTCATTTATTCCCATTGGTGAGAGTGACTATGCATATCGAATTGCAAAAATCTAATTATACTGCACATTGAAAAGGCCAAATTACTAAATTGCTGAATCTGAGATCACGGAGTCCTTTAATTAAATATGTATACACAAGTATTCAAACTTTTACTGTCCCTGAAGATTAAGAAAATTGTCAATATAGCACAATATACGTTCCATGCACAAATAGAGATTTCCATATTATTTCTCATAACGCAGGTTTAAATTACATTTCGAGCAATAGAATCTGCAAATTGCCATATTTATAACTTGTGCTAAATTCCATATTATATATTCGTGTATTGTGCATCATTCCATGACTTGTGTGCTGCTAAATTGTGCTCTCTAACTGATATTATTTTATTGACTAATTTGGAGGAGATAATCTACCATCTACCACACAATAAGTTATACCACTAGGAACTGTATTAAGGAAGTTTTGTAAAGTATTGTCTCAAAAGCTGTTTACACAGCAAAGGTGCAATCTTTAAAATGGCAAATGGTTACTGTCACATAAAATTGAACACCCTCAAGATCAGCAAACAATGGATACATTCTCCTGATTGTTCTGAAAGCACTGTAGTCGATTTTAACTTGGGGCGTGAGCCACCCACAGATTCCTTGGTGTGTGTCCCAGGTCATTTTAATTCCCAGGCCTCATTTGAATAGTTTAGATCTGTCTCTCACCCAAAACCGGCGGGAGTGATGTCATGGCCGGTGAGCAGCAGCAGGACGCCACCAGGGACCCAAGGGAATGGCCCCTGGCAGCAGGGGGGATCTGGGCTGGTGGGGGGTGCGGGCTAGGGTGGTGTGTGATCTTGGAGGCCCAAGATTTCTTTATTGGGTCAGGAAGAGCACTCCTGTTCCTCCTGGGCACAAGGGACCTTTTAAAAACTTGAAATGTACTATTTATCTGGACTTCTTCTGGCCCAATGTTGCTTGAAGCCATATTTTGGTGGCAGCTTGGAGACAGTGCTCGATTCGCACATCTCACGGTTAAAATTACATTTCAATATTTATGGCAGACGGCCTCTGTGCTCTCAACAATCCAGGACTTAAAATGGCAGGAACGAGAATGCAGTGGGTTCTACACGGCTGCTATTCTAATCCCCCCTACTGCACCGTTCCCGCCAGGTGGGCAGGGTTAAAATCGGGGCTTGTGTCGTTTGGGAGGTACAGTCAACAACCAGATGGTCTACGACCTGTGTGAGGGATTAAAAGAAGATTTGAGTTTAATGCTGCAATAAATGATGTCCTGTTGTTGTTAGTGAAGGTGATCACTGCTCTCAGCTCCCTCTTTGCAGCTTAGGATTCCTGATATAGGGTATGTTGACTGGCACGTTCACCCTATGATGGATATTCAAAGTACAGTTAATGGATACAAGTGAGAATGGCATCCAACAAATTACTGATACAATTCTCTGTGTTCTTCATATCCTCATGATTCATTCTGCTTTCTCCATTTTCTTATCTCCTACACTTTATGCATTAACTCCTGTATATCCCCTTGATGAAAAAATCCACACGTCTCAGCCTTTCATTTACCACATCCATGCTGTAGTTTTGCTTACTAAGATGCTCCCTCTTGAACCTGTGCATGCAGTGATGGTTCTGTGACAGCCAAGTTGAATGTGTTGCATTGAAAGTTGATAACACATCCTTCTGTGAGTCTTCCAGCAAATGTGTCACCGGTTATGCAGAGTGTAGGATGATAGCTGCTGATGTCTTAATCAATGCTGGAATCTTTCCTTCACACACTCTTTTCAAAGGTTTAACATTAGAAATCATATACATTACTAAAAGGGAAATACACCAGTAACAAAATAATTCACCATCCAGTAACAAAATAATTCACCATCCAGGTTATATGTAAAGTATTGTGCTTATATAACCCCATATCAGATGTGACAAAATGAACAATTAAACATCATAGTTTTGGAATAGTAATTAGTTAGTCAGGAAATCCAGATATTCTTATTTTACAGTGATATGCTCAGTTGTAATTATTGTGCCAAAATAGCTATTAATTGGTTGTACCTTTGCAAACTTTAGCAGGCAAAATATATATGGGGTACAAGGGTCCTATTGCATTAGAAAGTAATCCAACTTTTTATTTGCATCCTTACAAGTGATGCTGTGAGGTCTCTGAGGCACATCTTAATCCATCATGGCAAATCCAGTCTCCAGGTTTCAAAAGCAGACAGCAATTATTTGATAAGAGTGAACTGAAAACCATCACCTGAATTTCACAGAAAAATCCATCTGCTGATTGTATCATGCAAGTATAGTAAAAAGGTCAGACTTATCTGAAATACTGCAGCAACCTTTATCGCAGTGTGAGCTCTCCGCTATTCTCTCATGATGTAGCTAAAGTATGGCACCACGGTTCTAAGTGGTTGAAGAATGGAGGTAATAAATGCACGGGTTTACCAACACTTGAACTTTTGCTGATGTGTTCTAGTATAGTTACTGGCAAATTGCTTTTTTATAAGAACTTTTTCTTCTTGTTTTCTCCAGATTAACACATGTCTGCTGCTATCTAAACTGACTTTGTGTAATCAATAAGTTATTCTTTAAGAAATACATTTCAAAATCTGTGGCCATTATAACCAATAGGCCAGATCAATTTTAAATTATTCATAGCCGTTTGATGCTGTAATACATTTGTAAATAGAGATGAATAGCTTTGAACCAGGCTGGTATATGGCAGAATAGCTTACCAATGTTCACCTAGTCAAATATAAATTGTTATTTTGCAATTAAAAGGCCACAACCAAGGTCTTTTTTTAATATAAACAGAGGCGGAATGCCCAATCCTTTTCTTCTCCAGGCCTGATACTAAGGTTTTTGCGTTTAGATTTCTTCGCCTCCCTTCCTCAATGTGTTGATTCGATAATGTGTACAGTCAGGAAGATGTCTAGGCACCCAGCTTATCTGAACTGTTCTTAATTACTGTGCTGGAAAGCAACAAGGGACCTAACGGAGATTGCTCACAGTGGTTCTTGAACAACCAGCTAATATTTCAATCTCAGCCAAATTTGTACACTCACTAAGGTGAAGAAGGGATACGCCGTGAGCTGTTCTACACTAACTGTGACCAATGAGAAATGCCTGTATTTTATTTTACGTGATGTTAGCTAGTTAGGGAAAAATACAATTTAAAAATGGCTTCCACCAGGTGTGTATCTGGAGGGACCCCATCGACAGTCATGACCAATACATTTAACTGGCTGCATGTAATCAGACATAGTCAGCATATTCAAAGGGAAATGTCTGACAAATGTTTTTTCTTTGTTGGTTCAATGCCTTATTCAGACACCAATTCACGGTAAAAGTCAGGTGAAGGCTCTGCACCCAAAACGTCAACCTTGCCTTTCTTTCTACCATTATTGATGAGCGTGCTGCATATTTCCAGTGCTTATAGTTATCTTTAAATTTAAAATTACTTGGTTGAATAATATAAATGTTAATTTGTGTGGCTTGATAGACAGTGAATCTAATCTCTCCAAATGTGGAGCCATTAAGGTAAATTTAAATACTAATTTCCAGACATTAATGCTAACCCTCAACTCATAAGGTGTGAGATTTATTAAACAATCAGGAGGAGAATATTCATAGAGTTCTGCAGATCTCCCACTGTAACTTTGACAGCAGAAACCCTGGTGAAGTGATGTGAATGGCCATTTCTAGCCGTTTACACTGTTCCTCCAGGGGTTCCACTGATCTTCCACCAGAGAACTCCCGAATGAATTCTAAGCACTTTGTCTTTCTGGTTACATCAAGGAAATTACTATAACATGAAAGATGTCCCATGTCATAATTCACAGCATTGGTTGCTTAGCTTTAGTTCTGGCAAGAAATCTGAACGTTGTGGAATGCATATCTCCATGTATAACATTGCAGGTTGAAAGTTCACCAAGAGATAACCCTAACTCGGTTTGTCAAATCAATAGCATATTCCTCATCAGAAACATTTTCCAAAAAGGGTAGATTAACTCCTAATGGCCTGAATCTAAGCTTTAATTTTTAAATATTGTGGTATTTCAGTACCTTGCTAACCAAGTAGATTTAGCTTATATATATTTCCCAATGGAATGTTATTTTCCACCTTTTGGCAAGGGCAGGAGATGATGGTGGCCAGCCCATCTATTCTTCAGTGATTGATGCATCATGCTCAGGGCATATTAAACCATACATGTCATGTACGAGCTAGCCTGTTTTGTTTGATAGGAATTCAGTCTGCTTATCAAAATGGCTTCTAGATGTGAACACAAGACAAAAAGTGTTTGGGAAAAAGCACAAACAGTAAAACCAATGACTGCCCCATTGAAGCACGCAGAGGAAAAGTTCAAATTCCTCACTGGCCATTGAGAAACTTGTGCTCATCAGTCTTGAAAGGAGGCAACTGAGGGGAGAACTCAAAAGTAATCAGGATAGTAAACAGTATAGAAATAGTAAATCCAGAACTCTATTTCAAGTTAAATTGTGATAGTACAAGAGAGCACAGGTTTAAACTGATAAAGCAAAACATTTGAGTGTTGCCAGAAAGTCCTTCTTCTCACAAGAGCAATCAACACTTGCAATGGACTTCTGAGCAGGTGAAAAATTTGGAATTATTTAAGAAGCAATTGGATGATGTGATCGAGGACTTGTGGGTTTTTATAGATGGATAAGCTAAGATGCGTCAAATGCCTACTGAACCTAACATTTTATGGCCTTGTAAAACAAGCCTTGCCCAAGGCATATGGCGAATGAGAGTCAATGTTAACAGAATCCAGTTAAAGGTGGTTAAGCATTTTCTGTACCTGGTCAGCATTATCACCAAGGATTGTACAATTGAATGCGAGATGACTAACTACGACAAGAAAGCAAGTTCTTCAGGCACCTGAGAAAGGGGATGATTGCTCAGAATGATATAAACAACAAAGACAACTTGCATTTATATAGTACCTTTAATGTAGTAAAATGTCCCAAGATGCTTCATGGGAGTGTTATCAAACAAAATTTGACACTGAGCCACATAAGGAAATATTAGTGAAGGTGACCAAAAGCTTGGTCAAATAGGTAGGTTTTAAGGAGTGTCTTAGGACTGGAGGAGGTTACAGAGATAGGGAGGGGCGAGGCCATGGAATGATTTGAAAATGAGGATGAGAATTTTAATATCAAGGCATTGCCAAACTGGGAGCCAATGTAAGCCAGCGAGCACAGGGGTGATGGTTGAATGGGACTTGGTGTGAGTTAGGATACGAGCAGCAGAGTTTTTGATGAGCTTAAGTTAACGGAGGGTGGTAAGTGCGAGGTCGACCAGGAGAGCATTGGAATAGTCGAGTCTAGAGGTAACAAAGGCATGGATGAGGGTTTCAGCAGTAGATCCACAAGGCACAAGTCAGGAGTGTGATGGAATACTCTCCACTTGCCTGGATGAGTGCAGCTCCAACAACACGCAAGAAGCTCAACACCATCCAGGGCAAAGTAGCCTGCTTGATTGGCACCCCATCCACCACCTTAAACATTCACTCCCTCCACCACCGGTGCACCGTGGCTGCAGTGTGTACCATCTACAAGATCCACTGCAGCAACTCGCCAAGACTTCTTCGACAGCACCTCCCAAACCCGTGACCTCTACCACCTAGAAGGTCAAGGGGCATAGGAACATCACCACATCCAAGTTCCCCTCCAAGTCACACACTATCCCGACTTTGAAATATATCAGCGTTCCTTCTTCGTCACTGGTTCAAAATCCTGGAACTCCCTACCTAACAGCACAGTGGGAGTACCTTCACCACATGGACTGTAGCAGTTGAAGAAGGTGGCTCACCACCACCTTCTCAAGGGCAATTAGGGATGGGCAATAAATGCTGGCCTTAGCAGCAATGCCCAAATCCAGTGAATGAATAAAAAAAAAGAGTTGAGGCAGGAGCAGGGATAGCCAACGTTACGGAGGTGGAAGTAGGCGGCCTTGGTGGTGGAGTGGATAGCTCAGCTCAGGGTCAAATAGGACATCAAGGTTCTGGACAGTCTGGTTCAGCCTCAGACAGTGGTCAGGGAGAGGGATGGAATCGATGGCTAGGGAACGGAGTTTGTGATGGGGACTGAAGCCATTCGTCTTTGGTCGTCCCAATATTTAATTCTATTAAATTGCTGCTCATCCAATACTGGATGTCAGACAAGTATCGTGACAAATCAGAGGCAGTGGAGGGGTCACGAGAGGCGGTGGTGAGGTCGTGCTAGGTGTCATCAGAGTACATGTGGAACCTGACATGTTTTCAGATAAGGTGGCCAAGGGGCAGCATCTAAACCAAGATCAATGTCTATCAAGCAGCCACATGTGGTGCCTCTGTACCATCCAGGGCACTGAATGGCAGGACAAAATACCCAAATGCACATGCAGGAGATTGCGGAACACAAACCCAAAATAACTTGAGACTTCACCATATTATCCAAAAGTGAATGAATAACCATCACAGTCAGAAAGAAACATAACTTTCCCATAAGTATCTGTGCAAGCACTGTCTTCTATGCAATAGTGGCTTGATCCCCTCATCACTAAATTAGAAATAAATTGGAGAAAGTTTGGTCACAATGTCAACACATGGACACATGTACACATTCCATCAGGGGCCACTGGATAGCAGTCAACGATATTAGTTTACTTTTCGTTTTTCCAGCCAAATGTGCTGATGTTGGTTGTTGTGCCCCAGTTTGCTCAGTGTTACCAGTGAGCCCACGAGAGTTTGTTTCTATCTCATTTGCACAGAGGTGTAATTTCATTATTAAATATTTTGGGCATTCCGGGAATTAGGAGTCATTCAGCTGAACCCAGCTCCGCAAATAATTTTCAGAATCTAAAGCAACCGGTGCCAGAGATTCTGCCATGAAGCGAGGGATGCTAGCAGAGCATCACAGATATGGAGGCTCGGTGTAGGGCAGATGACAGGGCAGATGATAAGGCTTGCAGCAGAGTCCAATCCTTCCCCGATGGCACCAGCAGAGTGGGGTTTTCATTGATGCAGTGCATCCTGAAATAACTGACACCTTCAGGTATATTGTTAAACATCTCCCATAACCAGGAGGCTTCCAGGCCACTGTGTGCCTCCAACATGGAAGCATTTATTAATGGCCTGGGGAGACCGTATGGAGAGATCAATGGACACAGGATTCAGATTTCTCCAGAGCAGCATCTCAAAGGGGTTGGAGGATATCAGGCGCCCTCTCTTTCAGAGGTTAAGGGATAGTAAGTGGTGCCATTTGTGTATTCATCAGTGTCCCTTTCCCACGTTGTGTTTAACTATAGATAGATATCAGTTGGATATCAGTCTGTAGAATGACTAGTGGTCATCAGATGCACATGTCTCAGTCACTGCCTAGGAATTCCACACATGATATAAACAGATGCTATTAATACTGTTCAATACCTACAATTGGAGTATTTGAAATTTAAAAGGAACTATGACTAATATGTTAGAATAATACATGTTAATCTCATGTAAACCTATAAAAAGGTCTTTTGTTTCCCCAATGCCATTTGAAAAAAAAAGGTTAACATTTACTTCAGTTGTGTTCCTAATAAAAATTAACACAATTATAATTAAAGTGAAATGTTTGTGAGCTTTCTGCCTATGCAGCACAACTGCAGTCAATTTTATTGCCTTTTTCATCTATTAAACAATCTGTGTCAGCTAGAAAGTATCAGAATGAATGCAGATCATTGGCTGGTCTTTTGAAGTGTGGAAATAATAAGCTGAAACTATTCATAAATAATTCATGTCAGGCCCCAACCAGAATAATGTAAAGACAACGAGGTGGCTCTGTGATGAGATGATTTCACCCTGTCAGATTATATCAATTTATTAGCTATATTGCAACTTGTTGCTAGGCAATGCATAGTCCTAACATGATGACTAGCCTCATGAACACAGTTACTAGGAGGTTTCCTCTCAGCCTGGTGGCAAGACATGTAGGTGAGATCTCAGAAAACAGGATTAACTTTGGTCTCTTTAATTTAAAAGTGTGAATGCCACAATGTTTATTTTTAAAACTTAAATATCATGCTTTTGGATCATAGCTCAAAGTCAATTTTAAGAACTTTATTATTTTGCCCTCTCTTTAGTTTCTGCCTTATGCACTATTCCATGACTGGGACAGTGAAGCAGACAGCATACATGTGTGTTCTGTCTCTTGCTCAACTTGATTCATGCATTCATGTTCCTTTGTTCCAGTCAACCGATTGCCGTCCATGACCTGACTGAAACATGAAAGTCACTGCGTCACAGTGAGGGGTGCTGTTGGCACAAAGCTACATCCAAATGTCCCGTGGCTGAGTATATTGGTATATTAATGTGCTGCACCACCGAGCTGCTTTCCCTTTCTTTCTGCAACAATTAAAAGCTGCTCTACACCATCAGACAGGAAATGCCAGTAACCAGTAGAAAGAAGTGGCAATAAAAAAAATTTCAGGCAGATTTGGAAGAATGAGGAGAGACAATGGGCTGGATTTTGATACTGGGGCGGGTTGGGGTCGTGTCAGCCACTTTTCGTGTTATCCACCCGACTGCAATTGGATGTGGGAGATTGATGCGATTTTCACCTAATTGGGCAATTGAGTTCCAGCATGTGGGAACCCATGAACCAATGAGTGTTTTCAGTCTGAAAGTTGCCTTTGATGATGTCATCATTGCTGCTGCATTGAAGGTCTGCAAAGACTGCCTGGCCTTTGCTGTGAGAGGACCTGGATGCAAAATGAGCAGCAGCAGCCCTAAGTCTGTTCCCACATATTTTTACACCACCACTGAGAGAGAGAGAGAGAGAGAGAGAGATATCCAGCCAGCTAGCTCCAAATGTGCTCCCGCCAGGATGTGGTTCAGAACAGGCGTGCTTCACGTAGAACAAGGGTTAAAATCACAAGGGCCTTTCAAAATGGCATTATAGAGCCTATTTAGTGCTTGTTAAGGGCCTTAACAGCCTATCCCGTCTCTTAAAGGCGGGACACAGTCGGGACCAGCAGACACGATTTCATGAAAATTGCGTGGAGGCGGACTTGTGCCCACCCGCCCACCAGTTTTCGCAATTTTAACCCCCCACACGCCTCCAAACCCGCCTCCACGGGTCAATGAAAATCCAGCCCAATACATCCAAAATGGGGTGCAAGAAGAGAGAAACCTGGGGGTGTTTGTGCACAAATCTTTGAAGGTGGCAGGACAGGTTAACAAAGCAGTTAATAAAGCATAATAAATGCATAGAGTACAAAAGCCACGATGTTATGCTAAACCTATATAAAACACGAGTTCGACCCCAGCTGGAGTATTGTCTCCAATTCTGGGCACCACGCTTTAGGAAGGAAGTGAAGGCTTTGGAGAGGGTACAGAAGTGATTTAAAAGAATGGTTCCAGGGATGAGGGATTACTGATACGTGGACAGACTGCAGAAGCTGGGGTTGTTCCCCTGGAGCAGAGAAGGCCAAGAGGAGATTTGATAGAGGTGTTTAAAATCATGAAAGGGGCTAAATTCGGTTGATTTGCGCCTCCCGTTAGCACCCTAACCAGGCACAAATCAACTAGCGCCTGGGCGTGGTGCCACTAATGCCTCCCACAAAATTCAGCGGGAGGTTAGCGGTGGCACTAACCGTTAGCGCCGCGCGGTGCTGTACCGCCGCCGATGAAGCCATCATCGTGCGCAGCACCCCACTCACGCCCCAGCTGTAATATTGGGTGGCGTCCCCCGACTTACCGCCGACGTTATGTCCGCCAGGGTCAGGGGGCCTACCTGCGGCCGGGGTGGCGCTAGTTAAAGGGGAGGTGGCGGGTGGCCATTTTTGTTGCTGGCCGCCTGCCTGCACCTAATCCCTTTGCTGTCCCCGGCCCCCGTGAAGCCCCCCCAGCGGGTGCCGGCTGCTCTCCATGAGCTCGGCACTTCTCTTGAGTGCTGGGCTCATTTGCCGGCTCTCCCGATCCCTGGTGGCCCAGCTGGGCGCCGGGACACGCTGTGCCAGGCCCCTCCCCTTTAATAAGGGGAGGAAGGCCTGCAGTACCGCGGCATCTAGCACTGTGAAATTGGCTTGCAGCGCCCCAAGAGGGATGCGGAGAGCTTCCAGTAGCACCCCTCCTCCCTCTCGGGGCGCTACCAGGGGAAATCGGCCACGGGGGCGCTAATATTTTCAGGGCGCTAAATTAGCGCCCCGGTGAAGGTGGCGCTACACAATTTTTACCCCGAAGGGTTTAGATAGAGTAAATAAAGAAAAACTGTTTCCATTGACTGAAGGGTCAATACCAGAGGGCACAGATTTAAGGTGATTGGAAAAAGAACCAGAGGTGACATGAGGAAAAACTTTTTTATGCAACGAGTGTTTAGGGAAACAGATTCAATAGTAGCCTTCAAAAGGAATTGGATAAATACTTGAAGGAAAAATGATTTAGTACCTTTCTCTAATGCAAAGTCCTTACTTTTTGGGGGCGATTTTGCCAGCCCTGGGGAGGAGGGTATGTGGGCAGGACTGCCGGGAAAATGGCAGAATCTGGGAGCGGGTACCCATCCCGCCCCCAACCCACCTCCACGCCGGGTCCCGTCTCCTCGAGGCGGGAAAGGGATTTGTGCCAATTCACTGCCTGTTAACAGGTAGTTAACAGGCAGTTTTTTTGCTAATCCCTATTTTGAGCCCTAAAGTGTGGGCTTCCCGACAGCTCCGAACCTCGCCAGGGTCAGCGAGGCGAGCCGTGGGTCTGCGGGGGTCAGAGGGGCCGAAATGTCCGGTGAGCAGGTGAGTGATGAGTGCCAGTGTGGAGAGGTCAAGTGTGTGCGGTGAGTCTAAAGTGTTTTAATAAGATTACTTACCTTTGCTTCTTCCTCCAGGCTTCATCCCTTTAGGCTGCGGAGCTGCCTCATCTCCACGGCAGAGATGACAGAATGGCTGCTGCATTCTCAAATGCAGCAGCCATCTGATTTCTGCTCAGGAAAGAGGTTTGGTGAGTCTTGAGTACAAGGACTCACCAAAGAACAGAGAATGTCAGTGTTTGACAGCTTCTCAAAACTGTCAAACGATGACAATTCATCTTGACAGATGAAACGTCATACACTGACGTTCTCTGTCACCGGCTTTACCTTATTTGGCCTGCTTAACAAGGTCAATCAAGGGAAAATAGCGTGGGTTGGCCGGACGTCGATGGAGGCGGGACTAAAACCCGACAAGCAGCTTTCCCGCCTCCATCATGTCCCCATTGATAAAATCACCCCCATTATATCAACAAAGTACCTTGTCCATTGCTTAAGTTTGAGAAATTTAAGTATCTGATTCATCAGTTGCTCACTGTGTCCCCAAAATTTAAGGACACCATAAGAGATATTTGTACAATAGTTTTCGGTGAAAAAGGCTCTTCACCATATTTAATCTCATCTTTTCAGAATAGCAACACTTCTGTCTTCCCATTTAACAATTTCTTAAATGAGTCCAGTGTACTGGCCCTCAACCACCCTTCCTGACAAACCTTCTGCAGCTGTTAATCACCCTCTATGTATAAAAAACACTGCCTGCTAACTGTGCTATCTATTCACTTCACAATCCTGAAACTGTGTCCTGCCACCTCCTCTTTTGGTATACCCAGGTTTTGTTACTGTCTCAGCAACAAATGGAAGAACTTACATGTATATAGCAGCTTTTAGGTTCTCAAGACCTTTCAAAGTGCTTTACAGCCAATGAGCTACTTCTTTTGAAGTGCAGTAACTGTTCTTATGTCGACCAACATGATAGTCAGCTTGCGCACAGCAAGCTTCCATAAAAAGCAAGTGGGATGAATGGAAGTCAATCTGTTTTTTGTTGGTGTTGCTTGAAGAATGATTGTTGACTGGGAAACTAGGAGCAAACTCTGCTCCTCTATGAACAATGCCATGGGATCTTTATATCCACCTGATTTGGCAGATGGAGCCTTGGTTAAACATCTCATCTGAAAAATGTCATCTCTAACAGTGCACTGAAGTGTCAATCTAGAGTCCTGGAGTGGGGCTTATGTGATAGATCTCCATAAGGTACTGTGGGATGTTTCTTTTTCAAGCTAAAGAGCTCTAGCTTTGCTAGTCATTACTCATCAACCAGGTTACCTTTATTTGCACTGCTTCCAGGATGTAAATTGGCATGGTAACCAGAACTGTATGCAATTCTTCAGGTGTGGCCTGACCCGAGGATTGTCCAGCTTGTCAATATAGCCCAATAGAATCATAGAATAGAATCATAGAATGGTTACAGCACAGAAGGAGGCCATTCGGCCCATCAAGCCCGTGCTGGTTCTCTGCAAGAGCACTTCAGCTAGTCCCACTCCCCCGCCCGTTCCCCGTAGCTCTGCATTTTTTTTTCCTTCAGGTACTTATCCAATTCCCTTTTGAAAGCCATGATTGAGTCTGCCTCCACCACCCTTTCAGGCAGTGCATTCCAGATCCTAACCACTCGCTGCGTAAAAAAGTTTTTCCTCATGTCGCCTTTGGTTCTTCTGCCAATCACCTTACATCTCTATCCTCTGGTTCTTGACCCTTCCGCCAATGGGAACAGTTTCTCTCTATATTGGCAATGTCTACTTGGCAATATAGTTCAACATCCTATTCACTTTGTTTATGTCACCTTATAATGCTTAGAACTGGTAATCTAGATCTTTCAACTTCCTCTTGTATTTTCCACCTGCCAACTCCGGTATAAACCCTTCCAAGCATTCTTTGTAAAATCTTGATTGCCTACTGTGAGTGCACAGTTGTTCAAACTGCAAACGATTTGCATTGAGACTCCAATCCGTGTCATTTATGTATTCCAGGAACAGCAGTGGCCCATATAATTTGTATAGAAATATTCAAATTAGAATAATTGATAACAGAGGATGCTTAATGAGAATGGAGCTGATAGGCAGTGTATTAGAATGTGTGCCAAGATTCACAGTTCATGAGCTCTTGAACATGTACAATGGTTATCACCTGATGAGACTGAAGCTAGTCAGATGTGGGAGAGACGCTGAACCCTTTTAGTGTTTGAAGAGCCTTCACTTTACTATTTCAGATCATAAAGGTATTGAGTTCTGGAGTTATACGTGGAATAAAAATTTCAATTTGTAGCGAAAAAACATTTTCTGACTTGTGTGTTTTCTGGTGTTATTTTAACAGTGAATTTATTAAGGGAGGGCATCAGTTTTTTGTGTAATAATGTGTTAAAACTGCAGTAAACACTAGGAATGTTTGAATGGTTGAGCATTTTTAAAGTGTGGTGCAGGATTCAGCACTCAGATCTGTTCTGATCTTTTCTCATGGTATTATCACACAATGTACTACAGGGTAAGATACACCAATCTTATGATCCCGGCTGCACTCGAAAGGAACACTGATCAGATAATCAGTGCCACAGTGTTGTAGCCCAACCTCTGAATCGCCCTCCTTTCAAGTGTGGCTTCTGTTAAATTCCTGACCACATTGGATGCAAAAACATATTTTTAGATATTTTATACCACTGAAGTGAAGATACAATACATTTTCATTATGCAAATATTGGTCTCATAATTGATCCCTATGATTTTTATGATTGAACTTGATTAAATCCGTTACCTTAGTTGCTCTCCATACCAATGCACAGTATTGACACAGACTGCACCTTCAGTGCTCATAGCTAATGCAGGCCACACATCTTTTTAGAATTATTCTTTGTGAAGCCATTATTATGCATTTGAAGTATTTTATCTTGACCTTCCAAGATTGTTTTGTGAATTAAACCTAGTTAAAGCTGAAGTTTCCTGATCACAAACATTCTGCTTTACTTTGGCCCCAAAAAGCGAATAATGCCTCAGCTAATTTCAGCTGATTTTTTAAATTCAAATTCAAAGAAAATATAAAACTCCAAAATTAGAAAATCTACTCATAATTCAGATATGGTGATTGCTTTCGAACTGGTCTAAAATTATAAGAGAAAGTAATTTAAGCTCGGCTTATGGCAAGTTTTGAAAGTATATAGTTCTTACTGCTACACTGTAATGTTGCACTACAACCCGATTTCCCCTACCTCGGCGGGTCAGGTGCGGCTGGGGTCGATGGCAAGGTGCGACCTCACTGCTGGCTCCAGCCCACTGTCCAAAGTGATCTTACGCTGATTGGGCTTCATAAGCCAGCCCAGCACGTTTCCCGGCCAATTGAAGGAAGCGGGTCTGATGACGTCACTTGATGACGTGTTATCAGCAGGTTTCCTTAAAGGGACCATGCGCAAATTGATTTTGACAGTTGCGCTGTCAGTGTTCTACATCATTGAGATGCTGCAAACACTGACAAGCACTGTGCAGAGGTGCACGGCTGCACCCAGGCTCTCCCATGACTCCCTCCATATGCTTATGGAGGGAGTCACAGCACGCAGGGAGGTCCTCTTCCCTTCCAATGGGTGGAAGAGACCTCCCCAGAAGACCAACGCAGCCTGGTTGCACATTGCACAGGAGGACACAAGCAGGGATGTCATCAGGAGGACCAGGCTGCAGTGGCGCCGACCTTTCAATGTTCTCAGTAGATCACAAAACATTAAAGCAAAGCCACACTCAACCTCATCCTGCTGTGCCACTCATCACATCCCCATCACTCTGCCTTCCCTACACTACTCCTGCACATCCTTACTCACACCAACTTACCTTGCACCTCCACCCATCCCTCTCTATCTACATCATCACTTCCCCATCTCACTAGCCACCCCTCAAACTCACCCTCATCCTAGTCCAATCATACCAACTAACAACACACAAGGGTAGGCACTTGTGTGTTTTTCCAATGTTCATGTGAGGTTTCTGTTAATGTGCTATCAAACATTGAAATCTATATTTTCAACACTTTGCGTTCTTGGACAGATTTGTGTGCACCTTTGGAAGTGGCTTAGTGAGTTGCAGTGAATGGTGAGACATAACGGTACCCCCCGCAATGCTGATGAGTGTGAAAGGAATGGCTTGGGCATGCTTTATGGTGTTGGTGTGGGGTGGTGCCAACCTGGCGCCCCAAGAGGCAGCCAGGGTGTATAGCATCAAGTGAAGTAAATGTGGCCCTGGTGAGGCCATCCCTGGCATCCCGGGCAACAAAGTGGTCGGGTGCTAATGCCCTCTGTCCTGTGCAGCATCAGGTGATTGCGGAGAAGGTTGGTGTGGTTGTTGGTGCTGCTGGTGATGTTGGTGTTGGGGCTGGTCGTGGTGGGATTCTGAGGACCAAGGTGAGAGAGTATAAAGTGCACCCTTGCTGATGGAATAGATGGCAGGTGAATTTGAGATGACCGAAGCGATCTGTCAATGGTGGGAGAGGTAATGAGGTCAGGCTGGATGGAGACTTGTGTAAAGACTTGCAGCATTCTGAATCTGTAGTGGAAATGCAGTTTAGAGAAGCTAGTGGTTAAGGGAACATGTCTCAATCAGCTGGGAGCTTTGACTTGACATTTGAAGCTGTCAACTCATCAGCTGATTCAATGGCCACTGACCTCCTGCCTCAGCTTCAGAGACGAGGTCTAGGCACAGCGGGAAACCAGTGGATGACCTGTCAAATCAAAAAAGCTGGGGGAAAAAACATTGATAAGTGACTGTAAACAAGCCACTAATGATTTGAATTGGATCCCTCACTGCTGCCTGTCGGGTCTGCTCAGCGCTGGCAGACCTGACATCGAGAAATGCAGGTATGCGCATTTTGACAGCAGGTTCCCGACCCGCTCTCAATCATTTTAAATTTCACAGCTGACCCGCCACCCATCCCGGCCACTGAGCGCCGGCAAAATCGCGGCCTAAGTTTCTCCTACCAGTGTTGTTGCACACCCCTGACAGTTCCCTCTGATCTAGCCGTGTTGGTATGATTGAGTGCTGCATATAGTCAGTTGAAATGAGTCATCAATATGCAGAATGCTCTTGAAGCTCTGAAGTCTTTTCAATTTTTTACAGAAAGAACTTAACAAATGCTACGACCTCTGTAACCCTCCTTCATAACTTACCTCTATGACAATTTCTTCTGTCACTTTCCCTAATCAACCAAACCAAATAACCAACATTACATGATGGTGTCAGGATTAGAAGTAATTCACTCTAAATCTAAAAATGTTTTAGAAAGGATATACAGAAAATAAATCGAATGTTTGAAGCGATCTGCTGCCCCCCATTTTGAGTCACTGCCAGAGTTAAATTTCGCCCCCCACCCCCATCTCCTCAGTGTTATCTCATACTACTTACCTGAGGTCAATTTGGGTGACTTTCCGCTGGATTTATTTTACATCACTGTGACACTGAAACTGCTTTGCTTTGAAGCAAAGTTATAGTATAACTGGTCTACTAGACTAGCAATCTTGCTTCATTCAGAATGTCAGGCCACCTCAGTCTTGTCTATTTACAATTACTTACAAAGACTATACAGTTGATTCCACTTAAATAATTATTCCATAGAAGAAATTGAAGGCATTTTCTGCTCGTGCCCATTATGTTCATTCATGTTAATGGGGCACTTTTAGATCTAATGTCATTTTCAATTAATGCCTTTTGCCCATATTACCTCATTTATGACCTACTCAAACATAAACCTTTTCTGTAATCAATAGCTGGCATGGTTCATTTTACACTTGTACTTTCTTATATTTCTTTGTTTTATTTACATTTTAGCAGGCATGATCTCTTAAAAATTGGTACAATGAATCATAGAATCTTACAGCACAGAAGGAGGACATTTGACCCATCATGCCTGTGCCAGCTCTTTGGTAGAGCTATCCAATTAGTCGCACTCCCTTGCCCTTTCCCCGTAGATCTCCAATTTTCTCCCCTTCAAGTTTTTATCCAAATATTGTCTCTTCATAAAAGGGAGTACCCTGCCTATAGGTGCATGAATAGTGACGTGAGTGCAACCAATGGTGGCTTGCATCATTGTTAAATATGCTTTGACGAATGGCATACTGGCTAATCATCATGACATCGTCTACTGTTGCTTGGATGGCCTCTAGTAATTTTTAATATGTTCTCTCATTTCCACCACTAGCCCACCATCTCTCCAATACCCAGATTATCCTGCTACATCTAAACATTTCCAGAGATTATAACTAGAGTATCTCCAGCCTTATAGCCCCTCCTTCCCCCGAACTCTCTATTGCTCTGACTCTGGCCTCATGCTCACCCCCCACCCCACTCTTTGCCCCACTATTGGCAGCCACGCCTTCAGCCACATAAATTCCATGTTCTGGAATTCGCTCCCTAAACCCTTCTCTTAATTTAAAACCCTCCTTTAAACCCATCTCTTTGGTAAACCTTTGGTCACCCCGCCTAATATCTCCTTCTTTAGTTCAGCATTCATTTTTTTTTGCTTACACATCACACATCTCTGTGAAGTGCCTCGGGACATTTTTCTAAGTTAAAGGTGCTGTATCAATGCAAGGCCAATTCAGCTTAACATTTTTGAATGGTCTCTTTCCATACCAAATGGTTCCTTAATATTTATTAATTAGGGACATCTCTAAAAAAAGATGCTAACTTGTGGCAACATATTTTTCAGTAATGAAACTTTGCACACAACCTCCTAACCTAGCCCTGATTGATTGTGATAGTTCCCACCTCTACCGTCTCTCTCCCTTCAGTTACAGACAGTCAGTTGCTTGGAAACAAGAGATAACTGGAAGAATGGGCATCGTTACTAAAGCCCAGTGCAACATATTATTAGTGCAGTAAATAACGGCCTGCCACAAAGACGTGCCTCCGTCCTATCCAATTCTCTGTCCTCAGGGTAATTTATCTAATTTTCATGGGGTTGCTAGCCTTCCCCAGGGAGTCGGACTGGAAAGAAGTGTGCGGAGATTGGCAGCAGCTGGCTTCCGTGTTGCTGGTTAAAGATGAAAACCGTGCCAAACCGTGGATTGAAATTTTAAACATTCTCCTCTGCCATCATAGCAATGCTGCATGCTGGGAATGAACAGATGTTCCTGGCTCCAGTGTTGGTGCGGTGCAAAAGATGGAAAACACGTCCACACACAAATGGACAGGTGCATTGTAAGTCACTCATCACTCTACTAAAGAATCAAAACAGGGTGCAGCGATGGACATCGCTGATTCATCTCCTCCGACCCCCTCCAATTCTGCTGAAATATTGCCAGAAAGCAGTCAATGAGTCTATTGGCTCTGTTGTATATATTGGTACACTGTGGTAACGAATACACTTCAGGAATAGTGTGTTTGCTAGCAGGAGGTCCTGAGTTTCACTTTTTCTGCATCTTTGTGGTTCTAACTACATAAGAAACATAAATTCCTGTGTGTGTGTATGCGTGTGTGAGCATGTGTATATTCAAATTGGTATAAATGTTATGCATAAACAATATTGGTTAGCAGAACCAAGTGCAAACAATCCCATACAGATATACAAGTAACAATGATTTTGTTCGCTCACAATGAAGTGGTTGATCGAATTCAATTCCTTCAATGCCTGAAGAATTAAAAAGTTATAAATTCCTAACCAATACTGTCACCTCTAAGGCTAGAGAGTATGGCTTCAAGCCATGTTTCAAGGTTTGAGTGTAGAATTAGATAGAATTTTATAGCACAGGAACAGGCCATTCAGCCCACCAGGTCTATTCCAGTGTTTATGCTCCACCGAGTCTCTTCCTACTTCATCTCACCCCATCACATATGCTTCTATTCCTTTCTCCCTCATTATCTAGCTTTCCCTTAAATGCATCTATGCTGTGCGCCCCAACCACTCCATGTGGCAGCGAGTTCCACATTCTCACCACTCTGAGTAAAGAAGTGTCTCCTGAATTCCTTATTGGATTTATTAGTGACTATCTTATATTTATGGACTCCTGCATAAGTGCAAACATCCTCTCTATGTCTACCCTATCAAACCCCTTCATAATTTTAAAGATCTCTATCAGGTCACCTCTCAGTCTTCTCTTTTCTAGAGAAAAGAGGCCCAGTCTGTTCAGTCTTTCCTGATAGATGTACCCTCTTAGTTCTGGTATCATCCTTGTAAATGATGTTTGCACTTGCTCCAGTGTTTTTATATCCTTTGCAATATGGAGACCAGAACTGTACACTACTCGAAGTGTGGTCTAACCAATGTTATAGCGTCTCTGCTTTTGAATTCGATTCCTCTAGAAATGAACCTCAATGCTTTGTTTGCACTTTTTATTGTTTTGTTAACCTGTGTTGCTATTTTTAATGATTTATGAATCTGTACTCCTAGATCCCTTTGCGTCTCTCCCCCATATAAACTCTTAGAGGGAAAAATTGGGTGTCACCCCTTTTGGGGCGCTAATGTCACCGGGGCGCTAATTTTAGCGCTCCGAAAAAATTAGTGCCCCTCCACCAGAAATTCAATATGTAGCGCCCCAAGCAGGAGGCAGGGCGCCACTGGAAGCGCTCCACCTCCTACTTGGAGCTCTACAACTGAATATCGCGGCGCTACGTGCAACAGCACCACGCACGTCGGCACGTAGCGCCACGTCATTGCAGGCCTCCTCCCCTGATTAAAGGGGAGGGGTCTAGCGCTGCACGCACCAGTGCCCTGCTAGACCACCGGGAAGTGGGGTGCCGTGAAAACAGCTCGGCACGCAAGAGGAGTGCCAGGCTGAGCGATCGCAGCCGGCACCCCAAGAAAAAAAGGGGAAGGGGGCAGGTGCTGGCAGTCGGCCAAAAAGAAATGGTCGCCCGACACCTGCCCTTTATACTGCCGCTGCAAAAACGCCCCCTGACCCTGTCGGACATATCGTCCGGCGATAGGTCAGGGGGTGCAAGGGAAGTTTGTGGCCGGTGTGCGAGCGGGGCGTGGCGCACGCCGATGACATCATTGCCGGCGGCGCAGTGCCACAGGGTGCTACCAACTACCGCCACCGCTAACCGCCCGCTGAATTTCACGGGATGCGTTAGCGGCGCCGTGCCTGGGCGCTAGGGGATTTGCGCCCCATTAACGCCCCCCAAGGGCGCTAACGAGAGGCGCAAATCAGCCAAATTTTTCCCCCTTATTTTCTAAGGAGTAGGTGGACTCCTTATTCTTCCTACCAAAATGCAACACCTCACACTTATCTATATTGAAATTAATTTGCCATTTACACACCCACTTTGCAAATTTGTTAATGTCTTCTTGTATTTTGTCACAGTCTTCCTCAGTATTAATTAATTAACTATACCACCCAATTTGGTATCATTTGCAAATTTTGAATTTCGATTCCCAAGTCCAAATCATGTATGTAAACGGTGAGTGGACCCAGCACCAATCCCTGTGGAACACCACTTTCTACCTTCCGCCACTCTGAATAACCTTTAACCCCCCTACTCTCTGTTTTCTGTTATCCAATTTGCTACTGGTCCCCTGACTCCTTTCTATCTTAAATGTCTTGATATCCTTTTTGATTTCTTCTTCTAATGTCAACGTAGATGGACGTAAATGATCCCATGGCACTATTTTAAAGAAGAACAGGGGCGTTCTCCCTGGTGTACTGGTCAATATTTATCCCTCAATCAACATCACTAAAACAGATTATCTGCTTATTATCACATTGCTGTTTGTGGGATCTTGCTGTGCCCCTAATTGGCTGCCGCGTTTCCTATATTACAACAGTGACTACATGTCAAAAAGTATTTCATTGGCTGTAAAGCACTTTGGGATATCCCGAGGTCATGAAAGGCGCTGTATAAATGCAAGTCTTTCTTTTTGTTAGTCTCCCTGGTAAAAACTGAGGCAAGGTAACTGTTCAATATTTCTGCCATTTCACTGTCATTACCTGCGAGTTTATTAAAATTGGGGCTTTAGGACTCCTCTTTTATGGAACTCTAAAGCAAGGGATGTCTGTTGCTTCCTATTGCATCTAGGCTGAGTCATCAGAGCAGTATGAAGGGAGTGCTACATTTCTAGAGGTGCCATTTTTTAGATGAGACATTAAAACAGGGCCCCATTTGATTGTTCCATTTGACTGGCCCCCATCGAGACCAGTAAAGAACTAGATCCCCGCCTATTTATAGAAGCAAATCTGGGGGGCCACCAGTGTCAGATGTTAATAGATACGGGGGTATCGGTCTCAATAACGGATTTAGACCTCCCGACCACCTCACAAACTATTTTGGTGACTGGGGTGGGGGGAAGTAACATTAAAGCTAAAAGAAGTGAACCAGTACTCCTGGAAGCGGCCGGGGTAATGATCCCCGCCCGCATCTGGGTATGTAAGAATACTGAAGGTACTATTCTAGGGATGGACATATTAAAGGAATTAGGGACCATTATCGACCCAAAAGTGGGGTACGGCAGCTTATGGGGTTGTTTAATTATTGCAGGAATTTTGTGGAGGGATTTGCCGAAAAGGCAGAACCCATCCAGAGACTAGTTAAAGGGGGTCATCAACCGGGTGCCCCGGTAGAATGGGGAGAGGAGCAAGATAAGTTGTATAGTGAGCGAAAACGAGCTTTAGTACAGGCCCCAGCATTAGGACTCCCTTGTATAGGAAAGCTGTTCCATCTGTTTGTACATAATGGCCCGAAAATTAAACCTAATACGTGAGAGTACAGCACTGTGTACTCTCGCGTATTAGGTCCCGAATTGCCGGTTTCCTGCATGCACTGCACATGCGCGGGAAACTGGCACTTCGTGTATTGCAAAGGGGGCGGTTCCTAAGTGAACCGCGCGCGTGCTACAGGTTGTGCGCACGCAGTGCACTTAGTTTTTTTTTCAGGTTTGAACGCGCAGGTAAGTGGTGAAGATTTTACACATAAAGAAAGCAGGCGTAGGACCCCCTTTTAACAAGGTAAGTAGTTAATTAAGTGTTATTTTAAATTTTTTTCAACAGGTTTATCTTTTTTAGAGACTTTAAAGAAAGGTAAGTTTATTTTTATAACTTTTTAAAAGATTTTAAATTTTTCAAAAATTTAATTTTTTGTTTAAAGTGGTTGATTTATTTAACTATACTTATTTTATTAATGTGATGGCTTTTTTTTAATTTAATTGAGGTTTAGCTGTTCTTTTGGGGGCTTGCAGTATTCATAGCTTTGACAGCCCTTGCTGTCAAAACTATGAATGAAAGATGGTGTTCTGCCATTGGCTCTAACTGAATCACGTGATCCCAGAGCTCGCACGAACTAATTGCGCCTCTGGGACACGCAAGCACTGCACGGTTGCAACAGGGAGAGGCCCTGAAACTAAAGTTCGTGTGGGCCCCAAACAAAAAGGTAGGCGCGGAGTGCAATATCGCGGGGAATCCTTACCCCCACGGGAACCATCGATGTTTAATTTCTGGGCCAATGAGTGTGGCTATTATAGTGCAGTGTTAGCCCAGGAACATAGGGATAGGATGAGACCTGTAGCATACTTTTCCATCAAAGAATCACCAGTGGCAAAAGGACTGCCCAATGTATTGCGGCCATAGACTGCACCACATGGGCAGTTAAAGTTAGCGAACCGATAGTGATGACAGGAGAAATTATATTGCACACCGACACACCATAGCAGAGTTATTGAACACTGGGCAACTGAAAACGGTCTCAGACAGCAGACGAGCAGCATGGGAAGCCATCCTGTTACCTAGGGATAAATTGATCTTGATAGTGAAAGACAGTAGGGTTAACCCTGCGGGAGGTATGTTAACAGAAGGAGAGGAGCACAACTGTGTGACAAAATTAGAAACGGACTTCTAGAGTATACTGAAGGAGGAGGAATTGGAGGAGACAAAAATGACGTTGTTTGTCGATGGGTTGTAAGGTTTCCAAAATTTACAGATCCCAAAAACCTAAGGAAAAAGGACTTTGGAACTACCTCAGAGTGATAGAAATGCATTTGGGCCTAACCTAAGGAATATAAGACCAAAAACCAAGTTTTGGCATTTTAAAACTATGTCTGGGCTTGTAAAGGAACAAAAAGGTGGGTTAGACCTCTGTAAAAGCAGTTTTGGTTATTGCAGTTAATTGCACTGTCTGGGGAACCGGGATGACCTCACTCAAGCCCAGCAGACATTAACATTTTGATAATAGACCCTGGGAGAAGACAATCCCACCCAAAACAACAGGCCCCATCAAACCGATTACAGGGCCCATCAGAAACATGCATAATACAAATCACTCAGGACCAGGCTATAGAAAAGACTGAGTCCAGCCTAGAAACCCAAAACACGAAACCAATCACCAGTGATCAGCCAAGGAGATCGACAGGATGCAAACCATCCCAAAACCCATTTGACACTTACAGAGCAGTTACTGGTAACAGGCCCACCAAAATTCAGACAATGAACTGAGTAGATTTGGCGGGTAAATAAGGCCATGTTCAATGGGTGAGATTGAAGGCCTGTTAAAAACCCAGTTAACATGCTAGTAAGTCGTTACCGATTTACGAGCCCGCCAAAACCAGACAATGAACTGAGTAGATTTGGCGGGTAGATAAGGCCACTTCAATTTAGTATAATTGAAGGCCCATCAAGCAGTTCAAGAGATACAACAGTTGGGTCAAGCAGTCAGTCGCAACCGGTGGTCATCAGAAGAAGAAGAAACCAGGAAGAAGAAAACCTGAGCTGGAAGCAAGTCGGCATCGCTCACCACTCAGACACACCTGAGTCCAGCTCGTGAAGACACCACCTCGACAGACCCCCAACAACGGTCCCAACACAGTCACCCGGAGCAACAAGCAGCAATAAGTCACCGACGGCTCCACGAGGTCGATCGACATACTAAACAAGGCCTAAAGCCATCACGAAAACCAAAGGCCTCACGAAACCAACGAGCGCGCATTACCCCCAACTGACCGGGTGATAGCAGGCCACCGCGACCAACAAAGACCAACTCCAGGGAAGAAAACCCGAAGAACTGCAAAGTTTCCACATTACAAACTACCCCTGACTTACCCCATGGTAAGATTTTCCCCAAAGACTCTAAACCCTACTGCTAAACTAAAGAAATTGGGTACTCACCAGATAAATCCAAAACGACATTCTACCGCATCAGCGGACTCGCGAAGACTGACCAGAGACTCAGGTGACGTCCTCTACTGCGTACAGGGTACGGCAGACACTAACCGCCATAAACAGCGAACCCCAAAACCGTGATTTAGCCCAACTGTCAAAGGATTGGTGAGCATTATCCCTGGTCCTTCAAAACCTAACTTAGCTAGTAAAGTGGGGTTGGGTGGGGTGAAGTATTGTTCTACTGTCATTTCCCTCGCTTGTACCGAAGTGTTCCCCACCTTTAGAGTGTTAAGAGTGTTATTATTTGTGTCTTACCTTTTAATAAAGATTGAAGTTCTTTCATCAAACTCAGTTGTCTGCTGCACCTTTGTATCACAACCCCCAAATAAGTCCAAGGTCTAGAACCAAGGGGATGGGAGCGATTTGAACCGCTCAGATGTCAGAGGTAAAGCGGACACAAAACCACCACCCCCTACAAAGTCTAGACGATAGTCCACATACCGGATGGGCAATCTTAAACGGAGAAGGAGAAATAATGGTGCAGAAATTCCGATCCCCACGGGTGTGTACGCGTTGTGTACTCACCCGTAGGGACATCGGAAATGCCGGTTTTAGGCATGCACTGCGCATGCACTGGAAACCGGCATTTCCGATCTGTCAAGAAAGCTCTTGACAGATCCTCTGCCTGCCCGGGAGAAGGGCCTCTGCGGGCGGAGAGTTCCGCTTTTTAGAGACCCTCCGCCCGCAGAAAACACTTACAATTCTTGCGCCTGGTAAAAGCAGGCGTAAGGCCTGCTTTTACCAGGGTAAGAGTTGAAAAAAGTTTAAAAAAAATGTTTCCACTGATTTATCATTTAAAAATACTTTAAAGAAAGGTAAGTTTATTTTTAGCCCCATTAAAAACTTTAATTATTTTTTTCAAAAAATAAAATTTTTGTTTAAAATACTTAATTTATTGTAATTTAAAGTCATTTTAAAAATGTGATGTATTTTTTTTAATTTATTTAATGTTTTCCTATGTTTTGGGGTTGATCTCTATTCATATATTTGACAGGTCTTCCTGTCAAATGTACGAAGGGAGATTCCCTTCTCTGATTGGCTCCCCATGGCCCATGGCCTTCTCCAAAATCGCGGTTTTGGGGTTCGCTCCCGGGAGCCCTCCGGTCCAGGCGCAGATCTTTCCAGATCGCAGCCCTCCGCCCGCGGGATGCCTGCGATCGGAATATCTGGGCCAATATTGCAAGGAAAACTGCCAGGGGAAATGTCAGGCCAAGTAGCAGAATTAATAGCGCTCATAGAAGCCCTGAAACTGGCTGAGGGCAGGACAGTTATATTTATATGGACAGTAGATATGCCTTTGGAGTGGTACATGACTATATGACAGCCTGGAGTAGGAGAGGGTACATTACCTCAAGCGGAGGAGCGGTACAGCATGAGAAAGTATTAAAGGTGTTTAGTGGAAGCAGCAAAACTACCTCAACAAGCAGCAGTAATTAAGGTGAAAGCTCATCAGAAGGGAAGCGATCCCCTACAAGTAGGCAACAGAAATGCCGATGAAGCAGCAAGACAAACAGTGCTAGAGGCACCCATGTGTCGGGTGGCAGCGGCCGCCATAGGACCAGAGGAAGTTAACATAGTAGAATTACACAAAGATACCCCAGAGGGGGAAGTTAAGGAATGGGATCAAATACAGAGAGACTTTACAGGACCCTTACCCCCTAGTCGGGGAAAGAATTATTGCTTGGTAATTATTGACCAATTTACACGATGGGTGGAGGTTTTTGCCACCCGGGACTGCTCAGCTAATACCGTAGCACGGATATCAGCTGAAGAAATCATCCCAAGGTGGATAGTACCTTTGCAGATAGATTCAGACAGGGGAACACATTTCACAGGGCAAGTGGTAAAGGCAGTGTGCCAACTAATGGGGATAAAACAGAAATTCCACATACCCTACCACCCCCAGAGTTCAGGGATGGTAGAACGCATGAATCGGACCCTAAAAAGAGCATTAGCCAAGGCCATAACAGAGACAGGTAAAGGATGGGCGGACCTACTGCCAAGTATATTGATGGCGCTGAGGGCCACACCAAATAGAACTGTAGGACTAGCCTGAGAACAAGTCAAGAGGTTTGTGAGAGAACTATGCCGGCAGCTGCATGGTTTACGGCGTGGAGTTGCGGACCAACAGGCAATCCGCGATTTGGAAACTGATGCGATGGAGGAAAAAGCTAAGGTGCCAGAAGTAGGTGATAAGGTAATGGTCAGAATAGCACCAGGAAAGCCAGGGTTTGCACCAAAATGGATAGGCCCATATGAAGTAATCATGACAAGTGACACCTGTGCTTGCTTGGATATGCAGGGAAAGGGCCGATGGAAACATTGGTCCCAGTTACAACCCTATAAGGGGTAAGATTACAAGTAAATGGGTCCTGGTGATGACCGGATACCCGTATGCATTTTTGCTTTCCAGATATCACCAGGATGAACCTACGAGCACTGTTGCTTCTGCTGTGCCATGTGGCTTGCGCTGAAGGAGCATGTGTGACTTATTTTACGAGCGCCGTGCATGGCAAATTTGATGTTATAGGCACCTACGAGGAACTTGAAAGAAATAATGGTGCAACAAGTAGTATCCGTGGCCGTGAGTAACTTTGTATGTATTGAGTGTCCATTCGGGCACGAGCATCCCACAACAGCAGGAGGCGCAGATCTGTGGTGTACCAGGCATTGGAACCAGGACAGGATTGGACATTCTGAATGTGATAATGTGACAATGTGCGCTTGGCCGGTCGGAGGGACCGGAGAATGGGCTTGTGTTAGTAAAGGAAGATAAGATTTTGTATGATGATGTACACCATGAGTTGGTACCCGTAGTGTTGAACATTACAGATGTAGGGTTACCGTCCTGGTGCTTGGGAAAAACCAGAGAGTTATACACCGCCCTGTTGGGCAGGGTAATGAAGCAAATGGCACAATTCAATGGGGGAAGGACACCAAATCGGGAAGGCCAAGGGACTCCCAATGAACGGAAGAACAGGCAACGGAAGCGGAGCCTGGACTTCACTTATGGATCCTGGGTTATAGAACAGACACGGGAGAATGTGAGACAGATCCACCAAGGTGAGGTTCCCTTATGGATCACTAATGAACAGCTTATCAAGCTTACAAGGAAAACAGGGTCCAACACAACCGGTTGCCAACTCAGGGGATTAGTGCATGTGTATTCTACTCATACTGACTGTATTGTAAAGGAAGGAATGTTATTGGGAATGGTACTTGCTATACCACTGCTCACCGACTCAACCCCACCTAGAGAGGTCTAAAGAGTAGAGAACATAGGGGTGATCAAGGAAGGGTATAGTGTTAAACATTACAGCACACTCCCATATGTAGTGAAGATGCGAAGAAAGATGTTAGGGACCACACTGGAAGAGTGTAGCATCGGTGGCTCCACAATTGTGTGCCCTCACCCGATCTATGAGACAGAGGAGGCAAAGTGCGGATTTAATACCACAGCCAATTGTACCATGGAGGCCATGCCAGCCAACATGGAACCAACTCGAGTAGCCTACATGGGTAAAGGCCAATACTGCGTCACCACATCCCAGACGTTTTTCTGGCACGGGTATACCCGATGCCAGATGGGGAACCGAACTGTGTGCTTTAGGCCACAGTTGCCATCACGGGTGGGCAGGGTAGAGCTGGTGGACATACTTCGACGCGAAGTAGTTAACCTAGATGCCAAGGAGGACATTCGAGATGAGCTCGAACAGTACATTAACCAGTTCACCTACCCGATACCCCACTGCCTGAGCACTTGGATGAAATCAAGGCAGGGTTAGATAAGGCCTACAAGACCTATTATACCCTCCGCCAGAAGAGCGAGGATATAAAGGACCAGGTCGAGGAAATCCAAGTCACAACTTGGTGGGAGGACTTGTGGAACTGGGGGCTTAGTGTACAAATTCACCCCTGGATCAGAATAGTCTCCCATGTTTTGGTGGTGGTACAACTGGTGGTGATGATATACATGATTTGCCTCACCTGCACATTCAGAGAAAGAAGAAGAATAAGGACTTGGCCAAAGCCCTACGGAAGGTTGAAATAGAACCGTTGAAGAAGGGAACAGGTTGGGAGCAACCGGTGTGAAGCCATATATGAATACAGGGAGAGGCTAGGCTTAAGTTGCTATTTGCTGGCATTATACCCAGACCTAGCGGAGGCTAGTAGAGCCAATATGAAGTCGTTAGAGGATTAGAGTTAGTAGGATCCAAAGCTTGTGGACCCCAGAGGATCCCTAGGATACTCCACAGGTGAAGGATCCATGGGTATGGCTGCCTTGGGCCAGGCGCTGGCCAAGGGCCAAAAGGGGGGATTGTTAGGGTACACGTTAGGACATTTTGTAAGGCTAGCGCAGGTTAACATAATTAAACGCAGAGAGCATTTGGAAGCTTGGCCTAAATTGTTAAATGCTGAGCTTAGGGAACTAAGTCTAGGATGGAACATTGTGACCCAGATAACAGAAATCACAAAGTGTGTAGATAAGTGTAGCATGAATGTAGCCAAGTAGAAATGTGTACGCGCGAAATAACGGCCCAGAAATTGATCTCGCTCTGTTCCCGCGGGGGTAAGGAGCAGGCACGATCTCTCACTCCGCGTTGGCTTTTTCAGATCCAGCTCGCACAAACTTGATGTTCTAGACATCAGCTGGGCAGTGCTTGCGTATCCCACCGACGTAGTGAATTCGTGCGAGCTGTGGGATCACGTGACTCAGTTAGAGCCAATGGCAGCCCACCATCTTCCATTCATAAGTTTCACATACGTGCTGTGAAAGCTATGAATCTTACACACCCCCAAAATAACAGCTAAACCTCAATTAAATTTAAAAAAAACCCATCACATTAATAAAATAAGTATAGTTAAATAAATTAACCATTTTAAATAAAAAATTAAATTTTTGAAAAAATTTAAAATCTTTTAAAAAGTTATAAAAATAAACTTACCTGTCTTTAAAGTCTCTAAAAAAGATATACCTGTTAAAAAAATTCAAAATAATACTTAATTCACTACTTACCTTGTTAAAAGTGGGTCTTACTCCTCCTTTTTTCGTTTCTAAAATCTTCCGTCCTTACCTGCGCGTCCAAAGCACTAAGTGCACAGCGTGCGCGCAGCCTGTAGCGCGCACGCGGTGCACCGAGGAACCGCCCCCTTTTCCAAAGACCAAGTGCCGGTTTTCAGCGCATGCGCAGTGCATGCAGAAAACCGGCAATTGGAGAGAGAATACGCGAGAGTACGCAGTGCGTACTCTCGCGTCCCGGGATCAATTTTTGGCCCAACATGTTTTTTCTTGCGGTTTTTGAGCATAAAAGAAGCTGTTGCTTGCTGTAGAATCAGAATTCTCTTGACCTTGTGGAAAAGAGTCTTCTCCGTGTACACTTGAATAAAGCGATCGTTGTACCATACCGAAGTCTCTGCTGAGTCCTTATCAACCACAACACTAATCTTGGGTCAATATCCCAGACCACAGTAATATTTGTATTGCTTGGTGCTACAGGATCAATGTGGAGCCACTTTTGGAATTGTGAGTTTAAAGCGGACACAGATAATAGTTTTGACACAAGTATGTCAGTGACTGTGAAAGTCACAACATTTACTTTTCTGGTCAGAGAAACATTCCAAATGCCCACAAGTGACATGCTGGCTATCTGCTACTTCTTGGCCTCTGCCTGTGTCGGCAAACATATGGATGCCATGTGTCACAAGCTCAGAAGCGATTATGAATCAAACTGAATATCTATCAATTGCTGGTATGCTCAATGTATTAGTGATTATACGCTGGGCTCACTTTGGTTGATGAGAAGTTATGTTTCATAATTGACAAGAAAAGCATACTATAAAAGTCTAAACCATGCGTAAAATCAGTAAAATAATAAATGTGACAATACATTTTACAAGCAGCTGCAATATAGCCTCCTTTCTGCCAATTTGGCTTCACAACAGGATCTTTCATTGGGAGCATATGCTATGAGAAGAGGAGGCAGTGGTAGCTGGTGCAAACAGAAATTATTTCTGTCTTTGTTTCAGATATTGGGTAAAGCTCTGGTTGATGATATCTGTATTTAATCCACAAACAGTTACTACGACGTAGTGGCAGACATTGGGCCTCACTCTGTCCAGCTGAGTGTACATTTGGCTCTCTCAAGATGCACTATTTGCCTCGAGAATTCGGAGGTAGGGATCTGTAATACTAGCAAAACCTCATGTTTCAACGCATTATGGCGTACAGTTAGAGAAAATATTAAAGGGTGATGACAGTGAGATAGACAGATCTCACTGGTTTCACTGTTTCCCTGCTATATAGTCAGAAGAATGAGCGATGTACCGTTCAATAATTAATCATTTTGTCTGGCACAACACATATAAGGAAGTGAATGTCGTGATGACTAAGTGTGCATTACCAAAATTGCCTCATGCTTGTTGAAAAGTGCTTTAATGCTTTGTTCAGATTATGTATATACCATGATTTCCATAATGTACATTTAACACACATATATCATGAAATTGATATCACTGTATAGAGAAAAGATGTTCAGGAAAAAAACCCTCAGTGCATTACATGGTGTACTTATTCTCTGAATAAAAAAATAAAAACCTGTTCTACCTGTAACTTACTGTATCATTAATTTCATGTGACTATTAAGTAGTCGTAACTTACAGATGCTTGGCTTTGATTTGCTTTTTAGTTGGAAGACTTACGGATGGGGTTACAGGGATGAATGTTTCCCTACAGTGCTAATAGAGTTTGGAATAGTGAAGAGTGCAATCTGTTTAAGGTCATCTCTCTTTATGCCTCTGCATGACAAATATTGTCTTTTTAAATAAAACAAAGACAGTTAGGCTATTGGCTGAACCACATAAGCCCATTTGGAGAATTGTATTTTGTATCTTTGGAACTCGTAATGATATCTGTTACTGTGCTGGGACAACAGAGTGAATAAATTCTGCACCACATAGGTAATAACATTAAAGGAGAATTTACAGATGAAGTAGATCATTAATGTATGTGTGCCATACACTGCTAGTGATGCTACAAGAAAATCACACATGTATTTTATTCAATCTTAGGACAAAAGCAGTTTGTAATCATATCATGAGCATGTATTCAACCTTTTAGCGGTTATAAATTCTGGTGCATATTTCCGATCAAACATTCAGCGCTTGTGTATATTTCTGTAAATGTATTCTCCATTTTGTAACGAATACCATGGCCCAGATTTTGCTGAAAAAATAGCGTGTGAACGCTATTAATGTGAAAATCGGCAGGAACTTGTGGCGAAGAAGCAACACCCTGTGAATTGCAAATCGCCACAAGTTGCTGGATAATTTGCCCGTTCCTCCTCCAGCTTCGCAAAAACGGCATCTTGCCCAGAAGTTTCATGAAGTTGCTGCATTTGAACATTAATTGCCCATTAAACTCACCACAGAAAGTTAACTCTAGTAATTAACAGCACAAGTAGCCTTTTAACGACATGATAATTGTTAATGACTGCCAATCAACCGCTCTTGCCCAGAAAGAGAACAATTAAAAATGTGGAGTCTCATTCCTTCAGGTTGTGAACTGTTGTTGGGAGATTATAAAAATGTCAAATTTTAAATTTTTATATTTTTTCCCACTTTTCCTTTGTTTCTTTTTCTCTCTCTCTTAATCTAATCTTTCTTTCCCTCTTTATTTCTCTTTCTGTACCTGATTTGACATTAAATTCACCCTCTTTAATTCACCCTCCTTCTCAGTCCTTCCTGTGTTTATTTCTCAATCCTTTAATCTCATTGGTTAAGGAAATACACTGTTAGTCCTGTTGTTCACCCAGGTCCCAGAGGCCCAGCTGCCCTCACTACGCCGTCATCAGCTTGTCCTTCCAGCAACTTTGTGGGCAAAATTTTAAAAAACCTAGAAGTGCACGAAGAAGTCCAACTAACAGGGCACGCTGCGAGATGCCCCGCTCCACCAAAATCTGGGCCCATGTGTTTTTCATTCCATCACAACTGGAATAGGCAACAGCAAAAATTCATTTAATAGATTAAGAAGTGAAAGGGAAAGCTATTTAGTTAAAAACAAAGTTCCAAACACATTGTAATATTTAAGTATGCAGCTAATGTTCCTACTTTTTAAAATCACTCATAGCTGGACACTTGCCTCCAATATCTAATAGTATTTGAAGATGTAACATGCACATAACATAAAATATGTGTGTGTCCCAGTGCTGGGTTCATCGACTAAAATGAGGAGGAAAATACTTGAACTATAGCAATTAAATGTAATTTAAAATTAGAATGACATTTTTTACGAAAATTAAAACATTATAAATGAGACTGAAATTAAAATTATTTCGAGAGCACCAAAGCACAGATATCAGAAATTGAAATGGGTGAATAAAGTCACAGTTTATTATTTCTCAGTGTTTCTTGTAGCTTTGTGAGTTGTTTGAGAGATTAAGCAAAAGTTATAACATTATTTGAAACATGAAGCCGGAATTTTCACCTTTGCATTGGGCTTTGTGCGGCGTAGCGGGCTGGGAACCCAACTGCTCAGAGTGACTTCCACTTAATGACTCCAATTGAAAGAGTCATGCGCGTTTCCCAGCCCTATTAAATGGTGCGGGTCTGATGACGTCATCGATGACTCGTTTCCAGCGCCCTTATTTAAAGCAGCCTTGCACTGAACTCAATTCAAGGTTGCCAGACTGAAAGGTGTCAAAGAAAGGCCTCAGCGCTGCTATAACTTTGGAAGGATGGCTATCCAAAGGCAGAGGGCTGCACCACGCTTTGTAAGGGGTGACACGCCTGTGGCTCTGTGCTTAGCCTGGGTGCTAGTGCGAGGTTAGGCCTTGTTGCCTGTTCTGGTCTCCAGCCAGCCTGGTAACACTAGACACCTGTGAGTGGTTCGACCCACTCGCCCTTACGGTTCTGACACTGGACTTAGGTGCGAGAGCAATAATGCAGAGAAAAACTCAGGTAGACCCGGTTGAATAGTGCGAAATGGAAAATCTTTATTGCATATTATTCAAGATTACGAAATACATGTCATAAGCACAGATTAATGACAGTACAATCTTACACGCAGTTATGTAACTAATTTTTGGGAAACGAGGAGTGCACGACACATCGTAAAAGGGGGCACACACTACAATTATCCTTAAAACTTAAACCCTCCCCTATCAATACCTGTCCTAAACTAGATTTGTAGGATCGAGACTCATGCTCACCACTCGTGATAACTCGGAGAATTCCGAAACTCTGCTCGGATGTTTTTACCGCAGCACCTGACCACCCACGTGTTGATCAGGGGTCTCTGTACCCCACTTGTTTACTCGTTTCTGCTCCGGCTAGCAGGCTGGACCGTCTGCTGTCATGAAGATCTGTGTTGTCCTCGGAGTTCCGACACGACTCAAAAAATAGTCTTCCTGTGCCCTCGCCCCGATGTGATAAAACTCGAAGAATGGTCTTCCGATGCCAGTTGGGAAGCAGTTACTGATTTATCGAGCGCGGTCGGGGCTTACTGACCGTGGCGATACGTATGGTCGTCTTCTTCTCATCTCATCTCATCTCATCTCATCTCATCTCGGGCCTTCGGTTCCAACACCGTTTACCGACTTCTCGGGATGGTGTGCCCGTTTCAAGGCTTCACAGCCCAGTTCCACACAGATCTTCGCGGCAAGCCACGAGGTTGATCCTGGCGGATCAGAAAGTTCAATAGTCTTTCAGCAAGTCGAGCAGCAAGAGGCAGAGTCAAGAGCCAAGAGTCAAGAGGCAGGAGCAAGATGCAAGAGCCAGATGGACGGTTGTACCTTACAGTTATAGTGCTGTAATTCCTCTTTTCCCGCCCAATCTTAATGTCTTTTCTTTTGTTAGGGTCTTGGCGCTCAAACTTCTTGTATAGGGTGATCTCCGTTTAATGGGTTTCGGTGATACTTGTAACTGCCTGAGTACCCGTTAATACTTCTCCCATTGTGGGACCGGTCAGTATTCTCCCTGGAGGGGTTTTGGGGCTTCCAAATGTTTTCTGTAACTACCCGCAAACGGCTCTCTCATCGTAGAGTCGTGGGGATTTTGCATATTAATGTCTTTGGATGGGTTCTTGATCGCTCGGTACAATAGCCCTTATTCGCACCTGGGAGACCGATTCCAGTATTTATGTGTAAAATGCAAACCCATTATGTCTTGTGAATTATCTCAAAGGTGCTGAGTCTTGTCCGATCTCGCACAAATGTTTATTGGAACGCCATCTTGTCTGCTTATCGAAAAGTCTAGAACGTTCTGCCACGAGGCGTGGCGGCCATTTTACAGGCTGCTTGTGTCCACTTTGAAAACCTGACAGCATTCTGCTGAAATAAAGCTGTTTGTACGAAACTATGTGTCTCCTCCTTATTATATAACATCGCGATAATATTGCGAATTCTACAGCTTCTCAGAGTCATCGCTGCATAATCTTGTGGAGGCTGTCAGAGCACACAGGGAGATCCTTTTCCCTGCTGATAGGCAAACGAGACCTGACCTCCACAAGAAACAAAAAAAGCCTGGCTGGATATAGCTGAGGAGGTCAATAGCAGGGATGTGGTGAGGAAGAGTCCATCTCCAACATGCACGCCACCATGTCACAGGTGATGGTGACGATGTGCTCTTTCATGGAAAGGATGGTCACCTGCATGGAGCAGCTAATGCGACACTCATGAGCACATGCTAGCTATGGACAACAGATGGTAGGCACTCATAGACCTCCTCTCAAGGAGTGATGTAAATGTAGACTTGGCCCTTCATCGCCCCACTGCTGTGCAACAAGGTGCTCGCCAGCTCATCGCTAGCAGGGAAGTGCGGGTGGCCCATGAGAGGGATGATGGTGAGATGGGACATGGAACTGGGGGCTCTTCTCAAAGCGCTCCCACTTCTCTCCCATTGCCACCCCCTCAGTCAGAGCCCCACATGCTTCCTTGGATCCCGAAGGCCGAGTCTGCCCCTGCACAATTGCAGGAGGAGCAGACTTTGGTGGGGCCATCACAGGCTCCAAAACCCAGACAACATCCGCCAATAGTGTCTACGCAGTCGCAGCCTGCAACTACCTCTGCTGAAGCCACATGGGTTGCACCTCATAGAAGCACTCGCAAAAGAAAACTGACACAAAAGTAGATGCACAGGGTGATCATGGGTGTATCAAAAAATGTTAGTGCTAAGTTTCAGTTATTTTGATGACACATATAAATGGTTTTCTTTGCACTACTTTCGGGTCTTGTCTATTTTTGCCTCAAACATCGGGAGTGGCTTTGTCACTTGGAGTGAATGGTGACATTATTTAACCTTGCGCATTGGGGCTTTGGGTGAGGAATGGATTGGTCATTGTAGGGATGCTTTATGGTGTTGTTGTGGGGTGGGCCAGGGGACTTAGTAGAGTATGTGGCAGGCATGTGGCTGCATTGGAGCAAGTTAAGTAAATCTGGCCATGATGAGACCACCCCGGGCCTCCCGGGCAGCAATGTGCGCTGCAGCTGGTACCATCTCAGGTTCCTTCTCGTCTTCCACCTGTTCGTCCTCCTCCTCCGAAGAGGCAGTGCGCAGTGCGCTATGCTCCTCCTACAGCTCCAAACCTCGCTGCTGCGCTGTGTTGTGCAGCACGCAGCAAACAACGATGATTCTGGAGACCTTGGCTGGTGCATACTGAAGGGCTCCTCCAGATCTGTCAAGGCATCTGAAGCGCATCTTCAGCATGCCTATTGTTTGCTCTATGACACATCTGGTGGACATGTGGCTCTCATTATAACGCTCCTCAGCCTCAGTACTTGGCCTTCTCAGGGGTGTCGTGAGCCACGTCTTCAGTGAATAGCCCTTGTCTCCAAGGAGCCAGCCGGTAAGTCTGTTTGTAGGTGCGAAGAGCTGAGGGAGGGGGCGGGGGGGAGGGGAGGGGGTGGACTGACGCAGCACGAAAGAGTCATGACAGCTGCCAGGGAATCTGACGCACACATGCATGATGATCTTTTTATGGTTGCAGTCGAGCTGCAGATTGAGGGAGTGGAAGCCCTTGTGGTTCACAAAGACTCCTGGGTGTTGTGGGGGTGCCCTGATGGTCACATGTGTGCAGTCGATGATGCCCTGCACCTGTGGGAAGTCAGCCAGAGCAGCAAAGCCGAGCGCCTGCTCAGTGACGCTCACCTCATCAGTGGCAAAGTTAATATAATTGGCTGACTTTTGATTCATGGCATCGCTGACCTGTGTGATGCATCTGTGGGCGGCCGACTGCGAGATGCTGCAAATGTCCGCTGCAGATCCCTGGAAGAAGCCTGAGGCGAAGAAGTTGAGGGCGGTGGTGACTTTGACAGCTATTGGTAAGACATGTCCACCAGGACCTCTGGGCAGCAGGTCTTGTTCCAGCAAGCTACAAATGTCTGCGACGACCTGACGCAATAGCCTGAGCCTCCTTTAGTACTGCTGCTCAGTCACATTGAGGAAGCTGATCCTCTGCCTGTACCCTGTGTTGGGGGTATCGCCTCCAGCGTGCTGCAGCCCTGCGCTGACCCCCTCTCTCCTTTGGAGCATTAAGTCGTTGAGGAGAAGGCTGCTGTTGTGGTTGCTGCTGCTGCTGCTGCTGGTGGGGCTCATCTTGGTCTGATTCGGAGGACCAAGGTAAGACAGTATAAGCGGCACCCATGCTGATGTCGTAGATGGCAGGTCAAGTAGTGATCAGAGGGCCAATCCCTCAAGTTCTAATACTGACTAGAAATGTGCTGAGAGTGGCTTCCGAGGTTGCAGAAACTCCAGAAACCTAAATCTGTGCACAAAATGGAGTCAGCAAGAGCCTTTCCCTCAGGCAACTAATGAGGTGTAAGATGTGTGTATTTATGTGGTATTCACAGCTGTCAATGAATGCACTCGCACAATGGCCACGGAACTTCCGCCTCCCCTTCACAAGCTGCGTGCTTCCCGTGTTCATGCTGTTAAATACAGAAGCTGCAGTTAAAAACCCTCTTAAGGGTGCGATAACAAGCAGTTAATGAATTGAATTAGCTCGCCCGCCTCTGCCGATCGGACACAGTATGAAACGCGCCTGAGTTAAAGGCGCGAGAAGGCAGGATGACGCGCTGCCTATTTTCGCAATTTTTACAGCCGACCGGCCTCCAAACCCGCACGCACAGCAACGGGAAAATTCCGAGAGGAAAAAAACTGAACAACAATAATGGAAAGCAAAAATTAAACTTTTGACTAATTTTTCTCCATCAATACAACTTAAATTTTGGAACAAAAGATCAGACTCACAATAGGACAAAACATCTTCGCAAATATTTCCCCAGATTTTGCGGTCGGCGGCGTAATTAAGGATTACGCCACCGGCATCTGAACGGAATGCGCACTCACCTGAGGGGGACCCTCCTTCGAGAACATGTGGTCAGATGCAGGGGTGCACTGTGTGCAGAAGCGTACCTGGGATCACGTGGGCCAGTGCTCCAATCAGCAAACAGAAGGTCTCTCATTCACTCCCAGTCTTGTACTCACGAGCCAACCAATTTTTTATCGTGGGAAATTACTTATATGTAAATGCTTGCAACATTCAAGCAAGATGCAGCAACTTTCTATTCGCATCCAAAAATTAAAAAAAAGTGAGGATATATGCCAGGCTACAGTGGAATGTTGTTTTGTAAAGCTTTTAAAATTAAATATATACTTGGATTTCCAAAAGGTTATCCCCTTACACTGTGCAAACAGCCTGTTTGCACCAGCCGTTAAATTTTCAGGCATAATTGCTGGGCAGTTGCTGGGCAATTAGTCCAACTCTGCCCCAGCAATTAGGATTTCCACGTTGGCGTAGATCATCCGTCAAGTCTTCCAAAATGGGGTTTGATAAAGTGCCACATAATAGGCTTGCCAGCAAAGTTGAAACCTATGGAATAAAAAGGACAATGGCAGCATGGATATGAAATTGGCTTAGTGACAGGAAACAGAGAGTAGTGGTGAACGGTTGTTTAATCGAACTGGAGGAGGGTACACAGTGGGCTCGGTACTGGGACCACTGCTTTTCTTGATATATATTAATGGGTGTACAGGGCACAATTTCAAAATTTGCAGATGACACAAAATTTGGAAGTATAGTGAACAGTGAGGCGGATAGCGATAAACTTCAAGAGGACACAGTCAGGCTGGTGGACTGGGCGGACACGTGGCAGATTAAATTTAACGCAGAAAAGTGTGAAGTGATACATTTTGGTAGGAAGAACAAGGAGAGGCAATATAAACTAAAGGGTACAATTCTAAAGGGGGTGCATGAACAGAGAGACCTGGGGTATATGTGCACAAATCGTGGAAGTGGCAGGACAGATTGAGAAAGCGGTTAAAAAAGCATACGGGATACTGGGCTTCATAAATAGAGGCATAGAGTACAAAAGCGAGGAAGTTATGATGAACCTTTAGAAAGCATTGGTTCGGCCTCAATTGGAGTATTGTGTTCAATTCTGGGCACCCTACTTTAGGAAGGATGTGAAGGCCTTAGAGAGGGTGCAGAAAAGATTTGCAAAAATGGTTCCAGGGATGAGAGACTTCAATTACGTGGATAGACTGGGGAAGCTGGGTTTGTTCTCCTTCGAGCAGGGAAGGTTGAGAGGAGATTTGATAGAGGAGTTCAAAATCATGAGTGGTCTAGACAGAGTAGATAGAGAGAAACTGTTCCCGTTGGCAGAAGGATCGAGAACCAGAGGACACAGATTTAAGGTGATTGGCAGAAGAACCAAAGGCATCATGAGGAAAATCTTTTTTACACAGCGAGTGGTTATGATCTGGAATGCACTGCCTGAAAGGATAATGGAGGCAGATTCAATTGTGGCTTTCAAAAGGGAATTGGATAAGTACCTGAAAGAAATTTTTTGCAAGGCTATGGGGAAAGGACGGGGGAGTGGGACTAGCTGAAGTGCTCTTGCAGGGAGCCGGCATGGGCTCAATGGGCCGAATGGCCTCCTCTTTGCTGTAACCATTCTTCTAAGTCGGAAATTGACAGATCGCAAGTTCAGGATTCAGCGCATGCGCTGGAGATCCCGAACTTGCGGCCCATTTCAAAGGCGGTATGACGGCGTACTCTGAGAGTATGCCGTCATACTGACCGCAATGTCTGGGTCATTATAAATAAAGACTGGAACTTGAGATCCAGAGACAAGACTTAAACCAAACTTGAAGTTATTGCTAGGCTTTAAAATACTGATGGCTTACAGTGATCAAGGAAGTTACTTTTTCTTTTTTCTCTTCTCCTCCAGCCAAGATGGTAGGCACACTGTGTGGATTTATGTGTGACTTCCATCAGTACCATTGTCCAATTGACCAAAATCTGTGGTTGGAGCCAAAGGAATAAAGATATTTCTTGGTGGAAGGAGGTCCATGTGGAGACATGGGAGGAATCCTTCTCAGACAGTCTAGCATATATTTCTCAATGGTCTAGTCTAATTCCTAGTTGTGCCATTAAGTGGGATACTTATATCATCCCTCCTCATCAGCCTCCATTAGCTTCCCAAATGCTTAACCTAATTTTCAAACGTCTCCATGGTGTAGCACTCCCACCTCTGAGTCAGAAGGTTATGAATTCAAGTTCCATCCCAGGAGCATGAGCGCAAATTCTAAGTTGACGCAGAGTTCAATGGAAATGATAATTGGAGGGTTTCTATATCAGGTGGGCATTGCTCCGTCAGTTTATTGCCCAAGCGGTGAAGGTGAAAATGACCTCCTATAAAAGTTGTTGTTGAGTAAAAGTGAGTGGGAGGTTTGTGCTATAGCCATATGATAAGGATCAGACTTTCAGATTCAGTTTTGCCTCTGCCTTGATTTCAGATCTCCAGGTCCAAAGTCTGAGAAACTCAATTTCTTGCTTTAAATAATTGGTACAACATTTAAACTTCAAAGTATAATGTTGCTGTCCTTCATTCTGCCAGTGCATTTCACACTTCTTTCAGCCTTAACCTGTCACATTAACACCACCTCTTGCCTTGAATATCTCTTAATGTCTCTTAATGTCTCTTAATCTCTCCTTTTGTTCTTTCATCCCCTCCCCCTTTTCCCAGCTTTATCCTTGCCTTAAATCTATTTGATTTCCTGCTGTTTCCAGTTCTGATGAAAGGTCTCGACCTGAAACGTTAACTCTGTTTCTCTCTCCACGGATGCTGCCTCGCCTGCTGAGTTTTTCCAGCGTTTTCTGTTGTTATTTCGGATTTCCAGCATCTGCAGTATTTTGCTATCGTATAATGTTGCTGTTGTTTGATGGTATTCTCTTTGCTACAGGTGTGGTTATTTTCAGTTTACAGGGAATGAGCCCCTTCAATTATCTTTACTTACACAGATAAATGGCTTGGGGTGCAAGATGCTGCCCCCGTTCGACTCTCATTTGGCACAACATTTTACCTTGGTCTTTCCTTTTTTGAATTCTTCAGTGTTACTGAATGTCACCTATGGTACGGTAAATGTATCATATAGAATTTGTTCATTTGTTTGTGTATATGAATTCCCATAGTTGGTTCAAGTATTCAATGATTTTGGTTTCCTCAAGCTGAATCTGGTGTGCTTATGCTGCAGCACTAGTTCTATTCAGAGATTGGTTTTCTCCTTCCTGTGCTTCAGTTTTATGTTTAGATGATATGAGCAGTTACATGCCAGGTGTTTTGAAGAAACATACCATGCATGAGAATATTTGCATTAGACTGACTATAATTGGCTGGCATCTCAGTATGTTTTTGATGTCACTACAGAAAAGATTAAAGATGTTTCGCCAGTGTGGGAACACATTAATAATGTATTATGAAGACAGATTATGTTCTGAGTTTGTGCAACCATAGAATAAATAAAATTGGAGTTTGCGTCTCCATCAATCTTATTGATACACCTAACTCTTTCAACCTAAGTATCCTAACATCCGATAATTCAGATCCTGTTTCTTCACTCTAGACAATCTACCTGAAACTGAATTCCCAATGCCAGTCATAATTGCGATTTTTTGGGGGGATTCCTCAATAGTCTTTGCATCATGTGCAATTTCTTTTGATTTTAATGGTACCAACAACAGATCAGCTTCATGCTCCATCAAACTGATTTTTACCATCAAATTACGTGCAGAGAAACAAGGGAGCTCAACAAACTATTTAGTGCAACCTTTGTTGATCCTGTTAACTACAAGAACTCATTTACCAAGCTGTGTATTCCTAAGCTAACCAATCCTTAACATCCTGTGTTGCAGGCAGACATGTCGATACCTAAGTCTGAATCCTCTCAGTGTCTTTGACTCACCAGAGAGAGAGAGGGACAGAGACAGGGAAAACAAAGACAGTCCACTGATCCCTCCTACAACCCTGTGTGTTGAGGATTGGCCTACTGAGCTGCCAAAACCACTGCATTGAATAAAATGCCGCATGTCTCGATGTGGAAACTTGCAGCACTTGTATATCTGTTCAGTTAAGCCTCCCACCATTGAATGAAAACCATTCTAGCACCAGGGTGCAAACTGCTATAGAATGCACTCAACAACTTTTCATTATTCGGAATGCACATTCTAAATGGCTGTACATGTTAAGTCAAAAAATGTAAGTTTAATCTAACCTTTATAGGAATATCATAATAGTAATTAAAACTAAATTCTTTGGAGGCCATTTAGGTAAAAGTACCAAAATGCTACAAGAACATAAAGAAAAGTCAAAGGTAAGAAAAGGCCATTTATTCCATCGAAGTTCATTCCACTGGTGCCTTAACTCTCCCACAATAGCATCTGGATTTTTCTTTCTCATATCTGTTTCAAATTTAGTTTCCATTAATTTCAATGCCTGTCATTACTCACCTACTAAAGTTATACTCTGGGTTCACCACGGCTATTGATATTTTATTTACTTAAGTGAGGGCCACTCCAAGTCCCTTCTTTCTACACTGTGGCGCTTTAGTTGATTTAAAAAAGTAAACATGAAATAAAAACAGAAAATATATTGCAGAGCAGTCAGCATTTGTAAAAAGACAAGTTAACTTTTCAATTGTAACCCTTTGTCAGAACTAAAAACTGAAAAATAAGCATTTCTAGTGAGTTTCTTCATCTTTCTTCATTGATCATCCCTCTTATATTTGTAATTAGCCTTGTAGCTCTTCTCTGCACCCTATCCTATGTAGGAATAGTTCTTTTGTGACATGAAGACAGAATTGAATTCAGCACTCCAAGTAGTCTCTGACCAATGCAGTACAAAACTTTAATATAACCTCTAGAGAATTGTACATTACTGTTCTGGCTATATATCCCAGCATTCTATTAGTTTTTTTCCCCTCTCATTCCACCCACTGGTGCACTTTGCTGTCTGAGAATGAAGGATTAATATCGGAGTGAAAGATAGTTAGCTTGTAGGTTGGAAATGTCATCTCACTTCTTGCACTGTGGTCATCCCCTCAGGGCTTGAAGTGTAACACACCAGAAAATAGCTGATCCTTAAGTGCCTACCAACTGTTCCCAAGTAACACATGGTGATGGCAACAAAGCTATTCATAATATTTATGCTATGATACGTGGTGGATAAAAACACTCCAGCTTGTTATTAATCTTTTGCATACATATTGCAAGCTGACAACCTAGAACTATCAGGGCGTTAGATTTGTTTAACATAACAGAGACATTTAGATGGGTCAGGAACAATTCCTCAGAATCCTTGGTGTTCAGATATTTCTGCATGTGGCTCCTTCAATCTTTTCCCCACAGCAGGTTATAAACTCCAGCAGGTACGAGTGCAGAGGCCTGAATTTATCGCCTAATTTAGCAGCATCGGTGGCCATGCTGTTGTAATGTCTTAAGAAAAATGGTAAATTGTAAGGTTTTGAGAAATCGGATCATTCAGAATGGTCACATCCTAAAGCATCCAGATTTAGGGCGGATTTATTTTCCTCGATAGCTTGCCCAGAATCAGATGGGATAGCTGTGATAAAGGGGCCATGATACCTACTGCCAACTCATTTCCCCAATCAGAATTTACTTGCCCCACCACCCTACCACCACCCCCTCCCCCTGCCAGGACTGCCACTGGCATTTCCTCCCCTGCCTACCGCATGTATGGAAATGCAGGTAGGGGTGAGGCCCGGGTTCCCAGCCCGTTTCCCTCATGTCCATTCTGTTCCTGATGCTCTTCGTGCCCACCAGGTGAACTGTGGCAGCAGGAACAGACCCAAATGCTTCAAATAGAGAGAGAGAGGGCCTAGTACTGTAGCACCATGGCCTGTATTTTTTGGGGGGTTGCTGGTGGGCTCCTGTTAGCTGGTGGGAATGCCACTGGGAGCCCACAATGAATATATAACCCCCAACCCAAGAAAATGGCCACGGTCATGGTGGAGCTGAGGCAATTGACATAAGTCCGGCTCCGACACAATAGGACAAACTCAGAAAAATCCACTCCTTAACATCTGAAGTGGAACAATAATTTTCCTGCAGAGACTACTAATGGTTTTAATAGATGAATTAACAGGTATTTGTTAATAAGCTCCTGCTCCAAATGATCTCCTTATGCGGTGCATTAATTGAACATTATTGCTAATGGATTTCCTTACTTTGTTATAACACTACATTTGTGTGGGTGTAGTGTTTGTATTGAAATTCCTACTATAAGGTTGGCATTATACTGCACTCTTTGCAAACTAGTGTAAGGGGACATCCTACAGATGTCGCACACCTCAGCTAGATGGATAAAGTGTACGAGTTAGTGCTCCCAAGGCAAAGAGTTCGTCTTTTTCTCTCAAAGTTTTGCTTGATGTGCAGTAACTTTTAAAGGCCATGCAACGTGACATGATCTGTGGCACAGAGCCTTTACAGGACACCACTTTTAAAAAAAAATCTTGTTCTATGTGGTAGCGCTATTTTTAAAATGTTATTTGAAATATTAAGATGACTGCTGCCTATAATTTTTTTCATGACAGGTTCCACCACAGGCAACATCAATCATATTAGACAGCTCGCTGTCCACTGATGCGCCAGGGAATTGGCAGAAGCTTTATTTAGATTTGCAGCCCCTAAAATAACTCTGCCCAGAACAGCAGCGGCAGCAATGGCAGCAAAAGTGGCTTCTTCCACGTTTCTGGGTGCAAGGGATGATTGATGTTTTTTTAGTTCTGTAGTAATATTCTGTGTTTCTCAATGGTGAGATCAGAATGAAATCCACCATTGGTCAAAAACGGGGGGAAAGATAAACCCAGCTACTACAGGCCAGGCAGTTTAACCTCGGTAGTGGGGGAGCTTTTAGAAACAGTAATCAGGGACAAAATTAAGAGTCACTTGGACAAGTGTGGATTAATTAAGGAAAGCCAGAACTGATTTGTTAAAGGCAAATCATGTTTAACCAATTTGATCGAGTTTTTTGATGAGGTAACAGAGAGGGTTGATGAGGGTAATGCGGTTGACATGGTGTACATGGATTTCCAAATGGCGTTCAACAAAGTGCCATATAATAGGCTTGCCAGCAAAGTTGAAGCCCATGGGACAGTGGCAGCATGGATACAAAATTGGCTAAGTGACAGGAAACAGAGAGTAGTGGTAAACGGTTGTTTTTGGGACTGGAGAAAGGTATACAGTGGTGATCCCCAGGGGTCAGTTCTAGGACCACTGCTTTTCTTGATATGTATTAATGACTTGGACATGGGTGTACAGGGCACAATTTCAAAATCTGCAGATGACACAAAACTTGGAAGTACAGTGAACAGTGAGGAGGAGAGTGACAGACTTCAAGAAGACATAGACAGGCTGGTGAAATGGGTGGAAAAGTGTGAAGTGATACATTTGGTAGAAAGAACGGGGAGAGGACATATAAACTAAATGGTACAATCCTAAAGGGGGTGCACAAACAGAGAGACCTGGGGGTATGTGTGATCAAATTGTTGAAGGTGGCAGTGCAGGTTGAGAAAGCAGTGAAAAAGGCTTACGGGATCCTGGGCTTCATAAATAGAGGTATAGGGGGAAAAATTGGGTGGCACCCATTTTGGGGCAGTAACATCGCCACGAAAAAGTTAGCGCCCCTCCGCCGTAAATTCAGTAGTAGCGCCCCAAGGAGGAAGTGGGGTGTTACTGGAAAGCACTCGACCTCCTGCTTGGGGCGCTACTAATGAATTTCACGGTGCTACGTGCAGTAGCACTGCATCATTGCAGGCCTCCTTATTTGATTAAAGGGGAGGGGCCTAGCGCTGCGCGCACTGGGGCCCTGCTGGACCACCGGGGAGCGGGGTGCCGTGAAAGCAGCCCGGCACTCAAGAGGAGTGCCGGGCTGAGCGATCGCAGCAGGTACCCCACGTAAAAAAGTGAAAGGGGGCAGGTGCTGGCAGTCGGCCAAAATAAAAATGGCCGCCCGACCCCTGCCCTTTAAGTAGCGCTGCCACCGCTGCAAAACGCCCCCTGACCCTGTCGGACATATCGTCTGGTGATAGGTCGGGGGCGCAAGGGAAGTTTGCGGCCAGGGCACAAGTGGGGCGCTGCGCAAGGCGATGGTGTAATCGGCGGTCGCGCGGGGCGCTACCGGCTACCGCCGCCACTAATCTCCCGCTGAATTTCATGGGAGGCGTTAATGGCGGCGCGCCCAGGCAAGAGGGGATTTGCACCCAATTAGCGCCCCCCCCCAACCCCCACCCCGGAGCGCTAACAAGAGGCGCAAACCAACCCAATTTTTCCCCCATAGAGTACAGAAGTGTGGAAACTATGATGAACCTGTATAAAACACTGGTTCGGCCTCAACTGGAGTCTTGTGTCCAATTCTGAGCGCCACACTTTAGGAAGGATGTGAAGGCCTTCGAGAGGGTGCAGAAAAGATTTACGAAAATGATTCCAGGAATGAGAGACTTCAGTTACGTTGATAGACTGGAGAAGCTGGGGTTGTTCTCCTTGGAGCAGAGAAGATTGAGAGGAGATTTGATAGAGGTGTTCAAAATCATGAGGGGTCTAGACAGAGTAGATAGAGAGAAACTGTTTCCATTGGCAGAAGGGTCGCGAACCAGAGGACACAGATTTAAGGTGATTGGCAAAAGAATCAAATGCGACGTAAGAAAAAGCTTTTTTACGCAGCGAGTGGTTAAGATCTGGAATGCACTTCCTGAAAGGGTGGTGGAGGCAGACTCAATCTTATCTTTCAAAAGGGAGCTGGATAAGTATCTGAAGGAAAAAAATTTGCAGGGCTATGGGAAAAGGGCGGGAGAGTGGAACTAGCTGAGAGTCGGCACGGGCTCGACAAGCCGAATGGCCTTCTTCCGTGCTGTAACCATTCTATGATTCAATGAAAGTGGAACACAGAGCAAAAAAGGGTAATTGGAACAACTTTCATCTCATTTGCCACCTCCTGCTGTACCTTGCCATTTCTCTGTGGGTGCTTAGGGTTACCTTCCAACCTGGTGAAGGCATTCTTTCAGAACATTATGCTATAAAAAAAAGTTTCAAGTGAATCATCTTGGAATCTTCCTTTTCTTTGGTACTTTCTTCAGTCCATTTTTGCTTTTCAGGGCCACGCTGTAACTGATGCAAATCATCAAATGGAAAGGGATCAAACCCAGGCAGCCTTGACTGTGCATTACAATAAATTAATACATTTTTTAATTTTTTATTCGTTCATGAGATGTGGGCATCGCTGGCAAAGCCAGCATTTATTACCCATCCCTAATTGCCCTTGAGAAGGTGGTGGAGAGCCGCCTTCTTGAACCGCTGCAGTCCGTGTGGTGAAGGTGCTCCCACAGTGCTGTTAGGGAGGGAGTTCTAGGATTTTGACCCAGCGACGATGAAGGATCGGCAATATATTTCCAAGTCAGGATGGTGTGTGACTTGGTGGGGAACATGGAGGTGGTGGTGTTCCCATGCACCTGCTGCCCTTGTCCTTCTAGGTGGAAGAGGTCATGGGTTAATTAAAAGGCCGGTAAGCTAATATGAAATTCAGATCTCCTTTTGTTTTCAGCACTAAGATGGAAAAGTGAAGGAGCTACGGTTCTTCTACTCCGCTGTAGTCATGGGGAAGTAACTGCGTGAGAGAAACACATGTAAGGGCCAATTTTAGCCCCTGTACCAGATGAGAGTGGGGTATGTAGGGGTTAAAATAGCAGAGTTCTCCTCTTTGGGTTGGCGCTGCACTCACCCATCGCCAGTTTAACTGGCATGCTTCAGACAGCACGGGAGGTCCTTGCCACAGGCAGGCGAGGATCTCTTATATATGTAAAGTAGGGGTCTCATAACATAAATAGGACCCTGACGGGATTAAAATGCACAGTACCGAGCTCACCAGAAAAAGTGGATAGAAGCCAGGAGATCAGGAGATCGGCCCTTGCTGTTCACCCGTAATATGCAGATGAGGCCCGGCCATCAAAATGGCTCAGGCTTCTTGAAGGGGACAGTGAAATCAGAGAGCTTGCCCTCTGCCACTCAAGGTGAAAATTGGGCCTCATGATTCATCGGGCCAGAATTTGCTGTCAAAATAATGGTGAGGCTAATGCTGCTCTCCGTTAATTATGCACAAATGGTACAGCAACTTCAGGTGAGGGGCAGATGTGCAGTTAAACGTGAACATCCAAAAGTTGCGGTCAGAGGTGTGCTGCTCCACCGTTAGCGTCACGAAAACGGCATCTCGCTGCCTGACTCACCATTGAAATGCGTTGAATGGCATGAAGTTGCTGTATTTGCACAGTAGATACAAATGAAACTCGCCACAGAAAGTTAATTCTTGTCCATGACAGTCTAAGTACCCCTTTAATGATGTGATAAGTGTTAATTACTGCCAGCCAACCTCTCTGGCACCGAAAATTAACTATTACAAGTGTGGACTCTCATTCTTTCAGGTATTAATTGTTGTTGGAGATTTTAAAAATGTAATATTGAAATATTTCTTTTTAATTTTCCTTTCTGTCTCTTTTCTCTTTCTTGTTTAATCTAATTTTTCTTTCCTTCCCTTCATTTCTGTTTCTGTACTTGATTTGACATTGAATTCACACACTATAATTTACACTTCCTTCCCAGTCCTTGCACTGTTCATTTCAAAATCCTTCAATCTGATTGGTTAAAATGAGATACCCTATTGCTTGCCCTGTTCACTCAGGTCCCAGATCCCAGTTTCCCTCATTGTGCCATTATCAGCTCACATTTTCAGGAACTTTTGCACACAAAAAATGTAATAACCTAAACGTGTAACAGCAAGTCTAACTAACTAGGTGCAACAAATTATGGCCAGATATAATTTCAGGCTAGGCAATAATCTTCTTCTTCTTGATCTTCTTGTCAAAATCTAAGTCAGATATCCAGGCCAAAGCTTCCGGTGTAACATGGGGTGGATGATGACAGCCTTCTCACGGCCAGTAACTTAAATGTTATTGTGCATAAAACATGGTGTTGAGTAGTTGTCTTCTCAGCTGCTTTCAGAGTGCAGCTTGCTGGAATAGACCACATTACGTGGAATGTTGAGACTGTATCAGGGATAGTATGCGAGGGCTGTTTTTCCAAAAGTGTTTTCCCAGTGTAGAACCACACCTGCTTGGAGTGCGTATCAGGAAATCACAGGCACTCTCCTCACAATCTTCTATCCATTAATAAAATTGGATGGAAAATTATGATGATTTCTCGATATATGAGTGAAACTCCATGCTGTGAATGTGCTTTTAAAAAATTGTGATGTACTTATAATCAGGGTAGAAATTCATGTGGGCCTGTTCCAGAATCAGCCCTGCGTCTGCAGCCTAGGTGCAATTAGCAGAAGAAATTGGTCAGGAGCCCTCATTATCATGAAATACGCAGGCTACCAGTACTAATCCTGCTGTCCAAAAATACCCAGCAGCCAAAAATGACTATTCAGAGGCGTACCTGAATGGAGGTGGGGATCCTTTTAAATATCGTTGCTTCAGCCTGCTTTGAATATTCACACCATGTTTTTCTGGGTGGGCATAAGAATGAGCGAATCAAACGATCCCAGGCACCAGTTTCCCCAAAGGGGTCTCAGTACAAGTGCATGGTCCCGAGTTACATATTTTAATGAGACCAGCATTCATTTCAGGTGGCCGCCAGGGACGCGTAATGAGCACGTTAACCAATATGCCAGCGGGCACATTTGTGCGCACGTTCGGCACGGAACATACCATCGCGAAATTGTGCAATTATAAGTGGAATAAGAGTTATAAGTGGAATTTGCGCTCAAAAACTTGTCAAAGCGCAACGGAATTTTTGCGCCAGGTCTCTATAAATTGCTTTTGTTTTATTCAACTGTTTTTAGCCAACTTAATTATACAATGAAAGAGAGGTCTGCCTGGAGAGGGTTGAACTTGAGGTCTCCAGGATGGCACTTGGGCTGCACACTCACCATTTTAGTAATGGGAAGTCAGTGCAAGAAATTTAGAATTCCTACATTAGTCATGAAAAATTTATACTGGGTGACTAATATATAGTCCTTGCCTTTTTCTATGCTCTTAGTAGACCGGTCCAATTACCAACCAATTTCAGAAGAACAAGTACATTGCTACTTGCAGTTAAACTATTAAAATGGCAAAGAAAATCCAGCTTATGTCTGGTTAACTGTTCTAACTAGTTTCACATTGCTCACAAAAATTAAGCATTTATGTAATATGCTGTTTAATTAACCAATTTCTATTGCATTCCCTCATATTATTCTGGTCAAGTCTACACCTGGGCTGCCCTAATGAATAAGTTATGCGTCAACATAATGGACTGTTCTAATTAATGTAAATGACTGCCATCTGGACTGCTTTGTTCCTAGAAATGCCCAGGGTCAAACAAGGTTAACAATCTCCATTGTGGCACAGGACGCCCTTGACATTTAAAGTTGTAACCTGGCAAAGAATGGGCCAGAATATTACAGGGGTTCTTAACAGTAGACAATGGAACTGATTTTCAGTATAATTCAGTATTGCTGACAATACAAACGATTGGCGTCACTTCATTGTAATGGCCAAGAATACAATACATAGTAAAAAACAGGATAGCATGTTCTAGTCAATATACTTGCTTCTGATCAATTGGAAATCTAAAGCTATTGGAGACTGGGTAAAAGGAAAGGCCATTTTAATGGCCTGTTTTTATTTGTACTTACATTTCTATTTTATACATTTGTATTTTGTTTGCATTTTACTGCATTGCACTGATCAAAGTCACAAATGGCATTTCATGCAGCCGTGAGCATAGTTTCCTGCGTTTCCTCATCTTCTTTGACCTCTGCCATCTTCACTACCACTGACTCATCCTCCTCCATCTCTCCTCTGAAGTCAACCTTCAGGACACTTCTCTCTCCTGGTTTTGCTCTTACCTGACTCGGTGTAGGCCTTCCGTTGCTGCCAACAGCTTGGAATTATTACATAGAATGACATAAATCTACAGCACAAAAACAGGTCATTTGGCCCAACTGGTCTGTGCCATATACTCTACACACGCCTCCTCCCAATCTAATTACCTCTTCCTATCCTGCCTCTCCCCCTCAGCCTGCACAGTCACTTCCAATGTTCACCAGGGATCCATCCTTGGCTCCCTCTTCTTCACTATGTACATGCTACTTTCTGGCAATATTATCTAGAAGCAGAGTCAGCTAACATGTGCATGCTCATGACAACCAGCTCGATCTACCTCACTGCCTTAATTGATCCAAAGGTTCTTGCCAACTTCTCAAATTGCTTATCTGATATCAAGACCTGGATGTGCTAAACCTCCTCTAGCTGAGTATCAGCAGGACTGAGGCCAGGTCCTTTGGTTCCTAGCAGCATCTACATACCTCTGGCCTCAATTCCATCAACCTTCCCAGTTGCCAACTCTAATTGAGAAAGGAAGTGTGTAACTTGGCATCCTGCTCAACCAAGAGTTTAGCTTCCCCCCTACATAAATTCCATTAACAAAACTTTCTTCCACCTCTGCAATAGGAACATAGGAAGGAACTGGAGAGAGACATTAGCCCGCGAGTCTGTTCCACCATTTAATTAAACCATGGCTGATCAGCCTTTATTCCATATCCCTAACCCAACAAAAATATATTGGGCCAGAAATTCGGCTATCCGGCTTCCCGCGGGTGCAAGGATCGCGCGCGTACTTACATACCGCACCTGCCTGTTGTGCTTCAGGCCCGCGTGTACTTCGGCTCCTGGGCCTCCTGCAGCTGCCGGCGCGCAGTGCTTGCGTATCCCAGGGGTGCAGTTAGTTTGAAGCGTCCCCTAGGATCACGTGGGCCATGGAGAGCCAATCAGAGCAGGGAATCTCCATTCATAGATTTTGACAGGAAGACCTGTCAAATCTATGAATAGAGATCATCCTCCAAAACCTAACTAAAACTTCAAATACATTTTTAAAAAACATCACATTTGTAAAATAACTATAAATTACATAAATTAACTACTTTAAACAAAAATTTAAATTTTTGAAAAAATTAATTATACTTTTTAACGGTGCTAAAAATAAACTTACCTTTCTTTAAAGTATGTAAAAAAGATAAACCTGTTGAAAAAATGTTTAAATTGTATTTAATTCACCTCTTACCTTGTTAAAAGCAGGCCTTGCGCCTCAATTTTTCTTGCGCAGCTTCTCCATACTTACCCTCACGGAGAAACCTGAAAAAAAAACGAAGTTCGCTGCGCGCGCGCTGCCTCTCCGGCACACGCGGTTGACCTTCGAACCCCTTCTTTCACGAGACCGGAAGTTCCAGTTTCCCGTGCATGCGCAGTGCATGTGCGAAACCGGCACTTCCGGTGGCCCTACGGGTGAGTAAACAGCGCGTACTCACCCGGGAAGACCCGAATTTCTGATCTTAATCTTGACAATTTCAATTAACCCAGCATCCACAGTCTTTGGGTAGAGAGAATTCCAAATATTCACTACCCCCCTCTCAAACAGATATTCCACTTTGGATGCTGTTGGGGGGGATGACTTATCAGGGGAAGGCGGCAGCAGCCAACTTCCTGGCACCATGGGTGGCTCTGCTGCACAGGCTGGGAGGAAAAAGTGTGGAAGAGCTATAGTGATAGGGGATTCAATTGTAAGGGGAATAGATAGGCGTTTCTGCGGCCGCAAACGAGACTCCAGGATGGTGTGTTGCCTCCCTGGTGCAATGGTCAAGGACGTCTTGGAGCGGCTACAGAACATTTGGAGGGGGAGGGGGAACAGCCAGTTGTCGTGGTGCACATAGGCATCAACGATATAGGTAAAAAAAGGGATGAGGTCCTAAAAGCAGAATATAGGGAGTTAGGAGGTAAATTAAAAAATAGGACCTCAAAGGTAGTAATCTCAGGATTGCTACCAGTGCCACGTGCTAGTCAGCGTAGAAATAGGAGGATATTTCAAATGAATACGTGGCTAGAGGAATGGTGCAAGGGGGAGGGATTCAAATTCCTTGGACATTGGAACCGGTTCTTGGGGAGGTGGGACCAGTACAAACGGGACGGTCTGCACCTGGGCAGGGCCGGGACCGATGTCCTAGGGGGAGTGTTTGCTAGTGCTGTTGGGGAGGGTTTAAACTAAAGTGGCAGGGGGTTGGGAACCTGAGCAGGGAGACAGAGGAAAGGGAAACAAGGATAAAAGCTAAAGACAGGAAGGAGAAAAACAAAAGTAGAAGGCAAAGGACTCAACGGTTTAAATCAAACATGGTCACAGTAAATAATAATTCATATAGGTCTGAGAGCGTTAAAAAAACAAGCCTGAAGACTTCAAGGAGCATTCGGAACAAGGTGGATGAATTAGATGTGCAAATAGAGGTAAATGAATACGATTTGATTGGGATTATAGAAACATGGCTCCAGGGCGGCCAAAGCTGGGCACTCAACATCCAGGGTTATTCAATATTTAGGAAAGATAGGCAAAAAAGAAAGGGAGGTGGGGTAGCATTGCTGGTTAAAGAGGGGATTAACACAATTGAAAGGAAGGATATTAGCTCTGATGATGCGGAATCTGTATGGGTAGAACTGAGAAATAACAAGGGGCAGAAAACGTTAGTGGGAGTGGTATATAGACCTCCAAACAGTAATACGGAGATTGGGGACGGCATTAAAAGGGAAATTAGAGAAGCATGCAGTAAGGGCACAGCAGTCATCATGGGTGACTTTAATTTACATATAGATTGGGCTAACCAAATTACTAAAAATACTGTGGAGGAGGAATTCCTAGAATGTTTACAGGATGGTTTTCTGGAACAATATGTCGAGGAATCAACCAGAGATCAGGCCATCTTAGACTGGGTATTATGTAACGAGAAAGGATTAATTAGCAATCTTGTTGTACGAGGCCCCTTGGGTTAGAGTGATCATAATATGATAGAATTCTTCATTAGGATGGAGAGTGAAGTAGTTGAATCAGAGACTAGGGTCCTGAATTTAAATAAAGGAAACTACCATGGTATGAGGCGCGAATTGGGTAGGATTGATTGGGGAATGTCACTCAAGGGGTTGACGGTGGATAGGCAATGGCAAACATTCAAAGACTGCATGGATGAACTACTGAATTTGTTCATCCCAGTGTGGCATAAGAATAAAACAAAAAGGGTGACTCAACCGTGACTAACAAGGGAAATTAGGGATAGCATAAGATTCAAGGAGAGGGCATATAAATTGGCCAGAAAAAGCGATAACCCTGAGGATTGGGAGCAGTTTAGGATTCAACAAAGGAGGACAAAGGGATTAATTAAGAAGGGGAAAATAGAATATGAAAGTAAGCTTGCTGGGAACATAAAAACTGACTGTAAGAGCTTTTATAGATATGTGAAGAGAAAAAGATTAGTGAAATCAAGTGTAGGTCCCTTGCAGTCAGAAGCGGGGGAAGTTATAATGGGGAACAAAGAAATGGCGGACCAATTAAATGCATATTTTGGTTCTGTCTTCACAAAGGAGGACCCAAATAACCTCCCAGAGATGTTGGAGAACATAGGGTCTGATGAAAGGGAGAAACTGAAAGAAATCAGTATTTGCAGGGAAATGGTGTTAGGGAAATTGACGGTATTGAAGGCCGATAAATCCCCAGGGCCTGATAAGCTACATCCTAGGGTACTTAAGGAAGTGGCCCTAGAAATAGTAGATGCATTGCTGATCATCTTCCAACATTCGATGGAATCTGGAACTGTACCCATGGATTGGAGGGTAGCTAATGTTACCCCACTATTCAAAAAGGGTGGTAGAGAGAAAGCGGGGAATTACAGACCGGTAAGCCTGACATTGGTAGTGGGGAAAATGCTAGAGTCCATTATAAAGGATGTAATAGCTGAGCACTTGAAAAACAGTGACAGGATCGGACAAAGTCAACATGGATTTACAAAAGGTAAATCGTGCTTGACTAATCTACTGGAATTTTTTGAGGATGTAACTGGGAAAATAGATAAGGGAGAACCAGTAGATGTGATGTATTTGGACTTTCAAAAGGCTTTCGATAAGGTCCCACATAAGAGATTAGCATGTAAAGTTAAGGCACATGGGATTGGGGGCAAGGTATTGACTTGGATAGAGAACTGGTTGGCGGACAGAAAGCAGAGAGTAGGAATTAATGGGTCTTTTTCCGAGTGGCAAGCAGTGACTAGTGGGGTACCGCAGGGATCGGTCCTTGGACCCCAGCTATTCACAATATACATTAATGATCTAGATAAGGGAACTAAATGTAATATCTCCAAGTTTGCAGATGACACAAAGCTGGGTGGGAGTGTGTGCTGCGAGGAGGATACCGAGAAACTCCAGGATGATTTAGACAGGTTGGGTGAGTGGGCAGAAGCGTGGCAGATGCAATATAACGTGGATAAATGCGAGGTTATCCACTTTGGTGTCAAAAACAGAAAGGCAGACTTTTATCTGAATGGCAATAGATTGGGAGAAGGGGAAGTGCAACGAGACCTGGGTGTCCTTGTGCACCAGTCGCTGAAAGTAAGCATGCAGGTGCAGCAGGCGGTGAAGAAGGCAAATGGTATGTTGGCTTCATAGCAAAAGGGTTTGAGTATAGGAACAGGGATGTCCTGCTGCAGTTGTACAGGGCCTTGGTGAGATCACACCTTGAGTACTGTGTGCAGTTTTGGTCGCCTTATCTGAGGAAGGATGTTCTTGTCATGGAAGGAGTTCAGCGAAGATTCACAAGGCTGATACCTGGGATGGCAGGAATGACATATGAGGAGAGATTGGGTCGATTGGGCTTATACTCGCTGGAGTATAGAAGAATGAGAGGGGATCTCATCGAAACATATAAAATTCTGACAGGTCTGGACAAACTAGATGCAGGAAGAATGTTCCCGATGGTCGGAGAGTCCAGAACCAGGGGTCATAATCTAAGGATAAGGGGTAAGCCATTTAGGACAGAAATGAGGAAGAATTTCTTCACCCAGAGAGTGGTGAACCTGTGGAATTCTCTACCACAGAAGGTAGTTGAGGCCAAGTCATTAAATATATTCAAGAATGAGTTAGATATATTTCTTAAAGTTAAAGGTATCAAGGGATATGGGGAGAAGGCAGGGACAGGGTACTGAGTTTGGATGATCAGCCATGATCTCATCGAATGGCTTGAGGGGCCGAATGGCCTACTCCTGCTCCTATCATCTTCTTCTTCTATTCTATGGAAAAAGTGCTTCCTGATTTCGCTCTTAAATTGCCTAGCTCTAATAACATTATGCCTCCTTGCTCTGGAGTCCCCCACCAGAAGAAAGCATTTCTCTGTATCTACCCTATCAAATCCATTCATGATTTTAAAGATCTGAATTACATCACCCCTCAACCTGCTAAAGTCCAGAGTATACAAACCAAGCATTGCCAGCCTCGACTTCTACCTCGTCTCTTCTGCTGCTAAAACCTTAGTTCATGTCTTCATCACTTCAAGGCTTGATTTCTCCAACGTTCTGCTGTTTGACCTCCTGACATGAACCCCTCCACAAGCTTCAGTTCATGCAGGGATCTCACCTCTGGTTGGAAGCACCCTCAAGGGCCAACATTCAACATTAGATTGGATAGGTGGATGAAGGAAAAGTGGTTGAAGGGATATGGTAAATGTGTTTAGAACTATTCGCTTGCATGGAGGGTAAATGTTGACATGGACTGGTTGGGCCAAATGGCCTGTTTCCGTGTTGTAACTTCGATATATTTCTATGTAAAAGTGCAGGTGAGGATGCAGGCTGCAGCACAAGTCCCACACTCCCATCATCCTTGCTCACTCCAAACTGTTCTGGCTTCCCATTCCCCAGCATGGCATTTTCAAAATTCTTCCCCTGGTTTTCAAATCACTGCACCCTAACTAAGTGATCGCCTCCTGCTTTAAATTCCAGCTTCTCTAAAAGCAGACTTTTCCTCGCTCTTCGGGGGCGATTTTCTGACGTCCGAGGAGACGGGTTTGGAGGCGGGAAAGGCGGGAAAATCAGAAACAATGAGGGCGGGTTCGTAACCTGCCTCCGATCCGCCTCCTTCCAGGGATCATCAGTAGACATCAGCGACATCTCCCAGTCGGCCGCCCACAGTTGCATCACGCAGGTTACTGATGCTCTTTTTGCTAAAGGCCGCAGTTACATCCACAATTACATCCAGTTCTCAAGGGATCGAGCAAGTATAACTGCCCGTTTGGTTGGCTTTGCAAATATGGCAGGCATGCCAATGGTGCAGGGCCTCATAGACTGCACACATGTGGCCCTTATCTTTGCCACATCTTTGCCAACCAAAAGGGCTTCCACTCCCTCAACGTACAGCTGGTGTGTAACCACAAGAAGGAGATTTTGCATGTTTGCACCAAGTTCTGTGGTAGTTGCCATGACTCTTTCATCCTGCGGCACTCTAGTGTCCCTCTGCTTTTCAATCCGCCAAACCAACTTAACGGATGGCTCCTTGGTGACAAAGGCTACCCCCTGAAGAAGTGGCTAATGACGCCAATCAGGAGGCCAGCTAACGAGGCTGAAGAGCGCTACAATGCCAGCCACACTTCAACCAGGTCCATCATCGAGCAAACCATTAGGTTTTTGAAGATGCGCTTCTGTTGCCTTGACCGATCGGGTGGAGCCCTGCAGTATACACCATACAGGGTCTCCAGAATGGTCGTGGTCTGCTGTGCACTGCACAACATTGCACAGCGTTGTGGCTTGCAGCTTCCTGATAAGCAAGTGGCTCAGTTCCAGGCCTCCTCAGATGAGGATGAGAGGAGGAGGAGGAGGATCTGGAAGCTGAGGAGGAGGAGGATCTGGAGGAGGAGGAGGAGCAGGAGGAGGTCAGAGCGCCGGTGTATCGACCAGCAGCAGCAGCAGCACGCAAGCACATGGCTGCCCGGGATGCAAGGGATGAACTTATCCTGGCCAGATTTGCATAGGTTGCCCAAGTTGGCACATGTCCTTGGCTCCATCCTAAGACATCATTGACAATGGAGATGACTCTCTGGCCTCCTTTCACTCAGGCCACCAACCTGACAATGCAAGTGTGGCGGAGCCTGCAATGTGGAGCTGCCTAAGGCGAAAGAACAGATGCCATAACGCCAACATTTTGACATCAAATCATTTTGATGCTTTCCAACAAGGATGGCATTTCATCAATACACAGAAACATTCTCCCAATCTGCATACAGATCTGGAGGTTATATCCCTTGCTAGCTGTACCCACACAGCCTTGGTTTCTTTGGGAGGCCTCTTCCTCCCAGATGAGTGGAAGAGCACCTCCCTGCTAGCTGTCACCCCCTCAAACAACGTTTGCAGCGCCTCATCCGAGAACCTCGGGAAGGCCCTTGCCTTGGAATTGGACATAGTGGTTTCTCAGAATATGTTGCAGGTGGTGCAGCATCGGCAGAAATCCTGTGGAATGAGCCAAGGCAGCAAGCAGCCCTTAAATGAGGCTGGAATAGTGATGTCAGCAGAGGCGGGTTTCAGTCCCAAAACACTAATTGACCAAGGGCATCCCACACCACTGAAATCAAGTGGCCAATCAGGGGAAAATTGCAATTTTTTGAAAACTATCAGTGGAGACGGGTTTCAAACCCACCCAAACCGAAACCCGCCTCCATCCCGCCTCCAGTGGGAAAATCGTCCCCTTTGTTTCCTCCACTCTACCATTGACAACCGTTTGTTTGCCACTGCACTCTTACCCTATGGAATTCTCCACCATGTTCTGACTTCCTTCCCACTTTCCTCCCTGCTTTCAAAAACCTCTTCAAGACTCTCCACTTCAGCCTGGCATCGGGTTCTCCAGACTAGCCGCTCCATTTCTCTCCGTTTTCCTTATGCGCAGTGCCCACTGTATCCCTTACTGCAAACCACTCAGATATCTTTTGCACGGAAGGAGCACTACATAAATACAAGTTATAATTGTTATATTTAGCAGATGGACTGCTGGTGAACTTAATGTGAGCATATTCCTGCCCTGTCCTTAGTGGTGTTGAACTGACAAATCAGGAGTATCATTTAGTGGTTCCTTGCATCAAGTGACTTTGTTGCAGTCAATGATTGAAGGGATAATTACTAGTCCTAGCCCTTTTTGGGCTACCCCAGATCAGGCGTATTCCCCAGACGTTCACCTTCAACTAAAGTTAGAGATAGCTGAATCCTAGAGACGCTTAATTGGGTCTAAAGGTCCAAACTATCTCTCCCTAAAAGAAAGGAATGACTTGAAGATGTTATCGTCCTCCGGATAGCACTTTTAATAAGTTTAACTAGACTGTAACCTTCCGGATATTATGAGGGTCTGGAAAACCCCCCCAGAATTCTGCAACTCCTCACAAAAGAGTGTACAGAAATTGAGTTCGCGAGTTTGATACAGAAATACTATGTGAGATAATTCTAAAAATATATAGATTTATTAAAGAACCGACATGCAACTAACAGTTGGTGATTCAATCGCAACTTTAACAGTTCAAAATACAAATAGCTTACATTTCTTATCAGAGATCCTTATTCTCAAATCTTACATTCATTACATTTTTATATTTCTACTTATTCTTAATCCAGAATATCCACCAAAATCAAATACCTTTGATCCCCCGAGACTCAAAGAGTTAAAAACTTACAGAGCCTGCCTCTGAAGTTGAGAATCGCTTGCCCCTTCCAGCGACTTCTGACTTCCTATCTGAAAGTTCCATATCTTATACTCTTTTTGCAGTGGTATATTCTTTGAAGTTTTCTGCTGATGTAAGCTAATTATCTCCAGTCATATTTCTGTTGACTTCTTTCTAATCTTACTGTCAGTTCAGCTGCTGCATGCATAATTATATCTGCTATGTAGGTGTTTCAAAACTTATCATAAAAAATGGTTATAACAGATTTATCTATTTGATGCCATTCTTACAAAGGTCTTCTATTGAATTCTTAAATCACTTTAACTGGTTGAAAGCAGACTTCTGTCTCCGTGTGTTCCAAGTTCAACACATAATCAATGTGAATACTTGGTGCATCTATTGATGTCATATTTACAAAGTCTTTTGTTTGTATCTTTTACAACATGTAATTTTAAAAACACTTCAACCGAGTACATAATTGTTTTCCTAGCTACTTCAATTGGTTGTATTACAAACTTATGTTTCTTGTCTTTCATTTGATGTTACTTTTACAAAGACACATGGTTTTTTAATGTTCTGTGTTTCTGTTCGAAGTGTTAGTTTTTAACACTTTAAACTGGGTATTGGTATTGTGTTGGTTCCAAACTGCAGACTTCTTGGAAGCAACTCTTTGCTTCTTCAATAGGGCCATTGTCTCAGTATTTACAACCAATTCCCATTTCAAAAGCTTGTATGGTGTTTACAGCTTTGTGACTCATCTTATCTCAGAAGCCTATATTTACAGCTTTGTGTCGTTGAGGCTTTTAGATTTTTAAACCCAGTTTGTCATATTTTAATAAAGCTAGAATTCTGTTCATAGGATGGTGTATTTTTCTGAATAGGTATGGCTCATTCCTTTACATGATGGATGATATACAAGTGGAGACTGGAAGTGAAACAAACACTATGTGCTAGGGACACACTTGGTGGATGACTAATTTGCAATAAATATGATAAATCTTCTATTTGCTCTTTTTATACCAATCAGAAGCACCATGTTACGAATTCTGAAGAACAGCCAGGGAGATACTGTCTTCAGAAGAACATATCCTAGTTTCTGCTCAAAATTAGATTTTGCTTATTTATTCCATTTATTTTAACATGTTAACACATCTGTTACAAATATTACAACCCAATCTCTAATGATTATGCAGCAAAATTTGTATGTTGAATATCATTGAGTTATGTGTATTCACACAGAGTTACATTGCAATTATTTTGCCTGTGACAATATTTGAATATAGGCATAATTCATCCCTGTCATATTTAAGCTTATATGAGCAATCAAGAAGTGACTGGCAACTCTTAAAGCAGCAAATTTTGCAACAGGGAATTCCTATACAGAAAATTACACCGCTGCAGCTGAAGAAAGCAAAATGTACACCTATAAATTTTATGTCACTACTCAAAAGCATTGTAATATGTACACGTTAGGAGCTAGATAGAAAAAAACACACTATAAATCAGATTTTTCCAAGGTATCCACAATTCTCATCATGTTTTAAAAGGCAAAGGGGGAATTCAATTACACTGTTGGATAAATATTTTTTTAAATATAGCGGAGATAATTTACTCGCAGTCCTCATTACATCATATAGGTCATGTCATCAGTATTCATATTTCCTGTCAGCCTGCTCCAATTTTGCAGTGTTTTGTACCCATACAGGATATGCAATAGAGACAAGCAACAATTTTGCACCATGCTATCCACAAACTCATCTCCTGCACAAACCAAAGGTCAGTAACTGAATTTATCACCTTATATCAGCTGACTCTGGAATCCAACCATTGAAAGAAATGACTTATTTTATTCTCGTTGTAAATAATGAATAGAGCACAGAAAACACATTCCATTCATTTCTCACATAAAGGGTATGGATTAAATGTATTATTCAACAGGCAATGCCCATCAGTTTTGGCGGAAAAAACCTCAGATTAATGCACAATTTTCTTCAAGTGTCAGGTGGATTGATACAAATCCTTAATCAAATAATAGCAACATATGTGAGTACCACTCCTGGAATAATGGATAAATATTTCACCATGTCCTAGTTAAAATAAGGAAGCATGCATCTAAATTAATCGCATATTCAGCTCTTTTCTTTCTATAGGAATTGAATTCCTTGACAAGAAAGCTCCCAAGAGTTTTACACTAGTTGTTGGGTTGTTCTTTAGGAATAAAAGCAGCACAAACTATGAGACTAAAGCCATGTACACGTACTGTGGTGGGAGTGGGGGGGGGGGGGGGGATCATTAAATATTTATAACCGTCTTTATTCAAAAACCTGCAAAGAATTATGAATGTTAGGTACATTTTAGTGAAACAACTACTGATGAATAAATAAAAGCTAGAAATCCAGTTTGGTGTGCGAATAGAAGAATCTCTTTGTTTTCTCCAGTATTATGATGATAATTCTACTTTGTGCTATTCTTTCCTTTAAAAATGAGCAAAAACATGAATGTCAAGGACATGCTCTTGAAACATGTTCAGGAAAAATATAAGCCAAGACTAATAAATTAGCATAACAGTGGTAGGAGTGTGCGTTGTTTTGCTTGTACACACATCTGACAACCTTTTATAGAGAAAGAACAAAGGTAACCTGATGTGCATATATGTATCTGTCTAACAGAAATGTGCAAATTGCTGAAATCTCTGTTCCATAGGATTAGTTACAAATAATATCATGGACTAAATAAAGGCATAGTCACAGCAGCTGGTACTAGCTGTCAAGCTCCCAGGAACCAATTTAAGGATAGACTGAGGAAGGCCATCCTCGATCGCAAATACGCTACCATTATCTTAAAAGTGATATTTCACTAAAATTCAGGAAATCCGATCATTTCATTTACACTATATTCTGGTGTAACTTTAAAAGTAGGAGGCTAAGTTGATAAAGCTGTAAAAGAAAAAGCATATCCTAGCTTTTAGAAATAGGGGTATAAAGTTCAAAAGCAAAAAGGTAACACTAAACCTATATAAATCAAAGGCCGCAGTTAAAATATAATGTCCAGTTTTGCCCCCCTTACTTTAGGATGGATATCAAGACTGTGGACAGGGGGGTGTAGAAGAGATTCACGAATATCATACCAGCGATGAGAAGTGTCAATTATGAGGGAAGACTAGAAAAACTGTGGTCATTTTTAATAGAACAAAGATGGTCAAGAGGAGTTCTGATAGATGTATATAAAATTACAAGGGGTTTTAATAAGGTAAAGTAGGAAAAATGATTTCTACTCTTAAGTGAGTCAGTAAACAAAAGGCATAATTTTAAGATCATCACCAAAATAGCAAAGTCATGACTGAATAGCCAAAGTACTAAACAGGCAAAATAACACCAACCTTCAGTAGCACCATATAAAATGGCCTCCTCAATGTGGTGTCCACTTCAAGCAGCTCAAACCCCCACTTACATAGTGGTGCTACTTCTTCAATGTGGGAGTGGGGGGAAAGGGCATGGAGGGGTTGGCCACGCCCCTTAACCCTGTTTACATGAGGCTTAGCATGCCCCCACCAGGCCTTAAAAGGGACTGGTGGGGGCGTGCTAAGGGTCAAAGGTGCTAAAGGTCTGACGAAGGGTCATCGACCTGAAACGTTAACTCTGTTTCTCTCTCCACTGATGCTGCCTGACCTGCTGAGTATTTCCAGCATTTTCTGTTTTTATTTCTTAAAAGGGACTGGGTTTTTTTTGGGAGGATTATTCTGGTACAGTTTTTAGTGATGGATTTGAGATGGTAGGCTTTGAAAACTGATTTTATGCCATAAATCCACCCAATACATATAGAAATTCAAAGGAGAATCCATCCCACAGTCATCTTCTCCCTAGCAGACTGCTCTTTTTAAATATAATGGGGGATCATTTCCAAATTTGCCATAAATTCACTGTATAATCATGGCAAGTAACATTTTGTGGCGGAGAAAAGGGGTACAAGCCACTTATACCAATTTATTGCCTCAAAATAGATCCACCTGAATTCCCTCATGCTTTTTGGCACTTCCCATGATCTGTACGTCCCATCCCTAGCAAGCTTATTTGCATATATTATAATGAGGACCAATGGGGCTGCTGCTCTGAGTTTCCTGCTTTTAGACTTGCAAAGTATCAAAGGTAAGTTAGCCTGAGAATTACAAGCTGCAGCTACTGCCAGGAACAGCGGAGACAGGCCGAAATGAGGAATTCCTGAGCCCGAAGAGTAAGAGTTTCAGTAGTGATGTCTGCAGCTGGGAACAACTTTTGGCTGGGATTTTTTTTGGCATTCTGCCTACACTGACCTGGACTTACATCTCACTGCTTCTGACAATGTGAGACCACTGGGAGATTTTCAATCCCACCCCCCTATTAATTCAAATAGACGGAAAACTGGGCAGTCTCCATTACAGCCATGTGATTCTCTCGGCCCAATTTTTTACCTTGTACTCCTCCCAGGTGATTATTTATGCCCCAGTGAAACAGAGGGATATCTGCCTCAGCAACACTTCAAGGACGTTAAAGTGAATCGACTTAATTTTACCATAAACACACTTTCACCAGATGGAGCTATTTTTCTGCATGGAGTAAAATTTCTTCCTCACATTCAAGTCACCAGAGTGGGGTGGGAACCTAGATCATTTTAGTTGTGCCAGGACTTGTTTAACTAGCTCAGCGACAACTGTACCTTACTTTTTTTTTTGCATCTGTCAAAAGTGATTTCCAGTTCCCTTCCTGTAGCTTTTATAGGGCAGCAAGACTGGGGGATGGAGCAATGATAGAGGGCTAATTTTTTGTATTTCATTCACTATATATTCTTTGCACATTGCTTGGCAATTGTTCCAGCTTAGTGCTGCCTTCGTTGGATGGTTACGGATAGCAGTGAATGTATATTTTCATTCCGATGCTGTGCATCACTGCCTTGACCTAATGTGTGGCCAATCAGTATTTCTTAATTCTCCACCACTGTCCCCTTGTACTTTTACCATTGTACTGGGAACCTGGGGATTATCCTGGGTGCACACAGCCTTGATCTACCAAAAAGTTTGAGGGATGCCAGCACTTCTTTGTTGTAACATTAAAAAGATTATTGGTTTTCAAGATTGCTGTCAATTTTGGGAATCACTTCTGAATCAGTTGCAATCTAAGCTTTTGACTATCATCCTTCCAGCATTTTGTGACGTTGCAGCTATTTAGTCCGTGGTGTAGTGCCTTGCTCCCTTTTACACATGCTTAGTTTATGTCTTCTTCATAACTCCACCTCCCCCCCACACCCCCAATTTAAAATGCAGTACTGGGCAAATCAGTGTATTAATACAAACACATGGCAATCCAATATTCGTCCATGATAAAACATGTGTTACTCCGCAGGTGATCTCATCATTACTCATTGCTGCAGACAGATTAACAGGATATTGAAACATATTTTAAGTCTCAGCCTGGCATCTCTACACTGAATTTGCATTTGTGTGTCACTCTTGGAGATAAAAAGAAACAGAGCTAGTTCACAAAGTTCTGAACGTTTTGTGTCTCTTTTGTCCCTCATAAGGCCTTTGACCACACATCCTCCAAAGATTCTGTTAAGTTATTTTGCAAGACTAAAGTGATCTCATTTTCAAATATCATAAGCAATTACTGAAAAACTGATTTATTTTCTATATTCCCATTGCAGCTATTAATTAGTACAGCACAATGGTTTTAAAGTAGTTGGACCATACAGGTCACCTAGACTAACCATTGGCAGCATTAGAGGTGCATGAAGAGACCATCTGCAAATGTAGTAGATGCTTTGAAGGTTACATCTGCTTTATCTTAAATACAAAAATGTGTTTGAAACGTCAATCAGAACATAGGCAAAGCATGCAAAATGTGAAGTCTGTGTTTGCTGTATTTTCTTTGATTACGCACAAAAATATTGAGGTTGACATTCCTCAGTTTCTCCAAACTTGTAACAGACTCACAATTGAAATCGCTGCAGTAAACCACATTCCAAACTACAAAGCTGAGAAATGTGACTTTGTAAGCAGCAGCAAGCCACGAGAAAGATTGTCTCCTGTGTTACACTGACGTGGTGGTCTGAGGGGGAGGATCGGAGGTCTGGCCTCTGCTGCTAGCCTGAGAGATGGCAGTGTCAGGCAGGTGGACTCCATTCCACTGGGCTCCAGATCCATGTCCTCAATGATCAGCAAGACAGCTGGTCTAACAATGGTTATCAGACCCTGAAAGCACTAAAGGGACAGCAGTTCCATAACAATGGGGGAAAAAAGCTTCCCTGATGTGGCTGCAAATGAGAGCTGGAGACTGGAGACTCACACCTGTCAGTTGCTGCACATGCTCAGAGACTGACCTCAGAGCCTGCACATTCCTTGAACCACCTTTTCACGTGAGTACCCATGAGTCCTAGGTCCCACGATTGCGAAGCCATGTGCAGCTCTCTCCACTGGGGAGGTAGGACTTCCCACTTTTTGGGATGTGAATCATCGGGTGATACTGAGGGGATGGGGCAGGGGAACATAGAGCAGAATCCTGCTCCAGGGACTCCTGTGTGGCCTGGGCCTCCTCCTCTTCATCATCATTGGCATAGTCAAGGAGGATGAAATTTATTCGCTGCTACGCCTTATCATCATCATCATCTTCCTCCTCCTGTGCCCCCTGTTGCTGCATAAAACAATGGTAGAATTTAAGAATGGGTGAGCATGGCCTCCTTGAGATTAAGGGCTGGAATTTGCCAATGGGGAGCTTTTGGAGGCAGGCCTCCCACTTGTCGGGTTTCAGTCCCGCCTCCATCAACCTCTGGCCAACCCACGCTATTTTCCCTTGATTGACCTTGTTAAGCCCGCCCAGCGGGCTTAGCAGGCCAATTAAGGGAAAGTCAGTTACAGAGAACGTCAACATATAACGTTTCATCTGTCAAAATTATTTTTTTTAAATAAGTAACTGACTACTGTACTTCAATCTAACTAGAAAATAGTTTTGTATATATTTTAAAAGTCATTTTCAGTCATTTAAAATTGGGTTACTGACAGGTGGTGGATTGACACTGATTTAAAATGCTTATTTTTTGTGATAAACCCATTCTCAGCTGTACTAATCAAATTTCACCAAGTTACCACTCTTAAATATATAAAGCAATATTTTTTAAAGCAATTTTTTTTTAATTACATTTTAAAGCACTGCCTGATTGCACTGGTTTATGGCAGATTTTGCGTTCAGCGATATGCAAATGAGTGTGAGTGGAAATTCGGAACACTTTTCAAAATGGGCCCAATTTGAACCGGAATCGCAGATTGTGCCCAAAACGGAAACTGTACCCCAACGTGTCATATTTGAAGTCGATCTGTTTTTCTCTCTCTCTTTCTGTATCACACACATACACAGCCTCTGGTTTTCAGAAAATACTCAATATAAACTCTACACAAATAAAGCTTTTGAAATTTGCCGTCTGGCGTTTCTTCAAATTACTTTGAAAACAAGCGCAGATGTTGTTAGAGACAGAAGAGAAGCTTTGAGGGGAATTTTAAACCCCAAAAACGGTTGGGTTTGGATCAGGTGGGATGTAAAAAAAAACTTAAATCTCAAACCTGAACCCAACCCGCCTCGAACCCCCCCACTTCCGGCTTTAATGGAGGCGGGACGGGGGCGTGCAACCAACCCGCTCCCAGGAACCGGGTTGCTCATTTAAATATTTTAATCAGGCTGTGTGCCTCAGATTTTATCTCCATTTTAAATTTAGCCCTGCTCTCCAGAGTTTCCCAGGCCTCAGGAAACCCAGCTGCTAAAGGGAGTCGAGGACTGCTGGGTGGAGGAGTAAATGCCTATCCAGCACTGCTTGTGGGCCAGGAGGAGCAGGAGGGCTTCCTCTCAGCCCCCCCAAGCTAACCTGCTTCCCTCCCTGCGATCGAACCCCACCCCTCCCGCGTTCAGACTCCCCCCCCACGATCACCGACTCCCCCCCCCACGATCAGACCCCTCTCTGAACCCTCGATCTGTCTCTGACACCCATGATCACCCCCTGACCCAATAAGCCACTCAGTACCCACCGCCCCCCCTCGCAATCCCTACCCCAGCAGCACAAACTTACCTGCTCCTGGGCTGCAGCTTCTGCTGTAGCATTCCCCGCCCGACAGGAAGCCAAGCCTGCCAACTAGGCTGGCTTCCAGGTGGGGAATCCTGTTTGAAAAAAAAACTCCACAGCATTTGGGGACCAGACCAGAACTCCTGCCCCTGCTTGAAAATCCCACCCCAGTAAAGATTGGGCCATTTTAGCAGTTCATCTACTGGAACGTCATGTCCTAGCTCAGGCTTTTGGGAAAGAGTGAAGACTCATGTATTCAAAGACATGAAAGACAACTTTATAGTTAAGTTTAATCATGTTATTTGTGAAATGTGTAATGTCTTGTTATTTTACAAACCCTATTTTGGACATTGGAAAATTCAGTTGTGAGAAAAAATTGATGATTTTTCCAAAGAATGTATTCAGTGATTTTACCTGTTTTAAAACCCATGGACAATATAGAAAAATGGTTGATATAATATTTTCTGCAATGTCAACATTGGGATTTGAGGGTTGAATTGGTGATTTGTTTTATCTCCTTAGAAATGTTGAGCCCTGCAACACCCTCAATCTATCTAGACAGCAAGTGAGAGACTGTCTTACTCTACAATGAGAAAATGGCTTGTGGAATTCTCCCTTATATTGTGTTGGTCAACTTCATGTTATTCTTCCCTTTCAGGTAGCCCTACTGTGTTCAAAGGTTCTTTCCCTTCCCCTGAGACTGAGAGTTTGTTATATTTGTCTCAGTTTAATACTCCCTTTTTGATTTTTTTCACTGGTTACTTGTGCCACTCAGTCCATCGTGCCTGTGCCGGCTCTTTGAAAGAGCTATCCAAGTAGGCCCACTCCCCTGCTCTTTCCCCATTGCCCTTCAAATTTCAGCCCTTCAAACTGCCCTTCAGACCTCCTATGAAGGGGGCTAATTTGGCTGGTTTATTGGTACTTGTGGGGAGGAGGCCAATCAGCATTTCCCCCAACCGGCCGTTTGTATTTCCCACTTCCCTCCCCCGCCCCTCCCCCGGCCCAGCAGGTAACCAAGAGGTGCACATAGTGTTGTGGTTACACATGCATATGAAGTCATCATCCACTGACCCTGGATATTCCAGAAGGGTTAGAAGCCGTGGTCACTGGCACCTGCCGCACAGCATTTACAAAACTATGCAATTTAATCAAATGCTTAGTTATTATTACCTATTACTACATATACCATGGGTGGTGTTTGCACTCCATGAAGTTTTATGCATAGATTATATTTCTCCTCTAGTAGGACATGAAATTGACATCACAAAGCAGTTTCAGGTGATTTCCATGGGTTACCAAAGTAACCACACCAAATTCATTTTTAAAAATGAATACTTATAATAAATGTAGAATATATCACCAACCATAGAGTGGCATAAATCTCCTCACTGAGATATCTGACCAGCCTTATGTTGAAGATATTTATCATATCACTTGTTTCACTGTGACATGCCCTCTATGGAATTAACGACCAGGAATTTCCTCAGAGCTGCCCCCGTTCCGCCATCGTAACTTAGCCAGAAATACGGCGGAAACCCTATTTATACATGTAAAATACAGTTTCTGGCTCACTTCTGGCTCACAATGGTGGAGCAGGAGCAGCTCCGAGAAAACTCCCAAACAAAGGGATAAAGCATTACTATAAAAATGGGGAGGGGAAAGAATAACTAAATCACTCATGAAAGTTATAGTGCATAAAAACCAATATACACTCTAGACTCTAATTTAACCATGAACACTGAATAATAAAATGGAAAAATAGCCTGTAAGTAATTAAAATATCTCCCATGTCCATTTCTCCCACTGTGGGAGAATAAATGCTGCAGTGATGAAATTGTTAACAAGTTCTTTCAAATGCATTTATGATGTCACAAGGTATAATAATCAGAGCAAGTCTTAATCTTATACATCCATTTTACGGTCAATTTTTCTCTTACATTTCATTTGAAAATGTTGATTAGATTTATGTTTTATCTATCTTACCCTTTCCTGCTTCAGTGCTCTTAAAGTTGCAACCAATATGCAACAATCAGCATGAAACATATACTAACCTTTATCCAATTAAATATAATTAATAGGTTCGACCAGTGGGACTCCTATTTCTCAGTTTCAGGTTTCTTCAGTGGTGCTAGCTCACTCTAGCCTCAGGGCAGACTCATTAGGGTCGATATTAAACCTCCTACGGCGGGTGGGAGAGAGTCGGGAGGGGGTTAAATTATCAAATTCACGAAATCCGACCCTAACCCACCGCGCACGCGCCTGTCTCCATTTTAAACGCGACGGGTTTCGGAGTGTCTGGGTAACCCACTCTGGAGAGGTGGGTCCATCATTATAAAATTTAAATGAGCTCCTTTCGTGCGATTTTGGCAGCGATTTGAAATTACCGCCTCCTGCACAGGTTTCCCGAGGTTCGGGAAACTCATCAATGAAACGGAGGTGAAATAGCGCGGCATTTCATGGGGTGGTTAAAGGTCAGGCATCCCGATATGAATAAAGGATCAGTGCTCACAGCTGCTTTCTCAGTTCCCTCTGGGAACCGGTTTAGTAAGAGTAACGTTGTGAGGGACTTATTTATAGAGTTTGGAGGTGTTCACACAGGGAACATCACGATGGGTGGTGCCATGGTTGCTTTTGATTGCACAAGATGAGGAAGACAATCAAGAACCTGCTGTGGCAGGAGCTGCAGTCAGCCAAGAGAGAGGGGAGCAAAAGAGGGGTCGAGTGCGCAGTAGGCACTACACCTCTAACACGCTTTATAGACTTTTTTTTTTATTCGTTCATGGGATGTGGGCGTCGCTGGCAAAGCCAACATTTACTGTCCATCCCTAGTTGCCCTTGAGAAGGTGGTGGTGAGCCGCCTTCTTGAACCGCTGCAGTCCTTGTGGTGAAGGTACTCCCAGAGTGCTGTTAGGGAGGGAGTTCCAGGATTTTCACCCAGTGACGATGAACGAACAAAGATATCATTCCAAGTCAGGATGGTGTGTGACTTGGAGGGGAATTGGAGGTGGTGGTGTTCCCATGCGCCTGCTGCCCTTGTCCTTCCAGGTGGTAGAGGTCGCAGGTTTGGGAGGTGCTGCCGAAGAAGCCTTGGCAAGTTGCTGCAGTGCATCTTGTAGATGGTACACACTGCAGCCACGGTACGCCGGTGGTGGAGGGAGTGAATGTTTAAGGTGGTGGATGGGGTGCCAATCAAGCGGGCTGCTTTGTCTTGGATGGTGTTGAGCTTCCTGAGTGTTGTTGGAACTGCACTCATCCAGGCAAGTGGAGAGTATTCCATCACACTCCTTACTTGTGCCTTGTAGATGGTGGAAAGGCTTTGGGGAGTCAGGAGGTGAGACACTCACTGCAAAATACCCAGCCTTTGACCTGCTCTTGTTGCCACCGTATTTATTTGGCTGGTCCAGTTAAGTTTCTTGTCAATGGTGACCCCCACGATATTGATGATGGGGGATTCGGCAATGGTAATGCCGTTAAATGTCAATGGGCGGTAGTCAGACTCTCGCTTTTTGGAGATTGTCATTGCTTGGCATATGTGTGGCATAAATGTTACCTGCCACTTATCAGCCCAAGCCTGAATGTCGTCCAGGTCTTGCTGCATGCGGGCATGGACTGCTTCATTATCTGAGGAGTTGCGAATGGCACTGAACACTGCAGTCATCAGCGAACATCCCCACTTCTGACCTGATGATGGAGGGAAAGTCATTGAAGAAGCAGCTGAAGATGGTTGAGCCCAGGACACTGCCCTGAGGAACTCCTGCAGCGATGTCCTGGGGTTGTAATGATTGACCTCCAACCATCACAACCATCTTCCTTTGTGCTTGGCATGACTCCAGCCAGTGGAGAGTTTTCCCCCCATTGACTTCAGTTTTACGAGGGCTCCTTGATGCCACACTCGGTCAAATGCTGCCTTGATGTCAAGGGCAGTCACTCTCACTTCACCTCTGGAATTCAGCTCTTTAGTCCATGTTTCGACCAAGGCTGCACTGAGGCTCAACTTCCTTGACCTCTCGGTAGAGCAATGCTTCTGAAGGCTGAGATTGTCACATCCGGTGGTTTCAGACTTCTGCAGCCTCCTAGAAGAGACCTTCTACCAGTGGTTGTGAAAGTATCCATCGCCCTCAATTTTTTTGCCTCTGGTTCCTTCTAGGGTCCTACCGGAGACATCGAGAGTTTCGCAGATGGTGGCGCATAAGGCATAAGGCAGGTTACGGATAGATTGTTTGCCGTGGTTGGACGGCATGTAAACTTCCCCTCTAATCAGAATATCAAGAATGAGCAGGTACTCAGATTTGCGTCTATGGCTGGCTTCCCACAGGTGCAAGGTGCCATCCATTACACACACGTGGCAATCCGGGCACCCCCTAGATCAATCAGAAGCATTTGTCAACCGCAATGAATTTTATTCCATCAATGCTCAACTGGTGTGCGACCACAAGGAACAGTTCCTGCAGGTCTGCACTAGAGTCCCTGGGTGCTGCCCTGTTGCTTTCATACTGTGGCAGTCCAACATCCGCGACCTGTTCATTCTTGGAACCAACCTTAAGGGGCAGCTGCTAGGCAACAAAGAATAACCCCATCAAACCT